>CM057154.1:15026722-15168904 GCA_029962745.1 Echinometra lucunter | reverse complement strand
GCCCCCCCCCCCCCCCCCCCCCCCCCCCCCCCCCCCCCCCCCCCCCCCCCCCCCCCCCCCCCCCCCCCCCCCCCGTTGTGTATGGCCATGCTGTCTGTATCTTATAGTACACAGATAAGTGAGTGCACTTATGTAGCTTAGCGAAATATGGAGGCATGAAAAGACGCGTCCAGAATGCAAAATGCGTGATGCTTATTGCATTGTCCCATTTCCTGATGCAAATTTTTGGGGCAGCTACTAATAGTATTGGCAGATACTTGCCATATATTTCAAAAAATATTTTTGAAAATAAAGTTAAAATAAAATGCTTCGGCTTATGTTGTATGTGAGCGTACATTTTTAGGCATATATCCATCAAAGTATGATTATTTTAAGTAGTGTCTTCATAAGGCTAAATGAAGTAGGAGCGTAGGAAGATAATATTGCAACTCTTATTTGTCTCATGCATACATGTTCATACATTTTACCAACAAATTTATAAGGTGTACATATGCAATATGTACATAAGATTTTCATTCATTCAATCAGAAGAATTTTATAGAAACCAGTGCAACTACTTTTCTTGGAGTAGCAGTATTAGTTTCACATGTCACATTTATGTACACACTTTCATGAGGAATATTTCTATTTTTCCAATACATTTTATAGCTGTTGGAAATCAGGTTATATATGATTTGTATTATGTATATTTCAAGGAAATGAAAGTATTCGATTATATATTGCTAGATATCTTGTAATATTGTAAATGGACTTTGTGCAATTTTAAATATTAGACTCGTGTACGTGTATTTTGTATTTTGTTGAGTGATTTGTGATGATATTTGCACAAGCTTGAAATTTGTTCACCCTTGTAAATTTCTAGTTTCAGCTGTTTTTTGTTTATGTGAAGAAAATGGAAATGTCTTGTTGATGGGGAAAAATTCACCAAAAGTAAAAATATTACCCCTTTTATCTTATCCATAATGAAAATTTTTTTAAAAAGAAGAATTTTTAGGATAGAACCCAGGGCTACGTTTCATGAAACCGTCATAAGTCTAAGTTCATGGACATCCCATTGAAACACGTGTTAATTTTACAACACGCGTTTCAGTGGGATGTCCAAGAAGTTTGACTTATGACGGTTTCGTGAAACGCAGCCCAGGTAGTATGTGTAATATTGGAATGCCAGAAGTGTCATTGCATGACAAGTTCTGTATTAAAAAGCAATACAAGGAGCTACTTGTATATGTAGAAGCCACCGCTATGTACTCCAATTTACAAGAAAATTCTCATTTACCGTTGATCTTTGTATTGGTGCTATTGAATATCCAGGAAATCTTTGTGTAAATAAAGAGAGATATTGAGAATGTTTTTTGAAAATATATGAAGTTGATAAGTCGGTTAATTATCATGTTCTGTCTCTTTTGTGTAAGGGTGTATTTTATGAAAGGGCTAGTCTGCCTATCTAAAGCACAAAACTGGTCACTCTTCACAGAAGCTAGCCCAACATAAATCACGGAGCTCTTGCTCTCAATTCAGCAAATACGAACAGATCAAAAAAAATGTCCTTTATAGCCAAAGCCAAGTTCTTTGGCTGCTTGATAATGAGTAATTAAGAAGTAATGATGATGATGAAAATGATTTTGATGATGATGATGAATTTGATGATTTTAACGATGTGATGATTTGGATGATTTTTTTTTTATGATTTCGATGATAATGACTGTAATGATAACATGATGGTAATCTTGAGAGACAGAGAGAGAGGCAGAGAGAGAAGAGAGAGACAGAGACAGAGACAGAGACAGAAGAACAAAGCAACCAGCTACTTATTTACATATTTGACCCTCCACCACAAAAACGACCAATGTTGCAAGAGCTACAGTAAAGGGCTTGGGGTTGAAAAGACGGCTTTTGTTTTTTTTTTAATATTTTCTAATTTTCTAATAGTTCATTTATTGATCTGCCATCTGATCAATTTGGGAGGCCAGTTGTAATGTAGAAATGTGTTTTTCTTTCATTTAAAATGACCGGGGGGATTTTTAAATAAAAAAATGATGCCACCATGCTGGGTAAAAATTCACATTAACATGTATACATAACTCAAGTTTTTCACTTTGTGACTTTGAAACTCTAAACAAGGAGAGAAGTACATCTCTTGCAAAACTTTCCAAGTTTGAGCCTAATCCAATAATCCCTCATTCAACCTTTTAGGGAGACAGACAATAGGACATCAGTTTGGTACTCCTCAATGGTCACGCATCTTTACATCCTGTTTTCTCATTATTCTGGTGATTAGCCGGTCTGACAAGCTCTCATTCTCATTGTAATTTCAAAGGGTTTGCATGGTCTTGACTGGGCAAGCTATATTACATGTATCATTCAAAAGCTTAAAGTGATTACACAATGGTAAACAAAATTTTGATAAATGATTGAGAATAGAATTCTAATAAGAATGACATTACAATATGATGATTTTCAATCGAAATCAATGCATTTTGGCTAATTTTCTCATAAAAAGTTATGAGCTGACCAAAAAAAATCGAGTATGAGGTATGACGTAAAAGTGGGTACCCAGCTTCGCGCATTGCAGTTGTGCTACGCGCTAGACTGTACAACATGTATTATACCTTGCGCGCATTTTGCTAGAAGTGCGCGACAAGGTACCCACTTTGACGTCATTTTGACGTCAAAGTGGGTACCCAGTTGAAACTGGGTCACAGCTGAGGGGTCAAAAATATCCTGAAATCTTACCACATTTGGGGGTTTCCTTGGCAACAGGACTTTTTTAAAAACTTTATACGACAGATGATTTTCTGCTAATAAAATCATGCTCTTTTGAATGAACATTATTTCAGCATTAGGTACCCCCCTTAAGAGTCCAAACTTTTAAACTACGTTATAATGTAAATATGTCAAATTTCTGACTTATTGGTCGTTTTGTGGTGGAGGGTCACATACTCCTTCTATCAGACATTGAGACATATACCTTCAAATATTCAAAATTTTGACTTCAAAATAAAATTATGTAACAATAAAACAATGAAAATGTATTCATTACATAAAATCATTTATTTTTAAAAGATTTCACTCTACTGGGGGGGTGTTTCATAAAGCTGTTCGTAAGTTACGCACGACTTTACGCACGACTGGAACATGTTCTTGGGTGCTAATCAGATTCTCAATCATTTACATGTAGCACAAGAATATATCACCAGTCGTGCGTAAAGTCGTGCGCAACTTACGAACAGCTTTTTGAAACACCCCCCAGATCTCTTCATAATACTAACATACATGTATATTTATATAAGTCCACATAGAAGACATGAAACTGTATTTCATAACTCTACTAAGACAATGCATTGTCTCGAGCCAAAAATGAGTAGGAAATGTTTGGTATCCATGTGAGATTCAACAAAATCTGTACATAATATTGTTTCGATAAAAATGACAAAACCATGATCTTTGGGTGTCCATAACAATATTCCACAGTTGTTAATTTTGTGCTCATAAGTATATATGACTATTCTAGGATCCTGGAGTTAAATACAGTATTTAAGGCCATTTTGTGGATATTGCCCCGGGGGGGGGGGGGGGGGAGGGGCATGTGATGTCTACACTATAACTGAAATAGTTGTTACAATTTCAGTAATAAATTTATTGTTTGTGTTCATTTCACAATGAAGGAATATGTAAAATAAGGGATGATAAAAGTGGATAAAACTATACTTTATTACAGCTCAGTACACACTTATTTCAAGAGAATTCTCAGTCAATAATAATAATAATGAAAATAATAGGAATTTTAATCTATGGCACCATCTATCTTGAAATAATTTATTCCAAGGCGCACAAGAAAATATAGAAGAGATAAGAGGGTCCAGAGGAGGAGGGGGGGGGGAGGGGCATGTGATGTCTACACTATAACTGAAATAGTTGTTACAATTTCAGTAATAAATTTATTGTTTGTGTTCATTTCACAATGAAGGAATATGTAAAATAAGGGATGATAAAAGTGGATAAAACTATACTTTATTACAGTTCAGTACACACTTATTTCAAGAGAATTCTCAGTCAATAATAATAATAATGAAAATAATAGGAATTTTAATCTATGGCACCATCTATCTTGAAATAATTTATTCCAAGGCGCACAAGAAAATATAGAAGAGATAAGAGGGTCCAGAGGAGTGTCCTTGTGTCAGGTATTGTATTTTTCAATTCAATTGAAAAGCATATTGAGTGGGTGGATCCATGATGTGGTAAAAAGAGCGAACACAATAATTCAGAAACTTTTCTGAACAAGCAAAAGAATAGCAAACTTGTGTGCCACAGGATGTGCCCCCCCCCAAAAAAAAATAAATCAACCACTGCATTGAGCTACACCTTCATTGTCCAACAATAAGTTCTGCTAGATGAGAAAATGTCAAGAGTAATACTTGTTGAGTCTTCAATGTTTTCATGATAAGTTGCTTCCTTCATATCAAATGCAATCATCTCCTCTTCTTGTCCCTCTTCTTCCTTGCCTCTGCTCTCTTCATCCCTCTCACGTCCTTCTTCATCCTGGGGTCGACGACCTTGAAGGGACCTTTGACCCCCTTGGGTCGGCTGACCCGCTTACTGGCCTGGTGTTTTCTTGTGACCACATACTTCACATCCTTCTTCTTGTTCCCGATCTTCATCTTCTTGTAAAGGCTGAAATGAAAGGAGAAAGAACAGAGATGAATCATTTCAAAGAAATTTGGAAATTAACCAACTGCCTACTGAAACCGGAAGGTTCACAAGGGGCTACAGGAGCTCACAAATTTGTTATACAGAGTGTTTCAAAGTACAGGTTATCCAAAATTAGGGGATCACAATGGTTCTCCTTCTTGTTTTTTGTTGTTGTTGATATTTTACTACTTTACTATTTTACTTTTTTTTTTAAAAATCATTTATGAATATTAAATCATGATGTGTATTGTATATCATGCACAATTCAGCTATTAATTTTGCTGCAAAGTATGATGTTTTTTTAATAAAACCATTTTCAAATCAAATCAAATCAAATCAAATCATTATTCCAAGGTTAATTATTTTGACATTTTACATGTAGCTCAGGCAGAAAGAGGAACACCTCTCCTTTCCATAATGCCTCACTTGCATCATGAATGCCATGAATGACCAAGTTCATTGTTATCGGATATGACAGGTATGAATACTATTTTTGGAAAGTGTTTGTACAGGGATGAAAGAATAAAATCACTCATTTCGCTGGCAGCTTGCTTTTGTCACTGACTATGACTGATTTGAAAAGCGTATTTGCAGTGTTAGTTGGTAGAAGTTTGAAAGTGACGATCAACCCCAACCCCATGTAAGGTTTTAGGTGGGCCTGTATAATCATGATCAGTTATCATCAAAGATCATTTGGAAATGGATTCAACTGACCAAAGAATGCACTTCAACTTTGAGTTTACAATATTTCACTTAACAGGGAGCTTTTAACGATCTCATGAGGTTTTGAGGGAAAAAAAATGTCAGAAAGGAAGCCATTTTCTTTTTCTCTTATTTCTTCCCCCTTTTTCCCCCTCCTTTTCCATTTTTTTTTTTTTTTTTTTTTTTTTGAGGGGGTGGTAAGGGGGCAGCAGCCTCAAGTACACCAGTGATGTGCATTTTTCCTTGCTCGATTTGCTCATCACTCATTTATAAATTTTGAAAATGATGCTTTTCTAATGGTAGAATTATTTGAACCTGTCAGTGTCACACAGTTCCTGAGCACCAAATAAGCAATTCCCACACTATTTTCTTAAACGAATATGTCCATTACAACAAACAAATAATGAAACAATAAATGTATCATCATTTGCTTCTTGACCTGGTTTCCGTATTGATATCTGCGCGCCATTTGCTTAATATCGCTGCTGTCACACACTGATAATCAGGTGTTTAGTATTAATGTGATCAGAGTCCAAATTCCACACACAATATACAACATGAAGATGGAAGGGCTAAAAATAAAACGGTACCTAACTGTTGTAAGCAATTTCAAGGTTGGATGACAGTGCGGGTACATCCATATACACATGTTCTAAGAAACTGGATTTTAGCGGAAATTTTGCCGATTTATGACTGTTGTAAGGATGGCATGTGATATAGGTAAAAAGTGTATGAATTACTGCATTTGTAACTGCATTTGTTTCTTTTGTTGCCTTATAGTTATAGGTTTTATATTCCTCATGCCAATTCTTATCATTTTATTGCACCACCCACAAATCAGCTGGAGTAAAGGCGACCAAATAATCCTGGAGAAACAAAAACCGTACATCTTGTTCAACATAAGGCCTCTCAACCTTCCCCACTTCTGCAGAGAGTTTACAGTCATGCCACGATTTCGTGGTTATGAATACGATGCTACTACTGTTCAAGCTACGACATCGCGTGAACGCCCGGTGTACTCGGATGACTTCACCTATTCTTTCACAGAAGACATAAACCTGGAAGCACCAAAGACTAGAAACCTCTCCTACTATCTACCCAGCTCCTCTAGCTTTGACATCACTGCCTGCGGATACGGATTGACTGGTGAGGATAATTCCTTGAATATTCCTATTTTCAATGATCATGGCAAAATGAAGAGGTGGTTGAATTCACAAGAACAAGATCCCGGATCGCCTGACATCACCCTCTTTGCTCAGTTTCCACCTTGTCCAGACATGGCCACTGTTTCCTTCAATACAACTGGATTCCCTGATGGAAAGTGGTATTTCTTACTAGGAACTGGACTGAAACATGAAGAGGATGAATTCACAGCCACTCTTAAGCTTCAGTTTACAAAGCGTTTGTTATACGTATCAGATCCCGTCGATAATTGCACAGCCAATGCTGAGGATTACTGTGAACTTGAGGCACCTACAGGGAACGATGTGTTTGTCTTGTTAGAACATTCCATCAATTCCACCTATCCGTATGCATCCTGGATATACGTGTCTTGTCATAAGCATGACCAATTCCTCTGCTGTATGTATTTCCTAGTTCTTCCTCTTGGAATATCCCTGTGCTTCCTTTTGCTCTTCTGCGTTCTTGCACATCATGAAGGTTGGGACCAAGACCAATCTGCAAACAACAATGAGCCCGACGTACCAGGGGTGATGTACTGCGATGCCGGTACCTGGAGGTCACACGTCAGCTCCAGTGGTGATTTACATTCCAGTCTGCCAGATATCATGCCCCCTGACTACGGTCAAGCTGCTAACTATCCCGATCACTTCAGCAATGAAAGGCTCGTGAATAATTTCTCAACGGAGAGAGATGTTACAGCAGTAAATGATCCAGACAACCCACCAGAATATGATTCGTTAAGCCACACCAATGAACATGATGGGCAACCTGGGAGCAGCAAAGAAATAACCCATGATAGACCTCCTGGTTACGATACAGTCCTTCAACAACGAAATGGGTCAAGCATAACCACAGGAAACAACAACCCACCTTGGAAAGGAGACAAGGCGAGTGTAACCATGGTATAACAGACCCACTAGCTAGTCTTGATCACGATGATCCAGCCAAGGTAACCCATGGAGAGGGGCAATGCTTTTAACTAGTTCAAGCATACCAATTGCAAAAAACAAAGAAAGAAACTGTTCACGCAAGACAGAATTTCCAAGTCACTATACTACATTCAAAATACCTGGTATAAGCTTTAAGTGTTAAGTCTACTGGAACATGGTGTAAGTTTAAATACACTCTAAATGCATTACGGGGATTTATGAGTAGACTAGTTGAGGTACTCATGAGCACTTGCATAGGATAGGAGTTGGACAGAACTGTAGTTTGACTTGGGTTCTGCACGAGGGGGTTTTGCGTTCTTTCTTTTCTTTATGCTCTTCAACTATTCACCCACAGAAGGCCAAGTCAAGCGTTTTGAGGTTTCATTTTTATACATTCTGACTGTATATGAATTACAACAAATTTGTATATTACATGCATTTTTTAAAGAAAAAAAAAGTTTATAAACAGTTTTTCCTGTACCTTTGGTTACTACTAAATGCAATTTTTAGTTAAAAAGAAATGTTATACATATTTTTTTTAATGTTTGTACATTCAATTCTTTTGACCAATATGCCAAATCAAGGAAGCAAGCCTTGAGTAAATAATTAATAAAGAATCATTAATAGACAATGATTCATGGCCATCTTGCATTTCGTAATTGTAAGTGAGAAAGAAGAAGATGAAAAAAAATGACATAAAATGCCAACCCCCCCCCCAAAAAAAAAAAAAAAAAAACTGCATTTGTTATACCCTGCATAATTACATGTATGTCTACTTGCCAGGAAACATTTCGCTTGAAAATTTTAAATTTTGCATTTGACACATTTGTTCAGCTTCAAAATTTTTCAAATTCAATTCGATGGTTGGCGATATTATTACTTACATGTACTTGAAGCAATAATGAAAATGGATAAACTTGTTTTCCAGACTAATTATCTTTTTATTAAGATTCACTTACTGTGCATGTGGATGCTGCTCTGTGAAATTACCTTGAATTTACACTGAATTTACCTTGATGGCCACATCTCAGTCTACATGACAAAGGGAGGACTGATGAGTGCGGCAGGTTTAAGGGGGCCCTTTGGGCCCTATTTAAAAACCCAAATTAAATATAGCAATGCATTTGTTTTGTACCTTATTCTTTGTTTACGCCTTCTGCTGATTGGTTGTCTCAGCTGAATGATTAACAGGCAACTAGCTAAATTGAATTAAGCTTTCATTCAATCATCATTAAATTACAGAAGTTTCAAGTTCTGTTCTCATTACAATTACATTATAATTTGAAATGTATTCAATCACTCTAAAACCAAATTTTAAATTCCTATTCACTTTAATTGAAATTTCTAAATGTTTCATTTCTGATCTCAATATGAGGCAATTATTTTCATCATAATATTGAAATGTATTCATCACTATACCATATTGTAATGAAATTGTTATAAACTTAATGCTACAGACTCATTGCAATTGTGAACATGTGGGTGCTCACGGGGTTACTGGTGCTGTACATGACACATACGTCCGGCAACGTGTATGCGGCGCGGCGATGGGGTAAAAATTGTGCATGCACGCACAGCATGGCAGCTGGCAAGCCTAGGAGAGAGGACGTACTGAGTAAGTAGCTCCAGGGGCCTTTGAGGTGCTCGTCCATGTGAACACTGTGTAACTAGTTATATCTGAGGGTAAGTCATCCAAACAATAAAGGCAGTTGCCACCTTGAATGTCAGATATTTGACTCTTGTTTGTATTTGCGACTGACAGGATCGTGTGTGTCTTGTGGAGGTCTTGTGGTAACTTGTTCCTGATCTGTTCCTGTGCAAGTGTGTAGAGCCAAGAGAATGCTTGAATAGAATATGGGAGCAAACCCATCACAATATTAAATAATTTTTTTTTTATTACTGAGGAAAAATAAAAACAAATTACATGGTTAAGTCATTTCGTTAATAGCTTTTTATGCATTCCCAATCCTTACTGGTGTATAAGTGTTCTGTTTTTTTTTTTTTACACTACTATTGCAATGTCTGTGTAATGATAATGTGTTTAATAATAATTTCATCCTCTGATTTAGTCAATAAAATAGTGAATCATATCGGAAAATGTGTTAAAATTCCTCATTTCAGAAGCTAAATTTTGATACTAACAACGAATAAGTCTGTCACACTAGTGAGCTCATAAATAGTGACATGGAACGTCCACTGAACAACAAACTGCGCATCTCAGAACATCGCACACTCGTAAATATTCATGTTGCATTTGTTTTGCGGGCTAGGCTGGCTGCTGTGAGGGCCACGATCACGCAGTAATGTGATACAATTTTTTTTTTTTTTTTTTTAAAGACGCATCCCCCGCCCAGGTGGCCCCTAATTTGTATGTGCCGTGACTGTTTTCTTCAGCTGAATGACTGATTTTTGTTCATTGAGGTGCAATAAAATTGGCTTGCAACAGGAATGACAACTAATTCTTTTCTTTTGTTTAAGGGGCTTGAGATTTCGCTCGTTGTATCCAATATCTCATTATAGCCGACCTCATCATTACAGGTTTGTGCCGCCACAGAATTATTCGCAAGTAAATTATGGAAAACCATGACAATGTCCTTGTTATAACCATTACCTCATTATGCTGTCAAGGTGAAAATTCTTCTACCAGTGGGTTGGGTAAGGGTTGCAAGTGGGTTTAGGGTTTTGCGTAGGGGTAGGGTTAGGGTTAGGGTCGGGGTTAGGGTAAGGTTGATTATGATGTTTAATCCGGAGTTGAAGCTGAGAATATGGTTAAGAGTATTCCTTGCTGAAACAACTGCTGTACAACTGCCACAATGTCACCATTAAAGTGCCCGCAGAAAGAATTAATCTATAAAATGATTATCCATCTCGACCACACTGAACCCTAACTCACTTTTTCATTTGATGCATTTTCTCTGTCTCTGAGGAGTCTACCATGTCACTGATCACCTCTGCCTTCTTCCGAAGCTTCTCAAGCTTCATCATCTGACGTTTCTTCTTCCTTGCTTTGGCCTCAGCGATCTTCTTGATGGGTCTGGCATTGACCTCCCGCAGCCTTGCTCGGTACTCTGAAACAAGCTCCTGTAAGGATGGTAATCAAAACGAAATAATGATAATAATCTATTTTCTTCCTAGCTTTGGCCTTGGCAAACTTCATGATAGGATGAGAGTTGAGCTCTTGCAGCAGCCTGGAACGGTACTCCATACTTGCCAACTCTACCGATTTAGGCGGTAAACTACCGCTTTTCAAGGAATTCAACCACGTACCGCACTGTACTAACACACACAAAAAATAATAATCTACCGCTTTTTCATTCTTCAGTGTTGGCAAGTATGGTACTCTGCAACAAGGTCATGTAATAACATAAACACAATAAACAATAATAATAATAATGATAATATTGGATATTCATATAGCGCACGTATCCACCAAACAAGGTGCTCATGGCGGTCCCAATATTACTCCGGCTCA
Source organism: Echinometra lucunter (assembly GCA_029962745.1). Taxonomy (NCBI): domain Eukaryota; kingdom Metazoa; phylum Echinodermata; class Echinoidea; order Camarodonta; family Echinometridae; genus Echinometra; species Echinometra lucunter. The sequence continues at coordinate 15,157,927 of CM057154.1, read as the reverse complement.
GCTAGGCTACCTTCCAGTGGAAGGCAAAGGAGAAGTGCTGTACAGCTGACAGTACAGTGGAACCTCATTATAAAGAACACTGTTATAACAAACTCTTGTTACAACAAGGTAATTTTGCTGGTCCCACTTCTTTGTATTTTATTGTTTTTTAGCCCTGATTTTGATATAAAGAGGTAAATTCCATGGTCCGGAGGAGTTTGTTACAATGAGGTTCGTCTGTATTAGGGTTAGTTGTCCTGATCATGAACTCACCTTGCTAACAGGCATGTTTCTCCTGCAGTGTTTACTCTCATCCTGCCTCAACCAATCAGGAATCCTATCTTGGTCTCCATAAGAATACCTGCATTAAAAAGAGAATTGAAGACCTTAATTGTGACCTTGCACAACTGTTTCAGGCAGAAGTGGAAAAAATCACAAATTCAGCTTTTGTATGATCTAGAATCTACAATTCATTACTTTTAAAATGATAACACACCTATACTCATCATCATCTTAGCCGATGCTTCATGCATATTGTTAAATTTGAGCTTACATTTAACACAACTTTCTGTTTTTGATCTCATGTAATTGAAATTATCTTGTTTGCGCCTTGAGCATCTCTTGACATGGACATGTTGCGCGTTATAAATATTGTCATTACTATTATTATCAAAGAGAAATCCTTATACCAAGTAATTAAAGACATGGAAACTGTCCAAAGTCGGATCTTGATAACGGACAAAATCCAGCTCAAAGTTTTGGTGCGAAACAAAAGCTGAGCGATCAACTTGTTGTGAACTTCCTAGCAATTCCCCTTGAACGTAACTTGCCTCGAGGCAGAGCTGAGCGCCGTATGCAAACAATGTAGAGTGTCTACCGCTGTATGCAAATTATCGTGCAAATCATGAGCCCAACGAAGAGTGAACAAGGTTTTTCCTCTGACCTCAAGGTCTGCTTACCACGTAGCAGTAGGGTCTGATTTTTTTCATGTGGACGATATTTTTGCAAGTTGTATAATAAAATCCCAATTTCATGAAAAATTACCTCATAAAACCATTTCTGGAAGTGCTTCCATATCGAATACTGATCAGCATTGGCTACTTAACAAATCTGCCAAATTTGATGGGCGCAAATATTCTAATTTAGAAGTGATAAGCACCTCTAAACTCAAAAACCAACCTGATGGGTTTAGACAAAAGTGGACATTTTTTTTCAACTATGCCACACTACTACTGCCAACCAAACTCTCATTGCATATTTAGATACCAGGGGAGCGTTTCATGAAGAGTTTTGTCGATGATTTTCACTGACTAATTTGCTTTCAGCCAATCAGATGCGAGGATTTTCAGTAGCTTATGACATTTGTCGGTGATTTTCACTGACAAAACTCTTCATGAAAAGCTCCCCTGTCAGAAATGAATTCAGAGTAAGTAAACATTTCCTTTTGGAAAGGACATGATTAGGTAGGACACAAGCTTTATTTCTGTTATATTCAAGGATTGTTGACCTAAATCTTCTGGCTAAAATTAAGGAAATGATCATTTTCTGTTGAAAAGATATCTGTTTTCCAGAAACAATCTTCCTGCTAAAGTTAAGGAAATGATTGCTATACAGCCCTGGAAAAATTATTAGACAAGCTGCTTTTGTGGGTTGATATGAAGTGTATATCAGATCATTACTGGAAGTTTTGAAATAACTTTTCCTAGCTATAAACTCTTGATGAGTGGATGTCTTTGACATTTATGGTTTATTAGGTGGTCAAAAACTGTCTTCCAGAAGAGAAATGAAGGGAGGGAGTAATTTTCTAGGCAAATTTGTCAGGGGCAATTTGTCCTGGCCGAATTTGTCCTGGTGGTAATTGTCCTGGGGTAATTGTCATAGGGGTAATTGTCTTGGGTAGTATTAGTCCATTCACCTGTGTTAGTGTAAGGTAGACCCATGTGGCATATGTGGAAAGAGGGTAAAAGCAAATTCAGTATGGTGTGAGAAATGTAGGAAGTGGATCCATGGGGGATGCACAAAGATGAAGAGGGTGACTGCAAGCTTGGCAAGAGATTGTGTCTGTGGAAGATGCCAGAAAGGAGATGGAGGGGTGGTGGAACAGGTGGAAAAGTTGTGTGATGGAGTTGGTGAAGGAGTTCCCATACCTGGGAGACAGGGTAAGTGTGGGTGGTGGATGTGAGGCGGTCGTGATAGCTAGAGCAAGGTTTGGGTGGGTGAAGTTTAGGGAATGTGGAGAGCTGCTACATGGGAAAAGATTTCCTTTGAAGATGAAAGGAATGGTGTATAAGAGTTGTGTGAGATCGGTGATGCTGTATGGGAGTGAGACATGGTGTTTGAGTGAAAATGAGATGGGGATTGTGAGGAGGACAGAGAGAGCAATGGTGAGAGCGATGTGTGGTGTGAAGTTGATGGATAGGAAGAAGACTGAGGACTGGATGCAGATGTTGGGTTTGGAAGAAGTGGTGGACCGGTTGGCGAAGGCGAATGGGGTACATTGGTATGGGCATGTGTTAATAATGGAATTAACAATGCTCATATGTCCCAAAATAGAGCTGGTCTGATAATTTTTGCCAGGGCTGTATGTTGAAAAGATTTTTTTTCCCCCCCAGAAACACACACAGACCCATTTGATCATGATATGTCTGCTTCACGGTCAGTGACTGGACAAGTGTGCAATTTTTTAATGGAAACATTTTCAATTTCTTTATCCAGGAACCAGCAGTATTTTTTTCTTCCAACAGCATAGAAATATGTAATTTCTGTGTAAGGGAGGACACACTTAATTTAAGAAGACAATTTAGAAGAAAAGTAAAGTTCTTTTGCCACTATTTCAATACTCTCAAAAATGGTTAATCAAAATGATAACCAACTCTTACATGTAACCAACTATGTGGTATGCTCTCAATTAAACTTCTGGGCATTCATTGCCTAAAATGTGTTGGTTTATGAAATTACCAGATTACAGATGAAATGAAACTAGCAAACTCCATGATTCAGCAAGCTCTTATATACCACTTATGGTGGGTTCGGTGACAATTAGTAAATCGGCCCATCCCAAACCATGAGCAGTGGAAAAATCCATGAAGTGGAAATTTTTGTGCAATTATTTTTTCGCACTCAGCTAAGTTAAATACAATCGTGCATATTTAATTTTCGCGGACAGTTAGGATAACTGTAATCACATACAAAATAAACAAAATATTTCGTGCAGTTTTATATTCCGCGCAAGTGTCGTGCCATGCGAAATGCACAAAATATTTGATGTTTACAGTATACATAGAGCATACCTATGATAACCATGTTCAATGATCTCTCTGGTAGCTTTCCTGGAGGTAGCCATCATGGTACCTAGAGCTAGCCCCTCAGGATCTAAATGATGCTGAATTTTCACTGCCAATGAGAAAGAGAAAATATGCAATGAAATTAGTAGTCACAGGACTGACAATAGCTGAAACGATATTTGGTACAGCAGAATCAGAGAACAGCGATAACATACGCATACTATAGCTTTTCAACGTGTACTCATCTGAGTATACAGCATGAATGAACAGACAGACGAAAATCATACAATATAAACAGCAACAAAGGGGAATGGACACTACCATGAAAGGTACTATTGCACATTTTGAAAGTGTCACCGTTTGTTAATGAATTATTCATATTTCCATTTTCAAGCAAAAGCAATGTCAACTAGTGAATTCAGAGAAGACTACTGTTTAGTAACTGCCTCTGTCTATTTGGAAAATCCATGTAGAAAACATGGATATAAACTAGCATTAATTATTGCAATATGTTAGGCTTTTATTTGCCTTCACTTTCTCTCCAAAGAAAGGTTTTGGCCATACAGTAATTACCTGACTTTTTGCTTGGTGTGGTGCCAATTTTGTCTGCATCATCCTTCATTTTCCTCTTCTTATTCTTCTCTTCACCTACTCCATTCAACCTTTCATTCACCTCTTCTCCATCCAAGTCTTTCCTCATCGTGATCTCATCATCATAGTCGCTGTCTGAGCTGTCGCTGTCGCTATCATACTCATCAGCCCTGGACCTAGAGTTTGGAACACCTCCTATGGGTCTAGACCCTGGTCCTTTCTTGACATTATTTTGTTTAGTCCTTGTTTCAATCTCGTTGTCACTGTCCGATAAGAGTTCATCCTCCTCTTCCTCCCCGCTGTCGTCAAGACTCGTGACAGTCGTGTTAAAGCTCACGCTCCGTTTATTCTTTGGCTTGGCCTCATCAGCTTTGCTGCTTTTTGCCTTCTCTGAATATGAATGAAGAACAGGTAATGTGATGAATATTTAAATCCAGGAAACCGCTACTGCTCTACAAATATTTGGAACTAACATACCTGCCATCCCGGCAAGTCATGAAATAGGGACATATGATTAAGAAACTGTCAAAAATAGGGACATTCCTGAATTTCAAGTGAATTACAAGTGATAGCATTACACCAACTCCCTTCATCGGCAGACCAGACCACCCCCTTAAGCTCACCATACTTGATGGTTCCATGGATGCTTTTAAGTACTCCTTCTATCCTTGTACTGCGAGAATCTGGAATAGACTATCCTATGCAGCTATCAACACACCTTCCCTCACTACTTTTTCAGGCGGCTAACTTCCCAGCTATCAGAATTTTGCAGCCACCTGCTGGTCTCCGGTTTCTGTAAACCGAATGGCCATGTTTTTACTTGCACCTTCCACTTTTTATTGTAAATACTCTCCAAGTCACTGTCGGCCATTGACTGCACATGCACTCTATCCCAGTTTAGCTCCCAGAATGAGCTGAAGTCGTATTAGTTAGGAACTGCGGTTATACCATTGTGCCACCACCATTACTTTAAGGCTTTATTTTGTCAGACATTTTCTTTGCAAGAATATCATCCCAGTCTGTATAAATGCTGAGTGGAATTTGAAGTCTAATATAGTTTACAGTTATGGGTTTTAGTGCTTTGGTTGCAATTGGTTTTAAGATTGGATTTGTGTTTATGCTTAAGTACAGTGTATAGTCCTGCATTTCAGTTATTGCTATGGCAAAAACACACAAAATTTGCTTTCGTAATCAAAATGAGGAGGAAGCATGTAGAAAATTAACCAGTGTTCTTGAAACCCTTTTGAGCACTAGATGATAATACAAAATGTGATAGAATTCAAGAACAGAAATACCAAGTGTAAGTTCTCCCTGAGACTGTTAATACCTCAGTAGATTGTATAATCCTGCGGTGATATGTAAGTCCACCCTCACCACTCCAATCGCAATTCACTCAGTTTGCAGGCACGTGCCAAGTTTGATTTTGTGTTCTCTTACTGACAGTGGCTGGCATTATTAGTTCAACCATACCTGCCAACTGTCCCTATTATATAGGGACAGTCCCTATTTTGGGAAAAAGGAAAGAGAATCTTGCAACCTTGAAGACCCCGTGTCCCTATTTTTGTAAAAAATCTGTCTTATAGTAATGTATGGGAAACCTTGAAGAATTAATCCCTTTTGCACGTTATAATTCCTTGCTGCTTGTTAGATCTCAACATTCTAATTCCTTTTCCTCTACATCTCAAGACATCAGGGGACGCTTCATCAAGTGTCCTGTAAGTGATTTTTACTGACAAATTTGCTCTCAGCCAATTAGATGCAAGGATTTCAATAGCTTATAACAGTTGCTGGTAAAAATCACTGACAAGACACTTGATGAAATGCTCCCCTGCCCTGATGTAATCCCCAACCCTTACTCTGATCTCAAACTAATGTACAAACCAAGCCCTACCCCAAATACCTATTTGACTGTGTGTCGCTGGAGAAAATTTGAGATGAGTGTACATACCTAATACAACCCCTCCTTGCTGTTTATAACTCTTTGATGCTTGTTGGATCTCCACATCTTCATCATCTTCCTCTTCCAGACCCGAGAACACTCCTTTCTTGAACCAGAGCTTGGTCCTCCTCTTGGCACCCTCCTCCGGGTCCTCTTTGTCCAAGTCTACCAAGAGGGGATTCGCAGCAGGCTCATCATCAGCTGACATGTCATCCGAGTCCCTGGGAAAAAGGAAATTTTAACTGTCATTACAGCAGTAGTGCCATCAGTTCAACAGCTACTTCGAGACAACCTTTTTTTTTCCCATTCATATTGAATCAAAACTCATATTTCAATTTAATGATCTACTTTGAAGGAAATAAAATCCTATGAGGTCTCTTAAACAAGGCTTTAGCCATGTGGTGTCTCGCCCCGTTCGTGTGCTATCATTCTTGCAGGTAAATTGTAATATTTGACCCAATTTGACCCTTGACCTACATCATGACCTTTGACCCCCAAATAAACATCGAGGTCCCTACAGAGCATCTACCATCCAAGTTTGGTTACAAATGGGCAAATGGGCACAAAGTTATTCAAGTTTCATAAGCGTTATGAACGGACGACGGACAGACGCTGCTAAGGAAACTTTAGTCTCGCTCCACCTAGATGGCTTAACAGAAACTGTCTACAACACAATTTCTGGAATTAATGGAAAACAATCTGGTATCCTGTGAAGTGCTATGAGAAAAACAGACACGGGTTAATCTAATGCTGATGAATTATAGAGCATACTTTTCTCTCAAGGCTAAAACATTCATGCAAAGAAATTCAACAGAATGATAGGGTTACACAACTTACACTAGTGAACTTTAATTCCCAGTACTATGAGGTCATTTGCTTCAGTAAATTTCTTCTTTAATCTTTAGGTCTAAAGTCTTCATGAAAACTTTGTAGTCTTACAAACATTATGGCCCCCCCAAAAAAAAAAAAAATCTCGGCTGTGGATCACCCGATTGCTACAAAAACTTGCATGAGGGTAGAGAATGATGTAATCTACAAGGTTGTATGGCTAAATTTCACTAAATGTTTTCATTTTATTTTATATGAATTAATTCATGCTAATTTATGCGAGAAATCATAGCTTTGGCTATTTTTCACTGAATAAAGCTTTAGCAATGATGATTTTTTGGTAAAAAATGTCTTTTATGACATCCTCACCAATTCCTCAGAGAAAAAAATGGGTTGTCAAAATTTTTTGTTGTGTATTTTATTGTTTTCCAAATTTCTTACGTATTTCTGTGTTTTTTCGACTTTTTTGATTTTTATTGTTTTTTCCATGAAATTTGTCCACGACATTATTACGATCATAAACAGCATTATATTAATTGATTTTAATCAGTAAAAGCAAAAGTAATCATACATTTGTAAATTTTGGCTGAAAACACAATTTGTATTGAAATTATACATGAAATCACGTTTTTGAGCAATTATGGGTCCAATGTGCTTGTATAAAATTATGCGTAACTTTGGAACCGCATGCCTGGGCATCACGAATTTGGTCTCAAAACATGTGGAAAGGATCAGAGAAAAAAAAACTCATGGAATCTCAGATCAAAATATTGAGTCACTGCAAAGTACCGTCAAAAATTCAACCAGGGGGGCCATTACATAATGCCCCCCCCCCCCCCCCCCCCCGGTTGTTTTAGGGTTAAGTAGATTTATGAATCTACTGAATCCATCAAGTTTTGTCTGGTTATGTCCATCAAACTTTAGTGTGATTATGTTGGTTGTAAATATCTATCAACAAACATCTCATAAGCAACATTTCTTACAATTTCTATGAATTTCTAGTAATATCTGAACTCACTTGTCCGATTCAGAATCATATCTTCCACTAACTCTCTCAATCTCAGCTCTTAGAGCATTGGCTTCATCTTCCTCTAGATCACTGTCAATCAAACCATCATCATCGTCATCGTCATCATCATCCTCTTCCTCTTCTTCATCGATGACTTGAGGAGTCTTGACCGGCTTCAAGGATGGCAACTGCTTCCTCTGTTTCTCTAGAGGACCTTCGTTGTCATTGGCAACCACATCTGCATCATCTGCATCTACTTTTTGAAGTTGCTATAAAAAGAGAGTCAAATCATCATCATCATCATCATCAACACTGTCAATGTCATCGTCATTATCATCGCCATCATCCACAATATTCATCATCATCACCATCGTCAGAGTATATTAAAGCAAATATCCTCTGGTAAATAAAGAAGCTCAATGGGAGGAAATTATAATTTGTAAACATGATTTAGGCATTACTCCCAGTGATAAAGATTGTATGCTCAAACTGTCAAGAAAATCACAAGTCAGATCGAGCATACGATCTTTATCATTGGGAGTAATGCCTAAAATTTGTTTACAAATTATAATTTCCTCCCATTAAGCTTCTATATTTACTATATATTGTCCGAGGCAGATTGTTGCATATTAATGAGTCAGAAAGAGGATCTTGGGTATTTGATTTGAGTTCATCGTGACTTGGCCGTGAACCAGAATAGCCTGGTGGTTAAGTCACTGCCTGGCAAGCAGTAGATGGCAGGTTCGAATCCCGCTGATTCCAATTTTTTCTGACTTGTGATTTTTATTACAGATTGAGCATACAATCTTTAACACTGACAGTAATGCCTAAAATTTGTTAACAAATTAAAATATCATCTAATGCATGCATGAGTGTTCTATCAAAATCAAACTGCATGTAAAGAGTTAAAAATCAACAGAAACTGACTGGTAAAGGAAACCTCATTCCCTAATTGAGTTTCATACAAAGTCAATCTTCTAACCTGAGCATTTTTGATGTTGACAAGACCAAATAATGATTCCCCTTGTGTGTCATCTCCCATCGTACTCTGAAGTTCCTTGGACTTGTGCAGTCTCTCTCGTAACTTCTTCCGCTTCTTGAGGGCGTCTTTCTTTTTCCTACGGGAAAACGAGGATCAAACATCAACACTGAATCTGAAGGATCTATCTGAAGCAATATCAAAGTAATTCATTAATTATAATGAAAAAAGTGCAGACTAAGATACTCCTGAATCCTTAAAGGCATTGGTTAACACTGTTATGATTTTAAAAAATCTTGTTTTGTTACTTGAAAATGGGATAAACATAAGGGTTATAGTGTAAAAATACCAGTCTGAAAGTTTCAAAGTATAATATCCACAGGAAGTATTTATAATTATCAAAAATGTGAACCAATGTTTGAAAAATATATGAGGGTCGGTTGCATAGAATAGACATAAGGACTGCACATGCGCGTATGGCTCACCTTACCGTACTGTGTGTATCGGTGTATCACGCTGTGGGAGGCACATAACGGCATTTTCAAATTCAAGCAAAGTGGTCCTCTTAGTGATTGTCTCGTGAGACGAAGGATAATAAAATCGCCGTTTGCATCTAACTTACACTTCTTCATTCCAAATTATGGTTGGTTTCAGGGTTTTTGAGTACAAATACAAGTACTCATACACATGTTTCATCTTAGTTTGAGAATTTTTTAAATCAGCTACTCACAAAGTTAGCCAATGCCTTTAATTGTACCCATGAATCTAATGCTAGAGACTATGGACAATGTGTGTTATATCAACTTCCAAGCCTATCCATTAGTTTGAAAAATATGACAGAAGTTGAAACAAATGCAAAATAATAAATACAAAAGGATAACAATTAGGAAATGGTGGGAACAACGAGAAATGCACAGACAACCTGAAAACACGTCTTTGGCACTGCAACAGCACAGACACAAGAAGGAAAGCTGTTGATACAAGAAACACATCATTGAAATGCTTCGTCATACCACTCTGCCTTCATTTCTTATAAGAAGGAGACAGGTTTGACTTACTTTTACAAAACCTACCTTTTATCTGCTAACCTCTCCTCTTCTTTGATATCAGCCAGTTGCTTGGCAACCTCATCATCCTCATCCTCCTCACTTTCACTGTTTTCATCTTTGCCATCAAGTTTGGATTTCTCCTTCCTGAAAGATGAACATTTTTCCAAAAGTGGTTGTCTTCATTTCATGTTTCTCAAGAAAGTCCTCTTGGTAACTCAAAAGCTTTACTCTTAAACAAGTGTGGGCAATGGATGCTGGGACAATTTTTTTTTTTTATTAGATGTTTCTACAAAATACAGCATACCATTTCAATAAATACTTGGTTCAAAATAGGAACAACCGCCAATAAATATCAGCTCGATCTGTTTTAGGTTCCATGCCTATATACCACATTTAAAATATCAACAATGAATATAACTTTTATACAAAGATAGTTCACTTCCAAACACAAACATAACACTCCAAATAGATAGTTTCTTTTTGGTTACTGCATACCAGAAAAAAATAGTGGTCACAACAAAGCGTGTTATTAAATTAGTATTATTACATGCAAGAAACACGGGTACATCTGATGCTCTCACAAAAACATTTGACAGGATGGGTATGACTGTAAAATGTAGGTGGTTTGAAAAATTCCAGGTATAACTCTACTGTATCAAGATACATTAAACTTGTGTGCTATAGCCTACAACCAAGGTTTCATGCTATTTTCTTTTGACTATGAGTCCATGTGCACTGAAATTTGAAAGTTCTCCGTGCATGGTGCTCTAATTCGATTTCCATAATTTTGAGGGGTCAAGTTTCCAAATTTAGGGGCCCACGTCCTCTAATGCATGTCAATGTCGAGCTCTGTCCTAAAACATACCCTTGTTGATTGGCTGCTTCCTCTGCAATTTCTGCTTTCTCTTTGTTGTATTTCTTGTGCCAGTTAAGAAGGTCCCTGACCTCGCGACGACCTAGGACCTTGATGTCACGGCAACATAGTTTGATCTCGTTGGTTGTTAGAGGGTGAGCAGCAATGGAGTCGTCATCAAACACAAGCTATCAGAAGAGAAGTGAAAACAATGAAACAAATATAGATATCCACTCGACCCTGATGATTCTTATCTGTGTGTTTATGCAACATAAAATGTCAAGAGAAAATAGCACAAGACATATTTCAGCAGTTGAGCTCGATCAGAGCCTTCACAAAATCATCATTACACACTCTCGCTAAAAGATTAGTATATGGTTATAAGGCATTTGCTCTGGTAACAGCTGTCACACTTACTATAACTTACTATAACTAAATTCCTAGCCATACAACACTAGACCACACAGACTAACTAACCCCAAAGTCAATTGCAATCCTAAACCTTACTGTATATCTATGACATAAAGAAGGCTCAAGTAATTGTTGCCATAGAAACTATCTGGTTTAAGTTAAAAATATGCATAAAACATTGGGCATTTCCAACTGTTGGTGTGGAGTGCAGGTACAGAGGTGTAAGCTCTTCTTTTTTCTTTTTTTTCCTTTTCTTTTTGGTAGCAATCAAAACATGTCAACTGTAAACAGTATCACGAATACGAAATTATTCAGGAGGCTTCAACAAGCTATATTCGGATTCCAATCATCATCATAAAGGATAAGGAAATTTGATAGGCCCTGTTCTCACCTCGCTGCAGTTGTTCAGAACCTCCAGTGCATCCTCACTGCTCATGTACTTGGACACCGGGACTGGATGATAGAGGGTGTAGTCACCTTCACCATACCCCAGAGCTTTGGCTTTCTTCACCTTGGCAGGGTCTCTCAGGATGGTCGCTTTCTGTTTGGTTTCCTCGCCCACTATCTCCTTGAAGATGTATTTAGGATCAAAGAACCGTGGATCTGGAGGAGGACAGAGAGAAGGGAACTAACGTTATAACGGGATCAAATCATTTACTTGGACACTGGAATGGGATGATAAAGGGAACAGTGCCCTTTTGCCTTGGCAGGGTCTCTCAGGATGGTCGCTTTCTGTTTGGTTTCCTCGCCCACTATCTCCTTGAAGATGTATTTAGGATCAAAGAACCGTGGATCTGGAGGAGGGCAGAGAGAAGGGAACTAACGTTATAACGTGATCAAATCATTTACTTGGACACTGGAATGGGATGATAAAGGGAACAGTGCCCCTTTGCCTTGGCAGGGTCTCTCAGGATGGTCGCTTTCTGCTTGGTTTCCTCACCCACTATCTCCCTGAAGATGTACAAGTACTTAAATTTAAAGACCTTGGATCTAGAGGTGGATAGAGGGGCAAGAGCTAACAGTGAAATGCTGATTAAATGTAAATGGGTGTTTGGGGTTCTGTCATGGGTCAAAGCAAATAAAATATATTTCAAACAATTAATGAACCTCAATTAACTAGCATCTCCCTGAAGATGTACCTTGTATAAGGAATGGATATATACGAGAGAGCTAACAATGAAATGGAAAGATATGTGGAGGGGTGTGCCGGGTACTGATGAAGATGGGATGAATTCTATGATGAGCAAAATACAGAAACAAAATCACATTTCATCTGTAATGCAGTTTTGCAACTACAGGTTCCTCAGATAGAAACAATAATTGGTGATAAACTTGAGCTCATGATTTGAAGAAAAATACATTATCATAAGCAATCACCTCTGGATGTTAACAGCAATTCTAGACCTCTGTATTCAATTTTAATTTGTAATGAAGAGGGATAAATTTCAAAGCTCTTTTATTCAATCAACATTATACATGTATATCATATGATACTAATATAATTCTGTCTGTAATGTAAAACTTGAACTTGCCTATCTTGTCTGGTGCGATGTAGCTCTGACAGACGACGAAGATCTCTGCCGATTCATTCCTGGACGCCTGGGGCTTGGTGACATGGACTTTCCTGAACATCTGATGGAAGACCCAGAGGAGTGATTGGTAGTCCCTGGAACGGAAGACCTTGGTAACGAACCAACCCCCCTTGTTGAGGAACTCGCAGGCTAGCTTCAGAGCATGGAGGGTCAATTGGGCTGCATGAAGAAGCAACAGGAAGAAGATAAGCTATGTTGAAGTGTGCTGCCGTTCAATGACAAAAAGGAAGCAACTCTGATTGTTTTGGGGGTTTTTTTTTCAAATTTGACATTTTCCTCATATGGAGCACTTTTTTGTAAACTCTACATGATGATGAAGAAAATTAAGGTCATATGATCCCAATTCCTGAAACATAGACATATCAAAAGAAAGCAACTAAATAGACTTCCTCATAAAACAGTGACATATTTTCTTCATTTACCAAGAAGCTCATTCCATAGAGTTGCTTCCTTTAGTCATTATATGGCAGTGTGGTAGGTCAAGTGTTCTGAACCTTCACTCTAAATATAAAGGTATTTATGGTTTCAAAGTTAAAACCTCAATGCAATATGTTTCATATACACTGTTTCTCTTTAAATGTCTCTATACCAATCATCACTGAGGTTGACACACTGCTGTAAAATGGAACCAGGATGACCATCCACTAAACAAATTTCAATTTATTGTTCTGATTTTGTTGCTTCTGTACAAAAATGCTTCTACAGATTGAACCCGCTTTACGAACTTCAGCTTCCAGCTTCACAGCACCAGTGTATTAGAATTAAGGTTATGATTAGAATCCCTGGTGCAGAACCGATGCGCTTTGGCAAGACGTTAAACTACATTTGCTACATTCAACCCCGGAGGGTATCACAGTGTACCAAATTTGCAAAGTGAAGTTTTGTAGCCGTTTTGTAGCTGTTTTCAAAAGGGCTACAAAATGGCTATAAAATGGTTATAAAAAAAAGCATAAAAACAGCTACAACAGCTAATCTGCTGATTCTGCTCACTGTGGTGGGCAACTAGCACTAATTCCTTAAATGGCTTGAGTGATGTAATGGTAGTTGGCTAAAGCTGGGGTTATAATAAATTAGGGCCAGAGCCCCCTTTCATAAAATTTGTTATCAATAACAAGTTGCAATAACTGTTATAAGCTACTGAAATCCATGCATCTGATTGGCTAAGAGCAAATTTGTCATAGAAATGTGGCAGTTGTTATACTGATAACAAGTTTTATGAAATGGGGCCAGGAATGACAAATGTGCCAGTTATGAGCACTATACAAGAATCTGTAAAGAGAATTAGGGTTCAGGTTATGGACAGGGTCAGGTTCTAGGTTAGGACTGGGGTCAGGGTGACAGTTGGGATTATATGTGTGGTAGAGTATTCTGCACTTGTCCCTTCAACTGGCATTGGTAAAGGTTAACTTACCTTGCGAGAAAGCATCCAGCACCCAACTTGTACCAACATTAGGAGCTCCATCATGAAGAACGCAATCAGCTTTCCATGTCTTCATCTCTTTACGCAATTGCTGTCGTAAAACAAACAGTAACATCATTCAAAATACAGTGAAACCTGTATATAAAGACCACCCAAGGGAGACAAGAAACATGGTCTTTATGAGCAGGTGGTCTTTATGGGCAGGTTCCTTTAATACACATTTCAATGGGAGAAAATCTTCAAGGGAAACAAAAATTGTGGTCTTTACAGACAGGTGGTCTTTCTATACAGATGGTCGCTAAAGCAGGTTTGACTGTATACAGTAAAATTATCAATTCCTTTCACCTGTTCATATTCAACTACATTCCACAACAGGTCAGATACTTTCAGTGCCCAACTTAAAGAGAAGCTTGAGCTCTAGGAGGTATTGATAATTTGTCAGCTTTCTCATTCTTTTTTATGTCAATTTGAGAGAATATCATCTGAGGAGAGATTCTGTCCGACAAGGATTATTCCTAAATTGCCCTCATACTTGAAATAAGACATGAAAAATGATTCAGTGGTCAGCCCACACATTTTTGTGTTGTCCCATGTACCCATTTCGTATGAAGTACATGTTCTTTTCAACAAGACAGGGTTGACTTCTTATCTCCACAGTGATTCCAAAACCTTGGGTATACACCAATTTTTCTTCACCAAGTAATAATCCTTTCCTACTTGCCTTCCTTTGAAACAGTTTCTTACATGTCTCATGACCAGAACTCAAGTTTACATGGATCTTTATGAAGAATGCCGAAAGAGCAACTGATCTAGTTTTGTGGTTTGGTAGCAATCTGAGGGTTATGACAATGGTAATTAATATGTCATGGGATACTTTCAAATGATTAGATTGCATTGGTCATTGAGAACAATTCTATGGGATGACACAGCTACACATGTCACTCAATTTCGACAAAAAAACATGTCAAATAATTTAGGGCAAATTATCAGCTTACAAAATTGTGTTGGTCTTCTAAAATCACCCTCCCGGCATGTAGCCAATATTTCGTAAAATCAATTCAGACCAAAGATAAACAATAGTTTGCAGTAAAGACTGTCGGTAGACGCAAAACTGTTTTCCTTACCATTCTACATTTGGTTGTTGTGATGTCACAAGTGAAACTGACTACGTTTGGGATGGGTTTGATCGGAAACAGATCCACACCAATAATCATACTGGATATGGGCATATTCCTTGATGCTACCTGAAGCCTGTGAAGGAAGAGAAATTAACAAATGATATTGAACTATATTATCCACTTTCCTTTAATTTATGACCCCCTTCCTTCTGCACATTTATTTTCATTACTTATCCCTCACTAAACAACTCCACTGGACAAAACATTTATGGTGTCCATTAGTAGTTTTTGATATTCCAAAGTTGTTCTCTCTTTCTCTCTCCCCCTTCCTTCCTTACTCTCCATCCCTTCCTCCCCTCCTCCCTCTCTCTTTCTCTCTCACTTTATCTTTTTTTAGCTCTCACTTTCCTATCTACAAAAATGGAACAAAGAAAAGAAACAATTTTTAACCAACAAGATACACTTTGATCTACTGTGAAAGCTGGCCTGTAAGTTTTGTCCACAAACACAACCCTACAAGTATGATTCCTCCCGTGACTTAACTACTGCCCTCCTTCTAAACATCTCTGCAAATCCTGATTCAAGCCCAGTGGTACATGTATATGGAGAGAGAGAAAGAGAGAGAGAGAGAAAGCGAGTGAGCAAGCGGGGGGGGGGGGGGGGGGGGGGTTTGACAAGTATGCACTAATTCATAGTTGAAAAATCAAACTTTCGCTACTCCAAATAGTTCCCTCCCATAGAGATTGTACATAGGAGGAAACTAATTGCAGCTCCATTTAGACCTGACGTTTGAGTGCATGTCACAATCGGATCATCTCTAATCTCTTAACTATATGGTACTTACCATCCTCCTGGAGCTGCACACAAATCAATTAAAACCCTGGACTGCTGGAGAAATGAGAACTTTCGGTTCAGCTGAATTAGTTTAAAGGCAGATCTAGACCTGTATCCTGATTGAGAAGCAAACAATATACATAAAGATAGTTTACAATCTTTAAAAATATTTTCAAAACAATATACAAAAAACTGAAACAACTTGTAACTCTACATTCTTTTCATGAAATTATTTTAAAAAGTAGAGGAGAAGCAATAACAAACAATTTGATCTCATAAGATCAAATAGAGTTTATCCCCTATTTTCTTTTTGTCCACTCTTGCTTCCCCCGTTTCAACCTGCATTCTTTCATGTTAGTTTTTACATTATTTTTGCTATCCACATATACAGTCGAAACAAATAGGCTTCTGACCCAAGAATTAAAGTTTTAAGTGCAGGCATGCAACTTTGGCTGGGAAAAATAGCTTTATTATCCTGATTATTGATGTGGGTTTTTTTTCCATTCTTTTTGTTTTCCCCCTTTGTACCTTCCGTAAACTCTGATCTGGGCAAGTCTCTGCTACTTCAGAGAAAGTCTCCCAAATTGGCTAGGTGCCCAACTAGCTAGATCTAGACTACTTGACTCTCTCTGAAGAGGGAAAGACTTATTTACAAAAGGGGAAAACAAACACACTCAACAATAAGACAATTTTCCCAGCCAAAATTTTGCCTCACTTTAAGTTTAATAATTAATCCTTTGCATGCTGCCTTCTTCATAATAATGGAAATTTCAAGATTTAACATCATTAGAAGAAAGTTAGCACAGACACTGAGACAGTGTCACTTAGACCGAAGTGTTCTGTCTCTAACAGTCGTCGTTAGCCTCGTATTTTGGTAGGGTCGGCACTCCTCCTTTTTAGAGACAGAAGCGACCCAGTGCGTTGTGCATGTAATCTCACTGTCATGGGCACGACAATGAAAAACTACCTCCAATTAGCTTTTTTCCACCTTTATTCATGAATGTAAAAATATAATTACATACTACAGAGTAGAACTATACAATGTAGCTTACCGATTTTATGTTTGATTCCTTTTAACTCTCCATTTTCAGGTAAATCCAGGGTCCTAACGTTAGGTCCTCTCGGTTGAAAATCTTGCAGCAGCCAACCTATATCTCTGTACATGTTCGCCTCCGCGCTTTTCGCAGGGAGATCAGCGAATTTGCGACTCGCATTTCAACCGTATTAACGAGCGACCAATACGAAACAACAACAAAAACATCGTTCGTATGTATATGCCCAAACGTACGTACGTGGTCGAACGTTTGAATACGGCCGGTTGAAATGCGAGGAGTAGCGAGTTCGCTGATCTCCCTGCGAAAAGCGCGGAGGCGAACATGTACAGAGATATAGGTTGGCTGCTCCAAGTTCTCTCAACCAAGAGGACCTAACGTTAGGACCCTGGATTTACCTGAAAATGGAGAGTTAAAAGGAATCAAACATAAAATCGGTAAGCTACATTGTATAGTTCTACTCTGTAGTATGTAATTATATTTTTACATTCATGAATAAAGGTGGAAAAAAGCTAATTTGAGGTAGTTTTTCATTGTCGTGCCCATGACAATGAGATTGCATGCACAACGCACTGGGTCGCTTCTGTCTCTAAAAAGGAGGAGTGCCGACCCTACCAAAATACGAGGCTAACGACGACTGTTAGAGACAGAACACTTCGGTGTAAGTGTCACTGTCACTGCCATTGGCAGTGCCAGTCATGCCAGTGATGATGGCATGTCATTAACATGAATAAATTCATTAAAAAATCAATCGTCTCTTTTTATCTAGATTTACTCTTTGTCAACTTCAAGTCATTGAACTATTGTAGTTCTAACGTACTTTTCATTTGAAGCCCACAATCACATGATCACATTTTGTTGTCACATAACTTGCATTTGCACAATCATACTAACAGTTTATAGTTCGTATTAAGGCTTAAGCACAATCACGTTATCTACAAATCGCTCATGTGAATTCTGAGTTAACTGTTCCAACTTTAAACTCACAATCCCCTTAACGTTAGATCTAACGTTAAGTTAGATCTAACAAACAGTTAGGGTTTGCCGGTCTAACTTAGAATGCCTTCTCTACTAACTTAGAGTTCTAAACAAAACAAAAATAAAAATACAATCATAATTGCTTTGCAAACCTGTTTCTTTGGCAAGGTGGTAATATCTGTCTTTCCTCTGCTTCCCAATCTTAGCTTTCCGACCCATTTTGATAGAGAAGTAGCCACCCGATTAAGGACAGCGACGTCGTTACCTGGCCTAAATTCTGCACTGCAGTAGATCTACCGGCTATAGCAAGCCAACCATTTACTTCTAGCAAAATCTCAAACGAATCTCGGCCGAAACGTCGGGTATGTAACGGTACCGGGTCGATCGACCACGCGGATTTACGAGCGGAGATCGGCATGGGAGTGAAAAAGACATAGTCACACATCCACGTCGACCACCATTCAACTCATCGTAATTTCGCCTAGGCCTTGTTGTATCCATTATACCACCGCGCACCCCCTCTTCCTTGTTAGATGATTATATTGTAGCTTTGTATTGTATTTCTATACCTTTGCCTTTTTATGGTCCATTTCAGTGATGCATTTGTAACATTTGTTTTTATACGTTACAGTAATGATAATCCAAAATTGTGGATTTCATTTATATTTCCTTAAAATTTTGTTTGATTTCGTTTGCTAAGTAAGTTTAAGTCATGACCCCCCAGACTATAGCCTAATACCTTTTATTTTTGCTTCCTGTCAGATCACAGGGTAAGTGACTGGCTATATAGGTTCTCCTTTCAGGCATGCTCAATAAAAAATCATTCTTATCAAAAATTTCCTGGGGGGCGTTTCATCAACATTTGTTGTCTGACAAGTTGTCAGATCTGACATCTTTCCATGATTTTGATTGGCTGAGAAGCTTCATTGCTATGCCAAGTGTCGGATAAAACAGACTTTGTTGGATAAAACATCCGACAAGTCCTTTCATGAAACGCTCCCCAGGAAGTCATATTTGCTACTTTATTCTTGATATTCTTCTTAAAGCTTTTTTTTTTTTCTTAGAGAAAGAAACTTTAAAGAGAAAAAGAAAGAAAAAAGAAAGAAAAAGAAATCGAATGAAGGAGAGAGAAAGAAAAAGGAGAGAGGGAGGGGGAGAGAGAAATATCTATAAAGTTGCTGATCAACTATCAAATCTAGTTTGGTTCCTTAATTCAGTGAGATCATAGTGTCGTTACCATAGGCCGTTGCCGAGGCCGTTACTCATGATCTGACTGATAAGGCGAAATCAATGATACTGAGTTCATTTAGGTCGACTCTTTTAACCCAAGCAAGCTGTGCACGTGTGATCCACAGAAATAGAAGACGTCTTCTCATAGAGTTATATAAACCTAAACATATTTAACTCTATGCGTCTTCTATTTCTGTAGTGTGATCCAAAGGCATAGAGCCTTATTAGCATGGTGCGTACAAGCGCGAGGCCAGGGATAGAATAGCGCACTATGCTGTCATGTTACCTTACACCATATACCATTTGAGTAGGGCCGGGGAGTAGGGGTGGATCCGAGATTTTCGGGGGGGGGGGGGGGGGGGGGGGGGTGGGAGAGGACTTTAAATTTAAATCCGATCGGACACCATAGCTACCTAGTAAATGCAAGTTGAAATGGGAGGCTTATAGTCCCCACAGACAAAACTGACTGAGTGTTCTGAAAAAATATGAATGCACCAATTTTCTTTAAAAAGGGAATTCTTTTGAATTCGCTTGTGAGATCATGTATGGGTCTGATCATAAAAAGAGCTATAGGAAATGGCACATTTTTATTCTTAGCTTCTGACGAACATTCCCATATTAGTAGCAAGTGACTACTATTTCGATTAGTGCCGAATTATGTAGCCAATGTAGGCCTATGACTCAGCTAGGGGCAGGGATTGGAGGAGTTTTCCCCAGCATGCAAGGGTCGCCAAATACTTTGCCTGATGCCTGAACTGATTTGTGGCCAAAATACAATCATGATATGCCTGGCTCTAAAGTCCCCCCCCCCCCCCCGCATATGATATTGAATACTGAAAGTATTTTCATTCACCCCACTCAGAGGCTGCGCTACAGGGGGTGACTGCGACTGCCCCATAGTAAGTGATCAAACATGTCAAAAGAAGAGGTAGAAGAAAGAATAGTAGGCCTATTAACGCGTCATCTTGCACTCTTATCAAAATGCACTGTCGCCGCCCCTGCCCAACTGGACTATGGTGTCCTGCACCGTGATTCGATGAGAACTAGATTTGAGGGCTATTATGATGCGTGTGCACTCTAGAACCGGCCAGGTGACCAGTCGTCCCATATTTGAACCATTTATCCCGCGTCCGTACGCCGTTAGGCCTATTTCAAACTTATTGTTGGAATCAGGGCTCAAAATTCTTGTCGGCAAATTCGTGATCGCTGTCGGCGAAAAAGAGAGAGAGAGAGAGAGAGAGAGAGAGAGAGAGAGAGAGAGAGAGAGAGAGAGAGAAGAGAGAGAGAGAGAAAGAGAGAGAGAGAGAGAAAGGGAGAGGAAAGATAAAGGAGGGAAAAAGAAAAGAGAAGTAATACTAGGTGCCCAAACAGAGTCATATTCGGCTTATATGCTTGTGTATTTTGATGACGAAAGAACACTGGTACAACGTAAGAGAGTGAATATTTTTCCTCGCTCGCTGCGCTCGCTCGTATGAATTAGGCAAGAGAGGTGACCAAATATAATTTAAATACCATATAGGTCCATCGTGTATTATGATGAAGAATTATCACTTCTACCGCGATAAGCAGTATCTATATTCTTCCTCGCTCGCTGCGCTCGCTCGTATACAAGATGGTTTGGGAAAGCAATAGACAGATAGAATTCGGCAAGAGAGTTGACCAAATATACATGTATAATTTAGAAATCTTATATGGGCCCGTCGCGTATTTCGATGAAGAATTATCACTTCTACCATGAAAAGGAACATCGCTCTCTGTTCTCGCTGATAAGATATTTAGATAAGAGATGGTTTGGGAAAGCAAACGAATTCGGCCAGCGAGGTGACCAAAATTAATGTTGTATAATTTAGATATCTTATAGGCCAATCTTGTATTTTGATAAAGAATCATCACTTCTACAATGAAAAGGATTATAAAGGCATATATTTTTCCTCGCTCGCTGCGCTCGCTCGTATGATATTTAGATACAGGATGGTTTGGGAAAGCGAATGAAAACGAAGTGACCAAAGATATAATTTAGATATCGTTATGCCCATCATTTTGATGAAGAATTATCACTTCTAAAATGAAAAGGAGTATACTGTTATATATATTTTTCCTGGCTCGCTGCGCTCGCTCATATAAAAGTCACCAAATCTGCTTGAAATCGACTGAACTGTGTCGGACAGACCAAGGAAAATATGATAGAGGCACACAATAATTGAACATGCCTATTGGGCTTTATAAGGTTGAATTCATATTACATTAATTGGTCGTCGGTAATCGGTGGCATTGTTTGTCGGCAATCAGTGGCCTCTACGCCCCCCCCCCCCCTGAAAAAGGTCTAGCGACGCCCCTGGTTGGAATAATGGAATATTTAGCCTAAAAAACTATATGACGCATGCGGAAGCAGAAATTAGGTTTCATGATTTTTGGGGCTCACTCTCTCGTTTTGCTCGCTCGCCGCGCGCTTTGAACGTAGAATGTCCATTTACCCGGACAAACACATTAAACAACGACTCGGGAGCTGGGATGTTAGACTTCAATGAATATTAGATCTCAAAGCTCCGATGAATGGCTTGACATTTTCAGTACCATGTAATCTCGGAGAACAATTATAATGATTTTGAAAATCAGATCCTCTACTTTTATATAAGAAAAATACGGGGGACGAAAAAATATTCATTTCTGAAGTCATGACAATCCCACATCACTGAGTACTTCGATACCTCTTTTACATAGAGAGACTCGGAAGGCCTCCTACTGAATTGGAAAGGGAAAAAAGTAAGGTAATCAGCAATTAAGGAATGATGAACCTGCAGGGGTGGCGCAACAGGGGGGCAGGGGCGACCGACCCCCTATATAAAAGAGAAGAAAAGGAAGAAGAAAGAGGAGGAAGAAAAAAGAAGAGTATATGAGAAAGAGAAGGCTGTGTCATGCAACTATAAATACCCATATTTTGTTCATTTATTAAAATCGTCAATAATATGCATGGGTCATCTCCCTGAATACCCTGGTGCCGCCCCTAGTGAACCCTCTCCCTCTCCTGTCGATTTAGGCTTAAATTTCCATTAAACAACCCCTCACCCGTTGGAAGAGATGCAGAAATAAGAATCAATGCACAATCTAACTTTCCTCCAATCTAATCACACCGTACCTTCCCACGATGAGGAAAGGATTCCTCTGTATGTCGCTTGACGCCAGTGAAGCCGAATCTCAGTTTGCTCGCTCGCTGCATTCTCTCGCAAAGTTCCTTCTGGCCCTCTGATGTCATCATGTCAAGGCCCGACAAGGACCCGTATTTTAGAATCCAAAATAAAATTATATCACCTTGCATGGCTAGAACATACATAGAGCCTTCCCCTTCTGCCCTCAGAACATGGTAAATAATTTATGGATTCGCTCCCGAATGTATACATTCAAAATGTAAATACATTTTGTATGACACAGTTTTAACCCTTCACGTTCAATTCCGGTGTGTTAACTGTTTTTATTAGGACACTTTTTGGGCAAGCAAATTCTTCTTTCACGCCTTCTCTTAAAAATGAAAATAAAGAGAAAGATCATGAGTGATGAGTGCATTACGCGAGAAGGGAAATACAAACAAAACAAATCAAAGTGGACACATGAGTATCAAACACTTATTTGTCTTGATTTGATTACTAGGGATTTTTCTACAATGCGAAAATCTGGGATGTCGGAACTGCATGTACTCTAGGCCTCTTATACGCTGGGTCGGCGATAGGGGGGGGGGGGGTCAGGGGCGATCGTCCACCTATGATTTTTCAGGTGAAAAAAAAACAAGAGGAAGAAGAAGGAGAAGAACTTAAGCCCCCATTCCACTCAGTGCCGCTCTAGCTACGATTTGACAATTTTTTCAGGTCGGGGAAGATCGGGTAAAAATTGGCCTATCTGGACCCAACGCTCAGCGATTTTCTCTCGGTACTGAATGATTTTTTGTTTTGGGGACGGCGACGGAAATCGTGAATGATTCAGCCGATGTGATACGCGGCGAGAGGGGCATTGCTAGCTCGTATAAGTTTGAATAAGCGCAGGGATCGACAGCGTAACTAAAATGGATATAGCGTAGCTAAATTGGAAACGGCGTAGTTAAAGCGGGAACGAAACGTATTGAGAGGACCCCGCCTTAATTATAGTAAGAGAGGGGAGCGCGTAGTAAGAGCGGTTACAGCGGGAAAGTCGTCTTTAGATCGGGATAGAGCGGGGCAGCAGCGGGACCACAACGGCGTCTAGTTTACGTCCCGTTCTGTGCCGCTGTCACAACGCTGAGAAAGACCTTACTACGCTCACTCCGCTGTATTTACGCTGTAGTTACGTTCTTTCCGCTCGCTTTACGATGAATTTTGATCGGGAAGATCGGGATGAAGTTTTGAACATATTCAAAATTTCTGGCTGCCGCCACGATGCTACCGATTAAAAACGACCCTTGTACGCTTATTGCCGCTCTCCGCCGATTTGATATATCGGGAGAGATCGGCATCCAGATCGTGAAGAAGAGGAGGAAGAAGAAGAAGAAGAAGAAGAAGAAGAAGAAGAAGAAGAAGAAGAAGAAGAAGAAGAAGAAGAAGAAGAAGAAGAAGAAGAAGAAGAAGAAGAAGAAGAAGAAGAAAGAAACTATATAAGAAAGAAAAGAAAAAGAAAGTATGAGGGAAGAGAGGGCAGGGTAATGCAGCAACTATATTATAGCCCTATTTTCATGTCCATGGTGAATACACTCACCAATAGGTCAGCCCCCCCCCCCCCCCCAATGAATACCCTGGCGCCGCCCTTGGCTCTATACGTACATTTCTCTAGCCTGTGGCATGCGGACTTGTGCCCCTCCAGTTAGAAGAAAAGAATTTACAATAACACCAAAAATGAGGAAGACGGGAGAGGGAAATATCAAAAGAAAGAAAGAAGGGGGAGAGTGGAAGGGGCGTAATAAGGTGTTTCCCCTTCTGCGAGTCTGTACCACTGAACTAAAAATAATTCAGCACTTGGTCTGTACAAAGGATCACTGCACGAGCCACGCACGCACAGATCTCTGCGCTAGCCTATTCGCTATAGCTATATGCACGTGAGTCGAGTACGTCGAGCGCGCGTAATGCATGATCGATGTGTGTAGTGCAATGGCGGCTATTCGGTGGTGAAAAGAGGTAAGAAGGCCAACATATTGCTGCTTAAAAATCGTCAAAATCGTCCTATGTCTATGAAGTGAATATGAGGGTTGAGCACTCAATATCTCTGAATATCATACCGAATGATTGTTTTAGAATATCATGAACTCAATGCTCTCTTTATA
Organism: Echinometra lucunter; assembly: GCA_029962745.1. Lineage (NCBI taxonomy): Eukaryota > Metazoa > Echinodermata > Echinoidea > Camarodonta > Echinometridae > Echinometra > Echinometra lucunter. The sequence continues at coordinate 15,133,500 of CM057154.1, read as the reverse complement.
TGAAATAAGGTCTTGCTTGCGCTTGCGTGAGACTGAATTGAACATGTTGAATAACATGAATAAGGAAAGCCGAAGACGAAGTGACATGGAATGAATGAATGAATGAATGAATGAGAATGAATGGTATGCTTGAATGTTGTGCATTCGTTAATTGACACGAACAGTAAAACGTAAGTTAGTGTTGGGCTAGTTTATAACTTAAATGGGCCATATCGTGGTTTAGGAAACCACTCGTTCATTTGACGCACGCACTTGTGTACAAAGAGAATGGAGGTGGAAATAGGAAACCAATATGCGTGTGACTGAATAAAGCGCTGCTGTACAAAGACAGTGAATGGTGGTTTCCTATTTCACGATAATGCCCTTGAATGAAATGCATAATCTTGCCTACCAATATGAGGCTAACGTGGCATTATCTTGAAATAGGTCTAGTCTCTAGATCTAGGAAACCACCGTTCACTTTGTAGATCTACAGCAGCACTTTATTATTAAGTCACACGCATTGGTTTCCTATTTCCACCTCCATTCTCTTTGTACACAAGTGCGTGCATCAAATGAACGAGTGGTTTCCTAAACCACAATATGGCCGCTAACGTGTAGTTTAGTCTTAGAATCCAGTCATGCCAGTAAGCTTTGCCTTTGGAATCCTGCGCTGCGTTTCTTGAAATCCCATGGAACGCCTGTTAAAACTTACTTTGTTAAGTTATCCATGTCACCATACGTTTCAGAGAGGTGGCCAAGAACTTGAAGAAGTTTGACTTATGATGGTTTTGCAGCCCTGAATTGTGAATTCCACTGTTCGTGCTGATCATGATTGATGATCAATCAATGGTACCCCACCTAAAATTAACCATGAGATGAGATGATCACTTGTTTTGTATGATTGGGTGACCAAATTTTGCGCACATTTTAATTTTTTAAAGAATGTAATATTCAATCCATAATTTCTGAAATTCTACCCAAAATTATACTGATGAATTTATACCAAAGAGAAAGCAAAGTTTTAGACATATGCAAATGGTGCAAGAAGAAGATTTATTGACAAAGAATTCCCAAGATATCGCGATCGTAAAATTTGATGCCGTATCGCCATGGGCTGGAATGGAAATGGTTTGGCTTGACCAAGGAGAACAACCATTTAAAAGAAATTAGATCTTTACTTAATTGTTCTTCCTCATGCCATGGTTATTTTTTTTCCTCTTGGGTATAATTTTTTTTTTACAAAATGTATATCAGCATTCAGTGGCAAGTACTTTCATTCAAGAGGGTTAATAATTCTTACTCGTATCTTTCCTCAGGTGATTTTTACGAAACGTCCACCAACAATCACTGGCAAATATTCTCCAGTAAAAAAGGAAGAAAGTAAACAGTATCCAGAATGGCATCCCGATTCTTCGCAGGAGGATCGTCGACAGAAAGTGATTCTGAATCGAGTGATGATGGAATCCAAGTACCGCAGAAGCAGGTCCCCGTCACACGTTTCTTTCTCAGTGATGACGAAGAGGAGACCAAACGTGTTGTACGCAGTGCAAAGTCTAAGAGGTATGCTCCATTCTTATGTGGAAATCAGGTTTGCATGCACTATTTCACGCATGCGAAAGTTGGACACCCTATTTTTCATTGGAACACCCAAATCTTGAAGTCCTTTCTAAAAATCCTGAAGGATTCTAACACATCTTTCTGTTGTTTTCTGGTTTATCAGGTTAAATATTATTATGCTAATAATTTATGCCTTTCATGGGCAGAGTACAAAGTTTCTTTAATCTTTATGCACTTTGTTTTGAAATAATTCAAGTTTGGCTGTAAATTCTATTCAGCCGTGGACCCTGTTGCACCAAACTCACCACTGATTGTAACTTTGCCATTAATGGTAACTTCATGGAAACCTTGAGTTTGATTGGCTGTTGAGCAATGTTACCATGGTAGTTACGATTAATGATAAATTTTATGCAACAGGCCCCTGGTCTGTTCTTGTCACTGTGATTCTTGTTTCTCTGTACTCACCCCACTGATCACTCGCTGATTCCTCTACAGGAAAGATGAGATATTGGAGATCATCAGGCAGATCAAGAATCAGAAGAAGATTCGAGATGTGTCCCGGGTCCAGACAAGTTTTGAGGAGTTGATGAGAGTGTACACCAAGGCCCAGAATGTGCTCAACACCGAGGATGGGCAATGTCCTCGATACTACATCCGTTGCCTGGTGGAGATGGAGGAATTCGTCAATGAGGTAAGTGGTGACAGGGAACCACTTTCTATGTAGTTTAGAAGTCATCTATGGTGGATTGGTGATCACAGCTATCAATCAAGGATACCATCTTGATTCTGCCAACCTACCAAAAACAAAAATCTGCCCAAAACAGCACTTTTCATTGATCATTGCTTCCAAATTTTGGAATTGCATAGAAAAAAGTATAATCCTTGGGAAATGAAAAAAAAATGATTAAGGTATACCCATGCTAACCAAATACACATTTTTAAGCTCTAACTAAGATCACACTGTTTGTCCTTTTTGATGTTTTTGTAGCATGCGTTCACATATGTGTTGTTATGAATTAATAATAATAATAATGAGTTAGACACAGCAATGCATGCATTGTACTTTCTAGAAAATTGGACTCATTCATACAGGATGTGGTATAGCACAAAGACAAACTATTTTGACTTTCATGTGTAAATGACAAGTTTGGGGAAGAAAAAGATCTCTTTGCAGTCAAAGCTACTATCACTCTTCTGTGTGTCACAAATTCCAGAAACTAATACATTTTGTTTATGTCATGTTTAACCCTGGTGGTTTCCAGTTGCACGTGTGAACAAGGCTTGATACATATATGTTATTTATTTATATTTCTTTCTAGTTATGGGAAGACAAGAAGAAGCTGAACAAGGCTAATGCCAAGTCGCTCTCTTCACTGAGACAGAAGTTGAGGAAATACCTGAAGGAGCTTGAGACACAGATAACAAAATATAAAGAGGTAATTATTTCATAATGAAAAACATTTATTCAAAGAGACACATGTTACAAAATATATGAAGTGGTAATTATTTCAAACTGGAGAACATTTACACCTCTCACATTTATTTCACTTGGCTCAGTAACATTTTAATGATAATTTTACATAGTATAGTTTTACCATGTTATTCCATTCAGTTTAGCAAGGTTCATTTCAATGTGTATTATTGGATATGAAGAAGAATAGATGTGCATGTAATAATGAGGATTTTGCCCAAACCCATAGCTGTATAGAGCTTTCTTTAAGTGCTAAATTAAAGGCATTGGCTAACTTTGTGAGTAGCTGATTTAAAAAAATTCTCAAACTAGGATGAAACATGTGTATGAGTTCTTGTATTTGTACTCAAAAACCCTGAAACCAACCATAATTTGGAATGAAAAAGTGTAAGTTAGATCAGCTGATAGCTGAAGTGGCTACCCTGGGTAAATAAGAGTTTATTATTATTATTATCATTGTTATTATTATTATTATTATTATCGCTATTATTATTATTATTAAGAATTACTGTTTAACATAATAAATACTATTTTTGATCTATTTCTGTAGAATCCTGATGCAGAAGACAAGGAAGACGAAGAACAGGAAGAAGAGGAAAGTGAAAGTGAGAGTGAGAGTGAAGAAGATGAGCCAAAATCTGCTCCAGTCTTCAAGAAGACCTTACCTGCTAAGGTCAAACCAGAAGGAGAGTCGGTAAGTGTTTTTTTTAACCCATTAACTACTGAATTCTTTTATTCCCACAAGATTTGTACACGGACCATGTGGTTCTAGTAGGCAAAAGCTTTATTTGTATGTTTTATTGAATAAAACATCATCACAGTATTTACAACATTTATCAAGATTATTGCAGTGCAAAAATAAAGCCAAAAAAAAAAAAAAACAGGTACAGGCAGCAAATGCATCATGAAACAATGCAATACATTAGACAAGACTCTTTTCCAATCACTCCTCTATTCTTTATGTTCCTCTGCTGGTCACCTTTATTGAAAAAGTATGCACACTGTTGGTCAAAGACATGGACTTGTGGAAAATATGTTTTTCTTGATGGTTTTAAACTGGATTGGATAAATTCAGCGGGTAGAGTTATTTTTTTGATATATGAAACTGGAAGTGTCAACCTTGTGATCTCATGAAAATTACCATTATTCGGTAAAAAGATTAACCAATTTTCAGTTGTTGGTTGTTTATTTAACTTGACTGCTAAGAAAGCATGGATGCTTATCGATAAGCAACCAGAGGGTCTATGGCTTAAAGTCCTATCCAAGGGGCCTGATTATGAAGATCACTGCCTTCACAAAGAGCACTAGTGCATCCACTTTGGTTTGAACCTGAGTACTCCCAGTTATGAGACCATTGCGCTACCACTGAGCCATTGATCACGCCATTATGAAGTCACTCTCAATTTTATAAATTCTTTTATTCATTTTGTGACAGAAATTACAGTTATTTGTACCACAATAAAGAGCTTTGTAATGGTGCCCCATGAATTAAAAATAGACTTTTAAAGCTAAACTAGGCTTAACTTGGGCCACTTTTGTAAATATGACACTGCTATTATTTGTTCCATAATAGCATTAAGATTTACATGTAAGTATCGCTTTGTTTTATTTGTAACATGATATTTTATGTGTACAAGTAGCATTGATATCGTTATGTTTATTTTTTACAGGATGAAGAATCTGATGATAGCTGGGATGTATCTATGTCATCAGACTCCAGCTCAGATGATGATGTACCAGGAATGACAACTCTCACAGCAGAGTACTTCTTGAAGAAGTAAGTGTGTTCTTCCTCAGAGCCATCCCTGGTTCCATTGCTGTTAAGTCCTCATGATAGTATATTAAAAATCCATCTGCTTTTTAGAATGTATTCATGTAAAGTAATATCATACTGTCATTGTGTGAAAGGTTTACTTTTCAGCAATTATTGTTTTGATGTGTTGTTGTTGGTGTTGTTCTTGGTATTTGCTGTATTTCCATGTTCAATGGTTTTGTTAATAGGATGTTCCTTTGAAAGTGGGCAATACATGTAAAGTGCTTCAGTTTCGCTTAAAAATTTGTCAGTTACAGGTGCTGTTAATGGAAATCATTAAATTTTGTCCAGTTCCTTTTGGCAGTTTGCGTTCCACTCCCTTTAATTGATTGAGTGATATAGATGGAAAGGGAATTTGTTGACACAGTCATCTTGTCTAAGTCAATGTAACATAAGTTGAATCATTAAGAATGTCCCAATTTTCCTTATGAATTCTCTGTTGAAAAATATGCGGCATTCCGAAGTCAAAGAGAATATTCAGTCCCAATGTGGGAAACAACAAGTTCATTTCAAAAGGCATTTTGTTATTGATCTTATTTTGATAATGCTCATTTTTTGATTCATTGCATCTGAAGAAGGATGAAATATCCAAATAAAACAATAGGAAACAAAGGGATTCAATGACATATTGACTTCTCGCATAATTCAAGGTAATTTCCTCAGTCCCAGCAGATTCAGCCTGTGCTAGGATAACTGTACAATTTGCAGCTCAAAAACTGAATTATACGGAATGTGCGTCATGAGGAAATTACCTAGTTAAAAAATAACAACACACTTTTAAATTTGTCTTTACCTAGGACCACAACCGGTGACGACAAATCCTCTAGGAAAAAGGAGCGCCGTAAGGAGAGAGTCCGACCCAAAGAAGATGAGGCACTAGAGGAGGAGGAAGAAGAAGAAGATGGCAAGTGGGAGAAGGTCAAAGGTGGCATCAAATTGGAGAAGGTCAGAGTTCATTCTCATAACCGTCTTTCTGTTTCCTGATACTTGAAAAACACTTTTTAGAATGTTCTTGAATATTTATTTCATTTTCATACTTTGGTAAAATTTTAAAGTGGAAAGTGGAAACCCCAAATTTATGGAGTAAATGTCTGATATTTGAATGAATAAATTTGTATTTATGTTTATCATGTGTTGCGTGTTGATATTGAGAAGAAAACCCAAACTGAAAATGATGAAGTAGATAATGATTTGTCTATCTTTTTTGTTCTATTTATACTGTATTTGTTAGAGAAAAACAAATTCAGTGTAGGGCTTCTTAATTTTTGGCATATTTTCTGGATGCCGTATCATGGTTACACAAGGATAGAGGAACAGATGCCCTTGTGATATTGTAAAGGTATGTTAATGAATATCTCTTGATCTGTATCCTACAGGAGAAGCCTAAAATGTTTGCCAAGGACGTAGAGATCACCCATGCTGTCGTCCTCAAGAAGCTGTCTGAGATCGTCGGCGCTCGTGGTAAGAGGGGCACCAATCGAGCTGATCAGATCGAACTGCTGAAGGAACTGAGGAACATCTCCAGTCAGCATGACCTTGGATTGGGGATGGACCTGAAGATAGCCTTCCATGTGATGTCAGCTGTCTTTGATTATAACCCCAATGTTGCCACGTGTATGAAGCCTGCCATCTGGGACATGTAAGAATGACCAAAGATAGTGTTTTGCAGTTATTCGACAACTACCCCTTAACCCATTCGTGACAGAGGGTCCACATTATGTGGTTTGGTCTAATAACTTTTGATGCTGAGCCATAAATATCATACCAAATACATGAGTAGAAAGAGCAAAAAAATCTACACATATTGTGCCCATTTTCGTTGCATCAGTATTTGTTGTTTGATGCTGAAATTTTTTTAAAGGAAAATAAGCATTAAAATCCTTAAATTGGCAATGCAATGAAAATGTTAAAATTACCGTTTTTCCCCTGCAAACTGGCAACTTTATGACTTGTCATCATACTTTCTGTCAAGTTATATTTATTTCAGAAACATGACATTTAATAAGAAAAAATGTAGCATTAAAAGAAAAAATGTTGGTGTTGCCAATTCTGGTGTATGTTTTCCTTGTAGGTGTTTGGCTCTCATGCAGGAGATGTTGGTAATCCTAGTTACCAACCAGGATATTCAGGTCTCCGAGAATTTCAATGAAGATTCTGAAAGCCTCCAAGTAAGTAGCTGTGCATTGATGGATCAGAGACAAGTGTTTCAGTTGAATGAAAGTATGATGTTGGCTATTCAGCCCATTGTTCAATTTGTTGGAAGAATAGGAAACTTTCCTCTGGATTTTTTAAGAATATGTAGCAAGAATAAAAAGAGTGATGTTGATGGTGATGATGATGATGACAGTCATGATGATGATATGATGATGATAGTGATTTTGGTGGTGGTGTTGATAGTGATGATGATTATGACGATGATGGTTTCAGAAGTTGATGATAATGGTGATGATGATGATTATGATGATGGTGGTAGTTGGTGGTGGTGGTGGTCATGATGATGGTGGTGATACAACAAGATGGATTAGAACAAAGCTTTTGATGATGATGATGATGATGATGATGATGATGATGATGATGATGATGATGATGATGATGATGATGGTGGTGATGACTATGAATGTGGTGACTGCCATAAATGATAATAGTGGTATTGATGATAGTGTTGGTGGTTGGGAAATCATTTCCTTATTTCAAATGCAGGGAAATTTCTTTCCAGTTAAATGAGCAAGAGAGAAAAAAATTGTCCAATATGTTGCATTGGTTCACATTTCAAAGAAAAGCTCTCACTAGCTGTGCCTATCAAGCAATGAGACATGTTAACTGTGAGGGTGATTCTACTCTGTATCTAGGAGCCTCCATACAAGGTCCGAGGATGTATTTTGACAGTGGCTGAACGTCTGGATGAAGAATTCACCAAGATGCTTCAGGCAACGGATGCTCACTCCACGGAATACGTTGAAAGGTAAGACTTAACAAAGTGCATTAACTGTCTGTTTATGACATGTACTTTCTCAGCTCTTTTCCATGACAAGAAAAGATATTGAAATTGCAAGGGATTTGAATCCTTCCAACACATTTGCCATTTATTACGTGAACATGTGAAAATTTTGATTTTAAAAACCTATCTATCTGTTTTTGTAAATTTTGAGATATTTGCAGTTGAAGTTGCTAAAATATAAAGAAAATATTGAGAAAATAAGTCAAATCTGCTTTATCGACCACCTGTATAGAAAGACCAGCTGTCTACAGAGACCACAAATTTTGTTTGCCATGAATAGTTTTTTTTTCCACTGAAATGTGTATGAAAGGAACCTGTCCATAAGGACCACTGTTCATAAAGATTGAATTTCTTGTCTCCCTTTGGTAGTCTTTATATACAGGTTTTACTATATATGATACTTAAGATAACGTCTAAACTTTTTTTTCAGTCAACCTCATCTTATATCTCTTTTCCTGTTACTAACATATTTTCATATCACATGTGGATGTCAAGAATGTTACTGCAGAACAATAGAATATTAATGAATTAATTTTTTACATTTTACTATTTTCCTTTTCTCTTTGCAGCTGATCAGTGTAAGCTGTGATCTAAGTTGAATAAGATCTTGCTATATTGCTATTGAACAAATCGTTGTGCTTGCCTTACACAGGTTGAAGGATGAGACGGTTGTGACTAATATCATCGTTCGACTTCAAGCCTATCTTGAGAAGAATAGTACATCAGCTGATATCTGTAGAGTCTACCTCAGACACATCCAACACATCTACTACAAGGTCAGTACAAGCATGGTATTGGATAAGACTTTTTATGTATATTGAATTGAAATGAGTGATTGTTGTACCGAAATGTACAGTTGCAAGTTTACGTTAATGTTTGCACTGAAGCCCTATGCCCATACTACCAAACACATGCAGTCATGAAATGGTGTGCCATCATTTTGATCTGATATAACAATTAATTGTCTGTTCCAAAATAGACACATAAGGCTTTCCACTAAAAGTACCACCAAAAATGGTACCACCCTTGATGTGCAAATGCTCCTATACACAAAGGCATGGCAGGTTCTCTGGACATGCCCCTCACACCAATCTCGTGTAAATTACAATGAAAACTTCAATGCTTTTATATCAGCGTTTGAAATTGCACAAACTGCCTTTGAATGCATTTGGAATTTTTACTACAACAGTATACAATAGCAAAAAACATACAATTTGGAAAGAAATATTGCAAGTCATATGTCCAGTTTTTGTTGAGCCACCAAGGTGGAGCGAGACTAAGGGATCCTTAGCAGCGTTTGTCTGTCGTCCGTCTCTGACGCTTATGAAACTTGAATAACTCTGTAACCATTTGCCTGTTTGTAACCAAACGTGGATGGTAGATGGTCTATAGGGACCTCAGTGTTATTTGGGATCAAAGGTCAAACGAGGTCAAATGTTGCAATTTACCTGCAAGAATGATTGCACAGAGATGTGGCGAGACACATTATGGCTGTTGCCTTATTGCAGTGGAATGAAAGCAAATATCAACTTTACCCTGGTCATGAAATTATTGAATGTATTCATGTGGGGAATTATTTCTGGTTGTCTTATAGTATGATTATGATAAGCTGCGTGATCTGGAGAAGACTCGTGCCAAAACCGAAGGTGAGAACCAGGAAGGAAAGAAGAGTGATGAGGAGAAACCAACAGAAGAAGCCAAACTGGAAGGAGAAGAGAAAGAGAAGGAAAAGGAAGGTAAGATCGTAGTCACAATCTGTGATGTTCATTGATGGAATTGAAAGTAAGAATGAATTGCAGCTCAGTAATCTTGTTGACATCATTAAGTGGGTCATGCTGCACCAAGAACAGGGTAGACATAAATACAAGAAAGGTCACAGAATTGTTGGATTGTACTCTAGTGAAGTTCTGAGAGAAATAGCTTTGCATGACTTTTTTTCTGTGTTAAGTTGACGTTGATTACTCTTATTTCTCTTTAGTTGTTATACTTCCATAATATAATGAGAATAAAGATATATGTTTGCATGGGGCAGGCCTCAAAATTCTGACGTAGTGCGTAAAATATACTTAAAGTATATTTTGCCTTGAAGTTTAATCATAACGACACTCCAAGGTTCTAACAGTTAATGAATTGATGTATAAGTATGCGCTGTGTTCCTTGTAACTTTTTGTCTAGACTGTATATATCGCAAAGGCTTTAATACATTAGTTTTGATTGGAATTGTCCTATTTTCTCTGGATAGAAGGGAACTCTCCAGCGTTGATAGACGGGATGTGTTAATACATCTACTCTAAGCAGACAACTGATCAGGGCCCTGTTTCATAAAAGTTGTTATCAGTAACAACTGCCACATTTCTGTGACAAATTTGCTTTCAGCCAGTGAGATGCAAGGATTTCAGTAGCTTATGACAGTTATTGCAACTTGTTATTGATAACAAGTTTTATGAAACAGAGCCCTGATTCACAATCTGTTTCCTGTAATAAATGGATTTATTTGTTTCACAAAAATTGATAGATTCTTGAGATTTTTAATAAGTAACTCTGTTTTCTTTGTATTTCTTTCAGTAGAAGAGGACTCTTTGACTTTGATGGACAGGATGTGCAAGTACATCTACTCAAAGGACACCACTGATCTGATCCGAACTAGGACCATGCTGTGTCATATCTATCACTATGCTATCCACGATCGCTGGTACACGGCTAGAGATCTCATGCTCATGTCTCATCTGCAACAAACCATCCAGTTTTCTGACATCCCCACTCAAGTAAGCTATCAATACTGTCCAGTCCTGTCTATATAGAGGTAGTGTAGTCTAATGCAGTGCTTCTCAACCTTTTTTGCCTCGAGGCCCACTTTGACTAACAAAATTTTTTCGAGGCCCACCTTCATTTTAAGAAAAATTTTGAGGCCCACCTCACAGAATCTCAATAAGAAAAAAAAATCAATAAAATATGACAAAAGAAAATAGAGAACGAATTGTGTGGTAATTATCTCGACCACTACATTACCTACATTACATTACAAATTCCAACCTATACAGTACATGTAAGGTTGTAATAAATGAAAGATTGATCATGTTGATACCCCACCCCATTCATAATGTACAGAAATCTTCGAAAATTTTTAGCACATTTCAGTGACGATAATCCACAACTGTTGATGTTATTTTAATACGTTTAATAAATTCAATTCAATTTGATGTTAACTGTAGAGCTGAATGCAATATTTTTTTCCAAAATATTTTGGACTGACTTCGCGGCCCACCTGAGAGAGCTTCGCGGCCCACCGGTTGAGAAGCGCTGGTCTAATGGATACGACATCGGACTGCGGATCTTGTGGTCCGAGTTCAAGTGCCGCCACAGCATTAATGTCATTTAGCAAGATATGATATTTGCCACTCTTCACCCGCGTTTTAAGTGGGTACCTGGTAGGATGCGAAAGTCATTGTGATTTGTTTAGCATTGTGAGCATCTGCAAAAAGGCCATATTTCTTTAAATCACTGAGAGACATCTGAGATGTATTTGGCTCTATAAAAATCCAGAATATTATTAGTAAATATTATAGGCTACCAAACAGAGAGTCGAACGTTCCAAGACATACACTCCAGTGATAATTGCTTCATTTCCAGTATTAACCTAATTCATAACTTCAATTCTTATCTCAACACTGATCACCATTTTAAACTTATCCTAACCTAAACCTAAGCTAAAACTCAATCACAACCCTTACCCTACTGTTAAACTTTGGCCAGAAGTTTGTGCTTCAGCCTTCCATCAAACTTCTCTGCCAGATGTCATGGTTGCAAGTACCATGTAGCAAGCAAGATTTTAATAGTGGGAATAAGAGATGGATGATACATTCATACTGTCGTAAAAAGAGAAATGAATGTCCAAATTAAAATTTAAATGGTTTATTTTGAATTGTTCTGCTTTCCCACAGATCCTGTATAACCGTACCATGGTTCAGTTGGGTCTGTGTGCATTCCGTCACGGCAACATTCGAGATGCCCACAATGCATTGCTTGATATTCAGAGCGGAGGACGGGCCAAGGAACTTCTTGCTCAGGTAAGATATGGTCATTCCCTCTTCAGTTCCTCAAATCTTGCATCAAATGATTCACCGAGGAAAAAGGTCGTTTATGAGAGCCCACTGAGGATTTCCTATTGCAAGAGCAAGATTTTCTTTGTATACTGATTTATTTTTGTGTTCATTTTTGTTTTGTTTTTTTAGCTTTCAGCAGATTTCTTTTGGAGCTTCCTGAGGTAAACGAGACAGGAGATGATCAAGAAAAGTTTCGTTAACACTTTATTTCATCCTACTTTGTCTTATTTCATTTTACATGTACAGTGGAATATAATGATGAAGAACCCCATCATAACTGTTGTTACAACAGAGCAATTCTGCCAGTCCTTCTTCTTTATTGTCTACTTGTTTTTGTTTAAACTGTTATCTAACAAGGCTATATATAGTATAACATTATTTTCCTTGATCCTGAGGAGGTTGTTATTTGGGGTACTATTGTATCTTATCTCTTCTTGATTCTATCCTTCTTTAGGGTCTTTTGATGAGGCAACAAGAGCGTGATGCCCAGCAAGAAAAGATTGAGAAAAGTCGTCAGCTACCCTTCCACATGCATATCAACCTAGAGCTCTTAGAGTGCGTCTACCTGGTCTCTGCTATGCTGCTGGAGATCCCTTACATGGCCTGTGAGTATATCTTCCAGCCTACTGATCCTACTAAACTTCTAATGCACTTCTGCTGCAGCTGCCAAAGACACTTGTAACATTGCTACAATAAAGACCAACCTGTTGATTCCTAAAGCCCATCACACAATATATATGATTGGTCTGCAATTCAATTTTTGAAAAATTTATTGTAGAATTTTAAATGCAAATTGAAACATATTAAATGTTAATGCTCAAAGTTCTAAATCATCATATGAATACCAAAATCGAAATTCCAGGCTATATGCGAGCCTTCTTAGAGAAGAAAAAGTGAAATCAATTACGAATCGTAGTGACATCATACTAGTCTTGCGATTACCCAGTATCTATGATTTCAAACCGATATGGCCTTTACTCAGACTAAAAGGCTTGCAGTGAACCAAAATTTCCATTTTAGTATTCCTATCATTATTCCGAATCTCAATGAGGATAATTTTACTTGTTTGAAATATCATATTTAATGCAAAATGCAGTTTCTTCCATTGTTGGGTCGCAGTCGGATCATATAATGTGTGGTGGCCTTTAGATGAGATAACTCGGGTTAGGGTCTATGGAAAATGCATGTTATAGTGAAATCAAATCATGTTCAACAGGTTAAGGCTGGATTAGATTCACTAGAATCTTGGGTTCTTCTGAAATGAACTACTGTTGTCACCATGTTAACAAAATGTGTTTAGTCATGCACATGCTTTGATTTTACAAAACAAAATAGTATGATCTTTAACCAGCCTTCCTGCTGTCTCACTTGCTGTTCTCAGACTTCATTATGAGTGTCGGCATACCACAACTACCCATTAAAGCAAAGTACTTGCCCGTAACAGGTGTAAATAATTGTTTATTGAGCTTACGATACATTGCAGGGAACATAAAAAGTGCATTACTTCAGATGGTAAGAAGTAAGGAAGTTAGCAGTAAAAATGCCTCCCTTCCCCCCTCCCCCCCCCAAAAAAAAACCCTGACAGGTTTCACACTGATATACCTGTCCCTTACACTAAGTGACTCTTGTTTATGAAATATATGAAATTTGATGACCTAATATTCTGCTTCTCTTCCATTTCCAGCCCACCACTTTGACATCCGTCGCCGCATGATCAGCAAGAGCTTCCATCACCAGCTGCGACTGAGCGAGCGTCAGACCCTGATTGGACCGCCAGAGAGCATGAGGGAACACGTGGTGGCGGCTTCTAGGGCCATGCGCTACGGCGACTGGCGTGGCTGCAAGAAGTTCCTCATCAACGAGAAGATGAACATGAAGGTGTGGAACCTGTTCCAGGACTCGGACCATGTCAGGGAACTCATCACTAGGTAAGTGGGCCAAAGGACTTCTCTCTCCCTTTAAAGCCATTGAGTAACTTTTGAATATCTGAGCTGCATCACCTGCGTGGCCCTACATGCTATCAGTGTATGCAATATTGTGTTAATATGAAGCCCTGAAAAATTCACTGAAAAAGCATCATCATGAGCTTCACAAAAAGTGAAAATATTCAAGTGACCAGATATGCCAGACCCTTTTTACCCTGTAGAGTGCAGTGTTTAACCCATTCATGACAGGAATCATTTTAAAGCCTGATTTGATCAGCTTTTATTCTTCAAATTGGCAACACCAACATTTTTTCTTTTAATGCTACATTTTTCTTATTAAATGTCATGTATCTGAAATAAACATAAATTGACAGAAAGTATGATGAGAAGTCAAAAAGTTGCCAATTTGCAGGGAAAACCTGTGATTTTAAACTTTTTATCGCATTGCCAATTTAAGGATTTTAATGCTTATTTTCCTTTGAAAATTTTTTAGCATCAAACAACAAAACTGATGCAACCAAAATGGGCACAGTATATGTAGAATATTTTGCTCTTTCTGCTCATGTATTTGGTATGATTTTTAAGGCTCTGCATCACAAGTTATTAGACCAAACCACAAAATGTGGACCCTCTGTCATGAATGGGTTAAAAAAACCCAAAAAAACATACCCAGGACGGTTTTGCAAATGGCAGTGTTCAGTGATAGATATCTTGATAATAATGTCTTATATATAAAAACTTTTATATTCCTGGCTGATCAATTATCTGTCTGAACATCTTTATGCAACACAGACATCAAAATTCAGTTTATTAAATCAAGCCTCCACAAAGTTACCAGATCCCTTTAAATGAAAAAGGTTATTTCTGAACCCTTCTCTCAAATTCTTGATACTACCCTGTCTTTCTTCCCAACTCTTTTCCTCTATTCTCTGTTTGTGTATCTGGCCCTCCTCTCCAGCAAAATCACTTTCCCTCTCTTCTGCTCCTCCTCTCTGTGCACACCTTATTTTAATGATAATGACAATAATACTGCACATTTTATGTAATGATAGTGATAAAACTACTGCTCATTTAGAGTGGGCCAAAGATGAAGTTTACTAGGTAGGCGATTCGAGTCCTGCCGTTGCGCCAATGTCTTTTGCCATGACATTAATCTACAATTGCAACTGCTGACCCAGGTGTAGTAAATGTAGTATAATTTATTTCCTTGAAATGCTAGAGCGCCTTAATGGTTGCCTTACTAAAGCCTGGGTAATAACAGTTGAGTGCCAGAAGTGTCAATACTGTTGAACATTAGCGCTATACAAGAAGCCACTATTGTGATTATTATTATTATTATTACTCTTCTGAGGCACTGGATATTCTTCTGTACTCCTTTCTTTACTATCAAATCTCTTTCTCAGCTTGATATATATCTGTTCCTACCTATTCTCATTCTTGAGCGCCAGAAGTGTCAAAACCTTTCCCCTGCCTGTCAGTAAGAGATTCCATTCTCTCACTTCTCATTGTAACAGTGTAATATGCCTGAAGTCCTTAATAGTTGACCATTGAATCATGTCTTTCTTTTTTGTTTGTTGCTGTCATAACAGGAAGATACAGGAGGAGAGCTTGAGGACATACCTGTTCACATATGGTAGTGTGTATGACTCCTTGAGGTAAGCCATTTTTCAGAAGAGACTATATTTTCATCAAAGTATTCTTCTTTATCCATTGTATATGTGAAGTGATCTCTTCCTCCACTGCAATACATTAAGTAATCTCTAGTTCCAATAAGATTCTAGTTGATAGCAAGATTATGTATGACATGATGCGGCATAGTCAATCGAGTTGATATTTTTTCCCACTTGAATAGATTTGGTTCTTCCAAGCATTTTCTGATGGTGATTTTTTGTCATTTCAGAAATTGTTGAATATCTTTATCATGCTTGCGATGGATGAAGAATTACATCAACAGTCTCCTTGCAAAATTTCTCATGAGATACTGAATGGATAATGTATGCCAGTAACTATGCTTGCAAACTAGAAATACTGGCTACATTGATTTGGATATTATTCGTCCAAGTTGATGCATCTTCTTATTTTCTGTCGTATGTGATGGCAAATATTATGTTTTTGCTTTCAATGAAAATTTTTTTTGCATTTAAAGTACTTTTCATTGATTTGCCCTTGCAATTATTGTTAACTAAATTTTCTAAGTTAATACAGCATAGCACATCTATCATGTTGGTGTCATTAAGCAGCCATCTCTAAATCCTGTCCGTGTTTGCTCTTTTTCAGCTTGATCACCCTATCTGACATGTTTGAGCTTGAGAAGACAGCTGTACATAGCATCGTCAGCAAGATGATCATCAATGAAGAGCTCATGGTAACATATTCTCTTTTTATGATATCAAATCATTTATGTAAAAGCATTTAAATGTATGGAAGCTTCAAAGATTGTTCGGTAACATTTTTTTGAGCAGCACCACTCTAATTGTCTTTAAAAATCAATGGAGAAACCTCACTGGAATATTTATTTAGATAAGTTGAGAAAGGAAGTCGTTACAGACCTGTCGTTTTATGTACTGTGTAGATTGTGGAAACATTTTCCACCATGTGTCAGTCATTGATGATAATACCTTTGCCATTTTAACATCGATATCATTTACTATGACACTGTTACTGTTCATCATTTGTTACTAGGCTTCATGGGACGAACCAGCAGCCACCATTGTGATGCACCGCTGCGAGCCCACCCGTCTCCAGCACCTCTCCCTCCGCCTTGCCGACAAGGTCACCAACCTGGTCGAGAACAACGAACGTCTCATCGACTCGCGCATCGGTGACCAGCGCTTCAAGGACCGCGGTTTCAACAAGGATGGCAACCGACGAGATGCCGGATACAAGGAAGGCGGCCGCAGGGACGGAGGCTACAGGGAAGGCAGGGAAGGCCGCTATGGCCGAGACGGTCAGGGAGGAAACCGTTACCGCGATGGTGGTGGCGGTGGAAAGGGCCGCTATAATAGAGATGGTCAAGGAAGGGACAACTACAGCAGAGATGGCCAGAGACGTGGGGACAGAGGTCGCTATCGAGATGGACAAGGTAGGGGTATGTAACATTTCATTTGTTCACCCATATTTCTCCATTCGTGATAGGTGTCATAGGTGATTGGGTTTAATTGATCTCATGTACCATATTGGCTTCTAGGACAACAATCTCAGAGCACATCATTTAGGGATAGTGTGTTTACAGACCCCAAAGTTTTTACACATGTGCATAGTGCACATTGATGCTGTTGGAGTTTGCATCTCAAAGTCAGTAATCTCAATCATTTTAGCCTCTAAATACTTGTACAATATACCACTTTAGGAACAGTCTCCATGACATACCATACCTCCATTTTATTAGTATCTTGCCATTTATCATGTTAAAGGAAAGAAATTTAAGGAAAATTTTTTTTGGAGTGCTTACCAAAATTGTACATGAACTTGTAGTGAGGATTTGCTGTACTGAGAAATTACTTGATGATAATATGCAGAATCATTAGTTTTTAAAACCAAAACACTGTTGCAAATTATGCATGGTTTCTTTACAGTCTGGAAATGCTGTGCAGATATTCACAATTCATGGTAAGAGTACATGAAGAAATATTTGTTTTCTTCTCCCTCTCTCTCTGTCTTTCTAATCGCAGGTCGAGGTAGAAATCGTGAGCAGCAGCGGAACTACTAGGCAAGTTTCATGACGGCTACCAGTACATAGAATATCCTCCCACAATTCCATATTTTGTAGTATTGGTATTCTATCATATGTTGAATAACAAATTCCATTTATCTAACTAGTTGACAGTATGTACAGGCATATCAGTTGCACGATTGCTAAGATAAACAATGTTTTCTTCTTCAGGTAATTTGAAAATTTCTATAAAATGTCCTTATTTATGTTAAAGATCACGGCCATTATTCAATTTGATACTTAAATCAGAATTTTAAGCATTTTACTGGGTTTTTTTTTTGCTGAAGTAAAATACTTGGCCACTTTGGCATTCTATTGAATATTTGGCCGAGTATTTTACTCTAAGTGTAAGACAGCCCCCCCCCCCCCCCCTTCCCCAGCAGACTTAAGCCAATTATAATGGAAACCCTGATTTGGCATGCATTTAGCTTTCATATGTACTCACTCATAATAGCTGTATGCTGTGTACAAGTAAGTTTTATAACCGAGCATACAGGGCAACGATTTCAGTGCATGTTATTTTGGACAGACCTTGTGACGTCACAGTGTTATAAGTTATAATAGCTGTATGCTGTGTACAATAAGTTTTATAACCGAGCATACAGGGCAATGATTTCAGTGCATGTTATTTTAGACAGACATTGTGACGTCACTGTGTACATAAGTACATATTTTGTCGTAAAGTCAGCTTGCGAAAGTGAGATGCTGAAATGTGGTCTGAACACAAGATAAACCATTGAATTCTACTTAGCCATGTGAAATGGAGAGTAAAATATTGGCTTATTTATTCCATACACTGAATTGAATTTGGCCCCAAGATCGATTCTGTTATTATTTTATTTTCTTAGGACTGATATGAATATGTGATGCTCTATTTATATGTGATATGAACATCATTATGAAAAGTTTCTTTTCACATTGAAAAGTTCAAAATTGAAATTAGTGCAAATACCAACTACAAATGACCCTAATACATTGTCAGTGTGACTTTTTGTTATACAAGCAGCGTACCCACCAAGAAGTACTAATTGGCATTGTTTGAACCGTCTAATTACAAACTGGCTTCTTGGTATGGTCAGCATAGATTTTCAGTTATTGGAAGCTTAATTTCGTTATCAATCTTTGGCCTAACTGATACAGAAAGCAATTTCACTAAGTTATACTTCAATACTGGGTTCATTATCTGTTTTATGCCGGAGTAGAACTGCATGGAATGTTTTTATTTTGATGGATTCATTAAAGTATGATCATGTTCAAATGATATGTAACTTGCATTTTTGTTTTTTTTTCTTCTCTGTTTATCAGTCTATTAAGCACTTCATCAAATGGAATTACTCGAGGAGTTAATTGAATATGTATAAGGTAAATAAATTACAGAAGTGAAATGCTACTGTGTGTACTTTATTTTTTGTTGGAAATTTTTCCATATCTATTATATCAAGGGAAGTAGATAAGGGTGTATGCTATCTTCATGTGCTTTGCCAGAGCCTTACCTAACATACCTGCAATAATTTACCCCAATTTTCATGAATGAATAAGTTGTCATGCCTATCTTATATCTATTTCCATGGAATAAACATGAGAATGTGCACGAGTCATGTCAGTTGGCAAGGGACAGAAAGTGTGTGTACAAGTGAATGAGAGGGAAGAGAGAGAGAGAGAGGGGTGGTTGGGGAGGTGACCGGCAGAAAATGTACAGAAAGGAGAGATGAGTGTGATTTGTAGACATGAGGAGGGAATGAAAAGAGAAGGAGGAAAGGGAAGTCAGAAAGGAGGGGTTGACAAGAGGTAAAGGCAGCTGGGGTGAGGGTGTTTCATAAAGCTGTTCATAAAGTTTAAGTTACCAAATGACTTTACAAACAACTTTAATATGGCAAGCCAAAGGCGATTCTCAATCATAAATCGCATCAGCTAAAGGTGAAATATGCAGATGTAGAGCAACATTACTACTGTTTACAAACATTTTTAATTGCAAAGTCTATTTTTCGCCACAATTTAACTGAGATCATGAGAAATGCAGTCCCACTTCGTTTAAACGTCGGGGAAAAATTCTGGGCATCTCATTCGGCACGTTATATTCCAGTCATTCGTAAAGTCATGTGTAACTTTATGAACAGCTTTATGAAACGCCCCCTGAAGAGAGAAGAAAGTAAGGGAGAAAGTGTTAGAAGAATAATTTTATTTTGGCTTTCACAAAGTCTCATATCTAATTAACCCATTCGTGACAGGAATTATTTAAAGCCTAATTTGATCAGCTTTTATTCTTCAAATTGGCATCACCAACATTTTTATTTTATTGCTGCATTTTTCTTATAAAACGTCATGTATCTGAAATGAATATAAATTGACAGAAATTATGAGAAGTCAAAAAGTTGCCAATTTGCAGGGGAAAACTGATTTTAAACTTTCCATTACGTTGCCAATTCAAGGATTTTAATGCTTATTTTCCTTTAAAAAAATTTCAGCATCAAACAACGAATATTGACACAACCAAAATGGGCACAGTTTGTGTAGAATTTTTTTTGCTCTTTCTGCTCATGTATTTGGTATGATTTTTAGGGCTTTGCATCAAAAGATATTGGCCCAAACCACAAAATGTGGACCTCTGTCACAAATGGGTTAAGTCACTTAACAATTTTCAGAACTGCAACAGAAAGGCAAATGGAAAGAACGAAGAAAGAAAGAATGAAAGAAAGGATCTAAGGAATCACTTCTTTTTGATTTAACAAAGCCATATTTTCAGTAGATCACTCAAGAAACAATTTCCAGAATTGGAGAAAAAGGGCAAATGGAAAGAAAGAAGAAAGAAAGAAAGGAAGGATTAAAAGAATCACTTCTTTCTGATTTACATATTTTCAGTGGATCACTCAAAGAATGACAATTTCCACGGCTGGTGCATGAGTGGTTTACACAGCATGTCACATCGTTTTAATATTGAAGCATAACACAGGCCGAATGACTCATTAAACATGACATCTTTTACATGGATATATGCGAATAGATACATTTTTTTTTAAATACCCCATAGAATTAACATGTAGACATTTCTTGTGTGTATTGAAGTTCAAAATCTTTAAAAACTGTCATCTGCACCACGTTTAACTAAGCGTTTCAGTTCATAGAACCACTCTCCTACAAGCAAATGTGCATGCATATAAATACCCCTCAAGACTTTGAATGTTCGGTGCAAGTAACATTTTTTGTTCACAATTTCAAAAAATATGGGTACTTGCCTGGATGGACTCAGTTTCATCTCATAAATATGCAATGGTAGGTTCCTTGTGAGTTTTTATCTTATAATTGATTTTTTTTTTTCACTTCTTACTTTTTAAAGACTTTTCTTTTACTTAATTTGGAACAGAGAAAGACAGAAACTATCTATAGAACCTACACCAATTTTTTTAAAACCTTTCAGAGCTCTTTCAAAGGCTTTATGAAGCATCATGTGATAACGACTATGTGCATTCATTTCCTCCAATAAATAGTTTTCATGACCATAGCATTTCTAGCACACCGAACACGTACCTGGCTTGAATTACGGTTCATTTTGAACATGTTATACGATGTACACCATCCACTGTGATACATTTACTTGTAGAACTTTGAATATTCTGCAGATTTTGATGCATTATAGACTCGCAGACCATAATCCTACTACATTAGATCACTGTACACAAGAACTCGAGTGTTGAACAAGGAGAGCACTTTAAACCTCGATCTAACTTTCTTTGTCACTCTTGACAAAGATCAAGCTTACATCCTGCAGCAGATAAGTAAAATACAGGCCTAGGAATATTGTGCAAAATCTTTGTGAAACCAATAGAGACTCTAGTTCAATATAAAACTGATGCAAAATTGAGTGGGATTGTGGCTACACTGCCCACAGACGAGAACACGTAGTACAAACACTGCATTTTGAGTACTATGCCGTCCCACAGTGATGTAGCCCAAGACAGTGCTTCATGAGTTCTGTATGCCTACGCATATACCATTCCTACTTCATGTGCCCTTAGTGAAATATCAGAAACCTTTTTTTTCAAGAGTCCCAACTGCTATAGCTATAAAGTGCAAGATGGTTTAAATAAGTGCAGTGGCACTAGTATTGGCACTGAACGCTTCTAGTATTCTCAAACACCCAGCTGCAAGAGTTGTACCAATACTTGACATTTGCCCTCTTTCCTTTTCCTCTTATCTGCGTCATGGTATAGATATAGGGATTTAATTGAATATTATGTTCCTATGCCTCAGAATATATTGACACATATGAACTGCAATTTACCTTACACAATTTTGA
The DNA here is from genome assembly GCA_029962745.1 of Echinometra lucunter. Classification (NCBI taxonomy): domain Eukaryota; kingdom Metazoa; phylum Echinodermata; class Echinoidea; order Camarodonta; family Echinometridae; genus Echinometra; species Echinometra lucunter. The sequence continues at coordinate 15,111,645 of CM057154.1, read as the reverse complement.
TTGAGAAAATATTTCTTGTCACCTGTGAACTGTTCTCTTTTGAAGAGAAATGAGACAAGCTCATTACTTTGATACCATCTTCCCTCCCCCTTCCTTGCTCTGTTTTCCCCTAAATTAATCACCTTCACTTTCACCCTGAAAAGTTTCAGATAATGTATTTCAATTTCACCCACGGAACATGAAAAGCAATTGATGCAACGAAAACCCTAAATTGTCTCTTCATCTACCTGAAAAAAACAAGGCAAATGGATATTATAGATTTGCAGAAATATTTACACCTCATAACAATTAAGATTACTACTGTATTTCTATTCTCTGCATGACATGAGAAACTTTGGATGGATTTTTTTTTTATAGTAGCACAGTGCTTTTGACAAGGGATCCACAAAGGGCTTACAAACCCTATCAACTTTGACATCTAGCGCTTACGTTTTTCGTTGACTGTGATGATCTACACAAAAAGCGTCGGACACTCTGTACTGCAGAAAGCAACATGGTCTGAAAGGAGAATGCAGCCCAGGCATCAGTGTGCTCTTGGTGAATAAAGATGACCAAGAAGAGTAAACAGTGAAAGTTTGAGCAAAATCGGACAATCTCTTCAAGAGTTATGAATTTTGAAAGTTTCAGTAAATCTCTATTATGGGGATCCTAGAGTTGGCAACTTTGCCAGCATCTATGATGTCATCATGGACAACTCTCAATTCATTTTGTACATAATTTTTCAAAAAAATTGATTATATAAAATTTCAAGTCAGGAATCAACATATTTCTTCACCAAATGCTTGCAGAATTAATATAGCCATGTCATACTCAAACAATAAATCAAAAGAATTTTTATTTTTCTTGAAAATAAAGAAAATGTTAAATTCTGTGTAAAAATGAATGGAGAGTTGTCCACGATGACATCACAGATCCTGGCAAAGTTGCCAATTCAAGGATCCCCATATAACTCTTGAACAGATTGTCCGATTTTTCTCAAACTTTCACTGATTATTCTTCTTGTTTTTCTTCATTCACTGGAAGCACATTGATGTCAAGGTTGCTTTCTCCTTTCAGCTCTATCTTCATAAATAGTTTGAAATGCTATGATGTACATGTGAGCACATGAGTTGTTATATTGCCATTAAGGCCCCTAAAAAAAAAGCGAATTACACACAAACTAATCTATGCCTTACGGTTGTTGAATTCTTGGAAACGGAAACTGTAAATATACCGCTGGCATAGTTACATGACAGCCCAGATACTACATAAGGATTACTTTGCGTCATCGTAGCATACTGGCCTTACAATAGGTTTTGCCTGTGAAACATTTTTTCTAGCTTCTCACATTGATGTTTGCAAGTGACTTTAACAACACGCTTAATAACTGGCTTCATCTTTATCTTTTGATTCATCGTATTTTATTCTACAATTTTTAAAGCAGCTTACTACATTTACACCAAATTTACATATGACATGACACATTTACATGTACGTTAGTAAACTCCCTTTCTCCTCTCATTTTTTTTTACATATCAATTTATCATACAAATTGCAAATTCCCCACACGAACTCAGTCAATGGAAATATCAGTTTCCGTCTTATGTTGAAGACATACAACAAGCTTTCCCATGAATTCAATGCTTCTGTTAATAAACCCCCAAACATATACTGCCTAAATACAAACTTTACCTTCATAGCCTCTCTCTCTCTCAAATACTACATGTATTTTAGAGAAAACATTCATATCTTACAATATTCCACAGCAACATACATGTAGCTATTTTTCAAAAAATATACTGAAATTCTAATGACCATAAGTCTGGCGTGTAATAAATCCTACTCAGATCCACAAACCAAATGCCCATTTGGTTTTTAATCTCAACATTATTCAATAAGTTAATTGTACACAGCTGATTAACTTATTGCATGAAAGCCACATAATTGTTGGTGTGGTGAGCTAATTCTACATCTACAAATTTTCTACGACAAACTGGGATAAAGATATCACATTAACTATGGCGTAATCAAATCGTGATATCCACATTTTAATAGTGTGCATGAAAAAATAATATTTCCTCTGACTTTCTTTTTACAGCGACGATATAAAAACATAACGTTATGATCGACAAAAAAGTTTCGGGGTACATTTTCCACGAGGTATACATGAACTTGGAGTCTGCGCTTAATGAAACCTAATGACTTTGCAAGTACTGACTGACATCTATGATAAAACACCTATCTTTTGAAGTAAAATTGATCAAATTGTGGGATTCACGCAACTCCCTCTGATAAGACAAAAAAGTTAATATAAATATAAGCCGTTCTGATTCATGTCCATAATAGTTAACTTAAAACTTGTATGCACATTCACTGTACTAACCACAAGCCTAATAGCTACAACTGGTACAATGTAGCAAGGCAACTTATACAAAGAAGGCAAATATGATAGCACATACAGCTATGTGTATTGGTTTTCTTCATGACTCTTCAAAGCAGCACAATAAGAATGGGTTGGAAGGAGAAACAAAAATTGAAAAATCTGACAAGACTTTTGAAGAGTACAAATCAGCATTTCTCTTCATTTAGCTACAGATTACATTGGTTCAGGAACCACTTGAACTTAAAAATTCTACAAAGATGATATATTCTCAAACCATTAGCATATATTCTTAAGACTGGAATTAAAGCTGCAGTCCAGTTGATGATCTCATTCTCACGAAACTGAATGGATATCAATGAGTGATCTTGCCATGCAGAATATGTATTACACTTTATAAATAAACACATTCCAAGAGTAAATGTGTACTTACACACACATCTCCTGCTATTTTATATGTGCCTACACACATTATAAGTTTCCAAACTTTCGTGATGAATCTGCACAGACTTGACATAAAGGAACTTAACCAGTGCTGAAACTGCTGGTAATGCCCACACCATCCTCTTAATCTCAGATTCAATCAACTGAAGATAAGATTGATATAACATGTACGTAGCAAGAGATTCAATCAATTTACGCTGCTAGTAACAGCGCGATCAATTTACTCTGTCAACAAAGTCCACACATTTTGTATTACTCTAATCTTAAAAGAAACGGTGAAAAGTGGACATTGAAATCTAAATATATCCTTGCAGATACCAACTTATCCAGTGAGAAATGGATGAAAAGAATTTCTGGTACAGCATGCCATGACAAACTTCACTGGTTTGTCTAAATGCTGTGGATTTCAAAGGTCTATATCTAAATTGTTTGACTACATTACCAACACATCAATGAGATAGAAGCAATTGTACATAAGAATAAGTCTGTTGCACACACTAGACATCTGAGATTAATATTCTGCTGTTAATAACAGTATAAGACATGATGTACATGTATCTTAAACAGAGAATTACATTTGTGTCCATACATAAAAGAAATTCTGCTCTTCTTTGCAGGGATTTAGAATTGGAAGCAGACTGGTGTACTATAATGAAAATGAACAAGAAATGTAAACAAATAACGCAAGGTGTGTATTCTGCCATAAATATCTCCTTCACTATACAGTTGCATCAACATTAGAACATTTGAATTCTCATGCACCAATATCCTTACATTTGCAGGATCATGTGCAATGCATGGTAGAGTCAACATAAAACCATCTTATTATGCACGGGACCGACGGTCCAGCATGTAATCTACACAACAGTACGCAAGTAGTAGGAGCTCTGGGGCTGTGCACCACCCAAGACAAAAAAAAAAAATACATATTTTCATCAATTACTGTCTATGGGAACAGACCCATGTACATCATACAGGAGGGATGAGATATTCTTCTTGGAAACACGTACTACATTCACACAGACATTACGTTACACTAGCTCTAGGGCTAATTCTATAAGTCAAAGACTACCTGTGTCTACAAAGAGTTCGAGAGACTATTTTTCAATTCAGATTTCTGTGCTTTTATACAGCATATTGATAACAATTAGTCTGTCAATATTACTTCTATGTACATCAATTACCCATACGATACCTTGATTGGACAAAGCGTTATAACATCATCACGTGATGTTCAACTTTCATCAATTCAGAATTCATATTAATTGCTGAGCTGCTGAATATTACAATTAGAATTTAATAATGATATCATTGCCATTTTTTGCTTCCACAATGTAGCTCTACAAGCCCTTATGATTTTTTAGTTTACATTTTGGGCAACATGCTACTACGAACCATCTCATCCATAAGTGACTGGCTTTTTAATAGTTCTGCATAATAAAAATAAAGAGATTTTGAATCTTGAGCAAGGAACAAAGCATACCACACGGATGTACTTCACGACATATAGGGTGAAGCGAAAAGATGGACACATGAAATCAAAATGTTTGACTACAATAATGAGTGCAGCTCATACTAGTTATATCATAATGTATAGTCCAAGATATTGTTGCCAATTTGCCAGCATCAACGACTTATCCATATTAGTTACATGATGATGCATAAGAAGCAAATATAGAGCACGCTCCTCGTGAAATACTAATCCTCCTTCCAATCGTGTTAAATATCCTACGACCCTCACTGAATGTTGACTGCATACGCTGAACAAATATTCCTGAATAGCGGTATTGCAACAAAAAATAATATCTTTTTAAAAAACACGCCTTAAAATTGTCTTCTTCGGCTCCTCGTCTCCCGTCCAGCACTGTTGAGAAGTCAACATGAATGTTTATCTGTGGATATCTGATTTCTCTATCCCATAAGCTTTACTGGGGAATCACAAAATTCTTGCGGACAATAATTGAAGAGAGACCTACTGCATGCACATACGAGGCCATTTCCACCTCGTACATCAGTATCATCATCATCATTACTCGGTCAGTCTCTTTCTCTCCAAATTCAGAGTAAGAGTAATGTTTCATGTTATTCTGAGACCAAAATTAACTGCCTATAGAGCATGCCTGGCTTTAGTAAAAAGGCAAGCATATATTATCTCTTTGAAGGTACATCAATCTGCTACCCCCTCCCAAACTAATTTAACCTAAAAACATTTGCAAATGTGTTCAACAATATCACTTTTTCATAAACGATTACTTGACAGCTAAAATTGATTGTGCATGCCTCATAGATGCTGGAATTCGTAACTTTTTTTTTAGAAATGAAGCTTACTGTTAACAATTTTCCAAAAGTGATTTTTTCCCCCTCATAAATACAACCTATATTACAATAATAGCAAGCTCTTGAGCATCTGTTTAAAGATAAACTTGCTTTGAAGTACAACAGCTCTAATGTGATAATCATTCATAGTCGACATACAACAAATGCTTTGTGTTTGGGTCTCTCTATACGCCATCCTGACTGCCTATCTGCCCAAGCAGGCAGTCAACTCTCTGGTCATGCGCTGCCCCATCACACAGGAGAGGAGGAGAGGAGTAGAGATGACATGGATGGTTAAATAAGCGTATCCAGGATAAACTGAGGTGGGAGAAGGGTTACTATGGCAACAGTCATCAACGGCATTCCCAGACCTTGATGGTCAGGTCCACGCTGCCCGTTATCACGTATGGAGCCGACCGATGGAAATCTGCAATGGAAAAGAGAGAGAATGTCAAATTGTTTAAAGGTGCCTCAACCATAACTGCTGGCCTTCCACAGACAAATTCTGCCTTACTTTGGCAAAAGGAAGCAAGTGACAGAAGTCAAATGTTATTAGTGTTGTCAGCCGGTCCGGGATTGGGATCAAATCCCGGAAGTCTGAGGACCCGAGACGGTTCTGGGACGGATCCGGTATTAATCGATTGAGACAGTTTACCGGCAGAAAAAAAAATAATAACTTATTACTAGTAATGATTTATGCTATAAACTTTAGTAATTATACTTACAAAATACGAGAGTGCTAACATTAATGCTTAACTGTTACTGTTAGATCTATATTTTGGCTTTCACTGCTATTGCATTGCGCAATAATATGCTGCTCCGTATTCGCATCTATTTCTGTGATTCGTTTTCGCTTTCCACACACACGTAGCTGAAGGCACCAGCAAACACATGGCGCAATAATCCGCTGCTCCGTATTCGTGTCTATTTCTGTGATTCGTTTTCGCTTTCCACACACACGTAGCTAAAGGCACCAGCAAACACATTGCGCAATAATCCGCTGCTCCGTATTCGTGTCTATTTCTGTGATTCGTGTTCGCTTTCCACGCGCACATAGCTGAAGACACCAGTGAACGTAATGGTACTATGAAATTGTTGCTTATTTCAGTTGTCGGTGAAAAGTTGCAGAGACGAAATCCCATAGACCAGTACAGAATTTTCTCTTGCTGAACCATTCTTTTATACATGCTGAAGATATCGCTTGTTTTTTTAAATTCTCAATATGAAGAGTATACACATTTGCTGCACAGCGCAAGTACATCTACCGATAGGACATACATTAATAATTATTGAGGCGATTCTCGATCTTCAAATTGGCTTCGAAAGGGCTGCTCATTGTTCTATTACAGTACCTGTTTTTCTGTTGGCGAAAGAGTAAGCCAGTTAGTTACAAGGGCGCGGCCGGCCGGGCGACTTCCGGGCGACTTGTTCACTCCTTTCCCACATTTTGAATGAATGTTAACAATTTGCCGCCGCAGCATGCTTTGACTGATAACAAACAAACGAATCAAGTGCACGTTAGATACAAATCACAATCATGACATCGTTTGCATATGGCAGTGATGTTGTTTGCGTATCGCAGCCGGAAATGTATGTAGGTTCATTTCGAGATCCGGGACGAACCGGGATCCCGTTAAGAAAAATGAAAAGTTGCCGGGACGGTTCCGGGCCGGGAATTTAATTCAAGATAACAACACTAAGTGTTATTTCCTGTAAAAGAGCAAAATGTATCTGTCATTTACACTGATGTCAATGCAATACCATGATGTCTTGCCTAACATATATCTGAGCAGGATGAGTTTCCATACATAAAATTTGGCCTGAAGAAGAGCACACTAGGTAAAATATGAAAATATCAAGAACTCAAATTTGATTGATATGTCACTTGCCGCCTTTTGCCACGGTAGGGCAGAAATGTCATCAAAGACCTGCCTTCCCCCCCCCCAAAAAAAACAATCCTTCATATTCGTTCATACAACACTTTGATAATACGGACCACTGTAAAATACATATTGTGCAATTATTCACTGCGAAAATGAAATGCACATCCAGTGAGAGAAATATGAACAAAAATATAAACAAAAATTTAAGGTAGTCATAAACTTTTGCAAATGCCTGTTATATACTGTGACTGAGCTTACCTAGTGAAGTAACAAAATGTTCATGGGCCAGCATTGTCTTGGCACAGCGTTTGTTCTTATAGTCCCACACACGTAATGTTTTGTCATCTGCCACGCTGACGATGTACTTGCCTCCAGGGTGAAACAATGCTCCTCTCACCCAGTTATCGTGTCCAGTCTGCACAGATAAAACAATATAGAGGGTCAACGGAATAAGGGTAATGGAAATTATTGCACGGCTGGAATATGGGTGTGAGCACTGCTGTGCTGTGCTAAAAACTGAACTAGTGCATCAAGCAAAAGGTCACTAGCATTAAAATGTCCACTCAGGCAGAAATATGTGATTATTTGATACCATACTATAAGTTAGGGAGTTTTGCCATCCATTCACCTTTTCATCAATCAATAAAGAGAGAATTCCCTGTCACATTAACCCATAGCAGTACAGAGCTTTCTTGAGGTCTAAATTAATCATCTTCAATCTTCAAATTGGCAACAATTATTTTATTTTTCCACTCTTACATATTTTGAAGAAAAAAAAAAAAATATGGATATAACATGAACCAAAATGAATTATAATTGTAAAATTTAATCAGAAATTCCCCCATTTGAACACAGAAATAGTGATTGTATATTATTCACTGCATTGCCAATTTAAAGAGTTTAATGATTAGTTACAATTAAACTGCTCTAATTCGAGAATGCCACACCATATGGCATTGGGAATGGATTCAAATTTTTCAGTGAATTTTTCTCTTTCTACTCATGTATAATATGTACTGCCCAGCATTCTGGACCAACAGATACTGCGAAAGTGTCTCCTAATGGAGACGCTGCACCTCTATGGGTTAAAAAAACCCAAACAATATAACACATACAGAGCAAGCCGCAATCAAAGCAAGTAATTAACAATTAAATCCCTCTACAAATGACCTCCTGTCGAAGAATAATAAGCAAGATAAGTAGAATTAATTTCAGAGACAAGTTCTGAGGTATTGTAGCATAACTGTTGTATGACAAATGAAAATGTTTTCTGGTGGTTAATAACTTACCAGGGTCATTATGCATCCTCCTGCACTCACATCCCAGATTTTAATAGCCTTGTCACGTGAACCTGACACCAAGAATGGTGTAGAACGAGCTCCTTTCTTCTGCAAAGTTATAGAAACATTGAAACAATCAGTGAAAATAGGTACAAGAAAGGGAAAGTCCACACTGAAAATAAGTGTTTTTATTATATCAGGCAGAAAAAAATTCAGAAAAAAAAAAATTTACTGACAATTTGTGAAATATCTGATGAATAATAGGTTACTGACTTATAAAGATGCAATCAATGAAATGCAAACTGGCACAAAACTTTCACCAATACCCTTTAATCATTCTACGCTTTTATTTACAGCCAACTTGAAGCGTGTTGCTACAAAATCACTTGCTCGACATTCTAGGGCAACACAAATTTCCAGATGGGCGAGTTGATTTCAATACCACTTGGCTGATAGTACTTGTCTGGGAATTAACCCATTTGTGACATAGGTCCACATTTTGTGGTTTGGCCTAATAACTTTTGATGCAAAGCCCTAAAAATCATACCAAATACATGAGCAGAAAGAGCAAAATATTCTGCACAAACTGTGCCCATTTTGCTTGCGTCAATATTCGTAGTTTGATGCTGAAAATTTTTTAAAGGAAAATAAGCACTAAAATCCCTAAATTAGCAATGTGATAGAAAGTTTAAAATCACCGTTTTTCCCTGCAAATTGGCAACTGTTTTACTTCTCATCATAATTTCTGTCAATTTATATTCATTTCAGATACATGACGTTTTATAAGAAAACTGTAGCAATAAAAGAAAAATGTTGGTGTTGCCAATTTGAAGAATAAAAGCTGATCAAATTAGGCTTTAAATAATTCCTGTCATGAATGGGTTAAAGCAGCCAATAATCTGCAGCTAAAGACACCTTTCGACCATATAAATCTGCAATGATCAACTACACTGTCTTGCACATGACTCACATACTGAATTGATCAAAAGAGTTTTATGATTTATTTGCAAGGGGTTACAACAATTCTGTAGCATCCTGATTCCTGAATGAATTCAAGTTCCAGCTTGACATGTTTGGGCAAGTAAAAACATTGAGAAGAGTTCTCTTATCTGAATGTCAACAAATACATAGAAATTTTACTTGCAATACATGTTAAAAAAAATAAATATAAAAACAGCACTAATGCATGGTCTTATTTACACAGAATAAATAAACATAAGACCAGAGAATGAATTACATGGTATTAAGGTGCTTGTGGAGTATCCAACTTGCAAAAACTTGTATTTGAACATAAAAGCTAATTTAGACTCTTCTATGCATTGATGTAAACGGGTCATTTATTCAGTGCTTTGAAATAGGGTGTCACATATGATAGGGAGACCTCCCAACCTGAAAAATATTGATTTAACCTCACGTGGTAACTATGAAAGCCGAATTTTTATGACCATTTTCATTTTTGTTAGCTGTACATACTTAGTAAGCAAAATTGCCCATTTTATCCCTCTGCTACTACACACTTGCCTTTACTATATTACAGGGGATGAGTATGTAGAAGAGACAAAGTGACTGCCTTAATTACTTGTTAATTACTTGTTAATTACTTGTAGATATGCTGTATTGTTTCCGATGTATACTAATAATGTGTAATGCTGCTTTATTTTATTTACTTTTTTCCTTTTTTTCTTTTTCTTTTTTAAATTGTTTGTTTTGAGTTATCTGTGATTTGTTATCAGAAAATCATGAATACCCAATAAAACTTAAAAAAAAAAAAAATATTGATGATTTTGCTCATACTAAGGAAAGAAACAGCAATTGCTATAGGAGTGTGTAGTAAATTTCTCAATAAAAATAGCAAAATCATATTGCAACAAGAGCTTGGAAGGGTCAATATTCAGATTCTTTCCTCCAAATTCAGAATGGTAGGGAGGTCTGGATAGGCAACATGAACATGAATGATTGGAAAAAGGGACAGGAGGGAATGTAATCCTAAAGGCAAAGTCCACCCCAAAAGTTTCACTGTTTCAATAAAAGGAGTTGAATTTGAACGGCATTTAAAAAAAGAAATGAGCAAAATCGGTCAAAGAATAAGAAAATTACACTCATCTACATTTTCTAGTAAATTACTTTCGGCTCTGCAAATTGGCAACACTGATGACATCATAGGCGAGCAGCTCTCCATTCACTTTGTACATAAAATTTCACATTTTCTCAATTTTCTTGGAAGTTACACATTTTCTAACCCCCATAGTTAATGTATGTTCAGAAGAATTGCTTTTTACATAACATACTTTGACTATGGGGTGAGAAAATGGTAACTTCCAAGAAAATTGAGAAAATGTGAAATTTCATGTACAAAGTGAATGGAGAGCTGCTCGCATATGATGTCATCAGTGTTGCCAATTTGCAGAGCTGAGAGTAATTTACTAGAAAATGTAAATGAGTGTAATTTTCTTATTCTTTGACCGATTTTGCTCATTTCTTTTTTAAAATGCTGTTCAAATTCATCTCCTTTTATTGAAACAGTGAAACTTCTGGGGTGGACTTTCCCTTTAAAACACAACAAGCGGTGCACACCGACATTAATTATTCAGCTCACAAATAATCCCATTATGAAACTGTCGAAATCACTAGCAGTTCTAAAACAGTCTACTCTTTCAAAACACCAGATTTATCAACACTAACTTACAACTTTGTATTAATGTTAGTTTGTCTACAGTATCACTTCACAACTAAATGACAACTACATCAAGGCTAAATTTCAATTTCAAACAACACATTCATCTGAGACAAAGCAAGAAACGCAGGGCATTTATGGGGTAGAAATGTTAACTATCGGAAGATCCTAGGATCAGTACAATCTGCAGTCATGCATACATACATGTGCATGTACAGGCATATAAACACAACAAAAAAAGTAACTCCCCCCTAATTCAAAATAGCATAACTTTTTAACTAAGAACTTTTGAGCAAAATAATTTGGCAGGGCTGTTCCTTCACTTATTGCCTAACTTCTGTGTAAAAATGAGATTGATCCGTCAAGTCATGCATGAGTGAGCAGACACTAAAGGCAAAAATGTCACCTTTCAAAAGTCACAAGAGTCATTCTGGGGGTTGTGAAACAAGCTTTTTCTGGGGTATGTTTAAGTGCTGTACTGCTGTTGAAGTTTATCATGGTTGTGTCGTGATTGTGTGAGCACATTTTTAACAATGAAGCAAGAAATGCTAGAAATTTACTCAATCTCATTTTCACACAGAAGTTAGTCAATAATTGTAGGAACACTCCTGCCAAATTATTTTCCTCAAAACCTTTTCGTTAAAAAGTTATGCTATTTTGAATTAGATGGGAGTTACTTTTTTTGTTGTGTTTAGTTTGCAATCAGTTTTGTCAATGGGAGAGTACTTCATAATAATACTTACTTAAAATGTACAAACTTTTTTTTTTTTTTTGTCCCAATCATGCTGGAAGTAATGTCACCTTCAAACCTATTCTTATTTCAAATAACATAAGATGAGTAGTGTATACTATCCAATCACAGCTATCAGATATTCCACTTTCAGTCATCTCCAAAAACTGATAAATCAATTTGGAAGTGTGAAATAGAATTTTTTGTCATCTTCCTTATTAAGAAAAGAAACCCCCCTCTTTTTTTTCAATTCTTGCAAGAGGAAGCTAAAATAATTTTCATCTTTGTTATCTCTCATTCCAATCAGTATTTGAAAGATTCTGTTATCCCTAGTAACTCAGACGATCTTTGCTTTGATTTCAATCATTTTATGTACATGACTTTGTGCTCAACTTGCCAGTTTAGGGACCAACAACATACCAAGCCTCTGAAGGCTTACAATGATGCTCCCTGTTTTTTTCTTCTTATTATTCTGCATTACTTTATGTAGCTTGTAGTTTGCTTTTTAAAATTGCATTGCATACATTTTAATGTTTGTGTGTTCCTAAGAAGAAAAAAATTATGTCAAAATTGAATGGAATCAAATCATTATTTTTTTGACATGCCTCGTCAAGCTTACCAGACGTCATGCTGTGCAAGAAGTTCCACACATCTAAATGCATTATAATAATATCATCTCATGCCCACTGCACAATAGACAATCTGGGGCCTGTAACACAAAGGTTTGCAATCAATCACAAATTTAAAACAACCATTCTGATTGGTCCAGGGTCACCTTTTTGAACGAGATGTGCATGAAACAATGGTTTTGATCGGCTGTTACAACTTTGCTATTGATTGCAAATCTTTGTGTTACGGGGCCCTGGTTGCAATTTGATCTTGTGCAGTATGTACACAAAATGCATTTGACAATGGTATGTATTTGGGGAAATGCTTGCAACTACTCTTAAACAGCATGCTGTACAATCTAAATTCATGACAACACTATCATCTCAAGCCCATTGCACAATAGACAGTCTGGCTGCAATTCGATTTTGTAGAAAGTGAAGTGAATTGAATTGAATTGAATTAATAAAGTGAATAAAATGAATTTGACAGGAGCCTTCAAACACAGAAAGTTTCAATGACTGGGATCACTGACAGTCATATCATTAATGAAATACAAATTCAAGGGATTGCAAACCTCTTTGCAAGAATGGGCAAATCTGCTGCTAATTGATCACAGTAACATCACATCATTCTTGCAATTTTCTATGATTTGCAGCCAATTTGGCCCTTACTTAATAAGATCTGGCTTGCAATGGACCAAAATTTACATGTTAGATACCTGTCATTATTCGCAACCTCAGTAAGGAAGAATTTATCTGTATTTCTGTATTAAATGCAAATCTAATTTCCTGGAAAACTGAATCGCAGTCGGAAGTACTAAGCAGTGGGCTTTAGTCTCATGCATGGTCGAAAGCTAAACAAAACATAGGAGACAATCCTTGAACACAAGACCATTATCTACCTCTAGACCATCATAGTTGTTCAGCTACCAGCACCAGAAGAAGAAAGAAGAAAATGAATTTCGTTGTAAGAAGCAGTGTTTTGTAGTCCATTTCTTTCATGAGATAAAACTTCAAACTGGAGATGTTAACATGACAGTAACGCATGCACTTCTACTGAATTTGAAATGTTCTTGACTGCAGTCACTCTTATTGAAACACTGGAGCAATGCATTGTGGCACGACATGTCAAATGTAATTGCCACAATGATAAGATATTCTTATCTTTGGGGTGAATAAAACTGTTCAATGAGCTGTACATACGAAATCTAAAATGGAAAAAAAAATATAGGCCTAGGTATTGAAAAATAAAAGAGACGTAAATGTAATTCCCAGTAAGACTAGATTATCAGATTTACTTCTCATAATTGCGTGCATTTTTAACACTATCCCACCTATAGACCGATCCAAGAAGCGATTTGTGGGCAGCGCCACTACTGCAGTGTGTCCTCAAGTCAGTGCGTACTGCAACTCTATAGTTGGGAATGGATTTCTCTCCTGCACGCGCTACCAAAGATCACAAAGTGCCCGCTTTGTAATCTTTGCACGCTACATACAGCTGCAGGACACTCAGCAGAAATGCACTGCACTAACACTATGGGGACACCGCAGTTTTGGCTGATCACCTGCTGCCCTCAATGATAAGCCGCATCGGTCTATATCATCCCTTCTACATCTCTCTCCCAAACCCAACTGTGCTATGTATCTTTACGGGCTGCCCTCAACGATAAGCCGCATCGGTCTATATCATCCCTTCTACATCTCTCTCCCAAACCCAACTGTGCTATGTATCTTTACAGGTATACATACCTCTACTCCTTTAACTTCATTGAGGGTGGGGTATGCTGATTCTGGGGCCCAGGCTACACATTCTACTACGTGGTCGTGTTCTCGCAGCTCTAGCTTGCACTCCTTGGTAGCTACTACCCACACACGTAGGGTCTGCAAGAAAACCAAATCCATAAGTGTAGATGGTGTGTAAATGCTGCATGGGTAACCATGGTACAAATGGTCATACAAAAGAGTTTATATTCAAAGATCAATTATGAGTCATTACAGAGTTAAAGAATAAAGACAGTTCAAGCTTTAAATGTGATAAAACCCTGCGACAAATCCCCGCAACATATTAAGTGTTAAGATATGGCACAGAAAACCGTGCCACTCACATTAATAACGGCACATTAATGCGTCAACGCTCAAATAAAAGAGAAATTTGTCAAAAGTTGCGCAGACAAATTCATGACATCATATTCTGTGCTAACTTCTGTAGAATTTGATTGGTCCACAGCTTTTTGCCACCGGGAGACAAAAATTTGCCTTTTCCCACAGTATTTTTTTTTTTGTTGCCACCTCATATCCCATGGACTTGTACACTAAAAATGTCGCGGGGGTTTGTTGCGTCATATCTGAACAAGTCTTTAACCCATAGAAGTGCAGAGCTCTTTAGAGGTCTAAATTAATCATCTTCAATCCTTAAATTGGCAACAACTATTATTTTTTTCAACTCTTACATAGTTTGAAAAAAATAAAATAGATATAACATGAACCAAAATGAACTATGATTGTAAACTTTAAGCAGAAACTGCCAATTTGAACGTGGAAATAGGGATTATATAATATTAAGTGCGTTGCCAATTTAAAGACTTTAATGATTTGTTACATTTAAACTGCTCTAATTAAAAAAACGCGACATCATACTGCACTGAAAATGGACTCAAAATTGTCAGTGAATTTTTCTCTTTCTACTCATGTATAATGTCTCATGCCCAGCACTCTGGACCGACAGATACTGCCAAAGTGTCTCCTAAAGGAGACACTGTATGTCTATGGGTTAACACATAACATAAAAGTATATATTGGGGGATGTGTGTGATGTGATTACTGGTCACTCTAGTTTTGTTGACTGGAAGGAGTATGAACTCACCTGGTCATTGGAAGCGCTAGCCAGAAGGGAGCCATCTGGACTAGGCCTGACCATACGAACCCACTCTCTATGACCAGTAAATGTCTTCACACAGTATCTATAGAGGCAAAACAAGAGGTCAGTGACAGGTCACTCATTTCATTCTTCTTTATTTTCAATATTTGTTAAGAAGAATACTTCTATTTGTATTGCAAAGCATTTCCACTAGAGGATGGTTGAAAAACAAGATTAGCTACAAGTGAAAGAAAGCTTCGTCAACCTATTAACTATTTAAAGCGTTCAAATTACTAAAATTAAAGGACGAAGTCAAAATTTCTTATTGAAATGAGAATATACTCTGGAACTCATTGTAATTAAACACAAACACTGGGGAATACATATCCCATAAATGTCTCTCTAAAATACAACTCTAGAAAATAAAATATGCCAACGTAAAACTTTCTAAATGCACATAAACCTTTCTTCTGCACTATATATCTGAAGAAAATATTAAAAGAATTGAAAACACTGTAGAAACAAGCAATCAAACAATATTTTTTTTTGCAATAATCTGCTGTTCATTTCCTCATTAATAGTTCAGTGCCAGGTAGTTCACTGTAATAGCATGTCATATAACATGTATCTCAACTCATTCATATTCTGATAGACAGGAAGTGTAGCTAGTACACACTTCACCACACCAAAGGATCATATTTCATCTTCCTTTTTTTTTCCAATTTGTCTGTCTGAGTATTGCATTTTCTCAGTAAGGGGATAATGAGAAGGATATTGTATGCTAATCAGTCATGAGAAAACTGTATGCCTCTTGAGTAAATATATATATATATATATATATACTGAATCATTTCGATTAGACTCAAATGGCATTTATTCTATGACAACTCAACACCATGCCTGGAAAATATTCAGTCTAAAAAAGAGACATTTCCTTATGATTTCGAAATGAGAACAGGCAAGGAAATTAAATCATGAATAAATAGGTTCAGTAACGGGTAGCTACATTAAGTCTCCGGAGATACACACATTCTATTTCCCATTCACTTTGCATTCACATACAAGAATACTACCTGTACTGCAATCACTTGAGAAGGTTAAATAAAAACTAGACAGAAACTCCTATTGAAGAAAGTTCAAAGACAAAATCTGGGATTTGAACCTCATATCTCATTTTAGGTCAAACCAAGGCTAAACCAAACTACTCAGGTTTCTGAGGTTTACTTACCCAGTGGCTACTTCCCACTGTTTGATGGTCTTATCCCTAGAGGATGTAACTAGATAATCTCCTGATGATAGGAAACTGATGGAGGAGACGTTATGGTCATGGCCGTGGAGGGTCTTCATGCATTCAAAGGTGGAGAAATCCCACAACTTGATAGTCATATCAGCCGAGCAGGAAGCTGGAACAGGACAGAATTCATATCATATTTTAGACACAAAACTGATCTAGATATAGTTTAAAAGAGAAGTCATTGATTCATTGAAGAATCTGATCACGGCCCTGTCTCATAAAGAGTTGCGATTGATTCAAATCAATCACAATATGAATGAATCAAATGCCTGCACTTAACAAATCAGTCTTTAAACTGCATAAATTTAACAACACCATGATTACATGTATATTAACTTGAAATCATTTACAATAAATATGCAAGCTTTCATTCCCATAAACAGTTGGAAACTTAGATCAGCAAAAAGCATCACAATAAATGAGATGCACTCTACAAAAATAGGCATTTCCTGGGATATTGTCTATGCTTTATGCAAGAGGCTTCAGTTCTGGAATTGAAGTGAAAGATAATTAGTGAGCTTTCTCAGTCTTAAGATGTGAGTTAAGAAGGATATTACAGGTTCCCTGAAAAGGATTGCTTTTTAAAGGAAACCAACACCCTTAAATAGTTTTTAAATCAAAGCTGAGATGGAATAAAACACATCGGCAAAAATTTGAAAAAAAAATCAGACACCAAATGAGAAAGTTATGGCTATATGAAATATTCTATTTGACATTTTGTTTTTTACACTACCATACATGTAGCTATTGATGACACAGTTTGTGGACAACTCTCAGTATGTTTTGTACACACATAATTGAACAAAATCGTTTTGCTTAATAAGATTTGCACATTTTCTTAAACCAAATCCAAGATATACCATGTAGGAGTGTTTTCTCGGCAACATATTTGGGATAAGGACAATGAAAACATGTGGTCTTCAAGAAAAGAAAGAATATGTGAAATTCTGTATACAAAACATAATGAGAGTTGTCCATAATTCACATCACTAATAGCTATGGTAGCGTCAAAAACAGAAAATTTCAAACAGGTATAATTTCTTATTCTGTGTCCAATTTCATTGAAATTTTTCGCTGATCTGTTTTATTCTGCCTTGGCTTTGATTTAAAAACTGCTTGACCTGAGGGTTTGGGTTTCCTTCAAATGCCCTCGTATTTGAAATCAGACAAAAAGGAAATGAAGTGTTTGGGGCAAACATTGATGCCACGTTTGTGTGTGTGGTCCGTCTACTTGATTCTATGTACAATGTATGTGCTATTGCAGAAAGTGAATAATTAAAAAAATAATAATTTGAATGAAGGTTCCTAAATCTCACACCAGACCTCCGTTTTTGTGTACAATGAATCTACCTTTACAAGTTGCTTGTAGACACTCTCTTTGACATGAGACTGCATCACAAGAAATAAAATTTATTATTAAATGTGAACAAACAATGCACGAGAGTCGTGAGACAGTCACATGCATGTACTCTGTTGTGAACATGTTCACTGGAAGCATTATATTTCTGTATTGGACATATCATTGCACCTCTGCTACCGGAAGAAGCTAGGGTACAAGAGGAAGAAGTCTGATAGATTGATATATGCACCACTATACCACCAACACACAATGCAGTCAATGTGTGACAGCCGGCTTAATTGGATGCAACATATTATACTGGTGTTAACAAAATTAACCTACAACTTTTAATTTAATAATTGTATGACCCCATTGAAAAATCTTAAGACCTCAGGTTTGCCTCTGACAGAAGAGGTAGACATAATTTTTAACCATTCATGATAGTTATGAACTATCAGAAGAATTATTTGATCAGCATTTCTTCTTCAAATTGGCATCATCTGAATTCTATTTCATTGCTGCATTTTTTCATACAAAAAGTCATGTATCTGAAATAAATTGACGGAAAGGATGTTGATAAGTTGAAAAGTTGCCCATTTGCATTTCAAAATAGTGATTTCGAACTGTCAATCACATTGCCAATTTAAGGATTTTAATTTGTATTTTCCTTTTTAAAAATTCTGTATCAAACAAAAAATACCTGACATAATCAAAATGGGCACAGTATATTTTATTTTCTCTTTCTGATATTGCATTTGATATGATTTTCAGGGCTCTGCATTTTAAGTTATCATGCCAAACCAAGCAATGTGGAGCCTGGACCCTCTGTAACAAATTGCTTAAACCCTATAAATTTGATCATACATGGCACAGTATACAGCCGCCCACACCACCAGGGATACCAACCTCGTAAAAAGCATTGAAGTATTTTGAGGGATGAAAAAAGTATTTTGGGTGGAAAAACAGTGTTTTCACCTTTTCTGCAAGAGACATGTGTAGTAATACAGTTTTGGGGAAAAAAGGTATTTTCCATGAAACCTGCAATATTTTTGATAAAAAACAGTATAATTCATCTGTGTGATAATAAGATGCAGAAATGTGATGTTAAATGTACACTGCACCTACAGTTTTACTGTATTTTGCCATGTCAGTTTCCTTGAATCAGTGAATAGTGTCAAGTGTGAACGAAACTTAATTCCCACATAGCCATATAAGAAGTGAACATGCATTGTGTGCCAGGTTACTAGTAATGGGCCAAGGTCACATTCACATTTGTAATACTACATCAAACAATGAATGGGAAAAACTGAAAGGGTACACTTAAGATAATCCTGCTATAATCCATCTATTGTGTATACATCTGAGCATACAGCTTTCAAAGGACTATCTCATGAAAGAGTGTGTGAACTGCAATGTACAGTGCCCTAGATAACATGGCAATGGGCATTAGATGCCAGCATGCCTGGGACAATTAAAAATGTACTTATGGGCTGGTGTTTGAGAAAACCCATATTCTATAGTCCAGTTGAGCAAGCAAAGTACGGCAAAAGGTATGTGCAAGACTTCCTTTCAATCATTTGGTCAGGAAAACATATCAGGTCAAGTTTATCATCTGCTTTTGTTGACCAAAGCCTGACCTAGAAAGGTTACCAATACATGGTTTTGCATGTGCCGGTTTTCAAAGTATCAACCCAACTTCAGACCTTCATACAAAGTGCGTACAGATACTACTTGGTCAAGCTGTTTAATCCAATACTTGCTCTTTGATAGGTTCACATGACTGTTAGGCCTTTACTACTTAAGGCTCGTTCAGATTGGTAAAAACAGCGTATAAAAATGTGGCAGTTTGGGGTACAAAATAAATGGCTTGTACTTGTAGGGACGAGTGACACGATAAAGGAGTTTAAATTCAACAGTGTGAAATGCTGCTGCTCAAATACCTCACAGTGAACAAGCCTTTACAATAGGACCAATATGCTAAGGTTATGCAGATAAAGGACAGGGGGGGGGGGTCCAAATATGTCATTACACAGTAGAATTCCATTCCTTTTTGCCCTAATACCTGACACTAGTACACTTACCTAGCATTTTTCCTGCATGATCAAAACATATATCTTGAACAGAGTCCGTGTGTCCTTTAAGAGTACGCTCAAAGTCTCCTGATTCATAATCCCATACCTGTAATAGCAAGCCAGAGATGGAATTATTTCAAAAAGATTCAACTGAGTGATGTATATAACCACTATGTCTGATGATGTGTACATTGACTGACACAAAATAAGTAAATTTTGTCTACGAATCATGGTGTGAAACCATTCATTCTAATAATCAGGAATTAAGTTTGGATATTCTTTGACCTGAAATGTACCTTGAAAAGTGGTAAAAGATAGCAAGAGATTTTTTTCAATTTATTTTACTACTACATCCCATGAAATTTGATTAAGAAAAAAAAAAGTTTGCAGAAACATCTCCCTTTTTCAAATGCCTGTAAGACAAGTTTGGTTAAAGGTCCTGCTTTACCACTGATTAACATAAGTACAGGTAAAAATTGTCACACTAAGTTTTAAATCTTTCTCTTCACTCTGTATATTTCAGTAAGAAGTTGATATAGCAATCTTACAGGGAATAACAGGGTTCCATGCTTTAACTTCTTTTCATATGAGGTCTGGATTAAATTTTGCTGGTCTTTATGCATCATATGCTCCTACTTCATACTTCCAGAGGTTATATGAACTTCCATTTGAGCCCCGTGTGTGAGCCCCCATTAGGGCCGAACCCCAGATCATAACATGCAGCACTTGAAACCAGAGTGGCTTACTTTGATAGTGGCATCTTCTGACGATGAAACCATGACATTATAGACAGGGTGAAAGATGACTCTTGTGATGGGACTACGATGACCACTCAGGCTGTACTTCTCTGGGGGTCGAGGGATCCATTCTGTAGGGGAACGCTTGTCCCTGTTGGGACCTCCTGAGCTGAACTCTCTCTCGGCCTCATTCAGCTTCATTTCTAAGTCCATAACTTTCTTTTGTAATCTGATTACCGAGGTCCATTTCTTCTCCAAGAGACCATTATATTTTCTTTCAACTTCTTCGGGCTGCAAGAGATAACAGAGAGCATCAAATATGTGTCTTAGAATAATTTCTCAAAACTCATTTGTTAATATAAACAAAATATTCAAGCAATGCTAACTGGATTGATTAAAAAAACCAAGTAATACCAAAGCAAAGTAATGATTTTGCTTTCTTTTCCCCCCTTTACAATAAAGTGACATTAATTTCATCCCCACACCATGAAACACTGTTTTCATTAACAAAAACTGCACTTGTTCTAGACTGCAATATTATGATGGAATAATGTAGATCAATTCAGTCCCATGTATGTTGTGAACATGTTTAAACATTCAGTAACAGATTACTTATAAAAAAATAGTAAGTACATGTACATGTATGTATGCAGACAGACAACTTCCTGCCTACCATAGATACAAAGTATATTCTAAAGGTCACAAATGGGAACCCCCCCCCCCCTCCCCCCTGTTTACTGTTGTAGTTTCCCAGGAAATGTAATGTACACTGACACATTGGACTGTACCATTATGAACATCTACATTTTCTTTCATATACCAGAATAAGTAATTGAAACTTGCAGATAATTCAAAGAATTTTACTGTTTGTGTGGACGTAACCGGGAACTCTCAGATTCAATTCTTCTTTATCCAAAATGAATTACATCATTGTAAAGCAACCCCACTTTGAGCTTCCATATGAACAGAACATTAAGAATACACTGTACATGTCTATTTGGTTTGTGATCAAACTAAAACAGAAAGTTGTTTCTCCACATTTTTATTAGGACACCTATCTACCCACAGTATTGTGGTAAATATAAGGAAGAGAAAAACAAGAGAGAGCTCTAAGATATACTTTTAAAAAAAGCATATTTTCAAATTTATAATATTGGCGGACAGAGATAGAGCGGGGGGTTAAGAGATACACTGTAGAAGGGAGGAAGTACTAGTATATCATAGAAAAAGAGAAAACCAACATTGTTTACTTGTCACTTAATCCATGCATAAAGGTAAATGTACAAGATAGAAAAAGTATACATTTTCCAAAAATTTAATTTTCATCTGTATGTCAGGGCTCCACATTGGCAGTGGTCCGACGGTAAAAATCACTGTTGGGCAAGTGCTTTTTCAGGAAGGCTAAATTTACTGGTCCGACATGACCATTAAAAAAAAATATCATTGCTGGAGCCCCTCGGGGCCAGTCGAAAAAAGAGCAAGTCCCATGAAGGAAAGATAGAAAGACAATCATATGGTTCAACAAGTTTTACGCAAGTAATCGCATCAGTTTTTGTTTTGAGGGTTTTTATTTTCGCGAATTTCGCAAGTGATCTGCTGATCGCGAATTTAACAACACGCGAAAGTGCTGCTCAAAAATAAACACACAGACACCCAGCCACATTATTTAAACTCCGTCATGTTGAAAATCAAATAAACGACAGTAGTAGAAATTATTTGTACTCTGTCATGTTTAAAAGCAAATGCACGATCAGGCCTCTACAAAAAATTTTTTCTTCACTTGCCCAACAGGGTAAGTGAAAAAAAAAAATTTGCTTGCCCACAAGGAAGAACAACTTGCCCAAATTTTCTTTTTATTTCCTTTGTTTTTATCTCATTTTTTTCCGGTAGTAAATATCATTTTAAATAGGGCTTAGTCATTTCAGGATTTTGCAAAATGTTTAAAACCAGTTTAAGAAAAAAATAAAGATGACAGCAACTGTTTAAAATAGATCTACAATAATGTTGGATGAAAAATAAATAAATAAAGAGAGCCTAAAATCCTTCCTCACAACTGCTAAAATATAGTTAAAATTCATGTCTCACACCTATGAAATGGCCTTCCGATGTCCACGTTCTCTTAAAAGTGGTTTAATTTGGTTGTTTACTCAAAATAAAAAGAGAAATTATCAATTCCTTCTTCGCTCAGAAAGATCGACTTTTGAATGGTACCGTGTGATGTTAAGTACATCAACCAACACGAAAAAACATTGTCGTACGGTAATGACGGCATCATTCACACTCGATCTTTCTGATCCAAGAAGGAACTGATATTATCTCTTTTCATTGTTAGTAAATGACCAAATTAAACCACTTTTAAGAAAATATGGACATTGGAAGGGCATTTTAAAGGTGTGAGACGTGAATTTTACCGATGATTTGCCAGTTGTGTGGAAGGATTTTTCTCTACATTTTCTTAACAGTTACCCGTTTGTAGGCTAATTTGATTTTGAATAATTTTATTGTAATAATCACCATTTGCCCGATCGGGCAAGTGAGTTTGACATTTGCTTGCCCGCCCGTGATTTTTACTTGCCCCGGGCAAGCGGGCAAGCAGATTTGTTGCGCCCTGCACGATAGTAGCAGAAATTATTCAATCTCCATCATTTTTAAAAACAAACGCACAATAGTAGTAGAAATTATTTATACTCCGTCATGTCTAAAATCAAACACACGACAGTAGTAGAAATCATTTGAACTCTGTCGTGTTTAAAAACAAACGCACGATAGTAGAAGAAATTATTTAATCTCTATTATGTTTAAAAACAAAACGCACGACAGTAGTAGAAATTAAACTCTGTCATGTTTAAGAAGAAATGCACGATAGTAGTAGAAATTATTTAAACTTTGTCATGTTTAAAAACAAGCGCACGGTAGTAGAAATTATTCAAACTCTGTCATGTGCGAGTGTGTATGGGGGGGGGGTAACAGTATAAAATAAAAAACATCAAAATTGTCTCAGAAGTCTTTTTAATTTTTTTTTTTTTTTTTCTGATCAGTAAATTTTTTGTTCGGATCATAAAAAAATGGTAAAACTGGGTATTTACTGGTCCGACAGGGACAGGTGGAACCAGTAGAAAAAATGGGTTAGTGTGGAGCCCTATGTATGTACATTGTAAATGTACACATGTGCTGTGTAGTATACAAGACATGGAAACTACAGTGTAATAAACTCTCAAACAATCCTTCCTAGACTTATGAGGACAAGAATATTCCAATTAATGTAGTGATGAAAGGTGCAAAAGATGCAATAAATACACAGGTGATGAGTGACGATGACAGAGAGGTAAAGAGAAAATGGGAAGAGGAGAAAAGAGAAGAGAAGAGAGAGAGAAAAAAGAGAGGGGAAGAGGAAAGAGAAGAAAGAAAAAGAGACTGAGAGTGAGGAAAAGGGAAGAGGATGGAGAGAGGAGGGGAGAGGAGAGGAGAGGAGAGGAGAGGAGAGGAGAGGAGAGGAGAGGAGAGGAGAGGAGAGGAGAGGAGAGGAGAGGAGAGAGGAGAGGAGAGGAGAGGAAAGGGAGAGGGAGAGGGAGAGGGACGCCAAGCCAAAAACCACTCCACATCTGATGAAGAGAGCGAGGTTATTTACCCATCACATCAGACCACCACAACTTCCACGTCATCACCAACTGCATCACTCACACACAAACCCCACACACCACTCACTCACACACCACTCACACACATGGCGGGCATCCTATACACACTCACACTAACTCCAGACATGTAGGGAGAGGCCTTCATAAAGGATGCAGCTGCTCACCCCTATACACATCCTTTTAATACTGTTACTTCATGTTTTTCACATACAATCCACATAGCACACATGGTCTTTTCAAGCTCATATTCCATCCCACTTCTCTCTCTATCTCTTTCTATCTAAACTTCATGGTGTATGATAAACCTGCTGAATTATACATTTTCTCCATCTGCTGCTAGAGTTCATCTCATTTTCTCCATGTATTGCTGCACCTCCCCCCCCCCCCCAATCTCTATCTTTCTCTTTCTTTATACTGCATGGAACCAAATCTACTAACATGTATTACATGTAGCACACATAGTTTGTCCGTGCAGTTTTCTATTTTTTCCCCTGTTCCATCAGGTTGGGAGCTCTCTCTAATTCTTAACTTCATGGCATGAAATTTCATGTTTTCAGCATCTGCTGATGTTCTCTCTCTCTCTCTCTCTCTCTCTCTCTCTCTCTCTCTCTCTCTTTCTTCCTTTCTCCCATTCTTTCTTCATAGAGCTAAATTAAACATTTTCTCCATCTGCTGAGTATTATCTCTTTTTCTCCATATTGCATAGATGAATATTATACTTGAGTCATTTGTGACTCTTCCTTTTTACTTCTTATCTGATATACATAAATCTATATCAGGGCCCAAGCCCAAACGCAAGCGCATGGGTCGAGACGTGTAAATCCACAAAGAGAATGGAATCTGTGCCCAGGAAACATGAGGTCCCCAATCTTAGTTTGGACCATATTAAAGAAGAAGAAAAAAAAAACATATAGGGCTAAATGCAAACAGACCCTAGAATTTCAATCTGGACTTCCTTCACAAAAAATTATTGTCGATCACAGTCTACTGGGTATATTGATGTTTATAGTGTAAATAAACCAATATTCTTATTTTTTTAGGAGGGGGGGGGGGGCTTTTGGGGAATATTATGGCATATCATGGATCAAGATAACTTTGGAGGCCAGTATCTTTTTGTTTAATCAAAAACTGCTGTTTACTCTTTCCTAAGTTGTGCTTTTTAGAGTTTCAATAAAACAGTGCATACATGTAAATAACTTACGGTCTGCAAGAGTCAGTTTTACTCACTTACATGTATCTCCCTTCAACATTTTAACAACCCCTTTCAATTCACTTTCCTCATCAAATGTCAATTGTATATAGTCCCTTACCACCAGAGTATCATACTGCCCCCCCCCCCGCCACAAAAGTCAGTCGGACTTGTCTCTCCCTCTCTATGTTAATCTCTATTCTCTACCTCTTTCGCTCTCTCTGAAATCCCCAAAAGAGAGAAATAATGATAATAATGATGATGATAATAATAATGATAATAATAACAATAACTCGAGGCACAACTAGTGTAAAAGATGAAATCCGAAGTATACAAATAGATAAAAGTACAACAGAAGTGGATATGACAATATTTTTAGGATTGATAATTAGATCTGCATGCTATAAACGCAAGGATCATGCACAATGCAATGCAGGAACTTGTGACCAGACTTAAACGTCCCAACAGGTAAAACGATTGGGCATTGGATTACAATTTGAAATGCACAAAGTTCTGCATTTTCCCCCCTAAGCATTTGTCCATATGGCAAGGACGTCCCACACATGTAGCCCTGAGGTCTATGCATGTACATGCTCCATGACACACACATGGGTTGCTGCAGTACTTTAACCCATACATGTAGCAGTAGAGTATCTACCTCTAGTGATATTTTTGCAAATTACCTTTCGATCCAAAATACTAAGAATTATGCATTATGCATGTGAGCAGACAAAGCAAACATCAGAAAAAGTACGAGTCTTTTTCTAATAAAAAATTACGCTAAAGTCATTGATGAAAGAGAGTAATTTGACTGCTACTTATCATTACTGCCTCTTAATTGGCAATGCGGCAGAAAATATGATCAATACTTTCATTTACAGAGAATTTTTCTCTAAAGTTTTATAATTATCATTCACACTGGTTCATTCAATATGTATATGTACTTTTTTTTTTCCAAACCATGTACATGTACATGTAGGAGTGGAAATGAAGAAAACTTGTGGTAGCAGTCTGATGGCTAATGTGAAGTACATGTACCGTACATGTATGTAATTGGTCCTACGATGATAATACAGCAGAGTGAAACTTACCATATCAGCCTCCTTCTGGAATTCTGTAAGGGCTTTCTCATAGCCATTTGAACGCAGGTAATCTGCAATTGCTTTATTTCTGTCGGGAGAGAAAGAAGCGAGACAGAGAGAGACAGAGAGAGAGACAGAGAGAGAAGAAGAAGAAAGAAAGAGAGAGGGAGAGGCAGAATTAAAAAATAAGCCTATACATTGTAAATAGTATCAAGTACATGTATGATAACAAATATTGGATATTTGTAGTAAATTTAGTAAATTTCAATTGTAATTTGTGAAAAAAAAAACTATTAATATCACAATTTGAATTTAAATTTGAAGTAATGCTGACAAGACATGTACCATTGTGCTACAAATCATATGTAGGAAATATTTAATTCACTAACATAAAGAAGAACAAAAAAAATTTGATAAAGTGCAATCTTTGAACCCATTGAGCAGGATTTGATTTCAGTATAACAAATATTTTCCACAGACCCTAACCCAAGTTATTTCAGGCTAACAGTGTTCAGTGGGTCAACAATTACAAAATGTGTCAGTTTATTTCATTCATGTTTTTGGAACCAACTTAAGTAAGTTCACTTGTAAAAATAGTCACTTATCTTATAATAGAGACATTTACATGTATATTACACAACATATCCATGATAAAGCTTGCTCAAAGTGCTTTTTTTTTATAAAATCATTAACACAATTGAAAGGTACTATGACATGGTTATGAAAACAAATAAATGTAAATGTATATTGTAAATTAATACAACAATTAATTGAAAAAAAAATCCTGGGAGAGTTCAAAGGAAAACTAAAAAATAACAATTATCAAAACTAATGTAAAGGTGCCATTTCACAGAATTACATGTATAATATCACTATTCATCACATACATGTACTCCACCTGATGATCTGATCTATTTCCTCGAAAGCAATTTCACCTGTGAAATTAAGTCGAACATTAACCCATCCTTCCTGGCAAATTTGCATTGATTATTCCAATGTCCTTACAATAAAGTACAGTACATGTATGTATCCTCTTTAAAACCTCTGCCACGTTATCTAAAATGTACAATGAAAATAACAGCGAAAGAACAAAAAAACAAAAAAAAAAACAAAAAAAAACTAAAATAAAAACAAATACATGTACTTGTATTGATTTGGTACATGGATGTCCAAAACTTGTTCGAAACAAATACATGTATTTGTTTTTGTTGTTTTTTTTTTTTTTTAATACATAACATACTTGTGTGTACCATTTATAAACCACCATATACATATCATTATGTACACTGTAGTCATAGTTTCACATCATATACATACACATATGTACACATGTACACAGACATTATTTTACGATTCATGTGTATGGACATGTACTGTACTAGTAGCATGCATAATGCTACTCTGCAGAATTCATTACATGTACACTCAATATTATGAGTCATCATATACCATGACAATGTACATGTAGTAATTTTAGAAGATGCCCATGTACATGTATGCCTACACCATGTGTATACATGGATGAATGGTAGGCTGGTTCTTGAATATGATTTTCATATAACCCATATACATGTATGTTGGCCTAAAGGCACCTTTCTAATTTTTCTCTTTTTTTTTCCAGGATCTACTAAATTTCTTCATGAATACATTTATCTTCACACAGTAACTACATGTATACATGTATATGTTTCTACTCAGGCCTCGACATTAGCGGGCGCCCGGGACAAATGGGCGCCTAGATTGGACCGCCGGGTGCTTAAGAATGAAAATGGAAGAAATATGGGCGCCCGACCAGGTGCCTAAAATTTTATTCCCCCAAAAGATTAAAATGCTCAGCGCTAAGGAAATGACAATTTTCTAACTGTAGAGGTTTTTTTTTTACTCATACGTTATATGGTGGGCTCATTAAGCAAAACCCCCATTTGGGTCAGAGTCAAAGTCCTATCAATGCGACAGGACAGAATATGATATTATTCCTCCTCAATACGAATAAATAAGAAACACCAGAGACTGCATATCATAGGTACAAGTAGGAAGTTACATACTGTCGTGGCTGACAGGTTGTGACTTTCACGATGTCACAAAACTCACACCAACTGTCTCTATCTTTAAATGTGTACAAAGAGAGGACAATGGTAGATTTACTAAAGATTTGATGCATATCATCATACATTACAGAACAATACCATAACAAACCTGGGACTGGCAAAGATATGGCCATGTGTTTTGAAGGGCCAGTAAATAGGTGGAATTGTTATATTTGTTTGCACCTACATGTATTTCTGTAAGTTTCTCAATAAGTACTTCACCTATCTAGCCAAATTTGGTATCAAGTCAAAGCTCTTAGAAAGGTCATCATGTTCCATACAATGATTTGTTCCAATATCCACTTACATTGTACTAACCTCTGATTAACCCATAGAGGTACAGAGCTTTCTTGAGGTCTAAATTAATCATTTTCAATCCTCAAATTGGCAACAAATATTTTTTTTTTCCACTCTTACATAGTTTGAAAAAGATAAATATGGATATAACATGTACCAAAATGAATTATAGTTGTAAAATTCAATCAAACATTGCCAATTTGAACATGGAAAGAGGGATTATGTTACATTCACTGCATTGCCAATTTAGGGAGTGGAATGATTAGTTACAATTAAACTGCTCTAATTCGAGAACGCCACACTATACCGCGTTGGAAATGGACACAAATTTTTCAGTGAATTTTTCTCTTTCTGCTGATTTATAATGTTTAGTGCCCAGCATTCTGGACCAACAGATACTGCAAAAGCGTCTCCTAAAGGTGACACTGTACCTCTATGGGTTAACAAACTATGCGGGGTGGAGGAGGATGATCAGGAGGACGCAAAATCACTCAATATCATTAAGACAAGTTGTATTTGGCGACTAGGTCACGAAATTCGCGTCGCACATGACCTGTTATCGAGCATATTTCCGGGCCACCACAGTACGATCAATTTCTTTGTAAAAACACAGGTAACACAAAACTGGCCCAATTCAAAACGCATGGCCATTTCGTTTCTATGGCAACATTTTCTGGAAGCACGGCAGGATGGAACGACAGAATAGTCAAATTCTGAAACACAAATTCGAAGTAAAATTCAATCAAAGTCAAAAACCAAGACTAACCATATCTTGTGATTTTGGACTAGTATGATACAGCATTCTATACAATCATCAAGCTAGATCTTGGCCCAACAAATTTTAAAGAAATAATTATGAAAACTCATCGAAGGGTGATGCACTACAGGACAGACACTTTAGTACTATGTACAAACAAATGGGGATTTTGAACAAAAATTTTCATTTCATCTACATAATTGTTTTCTCTGTAAAATTTGAGAAGAACCACACTGTTCCTATCTAGGGGACAAAAAACGAAAAAGCAATCTTCAGTTTCTTCACAATTCATTCTACATGTAATCAACTGGATGTAAAAATTCCATAGTACCGGTATAGTGCATGTTGCTCTTAAAAGAAAGTGAAAGGAGATAACTTGGAAAAGCATATTGGTGAAAGGTGAGCAACAATGAACAAAACAAGTATGATGAGAAAGTTACGCCTCTTTATACATGTACATGTATTAATGTTGTGGTGCGAAAGAACGCGTCCAGAACACAAAAGGAAAAATGATTGCAAATCGTATTTTTCAAACAATGACTGATAATTACATGGGTAGCATACAGTGTATGTACATGTAGACCTTGTTACTGATGTATGATCTCCTTGAGGCATGACCTTTGCTAAAATTTTGTTCCAATATGTCACATTAGACATTTTGATTTTTGCATTTTTGCATTTTGCGTTCCAGACCCGCGCTTCCATACCATGACATTAATATGAGTTTTACAAAGTTTATTAATGCATGTACAAGTCTATGTACATGTACCTATATGTATAGGAATGTACATGTACAGTTTGTGCTATCTACTCATGTCTTTTGAAAACTGCCATCTGAGATGGGTGCTTGGAAGAAAACCTGGCAGTTGACAAGAAACTAAAGAGTTGTCCCTGAGTACATGTTGTATGTCACAGTTGACTGACCAAATTGCCAATTTAAACAAGACTTTCCTATTTCAGACATTCACCATTTATAGGATGTTTTTTAAAACTTCTTTCTTTTTAATCTTTTCTTTTCTTCTACCTTCTGACAAATAAGCTCACATGCATCGGAAAAGATGGGATTGTTCTTTGGACAAAAAGATAGACCAGACTTATAGGAGACAATGCAATAGCACCGTAGCACTTCATGCGCTACTACTGCATTCACGACTATTGATGGTTTTTACATGTATATCAAAATGCCATACTGTGGCATACATGTAATTCATAAATCATGATATGGTAATTAACTCTATTGATAAATTTTGAGACTGTGAATGCTTCCTTGATAGGAGGTACAATGGGTACTTTCTAATCAAATGTTCAGATATTCAACCTATGAAAATCAATTTTTAAAACAGTGCTCCCATCTTTCATACACATTTATATGTACATGTACATAAGCTGATTCTACTATCAACACACATGTGTAATCATCTTAATCGACATGTATCTTATTAAGGTTCAAGAAAGAAACCAAGGGGACCATTTAACACATATCCAGACCCTAGTCGATGAATGAAATTTGTAAAAAAAAAAATACTGACGGGTTTTTGTGATAATCAAAAAAGAAAACATAATGCCTCTGGCAACCACCTACGGTGGGCGGAGGCATAAAAAATTATCTAAAACCCTCTTCACACAGATACCTTGCAGACACTACTGAGGCCTTCTCACGATAATTTTCATTCCAATTCATGTTTCATTACTATCATTTTCATCATTACTATCATTAGATTTACATGTATTTCTTCCTTTGTTTTTTTTTTTTTATTTTTTTTTTTATGCAGCTACATGTATGAGTACTATTCTTCTTATGCACCAGGTTTTTGCTTATAACTTTCTGTACAGGGTGCCAATGACCAGCTGGTAACTTTAATGCCCTTCCCATTATATTAGTGTTGTAATCTAGAATAAAATCCCTTCTCGGAAATGTCCTGGAAAATTGTATTTTCTTACTTTGTTTTTAGGCCATTAACTCTCTGTGCATCTTGGATGCCTAAATTCATTATACATGTACTGGAAGTCTATCATATTTCATGAGTTTTACCTTAAATCAATCTAGAAAAACAAGAGAAAGTGACTAGTTAAAGGTTGAGCAAAGTCTAATGAAAAATAGGAAAGCTATGAATTTTCAAAGTTGTGAATGATCAAATGCAAATTGGCAATGCCTGAAGCATATCTTACCAGGGGGGGTGTTTCATAAAGCTGTTCGAAAGTTACGCACGACCTTACGCAGGACTGGAACATGTTCTTGGGTGCTAATCAGATTCTCAATCATTTACATGTAGCACAAGAACATATAACCAGTCGTGCGTAAAGTCGTGCGTAAAGTTGTGCGTAACTTCCAACAGCTTTATGAAACACACCCCTGGACCTCTCCTGATTGATTGATTGATTGAAAATTTGTCTATGCTCCTTAATGACTTCTAGTCCAAACTTTAACATGGAAATCAATTTAGAAAGTTAAGAAACAAGACAAGGGCCCCATCGCATACATGTAACACTTACCACTGATGGTAACTTTGTCATCAATGGTAATTTCCGTGGAAACCTTGAATTTGATTGGCAGTTGAACAGTGTTACCATGGTAGTTACCATTGATGGCAGAGTTACCATTAATTTGATAAGTTATGCAACGGGGCCCTAGACTGGACAGTATTTCAGTTTCCGGGTACAGCAAGGTAAACAAGTATCTGCTACATGTAGTTAGTACCAAACTACCCTCCAGCTTAAGGGAGTATCTCACTGAGCGGCGAATGCTTGGAAACACAGCGAATTTGGGATTTCGCCAGGGTTCGTAAAAGGTTGCAAGAAAGTTTGCAAATAGTTTTCGTTGTCGCAAAAACAGTTGCTAGCGTTCGCAAAACAGTCGCAAGCCTTTGCAAATGGTTGTAAGACGGTGTCGCTGAAGTTCTTTTTTGTTTCGCCAATGCTAGCGACCACATGACCATATGGTTCATGTATAAAATCAACCCACTGAGAGAAATTTGCCATAGAAAAGCTTTTCATTGACCAAAGTCTGTTCTCTGCAGCAATCACTCTCTGACCCAAACAGTCAAGGCTCGACATTAGCGGTGGCCCGGTGGCCCGGGGCCACCAAAATTGGCTCCCGGGCCACCATTTTTCAAAAAGTGATAAGTTTGGTGGCCCGAATCGGGCAACCAGAAAATTTTAAGTTAACGCAATTTACGTGGTGTTAATTGTACACATAGCTCCTTCCGCGATCCGAATGCAAGTCAGTTTTATTCGCGGTTCATCAGCGCCGACGCAGTTTGAGTTAGCGCAACAGCACTCTAATTGCACCTGGATCTCGTTGCGGTGAGCTAGCCGACCTCAAATGAAAGTTAGATTAGTCTTATGGCAGTATATATAGGCCTCGGTCTGCGGCCGTGTGTATTTTCCGCGCACCATACTAGGCCTGTTTCGAGTTTAGTACACGATTAAACGTCCGAAAATGTCACTACACAAATAATAGAATTTTTATCGACTACTTGGAAACGTAGCTTGAACTTCAGAATGATCCAAAAATGCGAAATCATTAATGAAATCAAGAATGCTTCTCTCCTTTTCAAAGTTGTAAGGTGTGATTATGTCATTTAGACGCCTTAAATTCACATGAGAATATCTTTTTTGATCACCAAACTCTTATATCTCGCGCAGCGAAAACAAGTGTTTCAATAATATTCGGAAACCGTAAGCCCTGTGTGTGTGTGTGTGTGTGAGAGAGCGACTTAATCGCGCATTGCACCATCGTTCACCACAGCGATATGCACCGTAAGCAAGTGAGCTCACCTTGGAGCTCACTAACGTAATCAAAGATACGCTATCATAGTCAGTTTGACAAAATATTTTTGGAGCATAGCAATGAACGAAGACGAAAGGATATTACCAAGAAAAAAACATTCATACTTGCAAATAAGCGCTTGTTCGTTAGTTATATGCCCTTGCTGGCGATTTTTGAAGGGGATTTCAATCATTGGAGTTCGATTTCAAATGACTGCTAAGCGCTTTCATCGTAATGTATACGTAGTTTCAACACGGCCGAATGGGATTTTGTGCACTGACTGTTACGCTCCACTTCCGGGTTGGCGCCATCTCTTGTCAGCTGACGAATAATTGAAACACGATTTCACTAATTAGCGATGAAATATCAAGCAAATGCCAATCTATTTGGCTTTATTTGACCAGGATTTTTTATTCGGTCCTCACAAAAATAGGTAGGATGCTATGATTTGAATTTTTATGAACTGGACAAGCAATACAGTTCTTTTCAAAGCTGCTTTATTGCCAAGTTTCTTTATGAAAATCGGACATTACCGTTAGGGATATTGCACACGCTGTTATATGGGTATGGGACTGGTCTCACTCCGGTGCTGCAGCGCAGGTGCAACTCCGGCGCGGGGCTGAATGGTGGCAGGCTACGAACAGCTGGAGTGGTTGGCCGACTGGCCAAATGAAAGTACCGAGTAGTCGATTAATCGTCCAAAAAAAAAATGACTGTTTAAACGAATATCAAAAATGGGCTTTCAAAACAGCCCTACATTGAAGGGTCATTGTAAGGAAGAGTCATAAAATAATCTGCAACTTTATCATTGAATATGATCATTTCAGGGCATAGGAGGGTAAAACAATGGGTTTTAATCATTCTAACAACGTTTTATTATAATCTTTAAATTTCTTAATTTTTTTCTTTGTTTTTTTCGGGCCACCAAATTTCATTCTCGGGCCACCAAAAAAAAGGAAATGATAATTTTGGTGGCCCGAACGGGCCACCAAGAAAAAAAGTTAGTGTGGAGCCTTGCAAACAGTCTGTCTTTTCTTCTTCCTTTCTTTTCTTTCTTCATATTCTTTCTTTCTCTTAAGTTGCACGATAGCTATAGCAGTAGCCAGGCAAAGCAGTTCTTCAAGGAAAGCAGCACGTTGGGCCTCTTCCTGGCAGAAATTCATTTCCATATTCTGGATATCCATCTTGAAAAAAATCCTTCGACTGCAGTCAGAAGAAATCTGAAAGCTGGGGAAGGTTGCGCACCCTTTTTATAGGGTTTGCTCCACAGATTCGCCTGGTACTTTTCCATGAGTTAGCAAAAGGTCGCAAACATTCACAAATATTGGCAAAGGATTTGCAAATAGTTGCTAATCTTCGCAAATGCTGTCGCTAACATTTGCTTATAGTCGTTAATAGTCGCTAACTGCCTTTCGCAAACACTCGCTAAAATGTTGCTAATTATCGCCAGACATCGCTAAAAGTCGCTAAAGGCAGATGCGAACCCTGATGTTCGCCAAGATTCGTCAGAAAAGTTGGCGAATCCAAAATTCGCTACGTTCGTAAGCATTCGCCGCTCAGTGAGATACCCCCTTTAGGTGTTCAGTTTGCAGATATACTTACAATTCTTCTCTCTGTCTCTGGGAGAGCACCATTATGACTTAGCGGTTGTTGGCTGATATCAGCCCTCACTTCTGAGAATGAAATCCTCCTCCTCCCCCTCTCTTTCACACCATGAGAGTAATCCTTACAAGGGAAAATGCACTCTTCCTCCTTATCCTCCTTGCCACCTCCTCGTCTGGTAAGAGTTGTTTCTAATGATCTACAACTACACAACAGCTAACTCCAAGTGCCCTATCTCTGCTTCATCTCACAACCACCTGTTCAAAAAGACAATAAAAATCAATTAACAATAGCACATAATTTCTGAGTTTTTTTGTTTGTTTTTTAAAAATAATGCAGATAGATCTTTTCTACACCTTCATGAAATCAATAATTCCTCTAAGACAAAGTGGTTGGAAATATATTATTACCGATAACTTATTCTTACATAATTATTAAAACAGGTTTAACAGGGACTATTTCTATCAAATCAAGAGAGTAACATGACAAAATGCAAATGCAAAGCAAAATCTTGTATTTGACTGTCAAAATGACACAGACAAATCCACATGTTATTATTAAGGTTATATTGTATGACCCAGAAACTATTTTCTCATAATTCACTCACATTACCCTACGCATGATGATGTGATTAGTGCTACAAAAATATTTTTTTCAAGAGGATGCAGAAGGGAAAATAAGTTTTGTATATGATGGGGGGACCTAAAGCTACGCATTTTGTTTTCTGCAGCTAAAAGTCACAAAAACCATTGGTTTGTGCAAATTGAATGTCTGTATCTTGATTCTACAATTTCAAAAGTTGATTTGTGGAGAATATTACAACGGGTGAATGTCAATAATGCACATTTTCAGGTCGATATCAATGCCAGTGTCAAATTTTGTTCGGAAAAATGAAGGGGTCCTAAAGCTACGCACATGCAATAAATGAATGCAAATCTTGATATTGAAATTGACTGTGTGTATACCTGTGTATTTAAATTTTTACCCTCATTTGAACGCGTTGCATTACGCGTGTATGTGATTTACATGGTGCTAGGCTTTAGGACTCGCGTAGGCGGCGTGGCTTTAACTGTTAGGACCCCCGACCATACTTTATGTCCAACATCAAGGTAAATCAAGGTAAATCAGTAGAGGTGCTGATCTGTAAACAAGGATTGTCTTCATAAACAAGGATTGTCCTCATAAACGAAGACAAATTGTGTCCTCATAAATTGAGATTGTCCTTGTTTATGAGGACATTTTTATTTCACCTTGCCCTACGGGACTTAGATGGCAGTTTCGGGCCTTGAGAGTGCTAAAAATAGATTGTGTGTCATGAAATACCACCAGTTCACCGTCTTCTTTCAAGACTTGTCCGTCTTCCCACGGACTTGTAATGAAACCTGATAGGTATACATTGAGCTAGCGCTATCACCTTGCGTAGGCAATCAAAGTTAGTAAGTAAGGCTAAGGGGATTGAACTTTCCCAGTTTTTTTGTGTAAAGAAATCCTTATAGAGTAGAGCGCCCGTCATTTGGCCTGTGCCGTCATTCGACCTATTTTCACTATATCACAAGTCAGCACATTCTATAAGTATTACCACAACACACACAAATCACTTCATTACACACAGAGACATTGTCACTCGCCACAAGTAAGTCCCTTAGTCACCTCCAAAAATCCATCTGAAAAGCCATATTCCGGAGTAAAAAATGCAAAATCGGCGCCACATTTCCAAAGCACGCGAAGGCTTAGGTCCACTGCCAAGAAACATGTTCGCAGAAAAAGTGCTAAAAATAAAGAAATCGGCGGTTTTGCAAGATTTTTCATTTATCGCAAGCTCCGAGTGTGATGATATTGCCAAAAAACAAATGAAAAACCAAACCCCCCGTATCTGCTGATGCAGTGACTTCATGTACAAAGTTGAATGCAAGTCCCCGCTGGCCTTCATTCGACCGCAAGGGGAGCACCAACGGGCGCCGGAACTTCCGCGATGAACAACCTTGTATGGTGCAGCGCATTTCAGCGGCCCTCATACGCATTGGCATTGTACGTGCGATGGGCCCGCCGCCCGGTCGAATGATTGCCGGGGGATATCGAATTAAGGACATGAAACATAGCGATATATTTTCATATTTTCTAAAACTGTGTGATGTATTTGAAAAAAATAACATTGTGATAAAAATAGTGCGATATATTTTACATGAATTTATGTAGAGTAGAGCACCCGTCATTCGACCTGTGCCGTGATTCAACCTATTTTCACTATATCACAAGTCAGCACATTCTATAAGTATTACCACAACACACACAAATCACTTCATTACACACAGAAACACTGTCACTCGCCACAAGTAAGTCCCTTAGTCACCTCCAAAAATCCATCTGAAAAGCCATATTCCGGAATAAAAAATGCAAAATCGACGCCATATTTCCAAAGCACGCGAAGGCTTAGGTCCACTGCTAAGAAACATGTTCGCAGAAAAAGTGCTAAAAATAAAGAAATCGGCGGTTTTGTTGCGAGATTTTTCGTTTATCGCAAGCTCCGAGTGTGATTGGCAAAAAACAAATGAAAAACCAAACCCCCCGTATCTGCCGATGCAGTGACTTCATGTACAAAGTTGAATGCAAGTCCCCGCTGGCCTTCATTCAACCGCAAGGAGAGCACCGACGGGCACCGGAACTTCCGCAATGGACAACCGTGTATGGTGCGGCACATTTCAGCGGCCCTCATACAAGTTGACATTGTACATGCGGTGCACCCGGTCGAATGATTGCCTGGGTATATCGAATTAAGGGCACGAAACATAGCAATATATTTTTATATTTTCTAAAACTGTGTGATGTATTTGAAAAAAATAAAATTGTGATCAAAATAGTTTGATATAGACCCTCTAGGTCGATTTGACATGGATTTATGTAGATATGATTTTATGAAAAGTACATGTAAGTTTAGTAGCATAAATATTGCAGAAAAGCTTAAGCGGTCGAATTTCGGGCAGCTTACTCTAAATATGATTTTATGAAAAGTAAGTTTAGCAGCATAAATATATTGCAGAAAAGCTTAAGCGGTCAAATTTCAGGCAGCTTACTCTAGACTAAATGAGGACGATCCTGGTTATCGAAGACGATCATGACAATCTGCATTTACAGACCAGCACCTCTACTGTAAATCAACGTTTACTAATTAGGCATCATTCCTTCAATCCTTGTTCTGTTATTTGTTATTGTGTTAATGTTATTGCATTTCAACACAACACATTCTCGAATCTTGGGAATGAACTTCACAGACTGAGCTCAGAGTCAGAGAGACAACTCATCATGGAAACTGATTTTAATAATATCATGATGAGGAGATTTATAATATAACCATTTACAAAAGTATAAAACTTTAAAGTATCTCTTGTTCAATTTCATGACAAATTCTGTTGGGAGCAGTCTCCCCATCATTCATGACTAGTGCCCTCACTCAATACATGTTGAGACAGCCCACCACTCACATCACACTCACACTGCAGCAAATTCATGCACTGCAGTCGGAACATAACAAATGTCAACGCCTACGGAACGAGCTGATGCAAATGCACATTCGCCCATCATGGCGACACCTTCACAAATTCCATGCACAAACCCAATACATGCGCTAAATTGCCACAATAACAAAGGTTACAAACACTTATGAATGAGATATAACTCACCTCAAAGCAAGAAAAATGGAGTAATCATAAATCAAGTAAATATACCGGTAATCGACCGTTGATTCAAGCTTTCTCACGACGCATATTGTTACCGTATTTCCGATTCGTATATACTTTTCTACACGTTGAAAATTTACCCACAATTCTCTACGATACGATGTCTGCAAATCTGCGCAGATCAAGATTTGTGAGCACAACGAGCTCGTGTACCATCGTCGTCTGCAGTTGCCGTGGGACGTCGAGTTGCGGTAATTTTCTAACAACATTATTAAAATCACATGACGTTTAAAAGATTCCACTGTTCTAAATAGTGTGTATGTTTTGCTTAGAGGATATTATCCAATTTTAGAAAATCAATTAACTATGTAACTGAAGGAAAATTGGCTTACTCTGATGTTTTGAGTGACCGCTTATTACTGCGGATTTTTCGGCCGTTTGTAGAGTGTGTAACATTTTTAGGCATTGTATACAGCCACACATACACGCGTGTTTCTTTACCCCAAGTCATGACCTTAAGGCCACACGCATGTTGCTGTATCCAAAGCATCAATCTGAGGATGCAGCCACACACGTCTAAATTCCTAAGGCAGTTATAACTTAGGCAGTGTATACAGCCACACGCGTGTGTCTTTACCTTACGGCCACACGCGTGTGGTTGTATCCACAGCATCGACATGAGGATACAGCCACACTCAAATGAATTCCCACTTATACTCTGCGCCGCTACAGCTATCGCTAGTGTGTATGTATGCACTGCACAAGCGATGCGTAAATTCATGCGGCAGTGTTGCCAAACCCCAAAACTTGGATTGTCACGAAGGTTTTATCTCTTGAAATTCACTGAAATACAAACAATATTGTACTATATTGTCACCTTCTTGCTGACCAGGTGAGAATGAAGTGAAAATATTGTTTGTATAATAAGTGAAATCGAGAGATAAAACCTTCGTGACGATCCAAGTTTTGCAAGTCGCAACACATACCATCGCATGAATACACATCGCTTGTGCAGTGCAGTGCACACTAGCGATAGCTGTCGCGGCACAGACTTCAAGTGGGAATTCAAACAAGTGTGGCTGTATCCTCATATCGATGCTGTGGATACAACCACACGCGTGTGGCCATAAGGTAAAGACACACGCGTGTGGCTGTATACACTGCCTATAACTTATATTGGCATTATTGCACTCTGTCTTCATTCATGTCATTGTCACCTGCTTAAAGGCATTGGCTAACATTGTTATGATTTTTTAAAAATCTCATTTTGTTACTTAAAAATGGGATAAACACTAGGGTTATAGTGTAAAAATACCAGTGTGAAAGTTTCAGAGCATAATATCCACGGGAAGTATTTTTGAATATTAGAAATGTGAACCAATCAATGTTTGAAAAATATACGAGGGTCGGTTGCATAATGATAGACCCAACGTAAGGAGTGCGCATGCGCACATGACTCAACGGACCGCACTGTGTGTATTGACGTATCATGCGGCGGAAGGCAAGTGACGGTATTTTTTAATTCGCGCAAACGGTCCTCTTACTTTAATAATAGTTCAGTGTCTCTCGAGACGAAAGCTAATAAAATCGCGGTTTGCGTCTAACTTACAGCTTTTCCTTCCAAATTATGGTTGGTTTCAGGGTTTTTGAGTATAAATACAAGTACTCATACACATGTTTCATCTTAGTTTGAGAATTTTTTAAATCAGCTGCTCACAAAGTTAGCCAATGCCTTTAAACTTAGGCAGTGTACGGTGTATAGAGGGTCTAACGTTACAGCCACACGCGTGTGGTTGTATCCACAGCATCGACACGAGGATACAGCCACACTCGTCTGAATTCCCACTTACACTGTGCCGCGGCGCTATCGCTAGCACATAGCACAAGCGATGTGTAACTGTTACATTCATGCGATGGTATACTGCAAAACCCGAAAACTTGGATCGTCACAAACTGACAAAGGTTTTATCTCTTGAAATTCATTGACATACAAACAAATATTTCTACTTCATTATTGTCACCTGCTTGCCAATCAGGTGAGAATGAAGTGAAAATATTGTTTGTACAATAAGTGTAATCGAGAGATAAAACCTTTGTGACGATCAAAGTTTTGCAAATTGCAACCATCGCATGAAACACATCGCTAGTGCATACACTAACGATAGCTGTCGCGGCACAAAGTACAAGTGGTAATTCAGATGAGTGTGGCTGTATCCTCGTGTCGATGCTGTGGATACAACCACACGCATGTGGCCGTAAGGTAAAGACACGCGTGTGTGGCTGTATACACTGCCTTAAACTTAACTGTGTTCATGGTGTTAGACATTCAGGGCCAGTATTCTGGAAATACCTGCAATAGAGCTACATTTCTGGAGCCCACCAAAACAAGCTGTCCCACCATAAACATTCTTCGGCCTGCTTCGGGCATTCTCGGGCCAGGGAAAGTGAGATAATGACTTTGCCATATGAGGCAAAGGGTGGAATATACAGAGCATTACATAAGGTCTGTTGGTCATAAAACTCATAGTGTTGGACAGAACCTGTTACTGGGTAAGCACCCATGGTGTCAAATTCCCCATAGGCCACGAAAGCCCACGACTGAGCGTCTTTAATGCTTGCCGACCAGGTGAGAATGAAGTAAGAATATTGTTTGTATGAAATTGGGAGATAAAACCTTCGGGATGAAGTTTTGCAACATGATGTTCCAAGTCCACTGGCATGAATTGCTTGTGCAATGCGCTAGCTTCTGCGGCACAGAATAACAAGTGCCACAGCCCACAGGGAATTTAGACGCGTGTGGCTGCATCCTCATGACCTCAGTCGATGCTGTAAGGTTATGATGCGTGTGGCTGTACGCTGCCTAACTTTAAAGGGGTTACCCAATGCTAAAACAATGTAAGTTCATTAAAAGAGCATGATTTTATTAGCAGAAAATCATCTGAAGTTTTTTTTTTAAAAGTCGTGTTGCTAAGGAAACCCCAAAATGTGTTAAGATTTCAGGATATTTTGGACCCCTCAGCTGTGACCCAGTTTCAACTGGGTACCCACTTTGACGTCAAAATGACGTCAAAGTTGGTACCTTGTCGCGCAATTCTAGCAAAATGCGCGCAAGGTATGATACAAATTGCACAGTCTAGTGCACAGCACAACTGCAATGCACAAAGCTGGGTATCCACTTTTACGTCATACCTCATACTCAAATTTTTTGGTTAACTCTTGACTTTTTATGAGAAAATTAGC
Organism: Echinometra lucunter; assembly: GCA_029962745.1. NCBI lineage: Eukaryota > Metazoa > Echinodermata > Echinoidea > Camarodonta > Echinometridae > Echinometra > Echinometra lucunter. The sequence continues at coordinate 15,069,717 of CM057154.1, read as the reverse complement.
CAAAACGTATTGATTTCAATTGAAAATCATATTTTTAATGTTATTCTTCTTAGAATTCTATTCTCGATCATATATCAAAAAAATTTACCATTGTGTAATCACTTTAACAACAATGTAAGTTACCTTACTCAATTCAGATGATGTTTGAAGGTTTGCATGGTTGTACGCAGGGTTCTCACTAGAAAAAAATCCACACATGGTTCCCCCTCTGCGCCAAGCGTGGAATTTTTGGAAGTTTTACGGAAGTTTTACAGAATAACACCTAAAGTAAGGTGTGGCAGCAGTGTATGCTATGGCAAAAGGATGAAAAATACTTGTTGGTAAGCAGGAGTTGTCTACTAATGGCATTATAGTAAAAATACATTGCCAAAAAGCAAAACAATCTGTGGCATTTATCATTGTTAGGAATATATACTCCAATGTTTTTTTACCCTTGTTACCACGCATGGTGCAGCAATTTCATCCATGGTTCTTCCTTGTCTGAAATTCTTTACGCATGGTATTGGAACCATGGGTGTTATGTACTGGCGAGAACCATGGTTGTACGGATATTCATAAAAAGGGTTTACGGTTCGCCATGTGGTAAGTCCTAAAGGACTGTAGATAAAGTGGATAGAGATGGAGGTGAAATAGAGAGGCGAGAAAGCAGGAAAGTTGGAGGGTAGAGTATCTTTCTAGAAACTGGATGAAGTCTTCTCACCTGATGCTGATCTTGTTTATGCCTTGTTGAAGGTCTTTTTGTGTAGTTGAGTACTGAAGTAGTCATACAAATTGTGATAAGAAAATGGTTGAAAATTTGTTGATGTGTTACAAAGTTGACCTCTTTCTGCAGATTTACACTTATCTGTGGTAAAAAACAATAAATTTTGTAGTCATATTCATAGTAATTAGTAGCTACATGTACATTTGCTTTCTCACCAATCCAGAATAGACGCCGATAATGGCCTTCAACAAATTTATGCACCCTCGTAATCGCTACAAGGACAATAAGCCAAACTTTGATGAACTAGCTGAAAAATACCCAGATTTTGGACGTCATGTCATCAGAAACCAAGCTGGCAAAGCAACCCTGGACTTCCATGATGCCGAGTCTCTGAGGTCATTGACCTGCACGCTCCTGAAGGAAGATTTTGGACTGAAGGTTGAACTGCCCCTGGATAGACTCATCCCAACCCTATCACTGCGACTCAATTACATCCACTGGATAGAGGATCTGCTGGCATCAACCGGCCACAACAAGGAGACAGTGTGGGGCATTGACATTGGTGCGGAAATTAGTTTCTTTATCGATTGTGTTCTTTTTCCTTTTGTAAACAAAAGGGGATGTGAAAGCCCCCGTAATGATCAACAGTAACATGTCATAATCAAGATTTGAATGATAATCAGAATATCTCTCTCTTAAATGAAATATGAAATAATTTTAGAATACTTACTTTGGTTTTGATTTTTATCTGAGATGAATATTCAGAAGATGTTTTGAACATAGAAGTGCTGCTAGAAATTCAAAGTCATTATTTGGAAGAATCAAGGAGTGGGATATTCTGAATTCAGGACTTTTTTTTAGCTTTATTCGATTTTCAGGCAATAGACAAAAAAAAAACCCAAAACAAAAATCTCAGTCAAACAAATTTAAACAAATGAAACACAGAAATACCACCAACAAGATATTCAGAAGAAAAGTAGTACCTATTAAAAGTTTCTCCTCACTTGTTGCTGGTTTGCAAACATATGACATACATAGATGAGGGCAACATATATATATCACTTTCAGTTTCAATCTATATTTCAATTTATATTTCAATTTATGTTTGACATTGCATGAGAATAAGGAAGTTATAAAAGTACTCTTAGAAATAGAAAGTAGGAAACAAGTAATGATTCAAACAAAAGCATCAAGATCAAGAGAAATGAATGTTAACCCATTCGTGACAGAGGTCCACATTTTGTGGTTTGGCCTAATATCTTTTGATGCAAAGCCCTAAAAATCATACCAAATACATGGGCAGAAAGAGCAAAAAATTCTACACAAACTGCGCCCATTTTGGTTGCATCAATATTCATTGTTAGATGCTGAAAATTTTTTAAAGGAAAATAAGCATTAAAATCCTTAAATTGGCAATGTGATAGAAAGTTTAAAATCACCGTTTTCCCCTGCAAATTGGCACCTTTTTGACTTATCAGAATTTCTGTCAATTTATATTCATTTCTGATACATAACATTTTATAAATAAAATGTAGCAATAAAATAAAAATGTTGGTGTTGCCAGTTTGAAGAATAAAAGCTGATCAAATTAGGCTTTAAATAATTCCTGTCACGAATGGGTTAAAGAAAATGAAAGGTAATAGACATCTTGATAGTGTTTGTTAGAAATTACTGATTGAAGAGGAACAGGAAAGCAAAACTGAATATTGATTGGAAATAATAATAATAATAATAATATATAGTTCTTGTATAGCCCATATCACATGATGATATAACGTATATCTATGCGCTTCCAAAGGACTTGGATATTACAACAATCAATAATAATAGTGTTGTTATTGTATCACTACATTAATATCATAAATGAAGATATGTAGAACATAGCAAAGCCATATAGCTTAGAATCCACACTGCAGTATTTTAGTCAATCAAGGCACACAACTTGAAATTTGAGTTAGCTGGATAGGAACCTGTTGTTTTTATTTTATTATATCATTTTCAGAACAGATCTATGAGAAAGATCATTAATTTCAACAGCAGTATATGCTTTAAGCATCACCTCTACTCACATGAAAGAAACCTACTGTGAAATCGTGTGGAAATATGCTTTTACTGTATGTTTATCTGAATATTTTTTCCTGTACTGACCCAAAACTTTGAAACAGGCTCCCGCCTCAGCTCTGTACAAACAGTCAAATAATTCAAACACAGTTTGAAGACATATCTATTCTGAGACTGCATTTCCTCATTGAATTTGAACTTTCACTGTCACTGCCTAGTAGTTTTTACATTTGTTGACTCCACTGCTTACCCAGGAATGACATCTCAATGTGCTTTGTATCAAGTGGAAAAGGCACTATATAAATAGTAGCAGTAGTAGTGGTAGTAGTGGTAGTGGTAGTGGTAGTAGTGGTAGTAGTGGTAGTGGTAGTAGTATTGATATTTTGTTATCATTTTCATTATTACTATTGTTTTATTATTATTATTATAGCTATCATTATTATGATTACGATTATGATGTTAGGTGATCATTACATGCAAATTGTTTTATGTGACATATCCTGTTTTCCCTTCATGAAGATTTTTTTGTTCATCTTGTGCTAGGTTGTGGAGCCTCCTGTATCTATCCATTGCTTGGAGCCCGGATGAACGGCTGGAACTTCCTTGCCTCAGAGGTCGATGCCCTGGCCATTCACTACGCCAAGGAGAACATCACACAGAATGGACTTGGTGATAAGATAGCTGGTAACAAAGCATTCATTCATTTTGATTTTCTATTCAAAAAGAAAAATCACCACTTGAGCAATATCTGCCAGTTTATCTTTTTTAAGCCTCAAAATCTAACCACTTTCAATTCCTGTTTCATCCCCCCCCCCCCCACTGATCTGAAGTGAGAAGAAAAAGTTTATACGAAGGCCAGTATTTTTTTTTCAATGTAGGGGAGAGGGAATATTCTGTTATGCCTATTTTCTTTTCATCTGTTATTAGGAGTGGGGTTAAAATAATTTAGGATTAGATGCATCTTGTTTCTACCTTAACTGTCACACTTTGATGGATTCGTTGGAATATCTATTAATAAACCCTAAAGCTATAACAACCCATGTCCTAACCCTCAAGTTTTGATGAATTAAATCCAGATAATATATCACTAAAGCAAATGTCAGATTACCACAGCAATTAATGGAAACCTCTCTTCTCTCCCTTGCAGTCGTGGAGACAGTGGAAGACAGCATGTTTGAACAGATGTTGGACAGCGCCCCCTCTAGACAGCCTCTCTACCACTTCACCATGTGCAACCCGCCATTCTTCGGCAATTCTCTGGAGGCGCAGGGCATCATGACATCTCGCAGTATGAGCAGGCCTGAGCCCAAGTCGGTCAGCACTGCTGCTGAACTAGAGATGATCGCCGAGGGAGGGGAGGTGGAATTCCTTCAAAGGATGATTGAAGAGAGCCTGCGCCTCAGGAATCAAGTTTTGTAAGTTATCAGTCAGGCTAGCTGTATATCATTTGATCAGATGTCATCATAATGCCTGGGTAATAATATGCTTGCATGGCTACTGAAGAGGTTACCCTGGGTAAACAAAACATATTATTGAAGTCAAAATTATAAATCGAAAACCGAAACTTACTGTGGATAAATCTCCGCTATGTAAGTTTTGGTTTTCAATTTATAATTTTGATTTCATTGAACTATGACCGGATGAATAATAACTTTCATGAAAACATATTATTGTTATTGTTATTATTATCCTCCTGCTATTATGATTGTTGTCTTCCATGTAAACAAACGTTATAGTTTGAGAGGTACAGTGGGCTAGGTATACATTTTACTTTATTTAATTACACTTAAACATTTATTTTAAAAGAAAGTTGGGTCATACCTTGAACATAGCTTGAAGGCCACACCTCACCTTGTGATGAAGGTCAGATAGTTTGGTGTGGCAGGGTTAAGGGGGGGGGGTCCCATAGGACCCATTTAAAAACACAAGTTGGATAAGTTTTGTTTGAAACTGAGGAGTATCACATTAGGGAAGTTCCAAATTGGTATTATTGGTGATTGGTTTTATGTGACATGATCAAAAATTTGTGTTGCTATATTCAGACAAATCAGACAAAGATGGAAGACATGGATAGGACACATACTGCGACATGATGGTTTGATGGTCAGAGTTATAGAAGGTCGCCTGCATGGAAAGAAGGCAAAGGGAAGACCTCGTAAAGGCTTCCTAGACGATTTGATAGCAGAGTTTAGAGCAACAGGAATATGGAGAGCTGAAATGGATGACTCAAGGGCATAGCACTTGGAGAGACATTTGTCATAAAAACTAATTGGGTTACTGAATCTGTCAGTAAATTGACAGATCACTATTGATGATGATATTACTGCAAATAGTAATAATATTGTCATAACTTATGAAGTACAGGAGAAGTGAAAATGATACCATAGTTTTAAGCATTCTCAACTATTGGCTAATGAAATGTATTGAAACCTTTTTGATTGTTTGATATCATGCATACACAAATTTGAATGTTTAAAAGTAATGATGTTGTGTTGTTTTTGTGTTATCACTATAGTGACATTTTTGTTGCCCCATTTGAAAAATCATCTATTGTGATTATTCAGAATATACTCTGGACATAATAGGAAGCTCATAGCTTTTCATTCAGCTGTACCTAATCTCTGTTTTACCATGTTTTCATTAGGTGGTACACCTCTATGCTCGGGAAGAAATCAAGTCTGTCCCTAGTTCAGGAGAAGCTCAGGAAACACAAGGTGAGTTCCTTCTGTAGCTTACTATCAAGTTGAAAGTTTGTCATCAGCCCCAACTGTAATCTTGCCCTAAGGTAGGTGAGCGAAACGGCGTGGTGCGAAAAGATGCTCTAAGAATGCAGAACACATATTGTTGTCTGTATTGTTAATGTTCCATAAGAACATTCTGTGTTGCTGTACTACCTAAGTGAACCTGCTTGATAAATTTAATGAATAGGCCTCATGTACAAAAATAAAATGAAATTCATGTTAAGACCTATAAGATATGTACTACACATTTGCTACAAAATGGGTAATTCCATAGGGCAACAAAAATGGAATAAAATCAACAAAACTTTGACATGGAATTACTCGTTTCCTCCTCCTCCTCCTCGTCCTCCTCCACCTGCTCTGCCACCCCTACAATTTGTAATATATACTGCTGTCATTTTTTAGTTTTACCTCTCTTTTCAATAGAATTTTCCACATTAGTAACCCTGTCTTTTAGCTTTAAAATGAGATCTCAATTCGGTTCATAAGACAAGGGGTTGCTGAACTCTGACATTTTTTCTTTGCCACCATTCTGAAAAATTTAACTCCGCCACCTTTTTTTGCATACCAGTTGGCGACATGCGACCATATATACAAGGCCCAAGTCCCTGTCTTGCTTGCGGTTATGTAGACTGGAGGCTTAAGACTTGGACTTGGTATAAATCACTTTAGTTAAGTAGGCCTTGTTTTGTCTGTACACCGATCCAAAAATCGATTTGTGAATTTAGCCCTCTATCAGCAGCGCTGTTATTGCAATGTCCCCCCATCTGCTATCATGTGTACAGCTAGCTGATCTGTGGAGCCAGATCAGCTATCAACTGTGTTCGGTGTATAGATCTAACGTTAGGTCAGATCTCGCGTTAGACCTAACATTAGATCTGATCCGAGTAGTAATGCAGTTTTACGGTACAGATGAAAATACTGCACTGCGCTGCACTGCACTACAGGTGTACTGTGAACATTTAACCTATGAATTAACCGGACCAACGCAGTAATGACGGATCATCTGCTGCCAAGTCGGATCGGTGTATATTTAAACAGTACTGCTTCTTGAGTGCAACATTTAATTCATACTTTTACTCCATGGATGAAAGATTGAGAAAATGTTTTTGTGAATCTTAATGCTGTGAATGAGATTAAATTTTTTTTTTTTTTTATACAGATCAGGAACGTAACACACACAGAGTTTTGTCAGGGTAGAACAATGCGCTGGGGTATTGCCTGGACATTCAAGGAAGACATGGCAGCACCGGTAAGAATTATAAAGGGAGATTTGTCTCTTTATCTGCATATGCAATATTTATACTGTACCCATAAGGAGTGAAAAATGTCACTTTTATTTTGACATGCCTGACCAAAATAGTAAACAAAAATGATTGCTGCCATTGCAAAATGCTTAGCCGGAATATGAATATTGTATTGATATTGTATGACATTATATTACATCACTTTATATACTTTTAGAAATTATTGACAAGTTCAGTACATCTCACTGAATCTATGACTCGTGCTCCGACATTTGCTCTGTGTCAGTAAATATCATACACTAATCAAATACTGAACTGTAACCTTGGACCTAACGCTATACATAACCCTAAAGTTTTGTTCAGATATGATGAGGGAACACCCCCCCCCCCCCCCCCCCCCCCCCCCCCGAGGTAAAGCCCTGTGGCTTTTTTTAAACAAATGAATAGGAAATGAGGCGAGGAAAAAAAAAACCTACCAAGATAAGAAGCATATTTTTCGCCTCCTGGCTGCAAAAAGCTGTGAACCAATAAAATTCTTTAAAAAGTTAGCACAAAATATAATGTGGCAATTTTGTCTGTACAACTTTGGCAAAACTCACTTTCATTTGAATGTTGATGAGTTTATGCAAATTAATTATCATAAGTTGCAGGGTTTATTGCTCCAAATGTGAACACTAAAAAAAAAACTGTTAGGGTTTGCCACAGGTTTTCCACTTCATATCTGAACAAGCCTTAACCCTATCCCTATCCCTATAAAGCTTGACCTAAAACCCTCATCCTTACTGTGTGTCTTTGGCAAAATAAAGCCTGGAGCATATGTCTAAATATCTGAATATGTCTCATTGTATGTGAATAACAAAAATATTCTCATTTTCTTCAGCTTCCAGCATGCAAGAAAAGAAAACTCACCGAGAAGACAACTCCTTTCACCGTCCCGGTCCCAGATACTTACATCCAGCGAGTGTTAGAGCCTGGCTTGAGTGGAGGGTTACAGAACAAGATACAAGCTGTAGCCAAGGCTGTGCATCATCTGATGCAGGGGCTTGAGGTACGACAGATTGGATTAGATACAAAGTTGTCTTTATGTGCCACTCTAATCATATCATGTATCATTAGTGCAGGGTATATTGTATTCTTTGAAGGTATGTGGCTGTAGACGGTCGGGGGGGGGGGGGGGGGGCTACACATTGGACCTCTTTATAGCATTCATTTTCATGATTGGTACAGTTTCACCTCTTGAAATTCTAACGTTGCTAATTATTACCTAGCAAATGCACTTTGATCATTGTAAAATCGTTTTAAGTTGGCTTTGCTACAACAATGTTTGTTTCTTATCTTTTTACATCATTAAGCCATTTATTTAAAATGATTTATTGTTGAAAAAAAAAGGAACAAACAAAAAATTACATTAAAGTACTAAAAGAACTTGTTCATTTACAAATGTTGGAAAGTGCTTCCTGATTCTTCTGTTGAGTAGAACAATTTCTTTCAATATTTTGCTTGTATTCTAAATGAAAGATGGTTGTATATCTTTCCTTTCTTTCATTTTGTCGCAGATGTCTGTGGACAGGAAGCCATCATCTAAATGGTGTGCGAAGTTTGACCTTACCGCTGCTAAGAACACCTGGTCACATCAGCGCAGGAAACGACGGCAGGAGAAACGGCTCCAGATGAAGTCATCGGTCAGTCCATCCACAGTGCAAACTCCTCTACCAGGAGAACCATCGTCATCATCTTCATCATCATCGTTTCCCTCATCTTCTTTGCTAGTGATTGGTGAGGAGAGACCTGGCAAAGATGTATCTGGCTCTGAAGACAATGTTCCCTCAGCAGCATCATCAGCATCAGAAGATGATGAGCACATGCAAAGAGCAACATCAGATCTTCCAGTCATGGTTTCATCACATCCCTCATCTCTGACAGCAAGTACCAATGCCACTTCAGTGGAGGGCAAAGTGTTGAAAAGAGCTTGGTCTAATACTTCTGCCAAATCAGATCCTAGCAAATCCATAGGCATAAGTTCTTCTCAAAATCCCCCATATCCTACACTCACCCACATCAGCAACACTCCAGAGGCATCATCTGAGTCAATGCTAGAGTACACACATCAATCACAGGAAGACACTCATGGAACAGTAAGTCATGACTGTGCTGATGGAAAGCTTGGAGAAAATACTGAAGCTTCTGCGTCTTCCCAAGGACAGACAGACAACAGAAGCATTGTATCACAGCAACCTACCAAAGCAAAGAGAATGGTAACTGACAGCTCCAAATGCAAGGACCAATCTTCATCAGATGAAGCTGATGAAGGCTTTCCTCTAGATATTCATATTGATGTGAAGCTAGGTGATAGAAGGACCATTGTATTGGTTGCAAGTGTAGTGGAACCCACTAAAAGGAATCTCCTTCATCAAGTGGTCCAATACATCAAGAACCAGATGAAGTAAAGCAACTCTATTGCAGCAGATGTGTTGCAACTAAAATATGCCGACAGTATTGTCAACAGTTATATGTAAAAAAAATAACAAATTTTGCCACAATTTGCCTCTTCTCTTATGCCTTCTATGTGTTACCTGTTAATTTCCTCACATCTCAAACATATTTATGTAATTCTTTCTTGTTTGAATTGATCATTCTTGCATCTAACTTGCCCAGGGAAACAAATTTTGTAGCAGAGATGCCAACTTCTTTATTTTTAATTCAGTGATCAGGAAGGATTTTGTGTTAGCAGCAAGCAAAACAAGGATACATGTATTGTTGAGCAATATGGTTCGTTCTCACGATAACTCAAAAACAATTTGACGGATCAACTTCAACCTTGGTTCATGTATGCATATGGGAGGGGCAATGATCTGATTAGATTTTTGGGTCTCAAGGTCAAAGGTCAAAGGTCATAGAGGTCATTATATACATGAAAATCGCTTGTTCTTGCGATAACTTAATAATTCTGTGACGGTTCAACTTCAAACTTGGCTCATGTATGCATATGGAAGGTCTCATGATGGTGTCATTAGATTTGGGGGGTCACAAGGTCAAAGGTCAAGGTCAAAGATGTCATTGTATACATGAAAATTTAAAAAAAATCACCATGAATGTGCCATATATTTCTGACCTGGCAATGGCGGAGGCATAAATTTTGACCGCACGCGGTCGAGGATTCATCTAGTTTTTTTTTTTTTTTTTTGCATCTTACTGTTATTTCATAAATATGTTCACCCCATCTCGATCTTGAGTCCAACCATACTCTAAGGAATTCATGGGTTTTTTTTTTCCAATTGAATGCTTTTGCCATAAATCTTTAAATCGATATTTTTTCTTTTCTTGTCAAATAAACAATTTGAATAACAAGGTGACACAAACATGTATTTTGTTCAGTTTATATGCAAATATTGAGCTCAATGGGGAGAATGAACTTATGAGACTCTGTGTATCTTTTAGACTGTTTTTTGCCACTAACAATAAATACATACTACAAAAACAATTGACGGGAAAAAAGGTTTAGGTGATTTTTTGGGAGTATCCCAGCATTATCAGAAGGTTGGCATTTCTGCTATCATTGAGTTTGTTTTGGACTTATCTCTTTAGAAAGCCATTTATACACTGCACTACTAGTTGATTTTGTATTGGAGAAACTACATATAAAACAAGCTATCTGCCTCATTCAAGTGTAAGCTAGTTGATTTGTCCGACCAGCAGTCAAAAACTAGTACACTGTATTCAGTAAAATCAATGATTTAGTTTTTATAACCTGGTTCCTATTAAAGATGTAAATATGCAGTCATTTTGGTATGTAGTTCTACATGTTAAGATCGTGGACAGTTGTGGTTACGCAGTGAAAGAAGTATTGCATGTTGATCCCTTAAATTTTATTATCACTGCACATCACCTTTAAGGATTACCCTTACCTGTATTGGGTTTTCAGACGAGAAAATTTAACCAAAAATTAAGAGGGAAAAAGAGGTAATTGATTTCAGATTGCTTTAAGGTTTCATTTTTTATTATGATAAAGCTAAGATTACATTTATGTATATACATAGACCTCTTGCTTTTTTATGTTTTCTTGGATAGTCTGTGTAATTACTGAGCATGTTCAGTGGCCGTTCAGATAAATGGTATTATAGCAGACAACTGGGCAGTTGCAAAAGGAGCATAAGGCTGTAGTCATATTTGACAGAAACAATAATATTTCTGTGAAAGGTACACTCAGTGTTGCTCATGTCTTTTTTAAAGAGTAGAGGCTTGTTCAGATATAATGCAACAAACCCCCCCCCCCCCCCCGTGGTTTTTTAGTGTTCAGGTATGGTGCAGCAAGCGACACCACTTTATGTCGATAAACGCACATTAACCCATTCGTGACAGGAATTATTTAAAGCCTAATGTGATCAGCTTTTATTCTTCAAATTGGCAACACCAAAAGTTTTCTTTTGTTGCTATATTTTTTAAATAAAAAATCATGTATCTGAAATAAATATAAATTGGCATAAAGTATGAAGAGAATTCAAAAAGTTGCCAATTTGCAGGGGAAAATGGTGATTTTAAAATTTCCATTGCATTGCCAATTTAAGGATTTTAATGCTTATTTTCATTTTAAAAATTTTCAACATCGAACAGAAAATATTGACGCAACCAAAATGGACACAGTTTGTGTAGAAATTTTTGCTCTTTCTACTCATGTATTTGGAATGATTATGATTTCTAGGGCTCTGCATCAAAGGTTATAAGGCCAAACCACATAATGTGGACTTTCTGTCACAAATGGGTTAATGCATCAGTGCTCAAATAAAAGATTTTTGTTGGAAGTTGCACAGACAAGCTCATGACATCATATTTTGCACTAACTTTTGAATAATTTGATTGGTCCTCAGCTCTTGCCACCGGGAGGCGAAAAATCTCCCTCTTGCCTTGGAGGTATTTTTTTGCCACCTCATATTATCCCATTCACTTACTACACAAAAAACTGCGGAGGCTTTGTCGCGTCATATCTGAACAAGCCTCAGGGCAGCTCTAGGAGGTACTTTTGATGAAAAATCTTCTGTTATCGCTACCGCTCAGATGTTACCAAGGCCTAAAATGTTGAACCCCATGTACTTCCATTACAATACCAAAGCTATTTTCTATTATTTCTCATTTGACCAATAACGATAACTGTACCTGTATTAAAGTCATTGCCAAATTGGTCAAGCAATATTTATGTGGAAAATGATAGGTTAGACCCCACTGTTACATGTACAAACTAGCTTCAATGATTTCACTGTTTCAAGTGATGACAAAACTGACAAAACCTGTGCGCTAGTCATTTTTGCTTTGATTGATAGAAGTCCACTGATTTTGTTGGTCAGGTTTGACCTCTCTTCATTATTATCATTATGGGTACATTGTGCATGCACATACATTTATTGATACCATGTAGTCAAATGTGACTCAGGCTTGAATCAAATACACGTTGAAAAATGAAAAATGAATGAAAATTGTACTTTTTTTCTGTAAAGGATGAAAACTGAAATGGTGTTTTTCATTGTATTTGATATATGACTGATCAGTTGCATGTTTACTGTGTGATGTGGTTTTAAGTGTTTGTTAGTGATTTAGGTAATTAATGAGATGAGCACCTTTTTTAAAAAATTGCTTCTATCATCTTGTGAGGTTTTTGCATTCATCAAAATAATCTGATACAAAATTAATTCAGTTTTGCTGAAATGCATAAGCACTGCACATAGAAACAGGTATATGGGACTCCACACAAATGTATGGGATAAACATTTAAGCTGTTCATTGTCATATTTTTAATCCTTTTCAACTTTTCAGGGGATATTTCTATCATGATATTCTTCTGCCCGACATAAAATGTACCAGAAAGCTCACAATTTTCTTTTCACCTTTTCCAGGGCTGCCAACATTGGATAATAGTTGAGAGATTATACGAGAAGCGAAGTGCGAGGGAGCGAAGTGACCAAGCCCGACCGAGTGAAGCGAGGGAGTGGGGAGCTTTTTTACTTTTCAAGGTGAAATTGTGTGATCTGGTGCATACTTTATAGAGTATTTTAATATATACCTAAAGGCATTATGAAGAGAGAAAATTATACATAATTACATGTAAAAAAAAAAGATAAACATGGAATACCCACTTGTTGAAATGCCAACCTTGTCTTTATTTGGTTCCCTTCTCTGTTTGACCCAAGTTTTGGATGTAGGTACTCTTAGGTGCAGATGATGGGAAGATGCAACAAGCAAGCATCCAAACAGAGAATTTCTTGTATCAAGCCTCCTCTGTTTCTATCTTCATTGTCATTATGGCTGAAAGTGTTCCATATAAACATAAAGAATTCATGTGTTGTGCATACGGTACGGGCCGGTCATGTCAGGGTATCGATGCATGTAATGTAGCCTAGCCCTGAGCATGGGCGCGGACGTGGACGTGGTTGGCCTGCAGTACCATCCACGCACGTAAGTCAGGCTAGCTAGCTAGGCGCGGATCTTGCACACGCTCGGAATGAGATCGAGGGCTTTCGACAAAAGGCAGGAAAACTTTCACAAGTTTTTCAGCGCTTCCTAAATTCTTGAATTGGTCGCCATTTTATTGAAATCTATCATTTTTTATTATTAATTTAGTTATTTCAGATTCGTGCATGAGAAATTTCATGATTAGCGTGAGAGCGTGAGAAATGGGTGAAATGTGCGAGTCTCATGCTCAATGCATGAGTGTTAGCAGCCCTGCCTTTTCCCAGAACTCAAGCTCCCGTTTATTACTTGGCCTCATGCTTGCTTATTGAAGGTATTTAGAATGAAATAATTGGAGGTACATACACGCATAATGAACCATCTTTCAAAATTTTAGGCCTTCACAATCAAAATTTATTGCAAACCTTTCAATTAACATCAAAATCATAGTTCTTCTATAAACATAATACATTCATTCTGATCCATACGTTGCAGGAGAGAAGCATAATGCCACCATACCCAATCTCGTATTAATATAAGATAAGAAAAATACACAGGTATAAGCCAAGCACTAACCAGATGTTCTGTCTGGTCCTTCCTAAGTAATTACTTCAAATTGTAAGGATAAACAGAAACATAAGCCCATTTCATTAGTAGACAATTGTAAGTTCTTTAGTCATTTTACTACAAATTTATTGGGATTGTAAGATTTTCCTTTACTTCTATCAAATATAAACTGTGAGAATCCATTCTCAACATACTGTTGAGTCTTACTATATATCAACTTAGAAAAAAAAAAATAGTGTTAAAAATCAAGATTAATAATTATTATGAGTATGAAAATCAAGATTTATTAAATATGATCGCAGAGAATTTTTTTTTTTAAACAAAAAATAAAGGTACAATTTATAAACAGAATATATGAAAGGGACAACACAACGTTACAGATGAATGGAATTTTTCTAATTCTTGCCATCTCCACAAATGCCTCTTACTCATCACACATTCATAAAACTGCACATATTCTAGAAAATAACTCTTTCATCATTGTGAAATATTGGTAAAGTATAATCAAAATCTACAAAAAATTACAATGAAAATGAGGAGTTACATGTATATCTAGCCAATTCAAATTTCCATAATGAATTAGGTGAATAATGGATTGAAATACAATTACGTATGACAGTATTCATGATCACAATTAAAAATTAATACCTCACGTACATGTGTCATCACTTCTCTGAGAGTAAGAACAGTCCTAAAACATATAACCACTTTAATGTGTTGAATACATGTTAAACTAAAATACTGAAATACTGGCTGAAGTTCATATACATAATTTTAACCTCAGCAACAACAAAAAAACTTTTCTTTCTCATGACAAATCATTTTATTCATATATTCAAATTCAACATCATCTTTACCAATATTTGGGATACTATTCCAAAAATTAACCTCTACAATGCTGTAAAACTGAATTTTGTACAACATAATTAGTAATTAGTTCACATTTTTTACACTGCTTCATTTCACATCTGTAAATACTGTAACGGATGGATTATCCATTTAATGGGTCATTAACTGCATTAGGAAAATATACAAATTGTTGTTAGGAATATGCACTGGGGGTGCTTCACAAAGAGTTGGGTTTGACTTAGAGTTATGGGTAAGCGCTAATGCGCACCCGGTACTTAAGCATAATCTCATTGATAGACTTTCCAATAGCGTGCGTCCTCTGGGCATGATTTGACCAATGCGGAGATGTGTAATATAAAGCACGCAACTAGGAATTTAAGTGTGACTTTAGTCAAACTTAACTCTTTGTGGAACACCCCCCTGGTTACATAACACCTGGAAAATTTCCAAGTACCAGTACACTTTGTGGGAAAGGATAGGGAGTAGTGAGAACATCCAACTTTGAACTGCGAAGACAGAGAGAGAGAGAGAGAGAGAGAGAGAGAGAGAGAGTGAGGGAGAGGAAGGAAGACACAGAGAGAAAGAGGTAAAAGAGGAGAGACTCCAAGAGAGTGGGAGGGTTGGAGAGAGAGAGAGAGAGAAGCACGTAAACAGGGAACTGGTTAGAAAAGTGAGAACATATGTATTCAAGATGGGATGCAGTGCAGATCTGACAGCAAACACAGAAATAAAGGGAGAATAAGACCTAATTCATATATGCAGTGGAAAACTATAAAGTGGTTTAGACATCTTCTTAAGGATACTATGCTTCATAATCTGCGCCCTTGATAACACGGGTTGGTTAGTATGGCATTACAAATTTCCACAATTTCACTGTACAAGTCTATGGCATATGAGGCGGCAAAAAAAAAAATGTTGCAGGGACAGGAGACATTTTGTCACCTGGCTGCAAAAAGCTGTGGACCAATCAAATTCTTAAAAAGTTAGCGCAAAGTATGTTGTCATGAGTTTGTCTGTGCAACTTTTGACAAAACTCTTGAACTTGAGAGTTGATGCCTTAATGCACATTCGTTAAAGTGGGGTGGTTTGTCGCGCCATATATGAACACGAAAGATGTTGCCGTAATTTGTCACAGGATTTTGTCACGCCATATCTGAACAAGCCTTGAAAAAATTTTTACAAGCGAATAAATTTCTTTTTTAGTACACCCCCCCCCCAAAAAAAAAAGCTGCAGTTTTCAATGGCATAGGTGAAAAAGTCTTCAAGATAAAATAGAACTGACATGTGAATACCCATTTGCAATCTTTGCACATAAAACTTCTAAAAATTACATCTGCAAAAGATGATCTGGACTTCTCCAAATTTGAGCACAAAACAGTTGGTCCCAAGTACTGCAAAATATACACGGTCATTCACCTAGTGTGAGAGTATATGAAAGTATGCACACATCAAATTTCTGCACTTCTTGTATTTCTGTACAATCTCTGAATCTATCCCTGGGATAAATACATCACAGTTCCACCCAGAATACTTGTAAATATCAACAGTTAAATTCTTTCCTTGCAATGTTTCCATGCTACATGTACTTATGGTTTTTCTATCATGGATATAAAGGATATCAAGTAAATGACTATAATCCTAACATATTAAAGTGATTACACAATGGTAAAAAAAAAAATTGATATATGATCGAGAATAGAATTATAAGAAGAATAACATTAAAAATATGATGATTTTCAATCAAAATCAATGCATTTTGGCTAATTTTCTCATAAGAAGTCAAGAGCTGACCAAAAAATTTGAGTATGAGGTATGGCGTCAAAATGGGTACCCAGCTTCGCGCATTGCAGTTGTGCTGCGCGCTAGACTGTACAATATGTATTATATCTTGCGCGCATTTTGCTAGAAGTGCGCGACAAAATGACGTCAAAGTGGGTACCCAGTTGAAACTGGGTCACAGCATAGGGGTCAAAAATACCCTGAAATCTTACCGCATTTGGGGGTTTCCTTGGCAACACAACTTTTTAAAAAACTTTAGGCAGATGATTTTCGGCTAATAAAATCATGCTCTTTTAAATGAACTCACATTGTTTCAGCATTGGGTGCCCCCTTTAAGATGATGTCACCTTGCTCAAATATAAACCCCAACAATGCATATGGTACTAACATGATCAATGAAGTGATACAACATACAAAACCTGATTAATGATGATAAAAAAATAGTGCCAACATGATGGTAAGTAGATGAATATGGTAATGATGACAATATATTCAGCTCCAAAATATACAAAGGTGGCATAAACACAATAATCAGCTAATACATTGTATTGTAATTTTACTTAAGTGTAATTTTACTAATCTGAAAGTATGCTTGCTGTGAGACAACACAGTTTAAGATTCCAGATGGAGGTGAAAATAAATGATTTTAAACAGGAAAGGAACATCAGAGCTGAACAGGGCCATTAGACCCCTAAACAAGATAACTAGAAACCAGAAGTTGCCAATTACAGCCATGAAACATCATTAAAAAGTAAATTAAAATATATCTATGTAAACAAATCACAGTCTACCATATGAAATTAATACATTGATTACCTATTGGGATTGTAATATCTGTGGATTATCTATTCAAATGGTAGAAATATACTTATGTACCATTATTGAAAAGTTCTTTCTACAATATTGAATATCAGTCAGATACCTGGCTAAGGTCAGCTTGCTGAAAGGTCTGATCACTCATATAATTTGCTACTTTTTCTCTCTTTTAACCATGATTCTGTGTATGGATCTGGTTTTAGTGAACAGGTTGTTCTTTACTTGGGTTTTCTGGCTGAGAAGTAAAAGAAATGTTAATAGAACCTAGAGTCCAATCCAACCTAATCCCACAAAAAACTTTGATAAACCACCTCGAAACCATAAAAACTCTCAAACAAAAAAACTTAAACATTATTTGTAAGTAAAACCTTACTGTACTCAATTTCTTTCAGAAACATGAAAGAATACAAAACATATCAGTAAATGACAATTACTTCATTAACAAATGTAAAATATAATCTGGGCACATCTCTTACTGCACTGGTGTAAACCTATATCTTACACACGTCACTCTGCAAAACATTACAATTAGATAATAAAAACAAAAAAAATCAAGGATATATTCATCAATACTTGATTTTGCTGATTACTTCCAATAATGCCATTGTTTATTTCACAAAATAACAATTTCCACTGTGCCAAAATATACACTCTTACATACCCACACTATCATCAGTCCACACATGGTGCAAAAATTCACACAATATACACATACATATCTATGAGTATTCATAAAGGTGACTTCAGGAAATTTGGTTATATGTGGAAGACTTGGGTTTACTCACACAGCATTATTGCTCTTGCAAATACAAGAAGCACAATATAATTTATCCTCTATCCAAATCTTAAAAAGGAAAAAAAAAATAAGAAAATAAATAAATTGTTATATCATAGGATTCTTTGACCAACACAGGGTATCTAAAAGACTTTGCACATTGAAATCACTGACAGAAGATTATTCATAGCTATCACATTGCCATTCAGAATGCAAATAAAATTTGTCATGAATATTCCCCACAGGGCGCAGAGATAGAACACTTTATATGTAAAACAGCAATACAATAAAATGGCCGGAGTAATACTGATTACATGTAAAGGGTTTAGAAACATCGTATTAAGTGAAATGCAAATATAACTTGTATAATTATTATTCAAATGCAATTTCATTGGAGACCAGTAAAAAATAGCTTTTGTTACTTGCATCACACAGTCTCAAAAAAAGACTTTGGGTGGTAAAGTGCTCACTGTGTTTTACAATTTCATCAATCCATGAGCTACAAAGAAGTTGCTTACTCTTGGTGGGCAGGTGAAGGGAACAAATAGCATGACTTTGATGGCAACTTCACATCCAACCAAACAAAATTCATATTACATAATACAAGTAACAATGTTCATTATCTTATCAAACATTTAGATTCAACATTGAATGTCAAATCAAAGTCCAAAAATTACAGCACCATAACATACTGCCTTCATCAAGGCTGTTGTACCAAACCAATACAAATTAACTTATTTGCATTTTGGAAACTGCTGCCTCAAATTAAGATAAAACAAAATAATAGCAAAAAAGCAGTGGGAAGGGCTTCATGAAAAAAGTATAGAAACAGATATCTAAATAGATGATATCTAAATAGATGAAAACCATCACCCATACATATTTAAAGAGCTGATAACAACACAATCTTCAAATTGTGCAAATACATTGAAAAATATATGGTCAATGATGAATTAAATGACACTGGTAATAGACCAAATGTAATATCATGATTGCAGTCTGCTCAAAGAATAAGCCCTGATCATGGATTTAGAGCAAAATAAAACAAAATACTGGGAAGATAGCTGTGTATAAATGGCGTAACAAAATAATTACCATTCCTTATAACCACAACTGGGACATAACATTTTCTCACACCTTTAAACCTAAAGGCAAAATATAATGCATGTCATATGTATACTAAAACTCATATGTTAAGGTGCTTATAGGTCATCGCATATAAGAAAAAAATTTACACTGGTTATGTCACTCAGTGAGCAATAATTGGGCCCGCTTTACAAAGAGAAAAACATAGATGTGCAAATAATTTGTTCCTATACATCAAAACTCTACATGAGGAATCTGAAAGTCACAAATCTCATCATATATGTCTCTGTAAGATACACCTCTCAGCTAAATGTATAAATCCATTATATACTATGACTATCTAGATATATCATAGACTATGGGGTCCCTCGTATTGTTATCTTGCCACCTCCTGTGGGGCAGTGGTTGATTCCGCTGGCTGTGTACCAGAGGGTGGACTGGTGGGTTCTTCCACTTTCTCAGCGGGGTTGGTCTCTGTGGCCTCTTCTTTGTTCTCAGGCTGTGTTTCAGGTGAGCCTGCTTTCTGGATGCCTCGGATGCTGTGGAATGGAGAAGGGGTAAAAAAATTGAAATCCAAATCAATTGTAACAAAACTCAAAAACATACACAACACACACACACACACACACACACACACACACACACACACAAAGGGTTAAACCACTAGACTACCACGCCTCTATGACAGCCTAGTCCCATTTTTTTTGTCTCCCTCACATGCTACTTTATTTCTTAAGAAGTTCTGATAAGTGCATGAGTAGAAAAATCTGACCACTGGTTTATTACCTGACTGGGATGAGGAATATTCCATTGATCATATTGAGGGTTTCCAGCACACTACTCATGGAGGGATGACTGATAGGGATCGGACGTAACGCTGCCTTAGGACCACCTCTCTTGATCTCGTTCATCTAAAAGAAGAAGTACATGTAATTCATGAGACATTCAATAAAATGATGCGGTGTTTGGGTACCAAAAGCATGGGAAAGCAATTCTTTACGCATTTTATGCAAGAGGATTTTAGCAAATATAAGAAATTTGTCATCACAAGTCGTCATAAAAGAAGGAAAATTGGCTTTAGGATTGTTATCACCGATTGTGACAGATAAGTCACCTAACATCATTGCATAACTGTATTCTCATGGACATCAAATGGTCCTACACTAGCCGTACCCCGGATTATGACTGTACTCCGGGTTACAGGGTATCAAACTAAATGTTCTTTCCTTCTTCATCTTTCCATTCCACAATTAATAACAATCACTTGCAGCAGTTTTTAGTCTGTGCATCACAAATAATAAGACTAAAACCAATGGAAAAAATGATCTTATCACTTGGGGAAAAGTTTACAACTCTCTCATAAAATTTAAAAACAGCCAAAATGTAATGAATACACAATTTTTTATGAGAATTACAGAAGGAAACGGATAACTTGAGCAAATTCATGACACAGCAAAACAAAAAATTTATATGATTTTAAAGAATGACTCATCTCCTGATAATCAGACTTCATATCATGTTATGTGGAAACGAACTGAAAATCCTGCAAAGTTTGGTTCTTGTAAACATCAGTGGACTTTACTCACGGTCTTTTGTAGAGTGACGGCTTGCTGTGTGAGGTAGCTCAGGCATTCTGAACTCTCCTTCGTCTTCTCATGGTTATCACCAAACTGAAAACAAGACGGATGAGAATTCAAAGTATTATTTCAACACATATTACACATTTAATAAATATTTACGAAAGTAATACACCTTCCAATAGCTAATTCTTGGACACACAATTAGGATGATCATCCTTAGCAAGAATTCCACGAGTATGACATCATAAACACAATTACTGTGAGTTCTTTGATGTTCCCATCTGTGATAATGATCCTGGCATTAAGGAATGAATTGTAGCAATTACTGATTAATGTGTGATTCTGTTGGTGATATCAGCAAACTATGCAGCAAATTAAAAAAATGATTGAACACAGTAGGGATAGCAAGAACTCCAACTGCAATGGCAAACATTCAAACAAATAAGCTTCTTGTTACAATCTACATTCAATATTGCTTCTTTTTCTTCTACACTGTTTGTGGAATGATGTAGAAGTTTGTTTGTTTTTTTTGAAGATCAAATAATTAAAAAATGATGTCCATATAGAGCTTTGATCCACATAATGAATACCCGGTAGACATGATACTAACCTGTTCCCGATAGATAGTGTACGCATCCTTCTCATTGCGTAATGCTGAACGGAAGTCACCACAGCAAGAGTGTGTTCTTGCTACAAGGTGGTATCTGCAACATGAGAAATTTGAAGAAAATATGAGACATTCATCTAAATATCTGGATTCAATCATAGAAGTAAAAAGAAATACTGGTACTGAAACGTAAAGAAGCAACATGAAAAGAGGGGGGAGGGAATGATAACAATATGAGAAAGAGAGGGGAAAAAATAGAAAAAAGAGAAAAGCAATACAAATGAAGTTATTAGGAAAATGAGAACAAAATTTAAAGGAAAAGAATGCATGAGAATGATGGAAACAAGACCTTCACAGAAACAAGAAATCTATCGATATATTTGCTCCTTTTACGGAGAGGCACAGTTCTTTAGTAAGAGCAATACTGTGGCCATGGTAATTGGGAAATAGGGTTTGAAACTTCTTGCTATTACATTATACCTAGTGACATACATAACAAAGAGAATTCCTTCTTACGTGTGCGCTGCCTTGAGACTCTTGGCTCCAAAGTACTTGATGTTTGTTTCCAGAGCCTTCTCCAGAAACTTGAGAGCCAGCTCAAACTGATTAACACCATGAAGCACAAGACCAATGTTACTCTGTAATAGGATAAACACCAAAAAGGGCACACATACAATTGATTAATGCCTTGTATGACAGGAAAATATACAAATGAACAGATATTCTTTCATATGTATTTTTCTTCTTTGCCCATTTATCTTATCAAATTTTTAAACATTAAAATCAATACCTACATGGACATGAAATTAGCAAATGTCTTGATCATTATGCATCCTTTAAATTGTGATGTAAAAGTCCAGTGCAATTTACCAAAATCATGCAAAATGTCAGTAATACATAAGACATAATTCATAACATAATTCATAAACATAATTAAAGACGACGATAGCCATGTGTCTCGCCCTATTTGCACGCAATCATTCTTGGAAATTAATTCTAATCA
Organism: Echinometra lucunter; assembly: GCA_029962745.1. NCBI lineage: Eukaryota > Metazoa > Echinodermata > Echinoidea > Camarodonta > Echinometridae > Echinometra > Echinometra lucunter. Next base: position 15,047,465 of record CM057154.1, on the reverse strand, counting down.
CTTGTGAATACCAAGATTTGGTTACAAACAGGCTAATGGTCGCAGAGTTACCGACCCCAGTAGAAACTCCAAGTAAATTCAATATTGGACCTTTGACCTACATACATGACCTTTGACCCCATAATTACGTTGAGGTCCCTATAAGGCATCTACCATCCAAGTTTGGTTACAACGGGCAAACGGTCGCAAAGTTATTCAAGTTTCATAAGCATTACAGACGGACAGACGGACGGACAGACAGACAGACAACGCTAAGGATCCCTTAGTCTTGCTCCACCTTGGAGGCTTGACAAAAATCAGCTGGAAAGTTCTTCCTAGGCATGATAAACATATGACACTATTTACAGCGTCATGATGAATATTGATGATTTGTAAATAGAAACCAAAGCTGAAATTCAATCATTTGTAAAATTGAGATGGTATGTATAACAAGTCTTGGGAGACAAAACGGTCTATCATCACACTCACATCAAACAGTGCCATCTCTGGGTGATCCTCTCCATGAATGAGAAGCGTCAGATAACGTGCTCTGTACATTAGCTTGAGGGCACTCACTGCCTGTCCTGCAGCAAATCTGTAGAGGGCCAGGTGCATCTGTGATAAAAGAAATAATACTTGACTCGATAAAAAAAAAAAATGAATAGCATGATGAAAATATTCACAGCATTTTGGAAGCAGGAAGAGGAATTTCCTTGCAAAAAGTGATGTGCACTTTCCAAGAATGGATATCATTATTACTTCATATTTAACTTCTTTTTTCTTTTTTTTTTCCTATTTCCATCACAAAATCAAGAGTTTATAAATGGCTGCTTGAAATGTCTAACACTTTACAAATATTGATTGCAATTTTTGTATCACATTTCATGAGAAATGGAAGGAGATGTATTGTAAAGATATCATAAAAACATATGATGATGCCAGGGAGCATAAAAAATTTGAGTAGGGAAAATGAAGAAGGCCACAATGCATTACAAACGCTTCTAGCAGTTTTCATTTGATAAAAACAAAAATGGGGTATAGCTTTATCTCCTAATGGTATAGTGATGACTCCTTCCTTTAGAGGTTGTCCCAAATTTTGAAAGTTATTTACCCTTGAGATCTTGCAAGTGTTAGATCATGCTTTATATTCATGCCGTACAAGAAGAAAAATAAAGAAATGAATCTTAATAGCTCAGACTCACATATTCTGTGATAGTATTGGGATGGTCCAGACCATTACATCTCTCACTCATCATGACAGCCTTGTGTTGCATCTCAATGGCCTCGCTCTGTTCACCCATCAGGTAGTGGAGCCTGGCCAGGGTACGCATACAGGCAGCGATCTCTGGGTGCATGGGGCCGTACACATTGTTGAAGAGGTTGAGTGCTTCACTGATCAGCTCAAAACCCTCCCGGAAGCAACCTAGAGAACAGAAAAAAGAGAGTGAGTCATTTTCAAATATTTCTGATGGCATTCAGAAGACTTTCACAAAGACATGAGCGAATACACACTTCAGTGTACATGTTTGCCTAGTACAAAGAATGTATCTATTGCAGGATTTCTGACATGTCATGAAATGAAAAAGCACAAGAACATGAGTTAATACTGTCTACCTCCCAGTACATAATCTAAGAACAAACAACCAACCTTGCTGTATCTTGGTCTGCCCACTCTGGAAGAAATGATAGGCGTCTGATGCGGTGGGGTTGATGTGTTTGACACGAGGGAACATGTTGAGGATGTCGTTCTCGTTGAACGGTGCCTTGTTCTTGGAATCAAGATCATAGTCTCTCAGGAGAAGCTGGATGCCCAGCTTGGTGCAGAACTCTCGGAGTAGCGTCATCTTCTGGAGGTTGTAACGCTCTATGACGGAGTCTATGCTCTCACTGTGTGTCAAAGAGATGGACGTAATGACATTACATTGGCACATATGTGTGCATAATAAAATATTGATTTATAGAGTGCAGAACCTATGTACATATCTGTTCAGAGCCAGAAAGGTGTTAACTCATATCATTTTATACAGACCAAATATATTTTTCGCCTCTCATTGGTTTAATATTCAATGTAAGGAGGAAAAAACTTTACAGCATCTTAGTATCCTGTTACTGACCAGTTAAAACCAAAGAAATCTTGCCCCTCTGCATAAAACTCTGCATAAAACTTAACACTGATGGTAACTTGCCATCAATGGTAACTTCCATGGAAACCTTGAATTTGACTGGCTGTGAAGCAGTGTTACCATGGTAGTTACCATTAATGGTAAGTTTTATTGCTATGGGGCCCTGATAAATAGTATTTGAGGATCTACCAAAACTGTATATAACCTTTACGACTGACTGTAGAATTGTAGAATTGTAGAATATCACAACTGACTTACCACTTGACCTTGTAGTGGAAGTATTCCTTGCATTCCACCTTGATACTGGTCCAGAGGTCAGACGGAGTAAGACTACTCCATGATGTATTCTCTGAAACCAAGTATGAACATAACAGGAATAGAATAAATTTTAGAGTGCCTCTTATGAATACAATAGTGAACTCAATAGTCTAATGATAGCACTATACAGTACTACTCTATTCTTGCATAGCACAGTTACATATTTATCAACATTTTTAATACATATCAATATCCTGCATTTATTCATGAGGAATTCGTCGAACAAGTTACTAACCAGTTACCACAAAATTTTATTGGCTTGTTACATATTTTCATGGATTCTTTGATATAGCTCATGTTTAAGATAGAACAATTTTTGTTAAAGCTATATCACATTTATTTCTATCATAAATTACAAACATCTTAGACAAAAGGCCCTTCATGTGCAGAAGATAACTGAATTTTCTTGAACCATGTAAGAATTTCCTTAAAGGCATTGGTTAACATTGTTATAATTTTTCAAAAACTCATTTTGCTACTTGAAAATGGGATAAACATAAGGGTTATAGTGTAAAAATACCAGTCTGAAAGTTTCAAAGTATAATATCCACAGGAAGTATTTTTAAATATTAGAAATGTGAGCCAATGTGTGAAAAATATATCATGGTCAGTTGCACAGACTATACGTAAGGAGTGTGGCTCACCACACCATACTTTGTGCATTGGCGTATCACCCGGAGGGAGGCAGATAACAGTTTTTTTTAACTTGAGCAAAACTGTCCTCTATTTATTGTCTTTGAGACCAAAAAATAATAAAATCGCAGTTTGCGTCTTACTAACAGCTTTTCATTCCAAATTATGGTTGGTTTCAGGGTTTTTTGAGTACAAATACAAATACTCATACACATGTTTCATCTTAGTTTGATATTTTTTAAATCATCTGCTCACAAAGTTAGCCAATGCCTTTAAGAGAGTAGCAATCTCCAAATCTTATTAAGCATTTAAAAGAAATCAAACACTGATTGTGTCTGGGTATATGCACTGCCAGGTTAGGAATGGTACATACCTTGTCCAAGTGAAAGAACATATCGTATCCTCTTCTTGTTCTTCTTTTTCTTGTGATGACCATTACTCAACTACATTCAAAGAAACAAAAAAATGAAAAAACAAGATATGAGAAATTGAAAACATTTGGTACATAAAAGAAAATTCGGTATATAAAACAATTTCAGAAACTATCAAGTTGTTTTTTACAAACAAATAAAATCTGTTGTGATGTTTTTATCACTCAACACACTGAAATAAAAAACCAAACAATCTGTTTCACAAATTACCTAAACTGAAACTAGACCCAAGTGAAAGTTGATAACTTATGAGCTCATAATTTCTTCATATTGCAGGTGGTAGAACAGTGGTCTTGCAATCACGTGACCCGGGTTCAAAAATCGTGTTGATGGACTAATGCCCTTTGGTAAGGCATTAATCCTCATCACCAGGTCCCACAGAGAGAATATAAAGCTGTCCATCCTCTGGTTGCTTACTTACAAGCATCCATGCTTTCTTAGCAGTCAGGTAAAACAAAACAAAACAATTCTCGTTTATTTTCTATCACTTATTAAAGCACCAACAGACTAATTCTAACAGCTGATCATGCCAGTAGTCTCTGTATGGAGAGTCCAAAATCAGGCCAATCCCATTTTTTTCTATTCCAAATTGTACAAATACAGTGGAAACTCAGTATAAAGACATCTGACATACCAATATTCAGGATAAAACAAGGTAATATTCCGGTTCCAGCTCTTTATATTGTCTTTCTAACCTGATATAACGAACTAATTTCTATGGCCCCAAGGACCTCGCAATACTGAGTTTCCTCTGTATAAATGGAATGTTTTCTAACCTCATCATCTCCTTTAGGTGGAAGTGGATTTGGTAAGGATGAGAGGAAACAGTTGAGGAAATGACTGATGGCAGCAGACAGGCTGGTCATGGGGATGCCTTGCATGTAAGCCTTGAAGACATGCTTCACTGATCGGCATATCAACTCGGTGATCACAATACGCTGGGAAAGAAAACACAACAAAAATAATATTCACCCTCAGCACTTTCATCTTCTCACGTTTGTATGGTCATTGTTTCTGTTTTTGAAATAATATCAGAGCATACAGCATGGTCATTGTTTCTGTTTTTGAAATAACATCAGAGCATACAGCTAAGTCATTGGTTACAGTGAATAAATTCCCTACATGATCTAAAAGGACTGTACAGACTGGACTGAAAAAATTATATATGTTATCAAGAAGTATAACTGCAAAAAAAATACAAATACTAGACTCCTCTGTGCAATATCACAAAATAAGTTTTTCTTTCCCTTTTTTCATCCTTTATGAAAAATCTTCATATTTAAATCTTTTTCCTTCACTATCCTCAAATCCCTATATCGGGAGACGGAAGCTCACTTGACAGCATTTACAGAAAGAGATGCATCTTAGAGATGCACTTATGCAATGAGATTGATTTAAATCTTTCAGTCTTAATATACTCTAGTAATTATAACAGCATAAATTTCTTCTGCTGCGTTCCTTATGTGAATGTAAAATCATGAACAAGTCATTAATAAATAAACCTATGTATACTATATTACTCATAGTATTCATACTCACATAGAGGTAGGAGAGATTTTCACAATTGACTACCTTCTCTGCTAACACACCCATATACCGGACATTAATTCCTCTGCAAGAAAAACATATTGAGAGGTAACAATTAAGGCAACAGAACAAACAAACAAACACACACACACACACACACACATACACACACAAACACAAAAAATCCCAAATAAATATTTTAAGTGGTATTAAGCATTACTTTTATATACTCCTTTGAGCATAACTGAAAGGGTGCACAAATTAAAAATGAACTGCCCTCAGTAAGGTCATAATGTTTGCATGATTATCTAACATATCCAACCATATCAATATCATTAACATAGTGAATCACTCAAAATATTCAACATTTAGAAGTAACAATCCACCTACCACCAATCATAAAAATTCTTGCTGGGAGAAAGACAGAGAGAGAGAGAAAAGACAGATGGATCAGGGGAGAGAAAGAAAGAGAGAGAAATAAATGGATCAGATAGAAAGAAGAAGGGGAAAAGAGAGAACTGAAGACAGAGGTGGGAACGAGAAGAAAGATAAATGGATCAAAGGAGAGGAAGAAGAAGAAAAAGAGAAGAGATAAATGGATCAAAGGAGAGAAAGATGAAAAGGAGAAGAGATAAATGGATTAGAGAGAAAGAACAATGGAGAAGGGTATAAGTGGAGAAAGGGAAGAGGAAGAATAGAAAGAGAGAAAAAAAAAGGTGGAAAAGAGGGCAGAGAAGGGGAGGTTGAAGAGCCATCCATACCTTTGGTGTAGCATCTCTATCAGTGTGTACCCATCAAGAGGTGCTATGCTATGCTCCTTGCATTCCTGGACCTAAACGGAATAAAACAAACAAGTCACAGAATCAGTCTTTAACACTGGACATCAGAAATGGCAATGTGATCCTTTTTGAAGTATTTTTGAAGTGTACATAAAAATTTAGAAGTCTATCCGGAAGAGCCTTCGAACATGTAATACAAGCTCCTTCAACAACTTCTTGACATCATTTCACTATACTAAGTGAAGTCATTATAACTGAAGCTAAGAGAAATTGTCTCCTGAGCACCACTTAAGGAACTCCACTGGCTACCTCTACACCAACGCATTCAGTTTGAATTTGTATGTCTTCAAAATACTCGATCATTAGGCACCAAAATATCTTAACGACACCCTCAAAATATACACACCATCCCACAATCTTTGTTCAATCACTGACACAGGTTTAATATTCCCAAATCCAGACTCTCATCAGCTGAAAAACGTTTTACAGTGGCCGCGTTTATGACGAATGGCATCCCACTTTCAATTAGGGAAGCTACCTGTCTTGCCACTTTCAAAAAACATCCCTCAAAACTTACTTTTTTTCCACAGTGATCCATGTGATCTACTTCCTGTAAAATGTAGATTTTTTTGTTCTCTCTTTGTATTTTTCTATTTGTAAATGCTATAGCACTTACAGTTTTTAGCATTCCTAAATATTCTATAACATTATTATTATTATTATTATTATTATTATATCACCAGAGGGTCTCCTGCACTGGGTAATGTTCACATTCACATATGTGCAATATTCTATGAGGGAGCATTTCATGAAATGTCTTGTCAGTGATTTTTACTGAGAAATTTGCTCTTAGCCAATCAGATGCAAGGACTTAAGTAGCTTATAACAGTTGTCAGTAAAAATTACTTCCAAGGCACTTCATGCAACGCTCCCTGGGAAAAGAATTTCCTACATGTCCAAACAAGATTCAAGTAAGAATTTGCCCTCAAAATTATGTCTAGAGATCTTAAATCTTTACAAATTTGAATAAAATCAGCCTCTTAATATCTTTTAAATTATTTAACGAGTTTCAAATATCTTGTAGAAGGCTTCCTATTGCATTCTCTAAACTGTACGTAAATCTTGAAAATCACTTACAAAGGTTGGGATCTGCACAGCGACTATGAAGCGAGCTGCGTCTTTGAGTAGTTTCTTCTGTTTTACTAATGTCTCCGCCTGTGAATTTAACAAAAAAGTGAATTATCTTTATCATTACATGCAAATAGCACAGGATCATCACCAGATACTTAGTATTATCATGCAAAACAAGACCATATAGAAAATCTTTCTCATAAATATTAACTTGATTACAACATAACCATACATCAGAGCTGCTTACGTTTACCACATATTTCAAGCGATGATCTTGTGAGTTTCAAGGATGTTCACACAGAATTGTGTAGAACATACCCATCTTTGGGAGAAAATTTCTGCCTACATCTTGTGTCCTAAGATTTACCAAAGTAAACCTTAATATTGTCTTGACTTTTTGAAGCTATCTGTGACATTTCAATTCAATTTCAATTTCAATTCAAACACATTTATTTCCAATTATTCAACTAAACAGCAAAATAATAAAACCACAAAATGACATTCTTGGTATTGTTAACAAAATATGACATAATATACAATCATCATAATTACATAAATAACTGGAGGACACACCTCTAAAAGCTCATGGACCTGTTACATAATGGCTTACAATCAATTACAAAGATAAATTGGGGGGGGGGCTAAGAATGAGATGGCCCCTTTCTATAACCATTTATGACATACTTCTTATGATACTTTCTGTCTGTGGATTGAATCTCACATCAAACTCAGCAATGCTCAGTGAACCAGCTGCCTGGGTTGCTTGAGCTATGACCTCCATGTGACTTTCCCCCCACCCCCCAATCATGTTTGCCATTTGTAATCTATTCATGACCTACCTCTGATGGTGCATGGATAACACCTTCTGCATACACATCTGGGTTGAATCTCACATCAAACTCAGCACTGCTCAGTGAACCGGCCGCCTGGGCTGCTAGGGCTATCACCTCTTTGTGACTTGGATCAACTAACAGGGACCAAGGAAACATGAACATTCATAAGAATTTGAAAAGTTGAATAAAATAAGCTATTAAACAAGTGCGAGAGGGTCTACACTTGATGTGTACCAATCACCAAAAGCGATTTCGCTATGTGTGTTAGGGGTTCCATTGTCACTATCCTATATTCAAAACATGAGCTTCAAATATTATTTCTATACTAAGTAGGGACAGTGATTTTCCGTTTCAAAAAATGGCCTTTTCCGTTTCCGAAAATCTCAAATTCCGTTTCAGCATGTCAGAAAACGGAAATTCCGTTTCCCCATACACTTTGTACACACGGAAAAGTGACAATTCCGTTTACACATTGAATAGCAAAATCACAGCACGTACACTCGCACTGGCCAAAATTTGTATCTGCTACTGGACCAACAACACAATAAAATCCGTTCTAATCGGATCTATGCGGGTGCATTTAAGAATTTTTCGATCACATTTAGCATGCATACATCCTCACCTTTCACTTAATTAGCATTATTTCGCAGTGAAATTAAATTTCATCGACAATTTTGGGGTTTTTTGGACATCGTTATCATCTGACAACGGCTTTTGCCAATCCGCCATCTTGGATTTTAAGACCACGATATCGTGCTGTTACATCTTCAAACGTAGAGGGCAGCAACACACGACCGTGCAGTTGAGCGATATGAAGCTCAACCCGGCAGGCCGGTACGGGCGCGGGGTAAAATCGAGTGTGACGATGTCGAGAGCAGTCACGATGTGTGAATTGTCATGATTGTAGCGAAGTGAGATCGTGTTTTCTGGGGTTTTGTGGCCATTTAATACTCTCATTTTGTTGTTATTTTGGAGTAATTTCTGTTGCTATTCTGTGTATTTTGAGGGAAAATACGTTTTCCGTGAATTTCCGTTTGAAATGCCACTTTCCGTTTCAAAAGGCCTTTTCCGTGAATTCCGTCCGTTTTCCGCGATCGCGGAAAATCACTGTCCCTAACTAAGACCCTGTGAATTCAAATATAAATCTGAATAAAGATTAAAACGACTAGTGAGAACACTAGTCGATGCATGTATGAGCACAAAAATGAGGGCATGTAAATGAGGGCATTCATGGAACCAAAGTCTGACTTTGGCTTCATGTTATCCTTTATTTTCTTCATCATTCACAGCCATTAACCCATAGAATGCCATGCAAAGGTTGGTGTGTCAATCTGTTTGTTTGTTTAGTTGGTTTGGGTTTTTTTTTTTTTTTTTTGGGGGGGGGGGGGGTGGGGGTTACTTTATACATTCTAGCTGTATTTACATTTTTTCTAAAGCCAATGGTACACCTAAAAAGTTCTGTTCTACAATCTTACATATATCCTGTGACCTTGAAGAAATGTGAATTTTACTTTATTTTTCATTTTAACAAATTATTAACCCATTCGTGACAGAGGTCCACATTTTGTGGTTTGGCCTAATATCTTTTGATGCAAAGCCCTAAAAAATCATACCAAATACATGAGTAGAAAGAGCAAAATATTCTACACAAACTGTGCCAATTTTAGTTGCATCAATATTTGTTGTTTGATGCTGAAATTTTTTTAAAGGAAAATAAGAATTAAAATCCTTGAATTGGCAATGTGATGGAAAGTTTAAAATCACTGTTTTCCCCTGCAAATTGGCAACTTTCTGACTTCTCATCATAATTTCTGTCAATTTATATTCATTTCAGATATATGACGTTTTTTAAGAAAAATGTAGCAATAAAATAAAAATGTTGGTATTGCCAATTTGAAGAATAAAAGCTGATCAAATTAGGCTTTAAATAATTCCTGTCACGAATGGGTTAACAGGATAGATCAAAGGCATTGGCCATTCTGTGATCCATATGTAACCAAGTATCATGGATATGAGAGTGCAATAATCATTGAAAATATCAATTTTTATGTTAAAGGGTCTCATTCCTACTACAGTAAGGACAGCGACAACATAATACTATCTTTGCTATTGTCAGTGGGACATAATACCTCAGATTTGTCCAACAATAACAGAAGTTGCAAATAATTGGAGCAATGCTGCAAGGCAGATGTTAACCTTTCAAATCAGTTTATTATTTCTCTCCTCCCAACCCCAAACCTTGACCCCAAACCAGCGCTGAATGGCTGATATTGTCAAATCTCAGCATGCCCATTCATCACTACGCACTCAGTGATTAGTGGACTCTTTTCATGCATGGACATAGCATGGGGCAAATTAAACACAGTCCTTGATTGGGTAGACTAGTCAAGAGACGGACACAAAAAATATGTACGATGGTCATTAGATTAATAAGTGATGCTTAATGTTTTAAATTGAGTGGCTTGTAAGGAAGTGATAGATATTTGTGTAGCCTGATAAGAGTCTGAGTCTATTTCAAATAACCTGGAAAAAAGTCTGAGACATGTTACAGTCTTGTGTGTTCTATGCAATTTAATAATCATCCTCACCATACTGCATAGAACTGTGGCAAATAAACAGTAAGAGACCTAAAATGGATAAGTAACCAGGCACCAAACTAAACAAAACCTGAAACTGGTTTCCCTGCATTCCTTTCCCTGAATAAAAGGACTTCCGGTTATGACAAGTAAATTATACTCACATCCTTCTTTCTTTGGAGAAGTGGCTAATGCCTTGGCAGCTTCCTCTGTTGCACTGTCCAGCTCTTTAGGCAGATCACTGCCTTCAGTCGAGTCCATATTCTTGAGCACTGGACACTTATCAGCTCCTGCAAGTCCTTTGGTCTTTACTCCATCAACAATTCCTTCATTTCCTCCTTTCTTTGTATCCTCCTTCTTTTTGTCCTTACTCTTATTCTCCTCTTTGTTCTTCTTACTATCATGGTCTCCGTTGACCATTTTGTCCTTTGATTCAACATTCTCTTTGCCTTTTGAACTTGTTTCCTTTGCTTCATTGGGTTTTGCTTTCGTTTCTTCTTGAGACTGTCCATTTTCAGTGGGCTTGGCATCCTCTTGAGGTTGCTGGTTGTGCATGAGCATGAGGGCTGCATGTCTGATGAAGACCATGTATCTATGACTGTGTGTTGAGAGGATGGAAATGTAGAAGTTTTCAATAGGACTCCAGGATAGTAACTCATTTGATTTTTTGGGGGGGGGGGGAGGGGGGTGTCATTAATCATACAAGCATCATTATGACTTTCACAATCAATACATACATAAATTATCAACACCACCACTACCACCATGATCATGATCATTATCATCATCATCATCATCATCTATCATCATCTATCATCACAACTATGATCACCATCATATCTATCATTACCATCTTCATCATCATCATCATCATCGTTGTCATCATTATCACCATCATTCATGTCATCATGATAATCATTGTCATCATCATCATCATCATCATCAACATCATCATCATCAACATCATAATCATCATCATCATCATCATCATCATCATCAAGACCGTCATCATTATTATCATCACCATCGTCATCATCATTGTTGTCATCACCATCATCATCTAAATTGCTGTTAACATGGCAGTAAATGATCCCTTTGTGTGTTTTTTTTCTTCCAAAATAAATTTGACTACATAGTAACATATCATAGTGGTCAATATACAATAGATGTCCCCAAACCCTTACATCAAACTATTGTCAAATAAACATTCCAGAATTACAATACCAGGATACTCACTCCACAAATGCATCGACAACCTCTTGTCTGAGGCAAGCCAGCTTGTGTCTATGTTGCCTAGGGAAGCCAAGCTTTTTCATATCTTCTGCAAAGTCTTCTTCCTCCACTATACAAGGAAAGAACAAATAATTATGTTAAGTCATCAAATAACAATGACATACTCTTTAAAAACTAATAAAACTGTTTCATTCATACATACATGTATCTTGAAGCCTTTGTTATTCACAACTTTTTTTTACATTTTCAAAAAGTCATGGGACAGACAAAAGACAAGACATGGATAAATTAAATCTTTTCCAAATTACCTTCAGATAAGATCTACATGACATAAGAAACCAGCTTTTCTGTTGGGTATTTTCAGTGATATGAAGGTGAATATGACCCGTTTTATTTCATCGAAGACATAGCGATTTAGTAGCAGTTAAGGCTTGGGTTAAGAGTCAGTGTTACGTATTGCATTTGGTCCGTGTTTGTGCTTGGAATATACAAAGGCAAGTGATGATGATACAAAATGGGTTCTTCACTTCACTTTGTAACAAAAATCCAAGAGTAGCAAAAGTTCAAGAATGCAAACTCATCACTTACTTCGCAGAAAATTGACGTCTGGTGGAAAAGTTCGGAGAAGATCTAGAACGTAGTGACGACCATCGTTGCCTTTAATACCCTGCACGACATATGAAGAAAGCAAATTAGTCAAACTGTTTCTTATGCTTTCTAACTGATCTAATATTTGCTCCCTGTTTTATTTTGTCAAAGACAAGGGGATTAGGTAGCAGCTGCATTTTAGCGTAGACCTGAGTTAACTCGTTGAACACATGATTTTTTTATTTTGCTATAACATACATTTTCTACAGAACCAAGCCCAGTTATCTCAGGCTTAGTTTTCAGAGCCTAATCGGTCTGTCACAGATGGACACTTGACAATGTTGAAAGTTTAAGGGCCTGTAAAATTTTAGGTAATGAAATGTGCGGAGCTATTTCATATTTCATAGTGAAGGGCATCACTGATGGAGTTGAAATTCAACAAAATTTCATTACCCGGGTCATCTACTTTAACTAGAATCCATAAAATGATGAATGTCACAGATGGACAAAAATGTCACTCTTAACTGATTAGGCTCTTCAATGGGTTAAGGATCTGGGCCGGTATTCTGAAAATCGTGTTATCTTTGCAATTAGAAATAGCGTACGCCATTGGCTCACATCACACACTTTTGTCTTGTGTGCTGGTCATTTGCGCAGTTTATACCAACCATAAGTACGCGTTTTAAATTTGTTATGACAATTAACACAGTGAAGATTAGACAAAAGATAACACGATTTTCAGAATACTGGTCCAGAGTTACTTATAACATTTGGTCCAGGGTTTATGCTAGGAATTGGGTTACCACAGAAAACTGACAACACAGCTCTGCCATCAGAGCATATAAAACATAGCATTACCACCACAGCATGCGTCTGAATACCATGCTTCACTAGTCATGAACATAGATTCAAATTTTTACATCAGTTTCTTCATGCAAAAACCTTCTTCATCTAGATTTCACACATGGCTTCAGCAAAGCATAGAAGAATTTCACAAGCACATTTCTTTTTTTTTTTGTCTATAAAAGACAAATATCTCTTAAATCTCCACTTAACCCATTCGTGACAAAGGTCCACATTTTGTGGTTTGGCCTAATATCTTTTGATGCAAAGCCCTAAAAATCATACCAAATACATGAGCAGAAAGAGCAAAAAATTCTACACAAACTGTGCCCATTTTGGTTGCGTCAATATTTGTTGTTTGATGCTGAAATTTTTTTAAAGGAAAATAAGCATTAAAATCCTTAAATTGGCAATGTGATAGAAGGTTTTAAATCACTGTTTTCCCCTGCAAATTGGCAACTTTTTGACTTCTCATCATAATTTCTGTCAATTTATATTCATTTCAGATACATGAGGTTTTATAAGGAAAATGTAGCAATAAAATAAAAATGTTGGTGTTGCCAATTTGAAGAATAAAAGCTGATCAAATTAGGCTTTAAATAATTCCTGTCACGAATGGGTTAAGGACAGCCTTTGCCACAGGAGTGGACTATGAATGACCTCTAGAAGATAGATATTCAAATTATAATTCCACGAATTGCTCAATAGAAATTTTTTGCACATTCCTAAGTTTTCTCTTCCCAAATTTGATTTCGAATTCTTGATTTCTCTGATTTTTCCCTCATGATATACAGGAAGCATCTACCTCCCTTTCCACAGAGCCCTGCATGATCCGAGGCAGAAAAGGGTATAAAATCTCAAAATATGTGCATATATATCAAGTTTTTAGCCTTCTTACCTTGCATTCTATAGACGAGTAGATTTCAATCTCTTCATCTTTATGGTTCATCACACTGTGAGGCAGGATCTTGAGGTGCTGGGATGTCTTACTCAACTGCAACATTTTGAAGAAACAGAAAATATAGGCAATGATGATTTGCGATTGCTCTAAATTATACTTCTAGTACCATATATTTACTATAAAGTATACTGAAAATGCTAATTCCCAGAGACATGAAAGTCCTGTCAGTTGTATTCTATTATTATCATAGTGCCCCTGCTTGATCAAAGTTCTCATAAAGTTTAATAAAAAAATATGCACATAAGTGTGTCATGCTGTACCAGAAACTTAGTGATTTCTCACAATTAATGACAACAATGTTTTGAAATATAAATAATTTGTTACAATGATGACAAAATCACACAACCACAACAAAGACATATAAACTACAGCTACTGAATTCTCATGATACATGTATGATAACAGAGATACAATTCAACTACTTTTCCTACAGCAACATACTACTTTCATTAGCACTTCAGGAATTTAAAGGTCTTTTCTCCAGATAAACGAATGAGATTAACTTACAATTTTCCAAAACTTTGAACAGTACAGAGGAAATCATTTCTGTGTTCATGTGTGATAAATCAAAGTATATTCCCAGCATGCCCCAATACGGTAAACTAAACTAATCACAACACTGTCACACTTACAAGCTCCTTGTATTTGTCATTGGTGACTACAGTCTTGCCAAAGTCGATGGAGCCATAGATGACTGATTCCTCCTGTTCTCTCTCCAAGATACCAGGGATGATGGATTGGGCAGTGATGCGGTAACCACGGTAATCAACCACCACAGTGCCAAGGGTGTATAGACCATCCAGGTCATAGGTATTGTAGGCCTTGACCCCTTTGAGGTCGTTGCCCTGAAATGAGGTCAATGTCAAGAGTGGACATTAAAACTGGACTTTATTATTCAGACCCACCATTTTTACAAAATAAGAGTGATACTTTCTACAGTTGCAAAATAAACAAGTGAGTACAAATCACTCGGGTCATAGGTGTTGTACACCGTGACATCTTTTGCGTCCTTGCCCAGAAAAGGGGAAAGGTCAAAGGTCAAGCTTGATGTGGACTGATGCATTTCTACATTACACCTACAATCTTAATGCATAGTCAGTCACAATGTCAACCAAGGCCATGTGTGATGGTACAACTAGAAACATCACATTTCTGGCTGTGACAATAGCAATAAAAGTCCTAATTGCATGGGAGGAGCCATGAACTTCTTTAATAATAATAATACTACATTTATAAAGTGCATAATAAGCATTCGCTTCTCTATGCGCTGTACATTTGAAATACAACAAAACATAAACAAATAAATGACTAGCAAGTATTACAATAACCAAAATAGGTACATAATTAACAAAAAAGATAAGGAATGTTCATCACAATTAAGGAAGGCGGAAAAGGTGGGTTTTAAGAACTTTACAGCAAAATTTCCAACATTTTTCAGAATGCACTAAGTTGAGTTGGTCAACTGCAATGAAGATTATTAGGTGACTTACAGGAGCAACATAGGCTGCATGGTCCCCTCCAAAATCTTTGTAATGATCTCTGACATCAAATCCAAGACTAAAGAATATGTTATTCCAAATGAACATCTGCATTCTGTAGAAAGAAAAAGATAAAACCAGACCAAATTATTATGAAAACCATCACATAAAGCATGTAAAAGTTTATTGTACATGCTAACTGGGGACTTGTCAGTTTGGGGTCAATTTTTACTTCTTATTCAATTTCACTGAAACAATAGAAGACATGGTCATTTCAGTTGATACAATTCAACCTTGCCAGAACAACCAAGCATAGTATTTGGGAGATGGCATCAATGAACTTCATCGCATGACAGATGATGCTAATGCCTGGTTTTCCATTCCTGACCTTAAGCTGAAAATGTTATACGAAAGAAGAAGAAGAGATGGATGACTGAATTTGTAACGATAACTGTGGCTAATTGCTTGCAATGGTCAACATTGAAAGGTAAAATGATGTGTTCTCATACAAACAACTGCATTGCAATCATTACTCAACACTAACCTCATTCTTAAATTCAATCTTTTACCAAACACTGAACCAAACACTATACTGGACTTTTACCAATTCCTAACCTATACCCCAACCCCCATCCTTTATCTTTGACAAAATAAAGCCCAAACCTATCATTACCAGAGTATACGTTGGACCAGAAATTGAAAGCATCGACGAATGTCTTACTTTGAGTCTTCACCGGGGTTGATAGCCATGACATTCCCATCGATGACTGCCATTGCACCTCTCGTTGCAGCTGCTACAAAGTCGCTATGAACCTTGAAGATCGCCCTCTCTCTCAGTAGCCTCTCTGGTAGGTTCTTACGGGCTAGCTCTCTGGTGGTCTGGATCTCTTCATTCCAGTCCCGGGTTTGCCCTGGGATGTGCTCTTCGTAGCCCAGTCTTGATGTGTAAGCTGTTGTGGAAACAAAAGAAAAGTATTGTGGAGATTAGAACATTCACTTGACAAATGATATACCCTTTCTCTCTATGCATGGTCTAATGTAAGTTCTAACAGCCAATAAAATGATCAGACAGAGTAAAAATCTCGGAAGCTGTTGGAAGCTTTATGCGATAAATAGCTCATACCTGCCCATATACATGGAGAACAATATTTTACTATCCAGATGGGTTAGGATGAAGACCATACTACAATGACCAAATAATGCATCACTCATGCAGACAGCTCACATACGTGATACAAGGCTAGAAACACCAGTGAGAACATTTCATGATAGAAGTTTTAGGACTGTAAATGAAAGGAAATCTAATTTTCATCAAATCACCCTCACTCTCAACATATAACCAATTGGGTCTTACCGTCCTCTGCCCTTATTGAGTCCACCGTGTGTTCCATCTGTGGAGCCAACCAGGAGTAGACCTGGAACGGCGTGGGGACCCTCTCAAATGGATGTCGTTGGGATCTTCACATACAAAAGATGAGAAACAGACAGAGAGAGAAAATAAGACTGCCAATAAGTGACAAATATCTGTATATTTGTAACTGAAAGCCAGTGTTATCAAAACTGTATGAATAGAAATAGTTTAAAGCAGTTTCGCCCAGACAAGCTTAAATTGTCTGGATGAATGGTACACTTTCTTCAGCACATTACGACTTTTTTAATATGTCCTTCTACCATCCATTACAATTCAGTTTTTCATAAAGTCAACAGTACAAAAATATAGAGGAATATTTGTTGAAAATTTTTCCCAACCTATTCAACACTTTTTGTGGACGATGTATGCAGTATCACTGACAAATATCTACAACAAGTTTTATTACAAGCATTCATTCTCACCGTCCTACATGTCCATGAAATTCAATCATATTTGGTTATTCATTTCAGCTTCCTCCTACCTTTGGAATAATTTCAAACTTCCTGTTCCTGTTATCTCTAGACATCCCCACAAAAAACCCCTCATATTAAAACAAGACAACCAGATGTAAAATGCTTCCCAAAATTTGTTCAACAGTTGAACTACAGGATGCACTTACATCATCCACTATTAATATTATTTTCACATTTTATTTTGCATCCTGCCAATCCATTCTAAGATATTCAATCATTCTATTATTCTAACCTTTTCTTCAGCAGCTGAGCAAAGTTTTTCTTGAAGCTAGGGCTGACTTTGTTGAGTAGCTCGATGAGGGAATGGGACAGGTGCTTCTGGTCGGCAGGTTTGGGGTTAAACACTTCCTGAGTCGATCTGGACGTGGAAGAGAAGGTCAAGTTCTTGTTTTATGATAAAGTGAAAAAATCTGTGAGCTTCATTATACAACCAAACTGCTGTAATGAACGCCTCGATAGAAAGACAACATTGATTTCATTGAACAGCAAAGAAGAGAATGATTTCTGGTTAGAGTGAAAAATAATCCTAAGATTTATTCTACAACCAAACCGGCTGTAGGAACTGCCTGTATAGTTAGATCACCTGTCTATGACCACTTGCATCTCTGAAACAGGCGAGGAGCACGCTAACACACAACGCAGGCTTCAGTCATTCACTTGGGGTGGATTCAAACCTTTGCTCTTTCCTTTGAAGGGCAGACACTCTACCAACTGAGCCAACTCGCCTCTATGAATCTGATGAATGAATTGCCATGTATGAAGTAATATGTAAAACACTGCAGTACTTTGTTTTACAGAGAAAAACAATTTGTTCAATATTTCACTACCAATGAACTATGTTTAACTTATCTGGGGTGGAAAACTTCCTGGCTTGTTCTATTGCTCAAAATAGGAATAGTGTAAGAAGTTATGATGGGACACTACAGTGTAAACTCTGATTTACACAGAGAAACAATATTTTATTCAGCACTCCAGTCCCCCCCCCCCCCCCTCCCCCATATACTAAAGTTTGGAATAAACACTTCCTGACAAATTTACATCAGAAGATGTGTAATATGAACCAGGATCTACATACAGGTAAATGTATTGAAATGTTTCATTTAGTGCAGTAATACCACAATTACAAAGGGTAAAAACTGCAATTTGAGTGATAAGTCAAAGAGCAGATATGGAACAACCTTTCTTTTATCTTGTTTCAAGGCACATGAAGTGAGTTTATAGCTAACATTTGTTATCTGATCAGTCCCTGGTTTAATGATAGTTGTGGTTAGCTTTGCATGATTAAAGAGCCAAATTACTAATGCCTAATTCATTCAAATAATGATCGATGCTTCTTTTACCTAGTTATAAGCATTCCTGTTTGTACACTGAAGAGTATTTAGTGTGCATTCGATAAAGTTCACATATGAAATAGGGAGGGCTTGAAAAAATAAGTCTCTACTTCTACAGTAGTTTCATTTTCAAAATAAGACACCTATCAGGATGGAATGAAACACCATAAACATTTGCTTTTGTCATGCCAGGAATTATTTCAAGCCTAATTCGATCAGCTTTTATTATTCAAATTGGCAACACCAACATTTTTATTTTATTGCTACATTTTCTTACAAAACGTCATGTATCTGAAATGAATATAAATTGACAGAAATTATGATGAGAAGTCAAAAAGTTGCCAATTGGAAGGGAAACACACTGATTTTAAACCTATCACATTGCCAAATTAAGGATTTTAATGCTTATTTTCCTTTAAAAATTTTTCAGCATCAAACAACGAATATTGACACAACCAAAATGGGCACAGTTTGTGTGGAATTTTTTGCTCTTTCTGCTCATGTATTTGGTATGATTTTGAGGGCTTTGCATCAAAAGATATTAGGACAAACCACAAAATGTGGACCTCTGTCACAAATGGGTTAAAGGAATGCCAGCAATTTTCAAGGAATCGTATGGTACCAATTAATATCAGTGCAAATTCATTTGACAAATAACACTTCAGACATGCTATTGTTCAGCATAAATATGAAAGATTAATATCAAGAGTACTTTTATACTAGTATATACCTTTAAGAATAAAATTATTGGGGATTGCCATATCATGGAATTTTTTTTAGTAGTTTTAAAGGAAGCTAGAAAACTAAGGTCTTGAATTCAAAGAGGTTACAATAAATTATCTGACTGCCACAAAGGTCATTTGTAGGGTTCAACACAATGCATGCATGTGACCAGAAACTAAATACCCTTACATAAAACCTGGTGCATGAGCCAGCCTCGGGTCTCGTTTGGCACTGGACACGTAAAACGAGACGCTTCAAACGAGAAGTTGATAACAGACAACTCAAATACACACATACACGCATGGCCTCTCGGCAGGCTTGTGGACGAGCTGACCTTTTAGCAGGCCACCCCCTCTCAAATTCTTCTCTGAAGGCCTGTTCCTATTAGCCCTGGTTTTCAAAATAGCCTATCTACTTGGATCCCAGAATGTTAACAATTAGCTCCAGCTTTGCTTTTATTCACTAGCCCATATCTTCAAAATGACCTGCTTCTCCTAATCGGAACAAGGGAAATTTGTCCAATCACAAGTAGCTTTTAAATTCTCATTGAGGATGCAAACAGAAGCTGTTTTAATATCTTGCAATTGGGATATGTGCTCAGGCTACATGTACATGTAATATCCCCAGCAAGCTGAGCTTTCTTTACAAAATAGCCATCTATTTAGCCAACTGTACATGAAAGAAGTTCCTTTATTATCAATGTCTAATGCACAGTACATAGAGACACCCCTGCTACAATGTTATGTTAGTGTTATGGCGGTGCTGTCGGCATCATCATTATCTTCATCATTACCATTAATATTATCATGGTTATTAGAGTTTTCACTTATTTGCTGGTAAAGATGCACTCAGACTATGATATGCTCTAAAGCCTGAACTAATTCCTAGAGCTTAGCAGAAATGCTCAACTCAGGCTAATGAAGAGAGAGAGAGAGAGAGAGAGAGGGAGAACTAAGAACTCAGACTGTACTCTCAAGAAGCAGCAATCAGATTCATATTTTGAGCTGTAAAGCTTCTGGGGACTAATTGAAATGCACCCACTCTCTCATCCCTTTAACTCTCTGCCTGGCTGTTCTGCTCATTTGCACAGGGAGGAATGGGGGCCTAATTGGATGTACTTGAAAAGCTGACCTCTACTAATTCACTGGAATCTCATGGTCATTATTGAGGTTTGTTATTGTCTGCCACAGGACGATAGTAATGTGATAGTTACATGACAGATATTTCATAATGCATCATTGTAATTGAATCTTTTGCTGTCAATCAGAGGGGTATTATCTCATTCAGGGCATTGTAATCAGACAAAAATTAACATAAATTTCTGATTTTCATATGATACGAAAAGAAACATAACAGCCATGAAGCCCTTATT
>CM057154.1:14899229-15023722 GCA_029962745.1 Echinometra lucunter | reverse complement strand
AGTCAAAATGAACACAATTTTTTTTTTTACTAGAATGCTGCTCGTTTTCACTACAACCGTTTCAAATTAGTGCTGGAACCAGTGTGATGCTATATTATTATCATGATAGTCAATATAGAATTCTGGTCATTTATTGTGTCAGGTCTGGTTTTTTTTATTCTAGAACAGCACTAGTCAGTCAGATATGACTAGATTTATTTTTAGAATTTTACTTCATATTAATTTTCATAGAGATCCAAGCTCTAGTAGGACCTTTTTCTTGATACAACTTGATAATCAGAAATATGATTCGTTGATGCATGCATGTACTTTTTTTTAAAATGCCATCAGATTAACAGCTGTTACATACCATGGTGTTCACTGTGATCATGGTTACCATAGCAACCAGCTGGGATGATAGACGCTACCACTACCACTATCAAGATAACTTGAGTTAATTTGAACCTGTAAAATTATAGAAACAAAGTGATAAATGGTAAAAATGTGAAAATCTGATATGATCTGGTATATAAGTAGCACCGATAGTTACAATGGGAAAAATACAGGCAAATGAGAGAGGGGGACAAAATTTAAATGAATATCGGGAATATGAACACATATCATTTTAAAACCTCTCATTATAAAAAGTTGGCATCATAGTCGTAATTAAACTGATTAATTTTACGAGTTATCATGGCCGGGGGGGGGGGGGGGCCTACATTTACAAGTCCCCTTCGTGCAAGATATCTGTTATTACAAGTTGACAAAAGAATTCTTTAATCTGTCAAGCATAAATAGAAGATAGTCAGGGTGAATGGGATGATTTTGATCTATATGGATTGCGTTTATAGAAAGAACGTCAAAGAAGATTGTTGATATTTCTTTCTCCAGCTCACAAAAAACTGATTCATGTTAAATTTGTCAATAGAAATAACTTTGAGAAAGTAGGACGGGGTAGGTAGGTAGGTTTCGAAATGTGCATGCTCGTCAAAGTGGAAAGATTCAGGCATGCAGATATGACACTCACAATCATGCACCAAAGTCAAAACTAACAAGCAACAAAGAAATACAAAAGGGCGATTATAGATTTTATTTCATATTTAATTTTTGCTCAACGCGGAAACACGAACATGCGCTGCTTCTGCATATCTTCTCAAAATATGAAGAAAAAAAAAAAACCCCGAAAAAACCCGCGTATTATGTAGATACAAATCAAGCTGCATTACAAAGAGATGACAACACTAAATACACCCCAAAATTATATGTATCACAAAATGGAACAGGTGAAAAACAAACATGAATCTACTGCACAGTGCGAATCTTTTTAGATAAAGAAACCAAATGGAAAGTGTCAGTTACATGGTTTGTTTGTTTGTTGTTTTTTTTTTTTTTTAAATAACAGCATATTTAGGCCTACATGACTTGTGCAGAACACTTGTTAGAATAAGTATGACGTGAAGAGATCAGACCCAATCTCTCTGGTCGAGGCATTTCAATCCTTTTGCTTCAAGAATTAGATGCGCAGAAAACGCAGAATGACCCTTATCGTTCTAACAATTAGTTCAAAATCCAAACAATAAGAAACAGACTTGAAAGCAAATTGTTATTTTGTTCCAAATGTTGTCGGCGGTCTTTAATCTCGAGCTGCCTTTTGGACAAATTTAAACAATAGACCAACGCTTTCAAGCACGATTGCTTGTTTATTTGCTTAGACGTAAAGGGCTCTTTAATAGGAGAAAGCATGCAATTTCACAACGGAGGAATATTAAGTGCAATATCGGTTGTTTGTTTTTCTAAGAAAATAAAACCGTGCATGAAATACAATAGATGAAGTAAATTTAATTCTAGAACATATCAATTGTTATCAGCTCGCTCATAATTTGAAAATCGACTAGGAAGGAGGAAATAAGGAAAAATGTAATTTAGATGACTGCGTTTCATAAACCCAATGAGGTGCATTTGGCTGAGTCCAAGGTATTTGGAAATTTCTAATGTCCCATATACTTAACAAGGTAGTAGGGTGTTCTGACCATGTTTTTAGATCACATCATTCTACTTTGTATTTCAAGGAGTTCACAGCTCTATAGTCATGATAGTAGGGCTATTTTCTTTAATTAATCATCGAAGATACTCGTGATCTCTAGTTTGTTCCATAAAATCAATGTACGGGACGAAATAGCTTATATTGGACTTGTCCCGAAGCCCGTTGCATAAAACTTGCGTTTGATCGCAACTCCTAAAAATAGCTTGTGTTCCGTATTTCCCCTTCCAAATTTTCTTTCTTTGCATCTAAGTAAGAAATGATTGAATACAGTACTTCGAATCGCTTTCATTCTCCACTTGATTATGATAACTAATTTTGAGCAGTGAAAAAAAAATCGCATTTGTCATTTTGGACGTGCGATCTGAAAAGTTCTTGGTCCTTGCACCCAGGGGCGTAGACAGCGGGGGGGATGAGGGGTATGCATCCCCCCCACCTCACAAGGTGGGGGGGATGACATGTACAATCATCCCCCCCAGGTTTCAGGGAAGGACAATAATAATTATAATAATAATAATCATAATCATAATAACAATAATAATAATGATAATAATAATGATAATAATAATGATAATAATAATGATAATATTAATAATAATGATAATGATGATAATAATAATAATAATAATAATAATAATAAATGATGATGATTAGTAATTTATTATTATTATGCTTATGATAATAATAGTTATCATCATCGTTAATGTGACTGAAATGAAAATTACTATCATAACTATAACGACCATTATTCTGATTTATGTAGTTATTTATATTACTTTTGGGTCAATTCGGCGCTGTCACGGTTTTTTTGAAGTGGTGTAACAACAAAATCTAAAAAAAAAAGATAAATGGCGTGATGCAAATATGCAATAATGTGTGTCAGTCCATATTCTATATTTGGTTGTCACGGTGCGTATATTTTCTATTTATATCTGTGCATCATTGGCGTAAATCCTGGGGGGATGGGGGATATATCCCCCCCCCCCCACTTCTCTCAGAGGGAGGATGGCGTGTACAAATATCCCCCACACACTTTTTAAAGGAAGAAATGATATTTGAATTAATCAGTTAATAAAATTTTTAATAATCTGTCATGAACAACCATCATATTTTAGAATATCTATTTGAAAATGTGATTTAAAACGAGAAAAGCACTTATTTTTGGCTCGCTCGCTTCGCTCGCTAATCATATTATAGAATTTCTATTTGAAAATGCGATTGAAAATCAGAAAAATTGTAAAAATTTGCTCGCTCGCTTCGCTCGCTCGCAAGATAATAATCAAATTGTGTGTAAGGGGGTCTGTGCAGGTGGGTGAGGGCGTGTTTTTATACATAAGTGTGAGTTTGACAGAAAAAAAAAATCTTGATTTCTCGTGAACGGCATATCATCCCCCCCAGGTGTGAGAACCTGTCTACGCCACTGCTTGCACCCACACTTTTAGAAGACAGGAATTCGAAATAATGGAAGAGATAATTGAGTAAAGCATTTGATTCAATTGATTACTCAATACTGTTACATAAATGAGTTACTACGGCATTATAGGGCTACCTTATTCTTGGTTCAAAAGTTATTTGCAAAATCGAATCCAAGTTGTCTCACACAACAATGTTATTTCAGATATATCTCATTTGGTGTTCCTCAAGGATCGATCTTGGGTCCTTTATTATTATTTTTTTGTTTATTAATGATCTCCCAAATTGTTCTAAAAAGTTAAAATTTATATTATTAGCTGATGACACCAATATTTTGTATTAAACAGACGACCAGTTAACATTATCTAGCAGTTTGAATAAGGAGCTACAATAGGTCTTTAAATGGTTTACTGCCAATTAACTTACATCAGATATAGATCAATCAAATTATATATTATTCCATACGTGAAACATAAACTAAAATATCGTTCTTTGCAAAACTTAACAGTGAAAATCAATAATATTTCAATTGAACGTGTATACTGTACTAAATTTTGGGGTGTATACATTGATCATGATTTAACATGGAATACTCACATTTCTTATGTCAGAAAGAAGATATCACAGAACATTGGTGTCATCAGCAAATTACACCCTATCTTACCACAATACATTCTTATTACATTGTACAATACTCTAGTTCTACCGTTTTTTAAAAAATCATATTGTAATATTGTATGTGCTAATACATATTCTACCAAATTGGAAGCACTTTTTATATTGCAAAAGAGATTTGTAAGAATAGCTTCATTATCTTCATATTTCGCACATACAAACCCTTTATTCAAAAAATTATTCATACTGAATATTTATAAACTGAAAAAATGATTTCAATGCAATCTTACTGTTTAAACACAGGCTTGGTCTATTACCTCGAAAATTGTGCAATATGTTAAAATTGAACTGTTCAGTACATAAGTATAATACTAGAAATAGAATTAATTATTATTCATTTGTTGCTACAAAACAATTTGAATTGCATTCTTTCAGATATAAAGCTCCCAATGTATGGAATTCCCTCCTATCAGACTTAATTTCTCAAAAGACATTAAATTTATTTAAAAGAAAGCTTAAATTGTATCTTATTTCCAATGATTTTGTGGCGTAAAGAGTATATACATATTATTCCACCAGGAAATTTGTCTAGGGATTGTGCGGTTTATTTTTGTTTTGTGTTAATTTTACTGTATATTAAGACATCAATTTATATGATTCCATTTTGAATTTTATTGTTCAAGTTACATTTGTTATGTCATGGTTGCTGTCCAGACAAAGGGTTTTTATACAGCAACCTAATTTCTGTTTTTATTGTCAATCTTTTTATATTTTAATAATTGTATGCAAATTGTATTATATTTTCTGCATGTTTTCATGAAACTGTTTTTATATGTGGAATTGAATGAAGACGAATTGAAATTGAAATTACCCTCCAGTGCCATAAGTATTGCAACATAATTGTATAAATAAATTGCCCAAGCATTTGTGGGTTAAAAGCCTTTTACTATCTCGTATTTTTCGTTTATGTACATGATGTACATTGAATGTTGTGGAACATTTGTGTATATCATAAAAAGGGAGAACCTGTCCCTTTTCTGTCCCGAGAGCAATAGATATTCTG
The DNA here is from genome assembly GCA_029962745.1 of Echinometra lucunter. NCBI lineage: Eukaryota > Metazoa > Echinodermata > Echinoidea > Camarodonta > Echinometridae > Echinometra > Echinometra lucunter. Next base: position 15,018,611 of record CM057154.1, on the reverse strand, counting down.
ACCATGTCATGTCTGAACCCAAGAAGAGCAAAAAAGACCAAAGGAAACAAATCGCCATATTGGGGGATGGGGTATATCAGTGAACAAAATGATGATACTCTTTTAAACTCCCCCAACCTGTTTACAGGGTTTGTATACACTTTTCGCAAGGAAATAATGCCAATAAGTATCCAGAATAGAGCGGAGGAAAACAACCACACCCAGAGAAGATAGATTTCTGTGGGCCGTTGCCAAGACGTTGCCAAGAAGGATGATCGTATAGCCATGAGTGGCTGATAAATCGAGACAAAAACTGTTGTAACTGCTGGCATCAAGCCACGGGCGGCACAGCACCCCATACATGCCATACTCGAACGCACTGTCGCGACGTTTGGGAGGCCTCGGCTCTCGAGAGACCGGGCAACTCCACGACTAGCATGCAGGGTTCGCAACAAAGCGGACGCTCGTTATCGGCTGGAGCTCTCGCAGCACTTTTGTATTGGCTGCTGGCATCCCCAAGCCACAGGCGACCCAATCAGATTCCACCCTGGCATGCACCATTCCATGCATGCACTGACGTGACGTTGAGGAGGCCTCCGGTGCTCGGATCGAAGCCGAAGTGTAGGCGGATATTTTCCACGAAAGTACGGGATACTTGAAGTTGTCAGCGGGTAAAGCTTCCCCTCTAGACTTTGACCCAAACACTTCGAGTGATAACTTCCATTTTAATTTTTATTGTTCAAGTTACATTTGTTATGTCATGGTGGCTGTCCAGACAAAGGGTTTTTATACAGCAACCTAATTCCTGTTTTTATTGTCAATCTTTTTATATTTTAATAATTGCATGCAAATTGTATTATATTTTCTGCATGTTTTCATGAAACTGTTTTTATATATGGAATTAAATAAAGATGAATTGAAATTGAAATTACCCTCCCGTGCCATAAGTATTGCAACATAATTATATAAATAAATTGCCTAAGCATTTGTGGGTTAAAAGTCTTTTACTATTTCGTGATTTTCGTTTATGTTCATGATGTACATTGAATGTTGTGGAACATTAGTGTATATCTTAAAAGGGAGAACCTGTCCCTTTTCTGTCCCGAGAGCAATAGATATTCTGACCATGTCATGTCTGATACAGTGGAGAGCACAAAAAACCAAAGGAAATAAATCGCCATATTGGGGGATGGGGGTATATCAGTGAACAAAATGATGATACTGTTTTAAACTCCCCCAACCTGTTTACAGGGTTTGTATACACTTTTCGCAAGGAAATAATGCCAATAAGTATCCAGAATAGAGCGGAGGAAAACAACCACACCCAGAGAAGATAGATTTCTGTGGGCCGTTGCCAAGACGTTGCCAAGAAGGATGATCGTATAGCCATGAGTGGCTGTTGTAACTGCTGGCATCAAGCCACGGGTGGCACAACACCCCATACATGTTATACTCGAACGCACCTTCGCGACGTTTATGAGGTCTCGGCTCTCGAGAGATCGGGCAACACCATGACTAGCAGGCATGGTTCGCAACAAAGCGGACGCTCGTTATCGGCTGGAGCTCTCGCAGCGCTTTTGTATTGGCTGCTGGCATCCCCAAGCCACAGGCGACCCAATCAGATTCCACCCTGGCATGCACCATTCCACGCATGCACTGACGTGACGTTGGGGAGGCCTCGGCTCTCGAGAGATCGAGCAACACTACGACTAGCAGGCATGGTTCGCAACAAAGCGGACGCTCGTTATCGGCTGGAGCTCTCGCAGCACTTTTGTATTGGCTGCTGGCATCCCCAAGCCGCAGGCGACCCAATCAGATTCCACCCTGGCATGCACCATTCCATGCATGCACTGACGTGACGTTGAGGAGGCCTCCGGTGCTCGGATCGAAGCCGACGTGTAGGCGGATATTTTCCACGAAAGTACGGGATGCTTGAAGTTGTCAGCGGGTAAAGCTTCCCCTCTAGACTTTGACCCAAACACTTCGAGTGATAACTTCCATTTTAATTTTTATTGTTCAAGTTACATTTTTTATGTCATGGTGGCTGTCCAGACAAAGGGTTTTTATACAGCAACCTAATTCCTGTTTTTATTGTCAAACTTTTTATATTTTAATAATTGCATGCAAATTGTATTATATTTTCTGCATGTTTTCATGAAACTGTTTTTATATATGGAATTAAATAAAGATGAATTGAAATTGAAATTACCCTCCCGTGCCATAAGTATTGCAACATAATTATATAAATAAATTGCCTAAGCATTTGTGGGTTAAAAGTCTTTTACTATTTCGTGATTTTCGTTTATGTTCATGATGTACATTGAATGTTGTGGAACATTTGTGTATATCCTAAAAAGGGAGAACCTGTCCCTTTTCTGTCCCGAGAGCAATAGATATTCTGACCATGTCATGTCTGATACAATGGAGAGCACAAAAAACCAAAGGAAATAAATCGCCATATTGGGGGATGGGGGTATATCAGTGAACAAAATGATGATACTGTTTTAAACTCCCCCAACCTGTTTACAGGGTTTGTATACACTTTTCGCAAGGAAATAATGCCAATAAGTATCCAGAATAGAGCGGAGGAAAACAACCACACCCAGAGAAGATAGATTTCTGTGGGCCGTTGCCAAGACGTTGCCAAGAAGGATGATCGTATAGCCATGAGTGGCTGTTGTAACTGCTGGCATCAAGCCACGGGTGGCACAACACCCCATACATGTTATACTCGAACGCACCTTCGCGACGTTTATGAGGTCTCGGCTCTCGAGAGATCGGGCAACACCATGATTAGCAGGCATGGTTCGCAACAAAGCGGACGCTCGTTATCGGCTGGAGCTCTCGCAGCGCTTTTGTATTGGCTGCTGGCATCCCCAAGCCACAGGCGACCCAATCAGATTCCACCCTGGCATGCACCATTCCACGCATGCACTGACGTGACGTTGGGGAGGCCTCGGCTCTCGAGAGATCGAGCAACACTACGACTAGCAGGCATGGTTCGCAACAAAGCGGACGCTCGTTATCGGCTGGAGCTCTCGCGGCACTTTTGTATTGGCTGCTGGCATCCCCAAGCCACAGGCGACCCAATCAGATTCCACCCTGGCATGCACCATTCCATGCATGCACTGACGTGACGTTGAGGAGGCCTCCGGTGCTCGGATCGAAGCCGACGTGTAGGCGGATATTTTCCACGAAAGTACGGGATGCTTGAAGTTGTCAGCGGGTAAAGCTTCCCCTCTAGACTTTGACCCAAACACTTCGAGTGATAACTTCCATTTTAATTTTTATTGTTCAAGTTACATTTGTTATGTCATGGTGGCTGTCCAGACAAAGGGTTTTATACAGCAACCTAATTCCTGTTTTTATTGTCAATCTTTTTATATTTTAATAATTGCATGCAAATTGTATTATATTTTCTGCATGTTTTCATGAAACTGTTTTTATATATGGAATTAAATAAAGATGAATTGAAATTGAAATTACCCTCCCGTGCCATAAGTATTGCAACATAATTATATAAATAAATTGCCTAAGCATTTGTGGGTTAAAAGTCTTTTACTATTTCGTGATTTTCGTTTATGTTCATGATGTACATTGAATGTTGTGGAACATTTGTGTATATCTTAAAAGGGAGAACCTGTCCCTTTTCTGTCCCGAGAGCAATAGATATTCTGACCATGTCATGTCTGATACAATGGAGAGCACAAAAAACCAAAGGAAACAAATCGCCATATTGGGGGATGGGGGTATATCAGTGAACAAAATGATGATACTCTTTTAAACTCCCCCAACCTGTTTACAGGGTTTGTATACACTTTTCGCAAGGAAATAATGCCAATAAGTATCCAGAATAGAGCGGAGGAAAACAACCACACCCAGAGAAGATAGATTTCTGTGGGCCGTTGCCAAGACGTTGCCAAGAAGGATGATCGTATAGCCATGAGTGGCTGTTGTAACTGCTGGCATCAAGCCACGGGTGGCACAACACCCCATACATGTTATACTCGAACGCACCTTCGCGACGTTTATGAGGTCTCGGCTCTCGAGAGATCGGGCAACACCATGACTAGCAGGCATGGTTCGCAACAAAGCGGACGCTCGTTATCGGCTGGAGCTCTCGCAGCGCTTTTGTATTGGCTGCTGGCATCCCCAAGCCACAGGCGACCCAATCAGATTCCACCCTGGCATGCACCATTCCACGCATGCACTGACGTGACGTTGGGGAGGCTCGGCTCTCGAGAGATCGAGCAACACTACGACTAGCAGGCATGGTTCGCAACAAAGCGGACGCTCGTTATCGGCTGGAGCTCTCGCGGCACTTTTGTATTGGCTGCTGGCATCCCCAAGCCACAGGCGACCCAATCAGATTCCACCCTGGCATGCACCATTCCATGCATGCACTGACGTGACGTTGAGGAGGCCTCGGCTCTCGAGAGATCGGGCAACACTACGACTAGCAGGCATGGTTCGCAACAAAGCGGACGCTCGTTATCGGCTGGAGCTCTCGCAGCGCTTTTGTATTGGCTGCTGGCATCCCCAAGCCACAGGCGACCCAATCAGATTCCACCCTGGCATGCACCATTCCACGCATGCACTGACGTGACGCTGAGGAGGCCTCGGCTCTCGAGAGACCGGGCAACACCACGACTAGCAGGCATAATTTGCAACAAAGCGGACGCTCGCTATCGGCTGGATCTCTCGCAGCACTTTGGTATTGGCTGCTGGCACCCCCAAGCCGCAGGCGACCCAATCAGATTTCACCCTGGCATGCACCATTCCACGCATGCACTGACGTGACTTTGAGGAGGCCTCCGGTGCTCGGATCGAAGCCGACGTGCAGGCGGATATTTTTCACGAAAGTACGGGATGCTTGAAGTTGTCAGCGGGTAAAGCTTCCCCTCTAGACTTTGACCCCAACACTTCGAGTGATAACTTCTACGTCTGGTCCGGTATACAATACGTCGCCAGGACCAGGCAACTGAACATATCTTTATAGGACACAAATTAGGGGTTATTTAGGCCCCGGCACCGGAATTTTCAACAGGGGGGGGGGGGGGGACAAGGCGAGTGAGCGAAGCGACCGAGCGGGGAGGGTGTGGGAGGGGGTACCCCCCTCCCACGGTAGGGAGATTTTTAAAAATTCGTGCATGAAAATGGCATTTTCTGCACACTAAAGTTCAGTACTAGGGGTAACTTATGACGTGTGATGCAGTTATGTTAATTAAATTAATAATCCTGTTTAAAGCCAATTTCTAATCAATCAATATTATAGTCTCTAAAAATATAGATTTGCTTATTTTTCCTTTGATACTTCCTATAACAGCTTATGAAAATACGTCATATACCCTCCCGTGCCATAAGTATTGCAATATAATTATATACATGAATTGCCCAAGCATTTGTGGGTTAAAAGCCTTTTACTATTTCGTGATTTTCGTTTATTTACATGATGTACATTGAATGTCGTGGACCATTTGAGTATATCTTAAAAGGGAGAACCTGTCCCTTTTCTGTCCCGAGAGCAATAGATATCCTGACCCGGTCATGTCTGAAACAATGGATAATACCAAAGACCAAAGGAAACAGATCGCCATATCGGGGGATGGGGGTATATCGGTGAACAAAATGATGATACTCTTTTAAACTTCCCCAAACCTGTTTACAGGGTTTGTATACACTTTTCGCAAGGAAATAATGCCAATAAGTATCCAGAATAGAGCGGAGGAAAACAACCACACCCAGAGAAGATTGATTTATGAGGGCCGTCGGCAAGAGTTTGCCAAGAAGGATGTGCGTCGCAGTCATTATCCAGCAGAATTATAATGAGTGTGTTAAGAATTCCCATATGACAGTGTAGCGAATATATTGAAATTCACTTTCATAAGCGAATTATTCCCACACTTATTATAGTTTGCTGAATAATCAATGTGGTGAGCATCCTCCTTGTCAACCTCTTGGCAACGGCCTACAGAAATTTATCTTCTCTGGGTGTTGTTATTTTCCTCCGCTCTTTTCTGGATACGTTAAGGGCATTATTTTGTTGAGAAAAGTGTATACACACCGTGTAAATAGGTTGGGGAGAAATATGAAATAGTAATCGTTCACTGATTTACCCCCTTTCCCCAATATAGCGATTTGTTTGATTTGGCCTTTTATCTTCTCCATTGTTTCAGACATGACAGGGTCAGGATATCTACTTCTCTCAAAACAGAAAAGGGACAGGTTCTACCTTTTAAAATATACACCAATGGTCGACAACACTCAATAGTTACATACGAAAAAAAAAAACAACGACCCACAAATGCATAAGCAATTTAGCTATGTTGCAGTACTTATGGCACGGGAGGGTAGATCCAAATTGGATTGGGGGGGGGGGGGGGTCTGTAGATTACTCCAATTACTATAATCTTTACCCGAGGTATATTAATTTTAGCAACCGATAATGTGATTTTTCTTATAAGAATATTCCGACTCCTCCTGCCTTACCATCTTTCCTTTTTTATTGATATATCTATACTCATTCAACGGATAGCAATTTCCATTTTCTGAATTTAACCAAGTCTGCGTTATACCAACAGCTAAAAAATTGTGAGAAAGGTTATTCAAGTAGGCAGAAATTTGATCATAATTTCTGGCCATACTCCTAAGTTAAAATGTATAGCACTATATAAATTGCACAAAATTTGAATCTATAGACTCTTTAAATACATCTTCTAAGTAATACATGCAGTGTTGAAATAATGAATTACGATTCATGTAATACTCTTATTGAGCAAAATTAAAATAAAGATCATTGAACAAATTATCAATCAGATATACGTCTGGGACCGACCTTTAACGCCACCATCCGAAAGACGTGGCTCAATTTTTACATGTTTTAGGCGATCGACAAAGAGCTGACCGCGCACGTTACTGCAGTTACTGCTAGATACTCCTATAATTGGGGGAGATGTAGGCTCCGCCTCTTCTAAGCCCCGCCCAAACGGGATGAATTAGCAAAAACAGGCCGAGGCCATCGAAATATCGATGGCCTCGGCCTGTTTTTTGTTAATTCATCTCGTTTGGGCTCTTCTGTAACTGGTTGAAAGGGTTGGGGGTGCAAGCATATATAGTTGGATGAATTGAACTTGTGTGTTGGAATTGCATTTGGAGTATGTGGTGCCTGTGGGTCGCTTTTGTGTAGTTTTATTTCTTGGTCATAATTTAGGTCGCTCTTCACCATGGACCTAGCTAGCCTCCAAGTAACTGATTTTTCGTATACATTCATTGGCCTAAGTCCGGGGGAGGGGGAGGAGAAGGGGGATATATATATACCTCCACTTTTTCGAGGGGGGGGGGGTGGCGTGTACAAACATACCCCACCCTGTAAAGAAGAAATCATATTGTAATCAATCAGTTGTTGAAATCTCACGTAATTCTCTATGTAAACCTCAAATTAAAACACATTTTCATTCAGTTTCATTGAATTACGATTCATGTAATACTCTTATTGAGCAAAATTAAAATAAAGATCATTGAACAAATTATCAATCAGATATACGTCTGGGACCGACCTTTAACGCCACCATCCGAAAGACGTGGCTCAATTTTTACATGTTTTAGGCGATCGACAAAGAGCTGACCGCGCACGTTATTGTATATTGTAATCAATCAGTTGCTGAAATCTCACGCAATTCTCTATGTAAACCTCAAATTAAAACACATTTTCATTCAGTTTCATTGAATTACGATTCATGTAATACTCTTATTGAGCAAGCCTCCAAGTAACTGATTTTTCGTATACATTCATTGGCCTAAGTCCGAGGGAGGGGGAGGAAAAGGGGGATATATATAATATACCCCCACTTTTTCGAGGGGGGGGGGTGGCGTGTACAAACATACCCCACCCTGTAAAGAAGAAATCATATTGTAATCAATCAGTTGTTGATATCTCACGTAATTCTCTATGTAAACCTCAAATTAAAACACATTTTCATTCAGTTTCAACCAGTGATTTTTATATGAGCGAGCGAGGCGAGCAAGGAAATGATGCTCCTTTTCATTTCAGAAGTGATGATTCTTCATCAAAATACGAGATGGGCCATACAATATTTAGATCATAAATTTGGTCACTTCGACTGCAGAATTCATTCTCTTTCCCCAAACATTCTGGGTCTAAATATTATACGAGCGGGCGCAGCGAGCGAGAAAAAAATATACACGCTTTGTTCTGCTATTCACGAGACGACTTGGATAAATCTGACGTATTTGCTTATTTGCATACGGACATGTGGAATGACTGTATTTTGTCATCAAAATACATTTTGAACACAAGATATCTAAATCATAGCCTATTCAGTCACCTCGCTTGCAAGAAAAATATATATACTCCTTATCATGGTAAAAGTGATAATTCTTCATCAAAATATGCGATGGGCCTATTAGATATGTAGATTATTTTTGTCCCCTCGCTTGCCGAATTCATTCGCTTTCAAAACCATCCTGTATCTAAATATGATACGAGTGAGCGAAGCGAGCGAGGAAAAATATATACACTCCTTTTGATGGTTAGGTGATTATTCTTCATCAAAGTACACGATGGGCCGAAAGGTATCTAAATTATATATTTAGTCACCTCGCTTGCCCAATTCGTTCGCTTTAAAAAAAACTATCCTGTATCTAAATATTATACAAGCGAGTGAAGCGAGCGAGGAAAAAAATATACTCCTTTTCGTGGTTGAGCTGATCATTCTTCATCAAAATACATGATGGTACGAAAGGTATCTAAATTATATATCTGGTCACCTCGCTTGCCCGATCTCGTATTTGAATATAGTATACGAGCGAGCGCAGCGTGCGAGGAAAAATATACACCTTTTTCATGTTATTTCGGTATTGGCCAGTATTAGATATCTAAATCATATTCGGTTACCTCGCTTGCCCAATTCATTTGCTTGCAAAAACTATCCTGTATCTAAATATTATACGAGCAAGCGAAGCGAGCGAAGACAAAATATGTACTCCTTTTCATGGTTGAGGTGATTATTCATTCTTCATCAAAATACACGATGGGCCGAAAGGTATCTAAATCATATTCCAAAACGATCCCGTTTTTTAATATTATACGAGCGAGCGCAGCGAGAGAGGAAAAATATACACTCTTTTTCGTGCTATTTCGTCAAAATACACTTAGGTCAGTAAGATATCTGAATCATATATTCGGTAACCTCGCTTGCCGAATTCTTTTGCTTTTCCTGAATGATCCTGTATGTGAATAATATACGAGCGAGCGCAGCGAGCGAGAAAATTTATACACCCTTTGCCATAGAATGAGGATTATTTTGTCATCAAAATACATTTAAACATATAAGATATCCAAAATTATGTATTCAATTGTCTATTTGCCAAAAAAAAAAGCGAAACCATCCATCATCTATACGAGCGAGTGCAGGGAGCGAGGCAAATGATACACTCTTCTTAATTAATGGTAGAATTCTTATTTCTTCATCAAAATTCCCTCGTATAAGATATCTAAATAATATTCGATCACCTATTTCCCCAATATTTGGGCACCTCGCTTGCTGTTTCTACCAGGGCGAAGCGAGCGACCGACAAAGTAATGCTATATTTTGTATAAACACTGTAGATTCCAGTCCGGACTCGATGGAGGGCTGGGCAACCCGATTACTGGACGACCCCATCATCACGGTACACTATCGTCGGTATATAGAGAGTGCGCGCCAATTGCGTAATATCAAAACTTGCCAAAGATGCTGAAGGATCAAGCAAGAATACCCGACAAAGTATAGCCGGGACAGCCCTTCCTGACCCGACATGGTCCATCATTCCCCCCGACTCAACGTTTGCACCGTACCCGCGCAAGCACAACATCGGAACCTTTCTTTCTCTCTCCGAGACTTTTTCTTCTCTTTACCTTGTCATCATTGTTTTCCTTATCCATTTTCTTCCTTTTTTCCTCTTTTCCTTTTCCCCTCTCTTTTTTTTTCTTTTCTTTTTCTTTTCTTTTTCCTTTTCTTCTCTCCTTTTCCTTTTCTCTTTTTCTTCTTCTTTTCTTTTTTCTTTCCCCTTCTCATTTTTTTCTCTCCCCTTTTTCATTTTTCCCGACGGCAGCGCAGATTTAACGACGATATCCTGAGCAGTGGGGGGGGGGGGGGGGGGTGGGCCCCCCCACCCCCCTTACCTACGGCCCTGCCCTTAGTGCTGGAAACAGGAAGAGGCATTTTAGATTCCCATTTATTAGCACTGTTGTTTTTATTTCCGTATGATAAAATCAATCAAAATACATACAAAGTAAATATACACAAAGAAAATAAGGCTGGTAGCCCATATTCAGCTGCAACTATAATTGTTGCTGCTGGTCTTCCATGGGGCCAGTTATAATAATATACAAATGATATTCTTTGAGCATTCTTTGAGTAGAAGATGACGAACGAGGATACTCTTTTTCATGTACAAAGCAATGACTGGACAAGACTGTGCTGGGAATAAAATCGTCTGCCATTCATGAACAAAGTGGTGGGGCGGCTAGGAGGGCTTCCAGAGAGGGCTAAAGAATGATGGCTGATCATACACTCGGTCGTTGTTCACAAACGCATAACTGCTCTTGCCTTGAAAACGAAGACACACGAATGGTATCCTGAAAAAAGGACGATGAAATTTGTTTTGTTGTTTCAGAGTTTCAGACTTGTAAAACAAAAAATTCCTTTTAAAACATATTGTTCTTTGTCTAGGTATATGGATATCTCTCATAGGTGATATTGGATTACAATGAAGACATTTATCATGATTTAAATCAAACAAAGTGCAAAACTGTGGGGGAGATGTTTGTAAATGCATTTATATATGAATAAATAATGTTGATGCGTGATATATATACCTTTGAATTTCAAAATTCTTAAGTCATAGAACAAGGAGTTGGAGCGAGTTCCATATCACACAATATTCTTTTTTCTTTGGATGAACTATACAGAGATCAATATATCTTTTGAAAAACATTTTGAGGAAACAGAAAGTGCGGATGAATGATAATGATATGAATGAATGATACCTTTTTTCAGTTCTTCCTAATGTATGTGCGGTTTTCAAGAAAATCGGCTATCGATATATAAACACTGGCCTGGAAATTTGGCCTTTTCAACTCTTACTATTCATGTGCTCACCTTTATATTCATTTCATCATTACCAGAAATTTCTGGGTTTTTTTTGTTTTTTTTGCTGAATAATTATAAAATTGTACTTCTTGGCGCTGACACATAGCAGGATTTGTATACTTCTATTAATTTGTTATTCGCTAGATAGCATGAGCTCGTATTTGTGTCGGAGTACAGTTTATTTGTATCACTTGCATATACAATTAAAGAGAGTTCAGGGGTGGATTTCTCGAATTTTAGCCAATTGTTTGGCAGTTTAGGACATATTTTGTAAAGAGAAACAGTCTGCATGTGCACTCTTTTCCAGTATGAAACTTTACATAGGAGTCCATGATTTCAAAAGAATGAACACCATTTCCGAGTAGGAGCTGCGTCTATGAATATTGTAAAACTCTTCTATTTTTGTCGACAGGGGCGGCGCCGGGGTATTTTGATAGGGGGGAGTGAGATGACTCATTGACGCTTTAAATGAACACATAGGGGTATTGTATAGTTGCAAGCCCGGCCCCAGGCCTCTCTTTCCCCACCCTCTTCTATCTTCTTTCTCCTCTTTTCTCCTCTTTTCCACCTCTTTTTTGATCACTTGAAATATCATAGGGGGGGGGGGGGGGCATTCGCCCCCTGCTCCCCTGTATCGCCGCCCCTGCTTGTCGATATGGTGAAGGTCAACATGCAACAACAATTCTCATGTGACCCCAAGACGGAGAGAACACAGACTAATTTTCACACTGAATTTGTAAAGGGAGTGAAAAACCCTAAACTGGGTTTTGTATACTTTGTTCAAATGCAAATGGCTATGAATTTTGTGTGTATGTATAGGTTTGAGAGGGTGTGTGTGTGTATATATATTCGTATGTATGGCAGTAGTTTGATATATTATTGAAAAAAGTAAAAAGATTTCCACACACTGATTTTTTTCCTACGGCGATTACACTCCTTTTTTTCTCCTCATTGATTTTGAATTCATGAGTAATTCATCAATTGAGATATGAATGCGTCAAGAGGAGTTACTAATAACTAGTGATTTTGGGTCTTTATTTTTTAAAATGAGGTTTATAGCTGACGGTATATATGAAAAGGAAAAGAAGGAAGATTGCCATATTTTGAAAGATCATTCATTTGATTTCATACTATTTGGGGTACGGGGGGGGGGGGCTGGGGTTTGGGATTATGTATTTTATTTTCACATGAGTGATTTCATTCCATGATTCGTCTTCCTTGCTCATTGATTTGTGAATCAAATTATGTTATGAAAACGTAGTGAAGATCTGTATTATTTATATTGATTTGTATGTAATGATTTATTGTGAGTGAAATCTGATATAAAATACGGGAAAACAAAAAAAGTGTGTGGGTGGATTTGTTGTTGTTTTTGTTATTTGCCAAAGGTTAAATAGATGAATGTTCCAGATGGCATTTCTTATTCAGATGCATATGTATTGTCATCTCCAATAAGTCACCATCAAAAAATAACATGACAAAATAATAAATGAATAAAATATGAACAGAGGAATAGTATAACATTAGACAGACACAAGATGCAAACCAATTTCCTTACATAAGAATAGTAATTATTAGTAACCGGCAGTGGTAAGATATTCCAAATACGAGCGAGCGCTTCCAATTCTTTTCCGTTTACTTTCTTCTTTCTTCTTTCTCTTTCCTTCTTTTCTCCTTTTCTTTCCTTTCCCTTTCTCTTTTCATTTAGGTGATGAATGGGGGGGGGGGGGGGGGGCGGTGGCCCCCTTGTGCCCCTTATCTAAGCCAGTGTATGTACCAGTGTTGTAGTCAAGACCAGGCAATCCGAGACCAAGACCAAGACCAAGACTAAGACCAGACAATGCGAGACCAAGGCAAAGATCAAGACCACACGTCCGAGACCAAGACCAGGGGACGAGATTGAGACCACCATTGTCCGAGACCAAGACCAAGACCGAGACCAAGATTCGTTATGTTGATACTAATCAATTTAAATACATGTTGTACATATTTGACAATTACATATTGAGTATGATCATTGTATTGGGCCTAATAAATCAAACATAATTACACAAAAATATCTGTGTATTGGGGGTTAATCGTCATATAATTTGAAGGAAATTAAGTTTGCAATTTTGAATTTTACTGAGAAATATGAATAAATTCCATATTTTAATTAACAACTTATTCTTCTTGTGTTTATGACTAAAATACAGTGGAAACCCAGTACACCAAGGCTATTAAGACCATCGAAATTGTCTTGTTATACCAAGAATCTTATTATATATCAGGTTTAAAAAACAATGCAAAGTCTTTACAATGGGAGCCGGAATAACACCTTACTTTTTATTAAAGAATATTGTTACATATATCAGATCTCTTCATACTAGGATATTAAGTTTCCATTGTGACATGTATGCGACAAATTTAGAGTTAGAGTGAGAGAAGAGAGTAGTTTTCAGTGAGTGCATAACCAGCACATGTACATAATCAATTACATACTGCAAAAAAGGACAGAGAAACACATAATTTCCCTTTAAAAGAAAAAAAACTTCTTTATTTATTCATTTATTCATTTTTTTTTTTACCTTCCTGGTACATGAGTATTGCTTTCATACACAGAGATGCCAACCTTATAAACAGCTGAGGGCTGAGAAGGGGTATTTTTTTTTTTTTGAAAACAGTTCACCTTTTCTGCAAAAGACATACATATGTAGTAACGAATTTCGGGAACAAAAATTATTAATAATAATAATAACTGTCACTCATAGCGCATAATCATTAAAAACTGCTTTATGCGCTTTACATATATCGCTCTCCAAGATTAGATTCCACAACTACAGTACAAACAGTTATGTTATTAGATTCCGCTTAAATAATTCAGCAGATGAACAAGATCATAAATGTGATGGCAAACTATTCCACAGTTTTGGACCGCAAAAATCAAAGCTAGCTTCACTCTTCTTCGAATTAACTTTAGGAACGCGTAAAATTGACCTTTTCTGCTAAAGACATGTGTAGTAACATGGATAAAATTTGATTATATATGCTATATTCAATCAAATACCCAAACCTGAAAATAATAGTAAATAACAATTTTCAAAATGAAAGGGGGAAAACTTAAAGTAAAAGATTGTGGTGGATTTGTTAAACATGGTTCCCCTTTTGATAAGTAATCAAATTTTTCGGATGTTAGAATATTGCTGTCAAATGTTATTGCGAAGTCTTACAAAATCTGATCGCAGCCATGCAGATCGCATGGTGCGTGACGGGCTAAATAGATGCCGCTTTGTTTCTTTTCATTTCGAGAAATTTGTATCCCCCCAAAAAAAGAAACCTGTCATTTTTATACTGGTATGTACATGAATATAGATTACCGAATTGCTTAATGTGGATAAAAGCATAATATATGAACATTTGTTCCAAGTTTTAGAATGAAATTATAAGCTGACTTCTTTTTATTTTTCAAAGAAAACTTAATCATGAAGTACACGACTAACAGCACTTTGGTTTATCTTTGTTTATGAACGTGTTCATTGTATATAGTCATGATGAAGATCATACAAACATTAAATTTTATTGATCACTTCACAACTGTATTTTCAAAAAGAAGTGAACTGAATTGAAAAGGTTTTTATTCATAATCATTTCATTCACTTCGCAGCCATGAGGCTGAATTGTGTACCATTTACAGGTTTGGCAAAGATATTTATGATGTACAAAACTGCCTAAAAAACAACAAACTTGGTAAAAACAATATTATATTATAGAGTATAGCATAACAATGATGACTCATGTTACATAAAAATGAAAACCAGGAGGAAAAGATGAGATCGCAGGTGAGGGAGATCAAGTTGCATATCAATGCATAAAAATACAAAGAATTCAAAAAGAAGAAAGTGACACGAAGCAAGAGGAGTCCAAGCAGGGAAATGAATTACTTTCCCTGGTCCAAGGACGAGCGAGCAGACTTATATGTATTACTCGCACAAACTCTCTCACACTCAGTCACACACCTCGCACACACACGCCGCGCTCCTCACTCTCCCACACAACCTACGCAAAATTGTGACAAAAGAGTGATATGACAATCATGTCCAGTTCAGTTCAGTTCAAAATTACATTATTTACCATTCAAAAAATATCAAGTTTGCCTCAAAATATAATGGAAGGCAAAACTCATGTATAAAAATGTGTAGAATTAAGACAATTGAATCACATGTGTCTTTAAAGACCTGCTTTAAAAAAAAAAAGATATAATGGCTTATACAGAAAGGACTAAGCGCAGTGAGCCTCCTCCCCCTCTCCCTCGTCTTGTTTGGGGGTGGGGGGATCGATAGCGTATAGCGTATATACGGGGCTACTAACATACTAAGATGAAAGGTTTAATTTTGCCCCCTTCAAATGCAACACCTGGAGCTCCTTTATTGTGCAACTCTGCACCCAAAGAAACTTTATGCACCCTTAAGGGTGCAGAGTTATATTCTTTATACAACCTTAAAAATTCCGAGTCAGATATGACCCGGAAAATAGTCCGTTGGGGCCACACTCCATTCAAAATGACACGGATTAAAGTCAAAATAACCTGGTACAAGGTCAAATGTGACCCGGAAACAAGTCTTAGTGATCCTATTAAGGGTCATTTTTTGACCCGGAATGGAGTGTGGCCCCAACGGACTATTTTCCGGGTCAATCTGACACGTGTAGGGAAGGTGCAAAGATGCACCCCTTTTAGATCCCATAATTGCACCCTTAAGGGTGCAGATGGACATTTCCAGGTACAAACTTTCTCACTATGGAATTCGGGGAAAACCGTTGACCTGGTTCAAGAATTATCTTAAAGGGCGCTCCCAGTTTGTTTCACTGAATGATCATTTCTCTGAACCTAAACCTGTCCTTTGTGGAGTTCCGCAGGGCAGTATTCTTGTTCCACTTTTATTCATTATCTATATAAACGACATTGAGAAATCATCTGGTTTGCTTCAATTTATACTTTTTGCTGACGACTCGAATATATTTTTTGTCACATAGCGATCCAGAGCAACTGACGCAAATTTTAAATAACGAACTTAAAAGTGTTACAAATTGGATAAAAGCAAACAAACTGTCGCTTAATTTAGACAAAACTAGTTACATGCTATTTAGTAATAAGCTTGCGACCTTGCCAAATGAAATAATTTTTGATAGTACTGTCATTCAAAGGGTCCGATCAATTAAATTTTTGGGGCTAATCATTGATGAAAAACTATCTTGGAAAGCGCACATTGACAATATCTGCAAAATCATTGCTCGCAACACTGGTATCCTTAGCAAATTAAGACAATTCCTACCCCATTATATTGTGTTATCCTTGTATTCCACGTTAATTCTTCCTTACTTACTTATCGCCTGGGGCAGTGCAGCAACTTCCCAAATTAACAGACTTTTTATATTACAAAAAAGAACAGTTCGTATTATTAATAATGCAGATTTCCGGGCACACACGAATAATCTTTTTCTGAATGATAAAACTTTGAAAATTAAAGACTTGTATATTTTTCAGCTTGGACAGCTAATGTACAAGCTCAGCACTAAACAATTACCTATGCCTCTTAATGATATGTTTGTAAAAAATGATTCGATTCATAGTTACTTCACTCGCCAGGCGAGCTCCTTCCATCTACCACTAAATAGAACCTCGTTTGCTCAAAAGACATTTGTTTTTACAGGTCAAAAAATCTGGAATTCTCTTCCAAATGATATTATACAATGCAATTCAATACAAATTTTCAAAAGGAGACTTAGAAGCTTTCTTCTGAATAGATACTAGGTAATTGCATTTCCCAATTGAATATAATTTGTAGCGTGACTTTGTGCAACTTTGATGTTTTTGTACATTGATGTTTTTTATGTATATATTTATCACTGTTTTGCGTCTTACAATGATTTTGTAATTACTTAATCAGTTGTTATTGTTGTTGTTTTTTCATAAAATAATAGTTCATGATAATTACTTTTAACAGGGGGGCCTACACCCTACAACCTCTGCTTTTCAGTGGGCCCTCCTTCCCTTTCAATTTTTTTTCTAATTCATTGTATTGTGCAAGTTTATCTATATGTATGTTAATATGTGAAGTAAACTGTACCATCATTGTAAATATGAAAAATTGAAAGAGGAAAAATAAATGAATTGAAATGAAAAAAAAAGGGTGTCTTTTCATGAAGAGCGCAAGATTGCACTCCAAAAAGTGCCGCTATTGTTGCATTTGGGGTGCAAAATTACATCTTTTTTCTCTTAAGGTGAAGATACATTACATCCCCATTCTCAGTCCCGCTTGGGAGGATTCTGCCCGATGTCTT
Source organism: Echinometra lucunter (assembly GCA_029962745.1). NCBI lineage: Eukaryota > Metazoa > Echinodermata > Echinoidea > Camarodonta > Echinometridae > Echinometra > Echinometra lucunter. The sequence continues at coordinate 15,001,161 of CM057154.1, read as the reverse complement.
CCCATTTTTAATACGCAACTGAACACCTCTTTCTCTCTCTTATAGGCTCGTTAACTGCTTGAAATACATTTTAATCCCGCCGGAAAGGCCATTTTAAAATTGATTTCTACGATGAAAATTTCTCATGAAAAGCTAGAATCTCGATTACGTAATATCCTTCTTTTACTTAAGTAACATAATGGGTCCTTTCACCTGGGGCACATAATTATCTACGATTAAATTTCAAATTTTTACCCAGAGTATAGGCTGTTCAGTTTAATACAAAAACAAAAAACAAAAACAAAAACATGAAATACAGAATTTATATACAATAAAAATGATACAGAAAAAACATAAAAGAAAGTTACTGGTCTTCCACAGGGCTCTGCATTATAAATACATTTTATGAACACAAATCATAAAATTATCTTTAAAATATTACAAGTTAATACACACTTAAGATTGAAAAAAGAGAGAAATGAAGAAATTAGAGGCATTAGAGGGAGAGACGGAGAGAGGAACGGTGAGAGAAAAGGAAAAGGGAGTGTAAATGATAATGAGAGCAAGATAAGAACAGACTAAAAGGGGAGAAAGGTGAAAAAAGATTAAGTGACATGGGGAGGGAAGAAAGAGAGTGAAATGGATGGTGTAGGTACCTGTCATACAATATGACTATCATCACTGGGTTCAGCAGGTCTCTGGGAATGTTTTAGTTTTCAGTCAGTAAAATAATACATATTTGGCATTGGCGTAAATCCCAGGGATGAGGGATATATCCCCCATTTTTTTTGAGAGGGGGGATGGCGTGTACAAATATCCCCCCCCCCACTTTTTAAGGAAGAAATGATATTTGAATTAATCTTTAAATATAATTTTTGTTAATCTGTCGTAAACAACCATCATATTTTAGAATTTCTATTTGAAAATGCGATTGAAAACCAGAAAAGCGGTTATTTTTGGCTCGCTCGCTTCGCTTGCTCATCATATTTTAGATTTTCTATTTGAAAATGCAATTGAAAACCAGAAAAGTGGTAATTTTTGGCTCGCTCGGTTCGCTCGCTCGCAAGATAAAAATTAAAATGTGTGTAAGAGGGGTCTGTGCAGATGGGTGAGGGCGCGTGTTTATACTCAAGTGTGAGTTCGACAGAAAAAAATCGGCAAAAAAGTCGATCATTCCCCCCCCCCCCCCTCCACTCCTCAAAGTGGATTTACGCCGGTGATATTTGGGCATAGTAAAATATTAAAAATTTGGGTGTATCCCATCGGGCAGTGAGGACTCGACTGAGGGCTCCAAAGTCCTTTAAGGTGCCCCCCCCCCGAATCTCTTAATGGCGATTGAGTTAATAAGTAGCATTAATGCAACAAAAGACATTCAAATGCATAATGTAAAGAAAGTCTTATATATATTTTTTCAGCCTAATCGATGAAAAGTAAACATTCGGATGAAAATTTTATTATCAGATTTTTGTAATGTATAGGTTTTTTTTTTAATACTAAAATTCATAGTTGTTTGGATTGACATGGTCTGGAAACTTAACGGGGGCATAAAATGGCATGAAACACTTGAGCGTGGCAGATCACAACACCAGCCATTCTGAAGTCAGCGTCCTGAGAAGTGGTTTCCAATATGACGAGGAACGGAATGAACAAGAAGAGAGACTTATGAGAGAACGGCAGCCAGAGGGGGTCAACCTTGCGAAAAAAGAAACTCTTTTTTCAAAGTGACAGCAATGATCTGTAGACGCAAATATGCTATGAATAAATCGTCTGCGGAGAATAAAGTGGTGGGGCGGAAAGGAGGGCTTCCAGAGAGGGCTATTAATGACGGCTGCTCAGTTTTTGTTCACAAACGCATAACTGCTATTGCCTTGAAAACGAAGACAACCTGATGGTATAGCAAGCTGTGTAATCTAAATTTATCGCTGAGCTCAAGCACGAGTACGATTCTTAAACAATGCTTAAAAGGACAATGAATTTGTTTCGTTGTTTAAGAGTTTCAGACTAGTAAGACAGAAAATTCCTTTGAAAACAAATTTTTCTTTGTCTAGGAATATGGATATCTCTCACTCGAATAGGTCATATCGGATGATAATGAAGACATTTATTTGTTTGATTCCAATCGTGAGTCACGATTGAAATCAAACAAAGTGCAAAACTGTTGGGGGAGATGTTTGTAAATGTATTTATATATGAATAAATAATGTTGGTGTGATATATACCTTTGAAATTCGAAAGTCTCAAGTTATATATAGAATAAAGAGTTGGAACGAGTTCCACATCACAGACAATTCCTATCATTATCTTTTTTGAAATGTAGTAAGCTTATTCGAATTAGACGGTTTTGTACTTCCTGCCCCAAAAGAATGCAGTAAGATAAATATGGGAGAACTATATAGAGATCAATATATCTTTTGAAAAACATTCTGAGGAAACAGAAAGTGCGGATGAATGATAATGACATGAATGATACCCTTTTTCAATTTTGACTTCTTCCTAATGTATGTGCAGTTTCCAAGAAAATCGACTATCGATAAACACCTAGAAATTTGTCTTTTCAGCTCTTACTATTTCTGTGCTCACCTTTATTTTCATTGCATCACTACCGGGAATTTCGCTTTTTGCCGAATAATTATAAAATTGTACTTCTTGGGGTTGAAACACAACAGGATTCGACTCGTATACTTTCATTGATACGTCATTCCCTATATAGATAGCATAATGAGTTAGATGTGTCAGAGTACAGTTTGTTTGTATCATACATATGAAACAAGAGAGAGTTCAGGGGTGGATTTAATGAATTTGTGTAAAATATGTTTCGCAGTTTTGTAAAATTTTTGTAAAGGAAAATCAATCTGCATGTGCACTCGTTTTAGTATGAAACATTACATAGGAGTCCATGATTAAAAAAAAAATGGACACCATTTCCACGTTGGAGCTGTGTCTATGTAAACTGTAAAGCTCCTCTATTTTTGTCGATATGATGAAGGTCAACATGCAACAACAATATCATGTGACGTCAGGACGGAGAGAACACACTGAATTTGTTAAGGGAGTGAAAATTCTAAACTAGGTTTTGTATACTTTATTCAAATGCAAATGTACGTGATGTGGTGGATTTTGTGTGTGTAAGTGGGAATGTGTGTGTGAGTTGTTTTTGTCCAGATGGCATTTCTTATTCAGATGCAAATTGTACACCAGGTACCTGGTTACTCCTTGTTGTTGTTTTTTTCTTTTTACATTTACACACAGTAAGCACCGCCAACCGCAAGCCACGCCCCCTCCGCTACAACCAATCAACAAGCCGGAAACCGTGGAGACCAGGCTGGCGCACTAACGCCCCACAACTATAAATACCAGCTGCTCTGCAGTCACTGTCATTCTAGCATATGACCGACTAGAATATTCGGACGAAAAACCCGGACTAAGCGTAAGTAGCCTATATAGCAAGGGGGGCAGAGGGAGTCAACCTTCTCATACACTCGGCTTTTGTTCGCAAACGCATGACTGAAAGTCCAGCGGGAACTTCTGCTGGCAACCATCTCGCATTGCCGCGAACCTGCCTGCACGTCGGTCGTGCTGGCTGGGGCAGTGGAGGCCTACCCAACAAACGTTCATTTTTTTTGCAACCATGGTCATACTTGAGCGCAGAAATGATTCTAAATCTATGTTTAACAGGGGGGAAAAAATCGTCTTGCCTTGAAAACGAAGATTAAACTGATGGGTGTGACAAATTGTTAAACGTAGATTCATCGCTTCGCTCAAGTATGACTACGGTTGCAAAAATAAACGTTTGTTGTGTATTCCTCCACTGCCCCGCCACTGCCCCACGTCGGCAGTACAGGCAGATTTGAGGCAATGCGAGATGCTTGTCAACGGGTGAAGTTCCTGCTGAATTTTCAGTCATGACCGTGTTTGTGAACTACAGCCAAGTGTATGAGAAGATTGACTCCCTCTAGCCCGCTTTCAACCTTCTCATACACTCGGCCTTTGTTCACAACAGCATGACTGAAAGTCCAGCGGGAGTTCACCTGCTGATAAGCATCTCGCGTTGCCGCGAATCTGCCTGCACGTCGGCGGTGCTGGCTAGGCTAGGCAGTGGTGGCCTATAGCCTGCACGACAAACGTTCATTTTTGCAACCGTAGTCACTTCGGCGCAGACAAAACTGATGGTGTGACAAGCTGTTAAACTTTGATTCAACGCTGCACTCAAGCATGACGACGCTTTCCAAAATAGACGTTTGTCGTGTAGGCCGGCCAGCACCGCCGACGTGCAGGCGGATTCGTATGAGCCGCCAAAAAGACCAAAATCAAATGTTTGAGAAATATATATACATGTTAAAAATAAACAAACATACAGAAAGAAATACAAAGAGAAGGCAGAAATAAAGTCAATCACAAAAACAAAGATTATAACAAAATTAAAGATACATTAGAAATAAAGATAACACAAAAATATAGATAATATCAGAATCAGTGATAACTGCCCCTTTTCTCTCTTGTGTCATTTTCTCTTCTCTTTTCTTTAAAATGTCCCTTTTCACCTCGGTAAGCTCCCTGTAACATGTATCAAGTCCTCAAAAGAGCCATACACCAATAGCTCCAAAGAATCAGAGAGGCTTTAGGCCCCACAGTGCGAGACAGTGGAGCAGGGGACAGGAATGGCACAACGTCTCCCACAGCTTTAACAGGAGCCGCGAGTGAGGGGGCGGGGGGCTGCGCATGAGAACACGAAACAGAAAGTGCGGATGAATGATAATGATATGAATGATACCCTTTTTACAATTTTGATTACTTCCTAATGTATGAAACATTACATAGGAGTCCATGATTTTTTTAAAAAGGACACCATTTCCACGTTGGAGCTATGTCTATATTAAACTGTAAAGCTACTCTATTCTTGTCGATATGATGAAGGTCAACAGGCAACAACAATATCATGTGACGCCAGGACAGAGAGAACACAGACTATTTTCACACTGAATTTGTAAAGGGAGTGAAAATTCTAAACTAAGTTTTGTATACTTTATTCAAATGCAAATGTGATGTGGTGGATTTTGTGTGAGTTTTTTTTTATCCAGATGGCATTTCTTATTCAGATGCAAATTGTACACCAGGTCCCTTGTTACCACTTGTTCTTTTTTTTTCTTTTTACATTTACACACAGTAAGCACCGCCAACCGCAAGCCACGTCCTCTCTGCTACAACCAATCAACAAGCCGGAAAACGTGGAGACCGGGCTGGGGCAATAACGCCACACAACTATAAGTACCAGCTGCTCTCCAGTCATTCTTGCATATGACCGACTAGAATATTCGGACAAAAAACCCGGACTAAACGTAAGTAGCCTATAGCAAGGGGGCAGAGGGAGTCAACCTTCTCATACACTCGGCTTTTGTTCGCAAACGCATGACTGAAAGTCCAGCGGGAACTTCTGCTGGCAACCATCTCGCATTGCCGCGAACCTGCCTGCACGTAGGTCGTGCTGGCTGGGGCAGTGGAGGCCTACCCAACAAACATTCATTTTTTTGCAACCATGGTTATACTTGAGCGCAGAAATGAATCTATGTTTAACAGCGAAAAAAAATCATCTTGCCTTGAAAACGGAGATTAAACTGATGGGTGTGACAAATTTCTAAACGTAGATTCATCGCTTCGCTCAAGTATGACTACGGTTGCAAAAATAAACGTTTGTTGTGTATTCCTCCACTGCCCCGCCACTGCCCCACGTCGGCAGTGCAGGCAGATTTGAGGCAATGCGAGATGCTTGTCAACGGGTGAAGTTCCTGCTGAATTTTCAGTCATGACCGTGTTTGTGAACTACAGCCAAGTGTTTGAGAAGATTGACTCCCTCTAGCCCGCTTTCAACCTTCTCATACACTCGGCCTTTGTTCACAACAGCATGACTGAAAGTCCAGCGGGAGTTTCACCTGCTGATAAGCATCTCGCGTTGCCGCGAATCTGCCTGCACGTCGGCGGTGCTGGCTAGGCTGGGCAGTGGTGGCCTATAGCCTGCACGACAAACGTTCATTTTTGCAACTGTAGTCACTTCAGCGCAGACAAAGCTGATGGTGTGACAAGCTGTTAAACTTTGATTCAACGCTGCACTCAAGCATGACTACGCTTTCCAAAATAGACGTTTGTCGTGTAGGCCGGCCAGCACCGCAAACGTGCAGGCGGATTCGTATGAGCCGCCAAAAAGACCAAAATCAAATGTTTGAGAAATATATATACATGTTAAAAATAAACAAACATACAGAAAGAAATACAAAGAGAAGGCAGAAATAAAGTCAATCACAAAAACAAAGATTATAACAAAATTAAAGATACATTAGAAATAAAGATAACACAAAAATATAGAAAATGTCAGAATCAATGATAACTGCAAAAATAAGATAACACAAATAAGGAACATTTCAAAAATACAGAAAATAGAGCGTATACAGCACGCCAAAAATACAGAAGAGAGAGCGAATACAGCGCGCGAAAATACAGAAGAGAGAGCGAATACAGCGCGCCGAAATACAGAAGAGAGAGCGAATACAGCAAGTCGAAAATACAGAAGAGAGAGCGAATACAGCACGCCGAAAATACAGAAGAGAGAGCGAATACAGCGCGCGAAAATACAGAAGATAGAGAGCGAATACAGCTCGCCGAAAATACAGAGGAGAGAGCGTATACAGCGCGCGAAAATACAGAAGAGAGAGCCTTAGAAAATAGCACGCCAAAAATACCTAAGAGAGGGCGAATACAGCACGCCGAAAATACAGAAGACAGAGCGAATACAGCACGCCGAAAATACAGAAGAGAGAGCGAATACAGCGCGCGAAAATACAGAAGATAGAGAGCGAATACAGCTCGCCGAAAATACAGAGGAGAGAGCGTATACAGCGCGCGAAAATACAGAAGAGAGAGCCTTAGAAAATAGCACGCCAAAAATACCTAAGAGAGGGCGAATACAGCACGCCGAAAATACAGAAGACAGAGCGAATACAGCACGCCGAAAATACAGAAGATAGAGCGAATACAGCGCGCTGAAAATACAGAAGAGAGAGCCATAGAATACAGACTTATCAGAGTCTAATAAGTGTCCCACACTATGAACATGATGGACAAAGAAAGCGGACAAAATAAACAACCTCTCATTCTACCCATCACAATGGTTCTGGTAGTCCAAAGAACATCCCTTCACTGCTATTATCTAAAATATGTGGAACAGGTGTCACATGCATATTCACTTGGAACTACTGATTAAACATAATAGGTGTGAAGGGATGTTCTTTGGACTACCAGAACCATTGTGTAGGGTAGAATGAGGGGTTGTTTATTTTGTCCACTTTCTTTGTCCGTCATGTTCAGAGTGCCATTTGGAATCTGTTACATTCCCTCATTTACTTCTGATAAGTGCCTCTTTTCCTTAAGTATGTCTAATTTCTGCATCAGCTAATGTAAGATAAGTGCAATTCTGATTTCTGATGGTGTCCCTTTTCCATTCGGGCAAGTGCCCCTTTTTGAAATTTAATACATACCCATCAGATTTTTGATAGCGCTCCTTTTCCTTTCTAGTAAATGCCATATCTCCTCATGAGTTAGTGCCCCATTCGAATCTCATAAGTGTCTCTTTTCATGTCTGATAAGATAGTACAATTCTCCTTCTGATAAGTGCCCCTTCAAATATGATGCAGGCCCCTTTTCTCTCTTGTGTCATTTTCTCTTCTCTTTTCTTTAAAATTTCCCTTTTCACCTCCGAAAGAGCCATTTACCAATAGCTCCAAAGAATCAGAGAGGCTTTAGGCTCCACAGTGCGAGGCAGTGGAGCAGGGGACAGGAATGGCACAACGTCGCCCACAGCTTTATCAGCAGCCACGAGTGAGGGGGCGGGGGGGGGGGGGGGCTGCGCATGAGAACAAGCATAATCATTGCTACATTATTGAATAGAGGCCCACGTGTCTACTCAAAAAAGTGGGGGGGGGGGGAGGGGAGGGGGGGGGAGGGGAGGGGGGGGGGGCGGACTGAAGCCCCCCCATCCCCACCCCGGCTCTGCAGCCCCTGTTTAATGAGATGTAATGGTGTCCTTAAGCCATGAGGGGTTTTTTTTCTTTCCAAAGCTTGCTCGCTACGCTCGCTCGTATTTACTTATTATATCTTATGCAAGGCACTTAACATGTTCTGTAACAATAAAGTATTATCTTTTTTTCCTATCTCTGATGGTATTGTGCTTGAAACCCCATTCATTTTGAACATTTTCTCTTATAAAATAATTGATTGGTCGCTATGAGACCTCACAAATGCATTGAAAGCATTATAGCTTACTATAAAAAAATGAATTTGTGGTAGCTTTTATCATTACAGGCCACTCTAAATATACTGCAAATACCACGGCCTTCAGCAAAAGAATACTTTTTTTTTGCTCGCTGGATCGCTTCGCTCGCAAATGAGTAAGACAGAGCAGTATACAATTGCAAAATAGTTATTATCATGTAAAGATGAAAAGGATGTCAAAATGTCCCTTAAAAGTGTGTGTAAAATAGAATGTAAAGGTATATTTTCCTTCTTGTGTTCGGCCCTTTGAAGTGCCCTTTTCCGCCCAAAGTGCCCCTTTTCGCTGAAAGACGCTCCGCCGTCCCTGGTTTGGAGCTTTGATGTAACATTAATATCTTTATGAGAGACTTATATGTATATAACAACATTCTCAGCTTATTACATGTACATGGCCGTAAGCAATCAGTGATGTCGCTTATAAACACAAAACATTGCAAGAGGTAGGCACCTAAAATATTCCTATTGTTATTTTCTTTGTTTCAGAGATTTTACCATGGCAATAAACAGACTGTTTCCTTTCTACTATTTTTTTCTACTTTCCTTTCTAAGGCTACTACTACTACTACCACTACTACTGCCACCACTACTACTTTCACTACTACTACTACCACCACTACTAATACTACTACTTCTACTACTACCACTACTACTACCATTACTGCTACTACTACCACCACCACTACTACTACTACTACCACTACTACTACTACTACTACTACCACTGCTACTACTACTACTACTACCACTGCTACTATAGGTGGAGAAGAACATAGGCTAGTTAGCCAATGCCTTCATGGGCACCATGAATGTATCCCATCCAAGCTATTCAGCATGGCAGTCATGAGTTCCTCAACACTGCCCGGACCTGTGTCTCTCTTAAGCATGCTGATGTAGTTAGTTTGCTTCCTACCATGTTTGCTACTTTTTGCCGTGAAATGGCTCCCAAAGAATAAGTAGGCTTGCAGGGAGTTCTGGATGACGAAAATTGTGGCCTGCTAACCTCAACCCTCTAGCACATAGTTTGTCAGACAGTTTCGGCAAGCCTGTGTTTCTTACACGGTTCTTCCAGGAAACTTCAGGGCCATTTCCAGCTTTTTGCCTAGGCTCTAGATGAACTATACAACATCTATACTCGTCTACCATGTCTACTGAGAATTATACCCTCGCGCAGGAGAAAGGTGCCTTGAAGATACATGTATACACGTCCTCCTCCAACAGTTTAATGATTTATTTCCATCAATTTACCTTGTGAACAGGTTCGCAGATACAAAATCAGTCAAAATACTAACAAAATAGGAAAATAGAAAATATTATTAAACTCTAAAAATGAAGGGGGGGGGGGATCGTCGCCTATGCTTTCAGGGTGTTTCCATAATAAATTATGATTACCGAGAGTCTTTGAAATCTGTTTACCAATATTTACTAAATAATCGTTCAATCTATTACTGTCTAAATCAGGCCCTTTTCCTCCCTTAGAAGTGACGACGGGGCCCTTCCCATATGATGCACTTTTTAATTAATAGTTAATGATTGTAATATAGATATGTCTTTTTTTTAAAATCTTCATTGTAGGTATCCTCCCTATTAGAAACATGGCAGCACAAAGTGCACAGCAAGCAGCATCAGTGCGTCATTATGTGAGTATCAAATTCATTATGCTTATAGAGTGTTCAATAAAAGTACTCAGTAATATTCCGAATTGTTATTATAATCCTTTTTGTGTGTGTTTGTAACATTTGACTTGCACTCCCGTAATGTTCCGAATTATTTTTTTTGTGTGTAACATTTGCCTTGTGTGATAGGTCTGTGACTGTTTAGCATTTTCCTGTATTATATAGGCCTACACATCAATGTTGGTGTAAGCTTCTCAAAATATTCCAGTTCGTTTGAAAACAAATTAGAAAGGGTGAGACAAAATGGGTCCCTGGTGTTGTGCTCAGAGATATTCTGGATTACCTTTTTCCTTGATTCTGTGTCTTTACGCCGAAAATGTTCGAATGATATTGTTCATTGTTTTGTTGTCACTTCCTTTTCCTTTACAATTTGCTATGCATAATTCTTGACCACAAATTATTAAGGGCAATAGGTATATACATGTAATGCGCTTAGGTATCATGCTCCAGTAAAGAGAAATCTCCATATCTTTATATTTTCATTATTACAATTAGAAACCAGGCTGGAAGAAAGAAAAACCTAGAAAAAAATCGATCAGTAGAGGCAGATTGCATAATACATTCCTCAAGTTTTCAGTATGAACGGATAACGAGTATAATTATTGTATTATTATTTCAGTGGCAATCGTTAAGACTTGTAAGACGAGAAGTGAAGAAATTACAAAATGTTTCCAGTTTAGTTCTCACAATTCAATTTATCCGGCAGGTCACCTATTCTTAGTGTTTTGTTTCCTATATCATTACCTTTTGATATTTTTTCTTTTGCCTAAAGGTCACCATAGGCGATGATGGGGTTTCATTGATGGTATTTTTAGACCGTCAAAGTGCATCAGCCATCGTGTCCCACGACACTGACGCTATTGGAAGGATGGTATTTATCATCACCATTATTCGGAGGGTAAGCTGTAGTTCAATAAGAGAAGATTCCTCAATCAAGGGCACAGATAGCGCGGGGGGATGGATGGGGATACATTTTCCCCAATTTGGGGGAGGGGGGGGGGGGGTGGTTTGTAAAATCATCCACCAAGCTTTCAGGGAAAAGGGGATTATATTCATCTTCAATTCGTCATCTTTTTTCATCCCCTCCCGATGTATTCTTTTACTACGAAAAAGTGAAACTCATCTAATTAAGATTGTCAGCTACTTTTTTTCGGAGAATGAGCATTATTTCTTTTCTTTTTTTAAAAGCTCGCTCGATCTTACTTATTATAATTTTTATCTCAGCATGGGATATCAAGTGTGTTGTTATATACCATGAAGCATGTTAAATCTAATCTATTCTCTTATTCATGTTATGAATGCACTTGAAATTTAAAATCCTTTTGCACTTCATTCATGTTCTAAAAATATTGGTCATGATGAGGCCTCAAAATGCATCTTAGGAAAAATACCAGGTTAATGGATGAAAATAATAATGATAGGAAAGAACCCTGAAATACATTTGCGAAATCTTTATCATCAAGTCACTATAAAATGAATGGAAATACCACGGTGTTTACAAAAAAGAAAAAGAAAAAAAAAAGCTAAGCAATCAGAACAGTCTTAACTACTGCAAAGTAGTTATTGTCTAAGCGTAAGGATTAAGTGTGTTAAATAGAATTTAGGGGTATATACCATCGCCCCAAACGCTCTTTTTCCTTTTTGTGTTTACCGTTTGTAAGTGCCCCATTTTCCTAAAAGTGCCTCTTTCGCTGGTGCTCCCTCCCCCACTTTGAAAGGCGTTGTGTGTGTGCTTGGTTACCTTGAAAAGGTAAACCAAAGGAAACCAAAGGAAACCAAAGGAAACCAAAAGAAACCAAAGGAAACCAAAACGAAACCAAAGGAAACCAAAGGAAACCAAAGGAAACCAAAAGGAAACCAAAGGAAACCAAAGGAAATACCTTGAAAATGAAATACCTTGAAAAGGGTGACATGGAAAATAAAAACTCATTGTCATTTTCATTGTCATTATCATTATCATTGTCATTGTCATAGTCACCCACATGAAAGTCGACTTGAGGTTTGACCACCTCATGACCTAAAGTCGGCAAACCTCATGTCATTATACTCAATGAAAGCGATACCCCTGGGTTACCAAATTCAAGCCATTGATGACTTCATGTCAACTGTTTGACCTAATAGGTGTCACATGGTACTCTTCAAATAACACACTCAAACACATGCCATTTACTTAACTCAAATTCATATCCAGGCTTTATTACAAAAGCAAATAAAGTTCCAATTTCTGAAGGAAAAGTTGTTAAGGATGAATGAAGTCAATGAATACACTTTCTACAAACCCTGCTAAAAATACATGTACATAGAAACCTACATTCAACTAAATCGAGGCTTAAGAGGAATTATCCTATCTCCTCTGATCCAATGTACATGTGTATGCCAAAATGAACAATTAACTCTGAATAAGGACTGTAATTTCTAACAAACTCCTTATACACTCTTCCTGTTCCTTCTACCAAATCTCCTGGTCTCCTCTCATCTTACAATAACATAAACAGACCTGTATTGTCTGATTATCTTAACACCAACTTTACCTTTCCAGTACCCATGCACTATCAATTTCAGTGGCAAATGTCATCACTCTATTTTATCAAAAGTAGACCTGAGGAGCGTTTCATCAACATTTGTTGTCTGACAAGTTGTCAGATCTGACATCTTTCCTTGATTTTGATTGGCTGAGAAGCATCGTTACTATGGCAACTGTCGGATAAAACAGACTTTGTCGGATAAAACATCCGACAAGTCCTTTCATGAAACGCTCCCCTGAACTGTCCACTTCTCTCAACCATGACTGATATTCTAATTTGTATCAGGCTACAAACAATAGTCATCACAAGTAAATTTGGTTAATGATATACATACAACACCAGCGGATCTGCACTATCCACATGGAAACTATTAACAAAAATCACGTAACGGTCTCTGTTTTCATCTCCGCTTTCTTTCTCGGTTATCTTCAGATTTGTCTCATAAAGTTCCTAAAACTATTTCGTCACCTTTAACATAGTTTCTCGGATAGTCTTTCTAAAAAATCGCTCATCGTAGTGTTCCTTTTGCAGAAGACTCTACGATTCTGAAGAATGGTTCACTTGCAAAGTGTTCATTTTCTGTCCTGTCATTTTCTCGGCCTGTCATAGACCCTAGCTCGTGAAGACACCAGTCCCTCTCCGGACATAATGTGCCATCTAAAAATGTAAACAGTTCAGGCATAAAAACTTATCTACTTAAGTTTCTTATCATCTAATAAGGATTGCCATAAACTATCAAAGAAAAAAAATCAGTTCCTTTTTTTATACAAAAATACAACACAGGATTTTATCCCAAATACATGCATATAATTGCCTCTATTTCACACTCCATTTAAATAGGAAATGTAATACATAACTTTTCCTTCACATCAGGTTTAGATTTCAAATTACACAACAAACATTAATGATCTAGAATATTTAGGTTATAAATCATTGTATCACTTACCGATGGTAATTTAAATGTTGGATATTCAAGCTGCAAAATTTTAAAGCTGATTCTTACAGTAAAAGTAACATTTTCCTCAGCTTGTCAACTTTCACCAGAAAAGAACTCGGCAAGTAGCATGAACAAGCTGCTACACTACTGTACCTTACGACAGCTTCCTTGGGTGTGTCCTGTTGCCACCCCTACTACAGTACACCACTTCCATACATATTACCTACTCCAATCTACAACAGGTGTACTGACATTCCTCTTTCTTTTCATTGGCAGGCACAAACCCTTTTACACAATACTTGACCAAGAGATCACATACAGCCTTCACTGCACTAATTGATATTGATATTGATATTGAGTATCTATTGTCCATATTACATGGAAATTTGTTTTTCACAAATGATTTAACAAGATGAAACTGTCTTAAGTAAATATGATAAACAATAAATCAAACTAAAAGCGAATTTTATTATACATTGCAAATAGGAATGCAAAAAGTTAACATATGACATACGTGCAATTACAGCATTGAGGGGGAAAGGAAAGAAAAGAAAAAGGGAAAGGAAAGGAAAAGGAAGAAAAAGGAGAAGGAGAGGAAGAAGAAGGAGAAAAGAAGAAGAAGAAGAAAAAGAAGAAGAAGAGAAAGAAAAAGAAGAAGAAGAGAAAGAAAAAGAAGAAGAGGAAGAAGAAGAAGAAGAAGAAGAAAAGGGAGAGAAGGGGAAGATTCTGAAATGTGGGTATAAACATGTTAACAGTGACAAAGGTCAGACGGAAGGATGCGAGGACCCGGGGGTGAGGGGGGGGGGGGGGCGTACCCAGGGCGTACCGCTCAGGTACGCAGGTTGCAAATGGCCAGAATTAGTTCGTGTTTATATGGGGTCTACGAGACATGCTATTGTACAGGTGAATGGAGTTTGGTATGAATGATTGCCGAGTCTTCGGCACACATAGTCGAAAGCCTATCTGTTGTAATTATAATTAGATTGAAGCGGATGGGTGGGGTGGTTCAAGATTCGTTTGACCTTTGATACTACTCTTTCCTCATAAAGAGTTGGTATTGGATGCAAGCTTGTACCAATTATACGTTCTGCTATTCTCCTTGTACTATCTAATTTCCCCTTATCTACTTGGTTTACATTCCCAAAGTAGCATATTATGTTGTACGTGGCTATGCTTTCAATCAGGGCCCTATAGAACAGGATCAGAATAGTCTTATCTACATGCATCTTCCCCATCATTTTCAAAAAGTACATTCTTTGATTACATTTCTTCCTAAGTAAAGCGACATTGCATGACCAATCAAGTGAATTATATACGGTTGTTCCCAGATATACTTATCATTACTAACTATTTCTACAGCACTTCCCTTGATAGTAAGCGGAGGTCTCATATGTGGACTTCTTCGAAAGTCTATTAACATTTCTTTTGTCTTCGTGACGTTCAGCTTAAGAATTCGTTTACTGTAGTGACATAGTCGTTTTCACTACTGATATCAGTAATGTAACCTGAAATGACCGTGTCGTCTGCGTACTTAATTATTTGACAATTTCAGGATAAACTTACACAGCTACTGGTATAGATAGAGAATAACACAGGAAAGAGGACGCACCCCTGAGGAGCTCCTATGTTTAAGTACTTAACTTCAGAGTGTACACTTCTCAGATGAACATATTGTTGTCTTTCATTTAGAAAATCCTGTATCCATAGTGAGTGTAAGGGAGGGATGCACTTGCATCTCAATAAGTTTCTTGATTAGCATATGCGGTACTATTGTGTTGAATGCACTAGAGAAGTCAACAAATAAGCATGTAACAGAGTTACCGACACGATCTAAGTGGTTATAGCTATTATGTAAGTATGTTAGAATTGCATCGTCAACACCTCTACTTTTCCTATAAGCAAACTGCAATGAATCTATCATGTTACCATCCTGACTCATGACATGTTTTAGAACAATCCTCTCAAAGCACTTCATCACGCTGCATGTAAGGGAGATAGGTCTAAAATCATTCTTATCTTTTATTTGTTTCCCCTTTGGGATAGGGATAATAACTGATCGTTTCCATAACTGGGGAATTATACTTAGGCGGAGAGATTTTTCAAACAATATAGTAAATACTGGAACTAACTGGTCTTTGCATGCTTTTAAAATTTTGTTACTTATTCCATCTGGTCCGGGGGACTTGTGTGTTTGTAAGCTTGAGAAGATTCTTCTTACTTCACAACATCAGAGATCAGGATGGGTTCTCTATCTAACATCTCATCTTTAACCTTACGTTTAATTTCTTCGTTTTCACTTGAGAAATCTTCTACATCAAATCGACAAAAGAAATCGTTGAGTTCATTAACATATTTGCTATCATGTTCTATTAAAGTAGATGTTGATTTATCTTTATTATATCCAGTTATATCTTGCATTGTTTTCCATGCCTTTCTAATATCATGAACACGAAAGTTCTGTTCAATCTTCTCCTTGTATGACTGTTTACATTTATCCGTTTGTTTCTTATTTTTTCGTTGAATTTCTTTAACTAACTCAAAGTTCCCGGTCGAGAGTGCAACTCCCTTCTCTCTATGCAAGTCGCAAAGGTCTTTATTCGCCCATGCCTTGTTGTCAGGGTACTCCTTTATGTATCTGTACGGGATTGTCGTTTCGATACAGAACTTGGCGTAATCGGAGACAATAGTTGCCGCCTCGTCCAGTGAGTTCGCCGAATTAATCAACAAGTCCCAGTCGTTGCAATCTAGGCATGCGCGTAACGTCTCGGTAGCTTCGGAGGTCCAAGCGTATCGTTGCCTAGTAACCGGCTTACTACGTTTCAGTTTCTGTTTATATGCTGGTATCAGCTGGATGTTCCGATGGTCTGAGCGTCCCAGTTGGTGACACGCCCTAGCCACGTATGCGTTTGAGATATTTCCATAACATATGTTTATCGTGGCTTCCCCTCTTGTAGGAATTTCAATATATTGTTCGAAATGTGAGTTTTCTAGCCGCAACTGATTAAAGTCGCCTAGGATGAAGATTGGGGCGTCAGGGGCAGATTCCTCCAAGCGATGCGTATTCTCAGCTAGAATTTCATTAGCAATGGTTAAATCTGACCGTGGATGTACATAGCAAACTGTTACAAATATCTGGGGGAACTCCCGGGGTAGGTAAAATGGTCTCACTAAAATTAGTTCTATGTCAGGTTTACAGATGACATCTTTCACTGTCCAATTTTGGCACCATTTTGAGTTTATGTATAGGCATACACCTCCTCCCCTTAACTTCCCGGAATCTCTCGTTCTGTCTCCTCTGACCAATTCAAAGCAGGGAAGTGTAAGGCACTATTTGGGATTGAGTCATTGAGCCAAGTTTCACTAAAGCCCATAAGACAGGCTTCCCTGTATTCATGCATGTATCTTGTAAGAGTTTCCAATTCAGCAATCTTATTAGCTAGGGATCGTACGTTGCCGATAATCATGCTAGGTAGGGGTGGTTTCGTACCCCTCTTTCTTGTTCGTATCCTGAGTCCCCCTCGCTTACCTCTTTTACGTGGTTTCGCTTCACGGGGGAATTCGTCGTAGCCTAGTGGTCGTACTGCTGGGGACGAGTCACGTATGTAAAGGAGCTCGTTTCGGCTATATGTCAGGCAGCCATTTTGGTGAGACGTTTCCATTGAAGAGGTTGTCAAAAATCCATTAAGGAGAACCATAAGCGCCAGGAGTGAATGTTAATTGTTCAACCATCGGGGGCACATTACCTCCTCTCTCTCTCTCTCTCCCCCCCCCCCCTCTCTCTTTTTGAGGCTCTCTCTCTCTCTCTCTCATACAGCTTCCAGTTTCCTTATTTCCTGCGATATGATAAAATAGCAAGATAAAAGTAGTCACTATGTATTTTCCAATGTGACAATAGGCAATAACTGTTCAGTAACTAACAGGCAGGCATACTGTATTTTCTCGAAAAATTTCGAAGTTCCGTTGTCGTGGTGGCCAGACCTCAAGTCGACTTTCATGTGACAACCTTGTTGTAAGGGCATTGCACGGTTTACTTCGGTCATTTTGGATCAGTCGGTCAGAAAGGAAGTTTTGAAAATGTTCAAAACTTTCCGATCGTCAGTTACTACTGTCAGTACTACGGTTCTTCGAACGGTTCTTTTACGGTTTTCTACGGCCTTGTTACGGCAGTATGACGGTCCATAACGGTCAAGGCAGTCACTTAACTGTCACTGACTGTCATGAACTGATTCTGACCGATGCTCTAGTGTGAGAGCACCCTAGGTGCTCTCACACGTCTGATAGCCTAAACGGGTCTTGAGTTTGTCGATAAAACTATCAAACTTTCAAACTTTTAAACTGTATACTTTTGCAAACCTCCAACACCTGACAATTTTGAAGCCCCACGTGGTTGATCACGTGACAATCTCTTGACCGTATTGGGCCGTAGTCAACCGAAATACTACCGTGCCAATTCTTTGTACACCGTATCAACACCGAAGCTCGACCGTATTGGGATCGTATCGAACATTATCATGACCGTCATGGACCATCTCAATTATACCAATAACCCCCGTGTTTTGACTCGACCAAAACAAAGCGTTATAGACCGCATGGTAGTGACCGTCACATGACTGTACTAGACCGTCATGGACCGTATTTGGCCGAGTTTGGCCGTACTGACATAACGTAAGACGGTCGCTTCTACGGTCAAGTACGGTCTACGAGGGTCTTATAACGGTTGTTGTACACACTACGAAATTAGGGTCCAGAATTGCACCCTGATTTCTTAGTGTGTAAGGTCGTTGTACAGTTTACTTCGGTTATTTTGGGTCAGTCGGTCTGACTCGGCCAGAAAGGAAGTTTTGAACGTGTTCAAAAATTTCTCTCCAACCGTCAGTTACTACGGTCTGTACTACGGCTCATGTACGGTCTACTACAGCCTTATTACAGTAGTATGACGCTCTAGAACGTCGAGAACGGTCAGTGATGGTCACTTAACCGTCACTGACCGTCATGAACCGACTATAACCGTAGCTTTAGTGTGAGAGCACCTTTACGGCTATGGTCACAATCCCAAAAATCAGCCTGCTCGGCGGCAGGATGACGTGTTTTCAGTCACTTTCGCCCAGACACCGAGCGGCGCACAGTGGGCCAGGATGGCTCCAAAGTGTTATGGTTTAATGATGGGTCTTAAGGAAATCGGACCCGTAGAATCTAATTCAAACAATTTCAAACACGCGTGACGTCATTAAAACACCGATTTCGGATTGGCTGTCGAAGTGCAATGAGAACTGATGTCTCTAGCCATTCGCTGTAGTTCTTTCGATAAACTTTGCACATTATGCCATTTCTTTTCCCCTCCACATATCTCATTATATTGTACACAAAACCTTTTATAGATATGAATAAATAGTATTTCTTCAGATATAATGGAGTTATCGAAAACATGATATAGTCTAGTCCATGCATTCTTTCGGCCATTTTGTCGTATTGTTCATAATGTCAGAAGAATGAATGGATTATTTTGAAAAGTCTTCGAAATTATATCTGAAGATTTACTGAAAAGAGGAATACATGTAGAAAGATAACAGATAGATGGATGGATAGATAGATAGATAGATAGAGAGATAGATAGATAAATAAATAGATTGAGGGATACAATCCAGGCTGTAAATAGATTGATGAATAGATAGATTGATTGGGGGCGGTATACTCGTATAGATAGTCAGATGGATGGATAAATAGAAGGATCCCTAAAGATATGTGGATGAATAAGATAGATATGAATAGAGGAATGCATGGGCCCAGTGACAGATACTACTGGATGGATGGGTAGATAGATAAATAGAGGGATAGGTGTAGATATATATGTGGATGAATGGCTAGAATGATAGAGAGGTGGATACGTGTAGATAGATAGATCATGGAAAGACAGATTTTGTAGATGATGTAGATGGATGGATGGATAGATAGATAGATAAAGAGGGATGGGTGTAGATAGATAGGTGGATGAAAAGATAGAGGGAGTATGTATGGACAGATGAATGAGCGTTTAGCTATATAGTTAGTACAGTCATTCGTGGAAATGTCTCACCAGTAAGTGCAACAGAAAATGAATATGCTAAAGAATTATTTAAAAAAAAAGTGATCCCATACCATGTGAATGGTCGCTATAACTTTTAGTTATGAAGCGTGTAGTATCAAATTCCTTAGGTATATCATATCATATCGCAGAGGAAAGTTTTAGCTTGTTGTTGATATAGGCCTGTAAAAATACACTTTCGACTTTGGAAGAGGGGTTTTCAGCAACTGAAACCAGCCCTATAATCAATCTTGTTTACTTCTTATCAGTGTTTATGGGATATTGCTATGTAAATTTAAAAGAGTCATGCGCGCCTCGTGCGGCGCCGTATGATGACAGAGAATCCTTCAGCGGCTGCGCGGTCCAAAATAACACAATTTTCCGGGTAATGTGCCAAGCAAAATCGGCTCTAAAATAAAAACGGGCAGAAACGGGCAGCCAAATCTGGTATCAACTTAAAGCTTAGACATCAGGAAAAATGGTGGTAGTAAAATTGAACTGGAAATCCTTGGAAATCTAAACGTTTCTCATAGATTTATGAAAAACACGGATAATCAGTCTATTTTCTAGGACAATTACCCTATTATATCCACAAATATTACTTTCTATCCATTTTAAGCCATTCATACAGTAAAATGATCCATCAGGAATATGTGGGAGCAATTTTAGATCGATAACTTAAAAACTACATGTTGAAATCAGTCATTTATTAAGTTGGTCACTATTTGCACTGAAACTTGCAATATCTCGAATTTGGGCGTTTGAAGTAGGAAATTTCCACCCTTAATGTACATAGCGGAGTTAGATATTTTACTGAAGTATTCTTCAAAGTGATGTCTTTCAACAGGGCATGACAAAAATAAAAAAAAAAAAAATTGCCCAAAATGACTTTTGGCGCACTTTGGGTTTGCCCTGGCCCACTGTGCGGTGGCGATTTCTTTAAATTGGCCGGTGAACAGTGGGAGATCGTCCGGGAATCGGTGGGTCATCATTCGGTCACTGCCCGTATGCCGCGGGGAGAAGATCCCCGATTTCGTCAAATTTTGACCTAAAATCGACCGGCGACCGATGGGAAATCGACAGGACATCGCAGGGGCTCATACAGCCCGCTCGACTTTTCAAAAAACCCTTGGGCGATGCCTGAATTCCAGCGGTGCCCAGGCAGGCTGCAAATCGGTCGGTAGCCGCTCTGAGTTGTGGCCATAGCCTTACCAGTGAACAATATGGTCATGCAGATATTGAGGACTACCCTTGACCTGCGTATGCATGCATAATATAAAAGGCTGCTAATTGTTTTGCCAAAACTCTATTTTCCGATTTGTTGAATCTGAATAATCTTTTAGCACCATAATTTAGTGAAATAACGCCTAATGTGCAAGTTATCTGGGGCTATGGGCGAATTTCGTATTATTTTATCTCAACTATTTCATGTGGACAGGAAGGGACTGGTGCTACCGGCATTCCTGCAAGCGACGTACATCCCCCAGATGATGAGCAGAAGGAAAACCTAGTGGAAATGGTTGATGTTGACGACTATTTCGAAACTCCAAGAACTGATTGTCATGGAATACCTCGTAAGTAGTCTAGCATTTGGTTCGCTTTATCATATCATTTATCGTAGAAGCACTACCTGACTTTCAGAAAGATATTGGTCATTTTGGTAACTTAGTATTTCAGGTAAACTGCTAATATTAAGTCTGTCAAAAGAGAAATATGCTTTTGTTTTACTATGTTTTCTGAATGCGTTTCATGTATCCATGAGGAGAAGAAAAATACTTGTAAGTGGGGAGGGGAAAATGTCATGTCAACGCCCCAAACACTTTCGTTGGATATTTCGTCACAAAAAATCAAGAAGAACTGAAATAGTATACCAGTAATTCCAATACCTTTCTTCTGTCTTCACATATCATCACCATTAATATAATCATGATCATAAACATCAGTGGCGTAATGAGCCAAAATATATATATATATATATATTTTTTTTTTTTTTTTTTTTTTTGGGGGGGGGCTCAATCTTTGCGAGGAGCGAAGCGACCAATCCTGAGGGAGTGTAGCGACCGATCCTGGGGTACCCCCCCCTCACGATACGGAGCTTTTTCATTTTTTCGACTTAAAAATGTGCAGTCTGCAAAACCTGAAAAGGAAAATCCAAGTTCAGTTCAGTTTATTTTTTTATTTTTTTCTCATTTCCAACAAAAGTAGTAAATATCATGAAAAATAAACATTTGATGTAGAATACATGCAATATGAAACACCAAATTTGATGACATGTACTATTATGGATAAGCGTGTCATGAATCTACCGACGGGAAAAGGATTTTTTTCATGAATATGGAAACATGATTATGAAAACGTGCAGCAAGTTTCAAACAAATGCCAGCGTTACACAGAATACTTTATTACTTATGATAATAATACAGACAAAGACATTATAAAATAAAAGGGACGAGCCTGGAGAGGATGTGTTCTGTCTCTAACAGTCGTCGTTAGCCTCGTATTTTTGTAGGGTCGACACTCCTCTATAAAGGAGGAGTGCCGACCCTACCAAAATACGAGGCTAACGACGACTGTTAGAGACAGAACACTTCGGTCTAGGAGAGGGTGTGATGCGATGGGGTACCAGGGTTTCACTTCCACAGTGGCGTAGCTAGGATTTCATTTTAGGGGGCGGTAGTGAGCATACGAGGCGTGTAAATCACTTATTTAGCGCGCGAAGCGCGCTCCCTAGGGGGGAGGGTGCAGGGAGGGGGGAGTTTCCCCCCCTCTTGCGCGAAGCGCGGAAGCTCCGACATTTCTTTGAATTGTTCCTTGTCTGCTCCCGCTCTTCTTACGTTCTCTTACCTTTTTCTTTTCTCGCTCCCGCTTTTTTCCTTCTATTTTTTCTTTTTTTTTCTTTCTTTTTTTGTGTTTTGGAGGGGGCGACCTTGGAGGAGGCGACCGCCCCCATCGCCCCCCCCCCACTTGGCTGCGCGGGTGCACTCCCATGGTAAAGGAGCTTTTTGCAGTATTGACGGTTTGCAACTCTGTTAAAGAACACTATTTGGTACTACAAACTTAAAGCCTGTGAATAGTTTTGGTAAATCTAAGAATATTCATCCGTAAACTGGGGTGACTTTGGACATAGCCTTTGGACACAACAGAAAAAAAGTATTGTTTCATTTTACATTCTTTTCTTTGTGGTATTTCCAGTATTTTTTTCTGTATGTTATTTTAGGGGAATGTGTGAATATTATGAATGACTATTGTGCTCTTGTATATTTCATTGCCTTACATTGTTTTTGTGCTTTTCTTTGCAGGGTCCATAAAATGCTTGATTTTTATGGCCGTCGAACTTTTGGTACTCCAGTAATACAGAAGAATGGAAGCTCAAGCCTACTGGCTGCATAGTGAACATAAAGGGATCATGAACCCACCTGTATAGTCTTGATACCTGACCACCCTTGCAAATCTGAAAATAGGTCATGTCCAATTTCACCCCATGATTTGGCTTCACGTACGGGGTGACTTTGGACATTAAAGGAGTACCAAATGTTCGACAGCTACGTAACTATTCATGCAGTGCCCTGTTAACTACACGTTTTCAAATTTGCTATTTACTATTTTGGATATTTAGGCATTTAGGAATTCAAAATATCAAATTTAATTACAAAATCTTGAAAAAAAGTATGCAACCAAGTGTCTATTGGTGCCCATTTAAAATGAAAGTTCGTACATGTTTATTGTTAGCAAAATTTTGTAGCTAAAATACCACCACAAAACGTATGTACATGTACAAGTTGTACTTGTAAGTCATTATTTGGTGGCTGTTGAAAAAAATTGAACAAATTGGAGTTGTTAAGATTTAAAAAAGACTGTATTGTAGTCCATAGTTCCCCCATAGGGAGGTTTACTTCAGACAATTGGCTGTGCAGGTGATTATGCAATGGGATATTTATGGTTGTCCAAAGTCACCCCAAACCCCGGGGTCACTTTGGACAAACTTTGACCAAAAAATAATCATGAATTAAAATAAGCTGCAGGGAATTCTATATAACACGGTGTCCTCTTTATTGGTACTTGCCAACCCCCACATTACCCCTAGACTTCCCCTGTTCATAATGAAGATATTGATAGAAATAGTTTAAATTTGTCCAAAGCCACCCCAGTTTACGGTATCAAAGTTTGAATCCATTGTCAGATAAACAGATAAAACCAAGTGTTATATCATAAAACACATTAGTATTGATATTATCCGTGTTTTCTGCCTTGCTATGCATGCTATTTGGGAAAGGGAGTCTAGGGAGAAATAATGAAATTCGTGTGATATCACTAATATAAAATTGAAAATAAACCATGGTTGAAATTTATGGGGGGGGGGGGCTGGCGCCCCCCAAGCCCCCCCCCCCCCCTCCAGTACGCCAGTGATAAACATCATGATCTTCACCATTATCCACATGATTATGGTCATCACCATCACCATCAGCTTCATCATGATCATCATTATTATGATGATCATGATCATAAATCACTATCATTATCTTCACCATCATCGACATCATCTTCATCATTATCATTATCATCGTAGTCATTGCTACCACCATCATCACTTTCAATATACAAACATGACTTAGCGTTTATTCAAGTTTCATGTTTCGGATTAAACGAAAGGTTTAATTCGTTTCAGGGCTTATACTCTTTATTAATTTGTTCTTTGCCTCCAGACATCTTTGAGCAGTGACGAGATGGGAAAGGTGAAACAAGCCGGCATCGCTCTACTTGTGTTTGTGTTCAAAACATTTCAAATCCTACTTTAACACACACGTCCTTATCTCATAAGGAGTGATCCGTCAGCAACTTTACCGTCATTAGAGTGTAATGGATCTAAAATTCGGCCCGGGGAACTTTAGCATAATCGGCCTTTGGCACTGATAAGCTGGACCTGGGTTAACATCTCGACTGGTATCGATTAGCTAAAAATAGTCATCAGACCTCTGTGGGCGTGAGGGTAATTTTCGCGAGGGGAGACTTGTCAAACAGGTGAAGATATGGACAATAGGTATGTAACAATGATCCTGATAATATTATTTTACTACTTTGAAAAAGCATTGGAATTTTCACAATTTAATAACTTATAACAGTTTTAATGCAAATTGACAATTGCCACCAAAGTAAAACTACACTATTCAAAATTTTTAATCTGTACAAATTTTACCTGTATTGAATGGAACTGTTGAATTATTTAAATTGGCTAACTTTGTGAGCAGCCGATTTAAAAAATTCTCAAACTAAGATGAAACATGTGTATGAGTACTTGTATTTGTACTCAAAAACCCTGAAACCAACCATAATTTGGAATGAAAAACTGTTAGTAAGACGCAAACTGTGATTTCATTATTTTTCGTCTCAGAGACGATGAATAAGAGGACCGTTTTGCTCGAGTTAAAAAAGACCGTTATCTTCCTCCCTCCGCGTGATACGCCATACACACAGTACGGTCCGGTGAGCCATGTGCGCGTGTGCACTCCTTACGTCTAGTCTGTGTAACCGACTCCATATATTTTTTCAAATATTGGTTCACATTTATAATATTTAAACATACTTCCTGTGGATATTATACTTTGAAACTTTCAGACTGGTAGTTTTACACTATAACCCTTATGTTTATCCCATTTTAAAAAAAATATATAACAATGTTTACCAATGCCTTTAAGGTTGGAAAGTAAGATTTTTTCTTTTTTTCCCTACATCCATGTGTAATTTTCAGGGAAGTGCTGTGTTACACCTCTTTCCAAAGGCGATTTTTGTCGGTTTATATATTTGGTCATACTGCAAAAATTGTAGGGGGCCTCTGCCAACGCTGATAACCCATCCCCACGGAAAATTTGGTCAATTTTTGTGTTTTGGCAATGCACAGTGGTTATCAAAAAACATACATAACTTTGAAAACTTCTCATTTAAATGGTATAATACCTCGGACCTTGAAATTAATTTCACGATAAAGGATAATTGATATTCCTTCGTGTGGTACCATATTCACAATTGTGGATGAGTGAGCAGTAGACTTTCCTAACGGTATAGTCAAAATCCTTTTGTACCAAGTTTGTGCTGTAGCAATGTGAGTCAAAGGCAGTTGTGCGTTTGTTATCTCATTCTTGGAACAACTGGCGAGTTATTTAAATTGATTTTGTGCATTTGAGTATAAAAGGTGTCAGTTTAAACTCAGGAAAATGCCTATTAACTGAATATAATGATACCACCTCGTCATGATAACACAGTCTTGCTTCATGCCTTGTTTAAGGCACATGTGGAATCATTTTCTTTTACGGCTCATGCAAAATCAACATGCTTATTTCAGATGCGTTTTGAAAAGTGGAAGTTCTGAAGTCTGTTACTGCGGTTAAAAAAAATAAAACCCCCAAAGCAACACACGCGTGTAGTGTCACCCAGATTCGTAACTGCCTCAGCCCAAACTTGGTACAAGGAGATTTTGACAATGCTTTTTTAAAAGGCCGTTACTCAGCCATCCGTTGGGGAAAAGATATGAATATAGTATCTTTCGATAGAAAACAAGTATACACTATGCAATAAAATTCCATTCAGGGCAAATGGGTTCCTTAATTAGAACCTTCCAAAGTGTGGGTGCCCTCAGGGCACCCACACTTTGAAAAAGCTTTTTGTGAATGAGATGTATGGTCTAAGTAACATTAAGGGGGCAAATCTCACATGTAAATGGGCAACTATTTGGGACAGACTCAAAGACTATGATTACAATACAACAAGGTATCTGAATCAGGATCGTACACAGAATTTTTTTCCGGGGGGGGGGGGGGGGGGGCAAGACGCGTAAAAATTTTCGAAGAAACTCAAAAGGGAGGGAGCGAAGCGATCGAGCTTGTCATGGGGGCGCTTTTGCATTTTCAAAAGTTAAATTGAAGGATTTGTTGCACCTTTTTGGTGAATTTTGTGAAAATTTTCAGGAAGTTTTCAAAATTTCCAGGGGGGCAACTGCCCCCTGCCCCCCCCCCCCATGCGTACGGCCATGATCTGAATTGCCCTTTCTTTGTTTATTCCTTGAAAGTTTTTTTCTTTTAATTTCCAGTCAGTAATGTTATGTACATTTTAATCGATATTATATTACAAAATTTAAGAATTGTGTCTGCAATAAGTGAATTTTAGAGAATGCTGTTCTACAAAAATGCCTTGGGCAGCCTATACAGCACTCGGTATTACATATTGTACAACGATGTATTAGGTTGCCTTTAAAAAAAAAGAAAAAGAAAAAACAAAAACACCATCGCACACCCTGCGATTAGACCGCTCTCCGATTTTTGAACATGTTGAAGAAAATTGCACTGCATGGATATTTAAATAATAAAACATTATTTAACCTTCCTGTCAGGCAAGTTAATCAGGATTAAAGGCTGCGAATTTTGGTCCATTGAGTAACTTCCTTCAGTAAGGACCACACATTGGCTTCAAATCGTAAAGAGTCTGCATGGATGGTCTGACGTCACTACGACTGGAAGCCGATTTGGCCTTTCTTTTCAATACGCGAAGGCTTGCAATAATTTGAAATTCGATTTATGTATGATATGACTATCCATAACCTCAGCCGTTGAGATTTCGTATATTAGAATGTTGCTGTCAAATGCTATTGTGAAGTCGTAAAAAAATCGGATCGCAGACATTCAGATCGCATGGTGTGTGACGGGCTAATATAGATGCCGCTATTTTTCTTTTCATTTGGGGGAAGTTGTACCCGTCTCCTCCCCCAAGAAAGAAAATTATGCATATATTTAATGTGACGGAGATGTATATATTCACGATATAGATTATACGAACATTATATGCTTAGTGATCATTTCAAATTGTATGGTTAAATCTTTGTTCTAATCTTGGCTCAATTGATAGAGCGTCCGCCTCATGAACGGGAATGGACAGAGGCGTCGATTCAAAACCATTAATATGAAACGAGCGAGCGCAGCGAGCGAGGAAAAATATACCCTTTTCCATATTGATAGAAGTGTTATTTCGTCATAATAATGTGATAAAAATGTGATATGCGCTATAAAAGAACGGAATATTATTTTCATCATTATCATCAGAATACACTATAAACCTGCCATGCCTGTATGATATCTAAATAATACATCCGATCAGCTGTGTGCCGAATATGACACTGTTTTAGCTACCTCGCTTGCAGTCCGAATCCATTCTGTTTCTACCATAGCGAGCAAAGTCAACGGCCGATCCCGGCAAAATTATATGGATTCGTCCCAAAATCTTTGTCAATCACCTTGCTGCCCAAATATAATGATATTTTGGAATCTCGCTTCTATAATAAGCTACTTGCTGCCCGAAATCATCTTGTATCTAGCTTTTTCCAGCGAGAGAAGCGAGCGAGTTAACGAAAAATATATTTTTGTTTTGCGTTTTTTTTTTCTTTTTATCCAGGCCGTTGTCTCCTGAAAGTTTATCTATTTTTAGGTCAACTGGCCGCTCGATTTCTAGGAGTGACATCTTGTTTGGTTATATTACTTCCTATGAGTAGAAGAATAGTATAACGTTAGATAGAAACACAAGATGCAAACCGATTTCCTTTCATAAGAATAGTAATTATCATCGGCATTGGTTAAGATACTTAAATGCGAGCGAGCGCTTCCCAGTTTCCCATTTTCTTTCTTTTTTCTTGTTTTACGCTTTTATTTCACTTCCTTTCTTCCTTTTCCTTTCTTTTCTCGTTCTTTTTTCTTTTTCCCTTTTTTTTGTTGGGAAATTATTGGGGGGGGGGCAAAATGACATCTTTGCCCCCCCCCCCGAAATTTTCTTGGGGGGGGGGCAACTGCCCCCCTGCCCCCCCCCCCCCCCCCCCCCCCAGGATCGACGCCTCTGTGAATGGAGAAGGGTAATAGCAACATATATGTTATGCAGGGCCCGCTGGAAGATCAGCTGATAATAGCTGAAGTGGCTACCCTGGGTAAATAAGGGTTATTATAATGAATGATACTTTGAAGTATCATTCAAAGATTTGACAATAAGACATGCCATTTTAATGTATGTAACATGAATATACATGTACGTGCAGATGTGTAAATTTAAGACAATCAAATTACAAAGACCAGTTTGTAAATTCTAATGAATATATTACTGGCTTAACCAGAAAAAGACTAAGCCCAGTGAGCCCCCTCCCATCTTCCCCGTCCCGTTGGGATGAGGGGGTGGGTAGGGGAATCACAGCGTATAGCGCATACGGGGCTGCCAAGATATACCCCCTTCTCACTCCTGATTGGGAGGATTCTGCGCTTGTTTTCCCATTTTAAATACGCCACTGAATCCCCTCCCCCTTCTTAAGCTCGTTAACTGCTTGAAATACATTTTGATTCGCATAAAGATACTGTGATCTGTTTATATTCATGTTTGTTCCCTTTTCATAGCTCCGATATTTTAGAAACTGATATTTTTGGGGGGGTATTAATATAAAAATGAATAAACATCATTACCCTCGCCTATATCAAATGAAAGCTTCATGAGTAATTTCACATGTTATAATGTTATGCTGAAATAGCTTTTAATGTTACTTTAAAAGTAGGCTCATATACCACATTATTTGGAAATTTTAAAAAAATCAGTTCAAGTGTTGTGGACTGCAAAATTATCATGCTTATCGAGAATAAAGCACATATTTGATTTGCAGCATGTTGATGCCCATTTCTAGACCTATAACAAAGGGACTATCAGAGAAAAATAACAAAGGGACTATCAGAGAAAAATATAAAGGAGAGGTTTCTTTATAAAGAAACTAAAAGGATTTCACTTTAATCGACACCTTTGAATTGCGTTTTCTTTCAGCAGTTTAATGAATTTAAATGTTTACGTTTTAACTTGAATAATGTCCTACAATGATACAAAACTTTCTTAGTGACTGTGTGCAAATGAATTATGCAGCTGACGCATTGAATCATTTTACATAACTGACATTATTATGTTTAGTTATATGCAGATAGAGAAAGTAATGAAGTGCGCGTGGAGAAGGAAATTTTCTTGCTCATATTAGACATTCTGGAAAAACATTCATGCATCAGGTTATAGTGATCAACTTTCCTTCCAATTGAATATATTCGATGTGTTTTGTATATTGTACATGTGTCATTCAGTAATAATACAAATTCGACTTTCTACATGGCTTGTAATCATGTAGCGGATAGTGAATTACTTTAATTCAACTCAGTTCATATATAGTTACAATAAAAAAGGAAATCTCAAATGCATGAGTCTGTGTAAATATCGTTCATTCAAAAAGTTGTTACACGTGTAAAACTCATGTAATTACAGCGATCTGTCTTTCATTTGGTTTAAGAAATAACAAAAATGATGGAGTAAGAACACCACTTTTGAAATTTTTAACAAATGAAAGATTCTGACATAGTACGACGACAAAAAGAAAAAAAAAATCACTGTACATATCACAGTAGAAAACATTTACGGCTGAATAGAAAAATTATTTTAAAAAAAATGAAGGAGAACAATACTTTCCTGCTTTGGCAAAAGAAACAAGTGACATATCAACCAAATATGAGTTAATGATATTTTTCATATTTTACCTAGTATGCTTTTCTTCTGGGTCAGATTTTTTGCATGAACACTGATCCTGCTAATAGATATGTTAGACAAGACATCATGATATTGCACTGACGTCACTGTAAATGACAGATCCATTTTGCTCTTTTACAGGAAATGTCACTTTTGTCACTTGCTTCCTGTTGCCAAAGTAGGGCAGGATATTTTGAGCATGCGATTCCAGATGCTTTCATTAGAGTGTACCAATCACATGAAATTAATAATTTGTGTACAGCTATATCAAGTGTGAAATAACCCCCAAAATCTTTATCCGGCATTCTAGAAATTAACTGTTAAGGAGTTAAATAACGAAACAAAGGAAAACATAACATCGCACATTATTAGGGCGTTGACAGAATTCGAATGGCCGTTCGAGTATGCCCACGCGTAAACATACGTCGACTAGTCTACATCACTAGTCGCTTTTATATTAATTGAGAGTATATTGAACGCGTAATACCTCGGAGAGGCTGCCGCAGTGGCCAAAATAAGCGTCTTGATTGGAACCCTGTTTCACTAACCAGTACTCACAAGGAGCATTTTATGTGCCAATGCCCGGATGGAAGGAAGTCGAATGTGAAATTTGGCATGGTCAATGCGCGATCAGTTCGGAACAAAGCATGCTCCTTGGTTGACTATGTCATTAATGAGAAATTTGATCTCTTTGTTATAACTGAGACCTGGTTGAAAGATATTGACGACGCCAACAGGGCTGAAGTGACCCCACCGGGCTATAAGCTTCTTGATCATCCCCGACCATCTCGACCTGGTGGTGGCATAGCCCTCTTGGCTAGAGAAGGTATACAAGACGAAGCATGAACTGAAACTTTATCAATCCTTCGAATATTCGGAATGGAGCATTGAGTGTGAATCTTTTCGCTTGTGTTTGGCAGTCGTATATAGGCCACCAT
The DNA here is from genome assembly GCA_029962745.1 of Echinometra lucunter. Classification (NCBI taxonomy): domain Eukaryota; kingdom Metazoa; phylum Echinodermata; class Echinoidea; order Camarodonta; family Echinometridae; genus Echinometra; species Echinometra lucunter. The sequence continues at coordinate 14,970,157 of CM057154.1, read as the reverse complement.
ACTCGGCTAATCATCCAGTCTCAGTCAGCACTTTCGCCAGGGAATTCGGTGAATACCTCGAGCCTCTTATCCTGTCTACGGATCCACTTCTGCTAGCTGGTGACTTTAACATTCATGTTGACTTGCCAAATGACCCCTCATCTTCTAACTTTGTTGACCTTTTGGACTCTTTAGGCCTACAGCAGCATGTCATTGAGCCTACACATGAATCAGGCCATATCTTGGATCTTGTTATTTCCCGTCAGGCAGAAAACATTGTATCTTGTCAACCAAGGTCACATCACTTTCTCTCAGATCATTCTTCCGTGATTTGTCATTTGAATATTGAGAAGCCTGTTGTACCTGTGAAGGAGATTTCATATCGGAACATAAAGTCCATAGACCTAGATTCACTGAAAGATGACCTTCGTTCATCCAGACTTTGCACCGATACTCCAAGGGATCTACCTGAACTGGTTGATTGTTATAACACAACCTTGTCAAAAGCCTTGGACAATCATGCTCCTCTCTTGACAAAGAAGATCTCATCTCGCAGTCTTGTTCCTTGGTACAACAGTGATGTGAAGACAGCTAAAAGGCTCAAGAGACGAGCTGAGCGTAAATGGAGACACACACGTTCTGACAGTGATCTTGCTACGTATAAGGAGAAGAGAACATTTGCAAATAATGTGATGATTGATGCACGGCATGACTTCTACACGTCTCTCATTGATCAACACAAGTCCAATCCACGTCAACTGTTCCAGTGTGCCAATAAGCTACTTGGACGCAACAAAGATGTTCCTCTTCCTCCTAATCCAGATACAGTAGCTCTGGCAAATGACTTTGGGAGTTTCTTCATGCAAAAAATTGAAACAATTCGCCTGAAAATTGATGAACTCACTCCTGACGGATGTCCTACTACACCTCCATCCACTTCCAGTTCTTTGTCTTCATGTCCTCCTGATGATATCGTGCTTGACCACTTCTCCACCTTATCGGTTTCAGATGTCAAGGCTCTTGTTGTGAGATGTGGAAAGAAGTCTTGCCAGCGTGATCCAGTGCCTTCTCAACTTCTTGTGAGCTGTCTGGAGCTGCTCCTTCCAGTCTTGACAGATATCGTCAATTTATCCCTTCAGTCTGGAACATTTATTGAAGACTGGAAGGAGGCTTTCATTACACCACTATTGAAGAGATATGGAATGGAGTGTGACTTTAAGAACTATCGCCCAATTAGCAACCTGAGCTTCCTATCCAAATTGGTAGAGAGTGCTGTCTGTGACCAGCTTCACCGTCACATGGTTGATCATTCTCTATTTCCCCTCTTCCAGTCAGCTTACAGGAAAAATCATAGCACTGAAACTGCCTTGCTGAAAATTAAGAATGACATACTTCTCAATATGAACTCCCAGAAAGTCACTCTACTTGTGTTATTTGATCTGAGCTCCGCCTTCGACACTGTTGACCATAAAGCCCTTCTAAGACGTTTGCAAACAAAGATAGGGCTTTCCGGACATGCATTGGAATGGTTTCAATCATACCTACTTGGTAGAAGTCAGCGAGTAATTATCCGCGGCTCCCATTCCGAGAGGTTCGACCTGCAGTGCGGCGTCCAGCAAGGATCCTGTCTGGGGCCACTCCTGTTCTCTATCTATACGTCTGACCTGTTTGATGTCCTAGAGAAACATCTCCCATATGCCCACTGCTATGCTGATGATACTCAGCTTTACTTTTCATTCAAGCCCAATGGTGATGTTAGTGAAAGAGAAGCTGTAGCAGTGATGGAGTCCTGTCTCAGTGATATTCGAACTTGGATGGTTAAGAACAGATTGCTGATCAAAGATTATGATACAGAGTTCCTTATCATTGGCACACGACGGCAACTCCAAAAGATTAACATTCCCCACATCAAGGTTGGCGAAGCTGATATTGTTCCGGTTTCTCATGTCAAGAATTTGGGTTGTATTTTTGATTCAACCTTGAACTTGGATCAGCATGTCCTAATGACATGCAAGGCAGCTTTCTTCCATCTTCACAACATCCGTCGAATTCGCAAGTATCTGGACCAAAGATCATTACTCACCATGATCCATGCTTTCATCACCAGCCGCCTGGATTACTGTAATGGTCTGCTTTATGGTGTCACTGCTACCCAGATTGAGAAATTACAGCGAGTTCAAAATGCAGCTGCCAGACTTGCCACAGGTACACCCAAATTCTCCCACATGCAACCAGTCCTCCGTCAACTGAACTGGCTTCCCATCAGGTCCAGGATCCACTACAAGATACTTCTACTCACTTTCAAATGCATCCATGGTCTCGCTCCTCCCTACTTATCTGAACTCATAACTATCCGTCAACCGTCCCAGTACACCCTCCGCTCCTCACAAGGTATCACACTGAACTATCCTACTTCCAAGATGCTGGCCACACTTGGTGACAAGGCATTTTCATCTGCTGCTCCCAAACTGTGGAATCAACTACCCCATACACTCCGGAACCAACAATCTCTCAATGTTTTCAAAAAACACCTAAAAACTCACTTGTTTCATTAATAAGTTCACCGTAAAGCGCATTTGAACATGCTATATGGAAAATGCGCTATATAAATGCATTATTATTATTATTATTATTATTATTATTATTATTATTATTATTATTATTATTATCTCTTTATAGAAGTATATTTGGGATATTTAGTGTAGTGACATTGAGTCCTCACATCCAGCACAAAATGTCTTTGGGTGATTGGTACACGTTAAGATCTTAGTATCTACTGTTCCTTTAGCTGTTCCAAATATGTTCAAGATTAGATATTTTGCGTCAAAATCGCATGCAGTTCTTTTCAATATAGTCTATCATTTTGATTCATTCTTGGTGATGATAAATTTCCGCATGTGCAAAAACAAAAAACAAAACAAAACAAAAATCCTTAAAACTATCATCATGAAAATCTTTTATAAAAGGTGACGCACTCATTGTCAACAACTATAGACTAATATCTTTACTAACATCCATTCTCAAATGCTTGAAAAACTTAATTATTCCGGAACAATAAATTTTTCACAGGAAAAGAAGGTAATAAGTGATTCACAATTTGGGTTTAGAGAAAAGCTCAGTACATCTGACGCAATCTTAACTTTTCTCGATAAAGCAGCACGTGCAATCGATCACTATCTTCATACTATTGGAATTTTGTAAAACTTCTTGAAAGCGTTTGATACGATAAACTTTATCATTAAGGTACATCATTAACATTTGAGAATTTGAAAGTTACCTTTACAGAAGACAGTTTGTATGCATCTATAATTCCAATTCTTCTGTTTAAAACAAGTTGTGGCAATCCCCAAGGGTCCATCCTGGGTCCCTTACTTTTCATCCCTTACATTTATGACTTCCGTAAATTCTTCCTATCTATTGTCCTTTTTATTATGACTCTAATATTTTTACCCCCATCGTTATCCTCAATATCTACTTGATACACTGTTTAGTGTATCAAGTAGCTACATGTTGCTGAGTGGATTAAATGTAACAAACTTTTAAAAATCTAGATAAGATATATTTATGCCTTCTAGTAATTCTTTTAATTACTTGCCCTCGCATGTCATCCTTGATGGAACCATGTTAAAAAGGGTTCATAGTAGCAGATTTTTTTAGGAATGATTGTAGACGAGGATTCATCTTGGAAGCCGCATATAAACAATGCATGTAGCATTGTCTCCAGAAATATGGGGATGATCAACAAATTATTCAATATTAAAATCACTATACTATGCTATGCATTAATGTATCTTTATTTCTCAACTATGGCATACCAGAATGGGGCAACGCAAGGAAGACCCTAACAGACACGATATCGTTACTTCGGAAGAAAGCCGTGAGAATAATCTACAATACTGACTACCTTGCGCATATATACCGACTCTGTTTTTTTTTTTTTTTTAATCTAATTAACTTTTGAGGATCAATGAAATATCTTTTCAATTTGAGGTATTTATGTTTCAGATGAATAATCACGAGCTACCACGTATTTTTTTACTCAATGTTTGCTAGGAATCAGCAGTTTCATAATTGCCCCAATGTAATCTAGATGATTTCAGTTACCAAGAACAAGAACACTTTTTGCCAATCACATTAACCAGACCGAAAATATGGAATTCTCTCCTCCACCCCAGTCTTACACAGCCGAAATTCACTCAACAAAAAAAGAAAGTGAAGACTTTTTCAAGTTCAGATTTTTCATAGAAGACTTTGATAAAAGTCAATATCAAATTAAAGAAAATTTAATAGTCTTTTGATTTGGTATGCGAAAATAAAGCGAAAATTTATGCATGAGTGAACATATCCGTTTTTCTCTTCCAAGGTTCAAAAAAGTAAAAATGGCAAAATTGGATATTCACGTGTACATGCCCTTCCACTTAACTATGGGAGCAAACGGTTAAACTTACACAATGTTGATGCATTCAATAATGAGTCTTCGCTCCCTAAATCTCTTTCCAGCCGCCCCCCCCCCCCGGCAAAAGAGGAAAAATAAAGAAAAAAAGAGAAGAAGCTTTTGTTAAATCCAAAATTCAAATGCCATCTGGAGTAGACACAAGAGTGGCTAAATGCCCCAAATTCGATTTTAATCAATTTTTTCAATTAGTAAACTTAAACACAAAATGAGTTTTGCGCATAAGTCAACACATTCATTTACCTGTTCCAAATCGCCAAAGTAAAAGTTTTAAAAATGCAGCCATTTTTTTCCTATGTCAAGCGACTTGAAATTCACCGTCATATTGCACTGAAAGGCTCAATCATGTAATTTCAGGCAAGTCCCTCAATGTGTTAGTTTGATCTTTTGTTCCCATTGTTGTGGAAGGGCATTTACAATGAATGGCAAACTGCCAATTTTTTGCAAGTTTTACGTTTGTACCTTGGAAGAGAAAAACGAATGTGTTCACTCATGCGTAAAAGTTTCTTTTTATGTTTACCTATCAGATCAAAAGGCCATTAGATTTCCTTTAATTTGATATATGATATACTGATTTTTATCACAGTCTTCTATGAAAAATCTGAACTTGAAAAAGCGTTCACTTTCTTTTTTTTTTTTGTTGAGTGTATATTTCCTTTTAATCATAATTGACATTATCCTGTCTAATCTTTCATAATTCTTTCAGTCCACCGTACATCCTTCATCCCTTGCGTGTGGAGCGACTGAGATGAGTGAGACATGCCAGGCTACCCTTTCCCCTCGCCCTCGCCCTCCCGCGTCCCGTTCTCCCTTTCATTGTGTGATTTCGGTGTATATCTGTGAGTGTATCTGGAGTGCCTTTACTGAGTGCCTTTGCTTAGGCCCATGTACTGTGCGCTGGGTCCGCCCACTTGACCGAAGGCCCGCGAGACCGAAGGCCCGCGAGGCCAAAGGCCCGCGAGACCTGTTATCAGAGGGGGAAGGGGTAGAGCCAAATACTTCCCGGTAACTGCGTCTAGATTTAGTGGCGTAGCTAGGATTTCAGTTTAGGGGTGGCGGTAAACTGAAGAGCGCGGGAAGCGAGCTCCCAAGGGAGGTGCAGGGAGGGGGGAGTGACCCCCCGCGAGAAGCGCGGAAGCTCCGACATTTTCTTCGAAATGTTCCTTATCTGCTCCTGCTCTTCTTACGTTTTCCGCCTGTTTTTTTTATTGGGGGGGGGGCACAGCCAAAAATTTCCCGGTAACTAAGTCTAAAATTATTGGCGAAGCTAGGATTTAATTCAAGGGGGCGGTAGTCAGCACGCGAAGCGTGCGAAACACTTGCTGAGCGCGCAAAACTCCCTGGGGGGGGGGGGGGATGCAGGGAGGGGGAAGCTGTGACGATTCTTGAATTATTCCTTGTCTGCTCCCGCTCTTCTTACGTTCTCCTATACTTTTTTTCTTTTCTCGTTCACGTTTTCCCCCTTCTTTTTCTTTCTTTTTTTTTTTTTTTTTGTTTGCGGTTTTTTTTTTGGGGGGGGGGGGCAACTGACCCCGCCCCCTTTGCTACGAGGGCGTAATCAATTAATAAATATAGATGTTCATTTATCTATTCATCATTCATGCATTCATTCATTCATTCAGCTATTCATTAATTAATTCCTTTTTAATATCAATTTTCTAAGATAACATTTCAGCTTCTACCGGAGTATTAACTCATTAGACTTGGAATAGTTTGCAAAAATGCTTTTCATGATACTACGAAATCGGACACCCCATCCCGTCTTTCACTTCATCGTCTAACGAAATCATGCCAAAGTCTCTGAAGAAATCTACACAACCTAGGTGAAACCAAAAAATGTTACAACTATTAGAACATAATTCTTAAAGAACTGATGAACCAAAATACAGTGGTGCCGCATCCGAAGTGGGCTGTTGGCAAATTACAAGCTTTTCTTTTTCAGAAATATTCTAAAGATATTTTGCATATAAACGCACACACTCATCCCACCCACTGATAGACACAGAGCACGCTCAAATAAATTGGATATTCTTCCAAGTTCTTTTCCTCTATACTTTTCTCACAGCTCATTTTACTTTCAATTTCTCCTATCGTTCCTAACATTCCCCCCTCTCTCTCTCTGTTCTCTTCCGATTATGTTAACATCTTGATTCCTAAATAAACGCCCCATCCCTGGACCCTCCCCCCCCCCCCTCCTCAGAGAGCCCGTTTCGCGCGCTCAATAAGTGTTTCGCAGGATTTGCATGCTCACCACCCCCCCTAAAATGAAATACTAGCAACGTCACTAATTCTAAACTTAGTTACCGGGAATTTTTTGACTCCCCCCCCCCCCCGATAACAGGCAGAGAACGTAAGAGGAGCAGGAGCAGACAAGACACAATTCGAAGGAACGTCGGAGCTCGCGGGGGACACTCCCTCCTCCCTGCAGCCCCCTTGGGAGCGCGCTTCCCGTGCTCACTACCGCCCCTAAACCGAAATCCTAGCTACGCCACTAATTCTAGACGGAGTTACCGGGAAATATTTGGCTCTGCCCCCCTCCCCCTCTGATAACAACGAGGCGCCTTAAACCACTCGACCGCGGTACCTGATGAAGGAAAATAAGATACAAAAAAGTCGGCCTCGCGGGCCTTCGGTGTCGCGGGCCCTCGGTCTCGCGGGCCTTCGGTGAAGTGGGCTGTCACCGTGCGCTTGTATGCGGGAATGTGTGTGTGTGTGTGTGTGTGTGTGTGTGTGTGTGTGTGTGTGAAAGGGTGTGTGGGGGTGTGGTGTGCGTGTGTGTGATGTGGTTTCCGTGCCTGTCTATTTTTGTCGTTAATTTCCAGGAGCCTCCAGTCCACAAGCCTGGTTTCCTATTCGGCCTCTGCATTTCCGAACATTTTTTTTTTGTTTGCTTTAAACTGTTATTTGTTGGCAGCTTTGAAAAAAAGATCATGTAATAATTCATTTGAAAGTTTGTTGAAAGTGTATTAATCTTTGTTCCATTTATGTTGATATGTAACACCGCCTGCTTTGTTTTGTTTGGAAATGAAAATGAATAAAGGAAATGAAATAAATTTCTTAAAAGCTCATTCAAATAAACCTACACGACAAAATACTGTATACGATATAGTAAAGATGACTGACCCCCACTGAGTGTATATGTATTTTGATAACGATTTTTTTTTCTATTGAATAATACCTGAAGAGATAAAATGAAAAATTATACGATATGGTAAAGATAATTTACCCCAAAACACCTCTTTAATAAACATTTTCATTCAATAACAATCAGCAATGTTGCTTTTAAATCGTAAGTTTAAAAAGCTCTGGTCACAAAAAAAAAAGAAGAAAGAAATCCCTAATAGCTAAGATATGCTATTTAACACTTATACACACTGTATATTTTCAAACTCTAGTGTCACATTAAATTCTTTATCTCAAAACATCCTTATCATAATTCCAACTTCGTATAGTAATGACGTTATCTTTTTTCTTTAGCAAAGAAGAAAGGCAGCACGATCTACGCCTACTTTATACGTATTTGACCCCAAACACCATGGAGTGCAGAATAAAGTGAATGTGAATTAGATTCATAGTAAATTCAAAGTCCGTATTCATGAATGCCATCATATCCTAGAGCGTAATTTCACGTAAATATTTGACAATACAAATGTCAATGTCTTCAAGAAAAATAATTTTGAATAACCTAAACCCAATTACCAAACGTATTACATCAACCATGTCAACGGAAAAGCGATTCCCAGACAAAAATGAGACGACCTACTGTATTGATCATTTGGTGCTATGTCTGTCAAACCTCTGGCAGTGCTTCGTGCCATGAAATTTTACTCCAAGTTTTAATACTAGTTCAGGTCCGGCGCCAGGTTATTTTGATGGGGGGGGGGGGGGGGGAGGATGACCCATAGGTGAGTTTAATAACGTTTAAAATGAATAAATAGGGGTATTATATAGTTGCAAGCCCCGGGCCCCTCTTTTTCCACACTCTTCTTTCATCTTCCTCCTCTTTTTCCTTCTTTTTCTCATTTTCCCATTTTTTATCACTTGAAAAATCATGAGGGGGGCGGTCGTCCCCCTGCCCCCTGTAGCGCCGCCCATGTACTACTTACCTACATGAATAATACTTATTCCTTCATAGACTACCAGTAGTCTTAAGCATCGGACATCCTTTGATATACTTCATAAAAATCATAATAATCGAAAACTCTCCCTTCTTTTTTTTAAAACCTTCGTCAGCTGAAAGCAAATGCGACGCATCTCTACTTGCTAGAACAATTTCTAAACTACTTGTCAGAATATTTTTTTTAAATCTAAGAACCAATTAACCCCATCGGTAAAATATTTATCTGTGTCTCCTTTCTTCTTCTTGTTTTAAATTTTTGAAAGAGGTATTAAGGAGAATTGCGCCGTCATCGTCTTTCTATGTCCCATCGCATTCACTTATTTTCTCTCCTATAAGAACGCATTCTAGTCACCGGCCTGCTTCGATAATTTAGTGGATGTCCCGCACTTAGGTTTGTACTTTCCATCCAACCAATGGCGCAAGTCCAGTGTAGGTATGAGATTGAAGTCCTTACAGCTGACACGCTTGTTACTGAAACCTGGAAAACCACCTGATTGGTCGGGATAGTCGTGGGTGGCGCTGTAGTCGGCAAAAGAGTTTATTCCCCTACATGTGGACAATATGGGATGAGGAATATTTTGTAAGGCACCTTTAAGGCTTAAGATAAGCATTTTCTGGTCGCGTGATTTGATTTTTTAAGGACAAGGAAGGAACATGAAGACAATTTCACATGCATGAAAATAAAGCCTACTGGAAAACATTACCTTTAATACAATTAATAGTAATTTCAAAATACCTTTGCATAAAAACAAACATTACATAAACAGGTAAATTAATAAATAATAAAATGAAAGAATTGATTGCTTAATTAATAGATAAAAAAAAAATGAGTAAAAAAATGAAAGCATGAAAATATCAAGTTTTTTGAAACGGGTTATCTAAAAATGATAAAATAAAACAAAGATAGGCAGATAATGAAGGAGCTTTTATATTCCTTAATATCTCTTTTCAAACATTAACGGAAGCACAATTTGTATTTGAAACGCGTGTTGACTAACTCTCACTGATTTTAAACATTTCAAATTTTCCTGGCAATCCATTATTTGTTGTATCTCATTTTTCGCATTTCATCTATGTTGAGTGGAAAACACGATCTGATAAACTGTTAAGTCAGTCCTTTTCTTTTCCTGACACCCATGTGACTCTCTTAAAATTCTACTGTCCTTTTGTATAGTCTTTTCTGATATATGATGATAATATCAATAATAATAACAAAACGTGTAACAACTACAACAACAATAATAATAATAATGATGATAATAATAATGATGATAATAATAATAATGATAATAATAATAATGATAATAGTAATAATGATAATAATAATAATAATAATAATAATAATAATAATAATAATAATAATGATGATAATAATAATGATGATAATAATAATAATGATGATAATAATAATGATAAGAAGACGATGAAGAAGAAGAAGAAGAAGGAAATGACGAAGATGATGATACAAAACTTAGTCTATCTTGCCCTCTTACCCTGGTTGTTCATCAGCGACATGGAAGACGAACGGTTGAATGGTATCGACTTCATCTAGGGTGTCGCAAATCAACCTCGCAAACGTCATCTTACGGATAGCATTCCTCTGATCTACAGAACGATTGAAAAATTACTCTTATATAGTATTTTGCAAAAAAAAAATAAACCAGTCGCTGTGTCTATAGTGGGGTTTGAACAAAGGCGGTTAGACCAGGTGCGTCTTGTCATTCCAAGGTTCGCTATTCCGAACACACGAATTATGTATACCTTTAGGTTCGTTTATCCGAAATTGAAATAGTAACGTTAATCCGAAAGTGAAATAAGGTTCGTCAATCCGAAAATGCAATAGGGTTCGTTAATCGGAAAAAATAGGGTTCGTTAATGGACCTTAAATTTCATTTTCATTTTAATGATATGTGACCCTACGGGAGGTTTACCCAAACGGAGCACGCATTCTTCGGGTTATAAGATCACTGCTCTGCTTGTGAGGCATAACGCATCGAAAAAGTTGGTTTGTGACTGGAATTTCAATTTTAATATATTAACATTTAAACCGAATTTTAAATGGAATGCATGCCATTTGCTTACTTAGTTCAAGGGCCTGCATGCCGGCGGGATTCTCGTACCAGAATCGATCACCAAACTTCAGATCGTGGAAGTGCTTTCCCAGGATACAACCCACAGTTGGACCCACTAGGGCACCATCTAATGGTTCCTCAACGACCATCCCAATAAATGCATCAATGTCATCAACGTGCCTGTAGTCGCAGAACAAAAGCAAAGAAGTCGCAGATCAAAAACACAGAAAGGTTACGTCATTGGCAAGAATTATGCTCCTATAATTTGCTTTGGGCTTTATGGTAAGGGTTACCTGTCGCGAATGGAGTTTCAGGTAAGATGTAAGGTTAGAGTTAGAGCGTTTTAGAGTGTTTGGGTCATGGATGAAGCCACGTAGAAATTTAGTGTAGAACATGTTGGTATGTGTATACCTGATCTTCGTAAAACATGTCAAAGTCTTCGTGAGAACACATGATATATCAGCTTTATACGTTTGCACGGGATCGTCGTAGTTTGAAACTAAAAGTTAACGAAACCTCGAAGTTTTAAACAACGACCCACAAACAACTATGCGGGTTCACAAGGGCATAAAACTGATCGAAGTTAAAAGGTAATTAAGCATTTAGTTAACGACAAGCATGCGAAATCTAGAAGTTAATTGCCTATTCATGGCACAATTTTGAGATAACCTTGATGCTTAAATCCATGTGCTGAACCTACGGCTTAGGGACTCTCTGAACGACGTTCTTACGTGTACGCTTTCTTCAAGACGTCGATGGTGTCTGGTGCCATCACGTCATTGAGTTCGTTGAAGCTAGAAACTTTCGGAAGATCACAGAAGGTACGCCATTTTGTATATCCCGGGAGGCCATGATCTCTACCACGTTGTGTGTTGATGGCTACAAGATCTAGACCAAAGCTGAATTTGATAATGATAAGGACAATGATGATGATGATGATGTTAACAATAGCAGTAACAACACTAACCAAAGCATTATAAAAGATTAACAATGATAATATTGATAACATTGATGACAATGATAATAACAACATAACAATATTAATAACAATGATAATAATGATTAAATTCATAATTGGGTCAGGGACGGCGCTCAAGGGGGGGGGGGGGTTGGGAGGGGACAGATTGGCCCTTTTCCAAGCACCCGAAAAGTGGCTCTTTTTACCCATGAAAAATGCCCCTTTTCAAAATTGTTCAGTGACCCTTTTTCTTCACAAGAGCCCGTTTTCTTTTTTTGAAAAGTGCCCTTTTCCACTTCAGATAAGTTGCCTTCTTAAAACCTAAAAGAGCCAAGTTTTACACCTGATGTGTGCTCCGTTCCCTTTTTGACAGCGCTCTATTCTCTTCTGAGAAGTGCGCCTCTTTCACTTCTGATGAATTTCCCTTTCGAAATGTGGAAAGTGCCCGAATGCCCCATTCATTTCTCATGATGCAATTTTGCTGAGTGCCTCTTTTAAGTGTCCCTTTTCAAAAAAGGCAGGTGCCTCCTGAGCTTTCAAAAATTCATTCCATCACCCGAACAGTAGGACATAAGCATTTCGTGCAATGATAGTAGGCCGACTGCTAGCTGAACTCCAAGTATACAAGCAGAAATACTTATGAAAGCATACTAGATATTAAAATTGTCGCAGAAATACCGTTTACGGTTATATCATACCAAACTGCGTGCCCTACACAGTCAAGAAAGTGTGCCAGTGCAAAAATTTTTATATGAAGTAAAGATGTCGCTTGGTACCTGTTGTTTGGATCAGCAAATAGGAACCTCGTGACATCTTCACTAAAGAACCGATCAATCTTCTCGAGCGGCTGGACCAGCATGCCGAGCGTCAAACTGTCTATGCCGCCATTTTGAACGTCATGAAGTGAGCTGCCATTGAAGAATGCTAACCGCAGTATGATTGGGTCGTATACCTCTTCGTAGCGGACATTCACGCGGGTGAGATTGGAAGAAATCTGGCTGTGGCCCATTCGGAAGGCTGCGTGGGTGAAGACGTTAGGCATATTTGCATCAACCTCCGCCTGGTAACCACGGTAGGGATCGCCCGTACCGACGTTCAAGCGATACCGCTTCATTAAGTCATTGCCGAGTGTGACCGGTAGATATTCGTTGTATGAGATGTGTTGCAGGACGGAGGAAACGATCTTCCTTGTTTCGAGGAAGATGCGTTCGTTACCCCAGAGTGGATTCATTGCGGAGAGCTGCTTGGCGACTCGGTTGTGGTACCGCATGAAGATCGTATGAAGCGCGGTCAGTCCTGCTTGGACGGCGGCGCGTTTGTCGCCGGCCTTACCGCATGGGAACTCAGAATCCCGGCCATCACATTTGGCGTTTTCTTCATCATCTGGCAAGAAGTCCTTGAGGGATGGATTGAAAGGATTCTGACGAGATCTTAAGAGACCTGAGGAGAATGACAGTTTTTTCCTGAAGTATGATACATAATCTAAAGTGTACGTACACGTCCATGGTTAAATGCGAAAAAAAAACCAAAACAAAACAACCCAAATCTTCCTTCAGGACATTTCTAAATAAAAACTGCAAGATATACAAATTGTTATGAATCTATTAAATATTTGATAAAGTTCAAAATGGGCATTATAACAGGCGCACTCTTGATAAATCGACCCACCGACCAATCATGGGCTTTCATTCAAGCAAATTACCAATCACAGCACCCGATAATCAGTAGCCGGTCCTCGGCCATCAGGTATCGGTACATACCTCCAGAGGTCCTCAAATCAGCTTGTACACTAGCCGACGATCCGTAGAGAATCGATCCGTCGATGTAAGATGTGATTTGATTGAGTTGTTCCCGCGGCTGATCCACACATCCTGGTCCAGGAACTGTCTTGGAGCGCGAGAGAGGGATGCAGCGGGTGCGGAAGGCAGGATCATCGGAGGGCACTGGGATAGGGATGCAGTTGTCTTCGGTCTGGCAACCACAGGTGTCTAAAGAACAGAAAAATTTAGTATCATGTTAATGATAATAAGCACGATACATGTATGCTTAACATTTAGTATCAACGGCTCCAGTGGTTGCTAAGTTACTTTTCATCCTATCATTAGATTTCCCCGCAATTAAGTAAGGAAATCTGCAATTGTAAGATGCAGATTTCAGTGTTGCTACATGGAAATCAAAGGGGGGGGGGGGGGGTGGAAGGGTCATGGGTCAGTTTCCACTGATGACTGAAACAACTCCGTTTAACAGCAAGGACATATTTGAAATTGATATACTGCTGGCCATATTAAAACCATGGAGTAAATGTAATATCTACATATTTCAGTCTAACTTATTCACTGTTTTTGTTGGTTGTTGCTTTTTTCATTTAATTTTCTAACGAAGGTGAATTAGGTGCTCCACAGGCCATTCATAGATCACTAAACTGAAACAGTCCTCATGGGGGGGGGGGGCATGACGGTCCGATGTACGTGCACTGTTGACAAACATCTGTACAGAAGCTTTAAAGTGCCTCCAAAAGACGAGATAAATCAGGAGGCGAAGACAAGACGAGGCAAGATGACAAGACAAGATCCTGAATCTTGTCAAGTCGACTTGATAAGGACGAGAAAAAAAGACAAAATCCTGGATCACGTCCAGTCAACTTGACAAGGACGTGAACACAAGAAGACAATTTAAGATTCTGGATCTCGTCAAGTCGATTTCATTAAGAAGGGTTAAGGAAAGACGAGAAGACGAGATGCTACATCTGGTCAAATCGACTTCATTAGGAAGGGATGACGAGAAAACGAGATACTGAATCCCGTCAAGTCGATTTCATCACGACGAGAAGACAAGAAGCATTGGCGTAAGTCCGGGGATGGAGGGGGGATGGGGAGATATATCGCCCCCCACTTTTTTGAAAGGGGGGAGGGGGAATGGCGTGCACAAATATCCCCCACTTTTTAAGGAAGAAATGATATTTGAATTAATCAGTTAATAAAATTCTTAATAATTTGTCATAAACAACCTTCATTTTTTTTATTTTAGAATTTCTATTTGAAAATGCGATTTAAATCCAGAAATGTGCTTATCTTTGGCTTGCTCGCTTCGCTCGCTCATCATATTTTAGAATTTTCGTTTGAAAATGCAGTTGGAAACCGGAAAAGTCGTTATTTTTGGCTCGCTCGCTTTGCTCGCTCTTCATATTTTAGACTTTCTATTTGAAAATCCGATTGAAAACCAGAAAAGTGGCAATTTTTGGCTCGCTCGCAAGATAAAATTAAAATGTTTTTAAGGGGGTCTGTGTAGGTGGGTGAGGGCGTGTGTTTATACTTAAGTGTGATTTCGACAAAAAAGCGGCAGAAAAGTCGATCATCCCCCCCCCCCCCCCCTCCTCAAAGTGGATTTACGCCGATGACAAGAAGACAAGATCCTGGATCTCGTCAAGTCGACTTCATTAGGAAAGAATGACGAGAAAACGAGATACTGGATCTCGTCAAGTCGATTTCATCAGGACGAGAACACAAGACGACAAGATCCTGGATCTTGTCAAGTCGACTTGATAAGGACGAGGAAAAAAAGACGAGAAGACGAGATACTAGATAACAATGATAATAATAATACACTGCTTTTATATAGCGCATTTCAACTCAGAGATAATTCTCAATGCGGTCAGGTCGACTTCTTGTTGACCAAAAGATGAGAAGACAAGATCCTCGATCTTGTCAAGTCAACTTCATGAGGATGACTTATCCTGATGTCGACTTATGTATGTATCCAGGCTTGAAGCACGGGGCTTCTCAGTGTTCATTAACCCATCTGCACCAAACAAAGAATTAACGAAGGTTGGAAATTAGTCGGTGGGACAGATAGTCCTAAGGAGAATGCTTTATCACAATCTTATTCGCAGTGTACCCCTCATCCTCTACTAATCTGATGAGCTCGGTCTAATTTCAACCCGAGGTAATTATATTCATTGTATCATTTCTGAATTACCATATTCCTAAGTTGATCAAATATTGTTTCCGTATTATTTCGATATATTTTCTTCACTTATATATTATGTCGACATTTAATTGTTCAGTTATGTATCATTATTCCTAAAGTTGCTAAAGTATCATTTCCGTATTATTTCGGTATATTATTTTGATATTTAATTGTTCAGTTATGTATCATTATTCCAATTATGTATTATTTCGACATTATTTTGATATCATTTCTATGTGTATATTATTTTGCCTGTTCGTTTCTTATCTGTTCAGACCTGATGAAGGCCATGTTGGCCGAAAGCTTGCCATTACAATAAAAGGACATGATCGAGAGCTACGTCAGCTTAATTCCATTTATTTTCTTTCACTGTGTACTAAAATGAAGCACTGCACACGTTTTGAGAGGGGACATCTTCCTTCATATATATATATATATATATATATACACCCATATATATACATATATATATATATATATATATATATATATAAGATGAAATGACAAAAAGACAAAAGATAAATGAAAGAAAAATATGAAAAAATATGGATTGAGAAATGATGTTAAAAACCCTGACTGGGGGGGGGGGGGGTGATGGTTGGGGAGAGATGGAGAAATGACCCCCATGTGTTCACAAAGAATACTGTGGGAACAGGGGAAGTTCATTGCCACCCCCTGCCTTCATAATGCGTTATATTGCCTCATGCACTTTCTATGTTCTTGTTGTTCTGATCGTTCTTACATGTATTTGAATGCTAGATGTGTTAAGAAACACGCCTGAAAAATAAATAGAAAACCTACATCGGGCGGAAATCTAACATATCAAGGAAACTGACACAAATTTAAATGACGGATGTGTATTTCCAAATTTTGATAAATTATCGATCAAAACTGAATGCAATTTGAGGAAGACGAATATTCTGGAGTATAAAATTTAACCATGAGAACAGCAGGTTCCCAAAAATAGAACTCAAAGTTCAGTGACGTACGTTGCGGTCAATATTCCATGGTTCAAAAGAACAAATTTGCATATTATTTTATTGAATTAATAATTATATCACATAAAATAACCATATGGCCTGAAAGCTAGAAACAGATAAAGGGAGTGCAAAATATGAATGAGCTTTTGCTTATAGGTTGTATAAGGTTGAGTATATCATACTCTTAACTGCATTTAAACCATAAGGAAATGAGCGAAAAACAACAGAGAAAAACAGGGTCACAAATATGTGTGAGGAAGTTCCATGATTCAGACTACAACAAATTACCAAATGGCTTCATGGCTAATATCAGATAAAGGGAGTGCAAAATCTAAATGAATTTGGAATAATGCTAGATATTATTGTTATTATTGTTGTTGCTGTTATATACCGCACTTTTCCCCATAAGGCCCAAAGCGCTTACAATAAATGAAAATTACATAAATACATGTAATTATAAGAGGAAATAAATAACCCTAATAATAATAATAATAATAGTAATTTGCAACATTTATACAGCGCTTAATACAAATGTTTCTAAGCGCTGCATATCATTACCCCGGCTTTAGCACGGCTACCCTGATCAGGCCTAATACAAACTGCAAAAGAAAAATATGTGTTTTAAGGCCTTTTTGAAGGTAGTAACTGATGAAGACTGTTTAATTCTAAGTGGTAAATCGTTCAAAGACAAGAACCCTGGCTCGATTCCCTGCGGAGACATTTTTTCAACCGTTGCAAAAATTTCAAAAAGGACAGGACAGCTCTGGGAAACTTTGAATTAAGCTAAGTTCTCTCAAATGCTTTCACATGTATTTATTTCCATGAGATTTTCAAACGCTGTTGTATATATATTTGCTTACATACATATTTATAGCATGTTATACACGACGCAACAAAAAGACAGAAAATTAAATTATGAGCTTGTCGTAGTTACTTGGATGTATAGGTGTGTGGCCTACGTCGTGGTCGAGAAGCTGACCAAAATGCATGGTCATTGCGTTCAATCTGGGAACGAGCACGGAGTCGTTGCTTACGACGATGTTCGTGATTTCTCTGGTACTTGGTAATGTTCTGCCACCTTCAGCTTGACGCAAGGAACCGATACCTGTGAAGGAAACGAGATAAACGAAGTTATTAGGAAGCACGTACATGGCAGAAGGGCCCGCAGAAGGGTCTACATTACATGCTTTATTAAGCCTCGACCTAATTGTTCAAACGTGTGAACCACAAAAATCTAATCAACATTTTAACTCACACCAATTTTATACAACAAAATATCAAGCTCCCATAAATCCTATTCAGCAAAATACATTAAAAACCAGAAAACAGTGCCAAGGTCCTTTGGCAAGACGTTAATCCACATTTGCCACACTCGACCCAGGTGATTTTAATGGGTACCTAACAGGAATGAATTCCTTAAAATGCTTGAGCGTTCTAATGGCAGCTTGGCTTAAGCCAGGGCAATGATATCCGAATTCTTTTGGAATCGCGTAAAGCCATTACATCATGTGCGCTTTACAGAAACAGAATATCAAAATTATTATTACCATCTCCATAGTCTGGCGGAAGGTATCTCTTGAGCGGTAGCCCTTCCTTGCCGAGGGCAGGATGGAGGAGGTTGTTACACGATCCATCGGCCGAGTGATAGAACATCAGATTAGACACTCTACAAGACTCTGGCTTGGTGAAATAACCCAGTTCATCACAAAGTGATTGTAGTTCTCTGAAAATTTAACATAATCAATAGAATAATGAGAATTGGTAGGTGTTCACGTTTAGTCTCTATACACATCTGGCAGCACATTATTTTTGGCAGCACCAACAACGATCAAAATGGCTACAGCCTACGAGAACGACAGCACACTCTACCGCCGACCCACGATACTGACAATGTCGGTCTAGTAGAAAACCCTCAGAAAAGTTGACAGCAGGTCCGTGTTACCGACAGCAAACAAGACAGATAGCCCAGGAGATGGTTCTGTGGGCCTTCTGTCAACCTTTACGAGAGTTCATTATCTGTGCCGACTAGAGGGGCAGTTCGTCTGCTGGACTGTCGGCCTCTACTATTTTCGGTTTTGGTCTGCTGGGATGTCCCGCATCAATATAATGTTACCGGAAGCTTTCCGAATTGAATTCTTTGTTTCCTATGTCGTGACGAAGACACGACTCAGATGGTTGGGTTGAAGCATACGCTCCAAATTAATGTTACCACTACTGTCTGAAGAAAGAGCATACTGTTCTGCATTTTCACAAAGTACAAAGCAATTAGTATTTACGTAGATGAGGTTTACGGTTCACCATGTTGGAAGTCCTGAAAAGGACTGTTAAGTTAGAGAGAGTAGACGAAGTTGATGGGGAGGAGAAATGGAGAGACGAGACAGAGTAAGACAGAGTGGAGGGTATCTTTCTTGAGAATGGGTAAAGTCCTAAAAAAAAGGACTGTTAACCAGTTGAGAAGGCAACGAGGAGAGAAGGCTCTAACCGGATGAGAAGGCGATGAGGAGAGAAGGCTCGAGGTTCCGAACAGCTGGACTGTCCGTCATTATCCATAAAACCGTTCATAAAACCTACCATTAATGATAACTCTGCCATCAATGTTAACCACCATGATAACATTGCTCCATGGATAGCCAATCAATTTCAAGCTTTGCATGGAAGTTACTGGTAGGTTTTATGTAAAGGGCCCCTGATGACGCCAGAGAAAGTAAATCGAGACTTTTCAAAACTTTCTTAACTTTCTCATTTCGTAACTGATTTTGATGGAATTTTTTTTATCAATTGCTTCTCTCTTTCCCCTCTTTTCATTGAAAATTGTTTTTCCCCAGGGTTTCCGAGCATCAAGGCACTACAACACTGACACACAATGTGGTACGAAGGTATGGGCCAAAAAATTCAGCTATTTCTTGTCATAATATTGGGGCATTTGAAGAGGAATAATCCTGTCAGGGGTTTTTATTCTAAGATATCCTTCCAAACAAAAGGACGAGAAAGGTTGGCACTAAGTTTTAATTCTCTTTTAAATCTAAAAACTTTAGATGTCATGTACTCACAGAGATTGTCCTGTGGATCTCTTCTCCCTACTGATCGGGCAGGTATCCATACCATACCACTGAAGCACTGACAGTGAATCTCGTCGAAAAACTGCTGAGAATAAAAGCAATCATGAAAAAGAATATCCATGCTGAAACTCGAAAAAAGTTGGAACTAAAAAAATGAACAAAATATACAATATAGTCAAGTTAAGTTTTACCCAACAATCATGCGTATTTCCCTTGTTTACTCAATTTCGTACCCAATTTTATACGCAATCTTAGTTAAAGTTGAAGTGTTGTACTGACAATGTCAAATACTAGTAGCAAAAAGGGGGGGGGGGAATACAAAACGACAAAAAGGAATTTGTGAGAAAGAAATGGAAAACGAGAATAACAGAACGGAACATGGGAAAGGAAATCAGAAAATAAGATGATAGGAGTCTCTCCCAATCCTTTCTCCTAAATATTATTACCAGGAAGATCTGCCCTTCCTCCTATGATGCCAGTGCCCCCCCCCCCAACAAACGCTGCGCTACTGAGTCCTTCCGCATAGGCCTAAAAGCGTGATGAATATTACTTGCCTGCGTTAATGTTGTTTGTCTCGTTTATATGTATGCTTGTTGATATCAGTTTTCAATGTTTTCTTTGTTTTAATCACGCAGTTCTACCTTTTAAATACTCTTTCTGTGCATTTAACTTTCAAAGAATTTTCTGAGTCGTGTCTGTGTGTTTTTTTTTTTTTTTTTTTTTTTTTTTTTTACTTATGCATCTTATAATATTTTCACAATAAATGGAATGGAACTGCAGCAGAAGCAGGTGTTCTGTGTTGAAATAAAATAATGAAACTAAACCATGGCCAAGCAATGCCAAAGTGATCTGTCCAAATCAAGAAGAACATAATACGTTAAAGATTATCAGTGTTTAGTGACAAGCAAATCCATATATTATCACTTTCTTATTTTCAGAGTAATGATTGTACAGTTTTGTGTAGAGTACAATTCTATCATGGTGCCTCACCTACCAATATTTTACCCCCCCCCCCCCCCAAAAAAAAAAGTTTTATTGGTTAAGGTTGTGCATTGCTAGTAAAGCGCCGCGATGAAAAAATAACGACCCTAGCTCCAGAATATAACCTTTTAAAAAAATTTTAATGTCGAAATAATTATTGTGTCGTCACCATTATAGGGATTGTTCCTTCTGCCACATTGGGCATTTTGTGTTAGCAAAATGTAGTTTGTTTCTAATAAAAAATTTGTTAAAATTAAGTTAATAAAGTTAGATACGCACTAACTCTATGCCCCCAACATACACACGCACACGCGCCCACACCACGCACACATCACTTTTTTTTCATAATGTTTTTGTTAGAGATTTCATTCAAAATAAACATCAATACATCCATATAAATCAACATAAGCAGAATAATATAATACAGGTCTTCATTTTGTTTCTATAGCATATTTTCGTAGATAAGACATCAATTAATGAGCAAAAGAAACAAGGAGGAATGAAACCCCTTATATATTCATATATATGAAAAAACATGCAAACACACATACACCTTTATCACCCCTCCCCGACCCCCCCCCAACACCTTTTTTTTTTTTATAAAAGAGACACACACTGTGTATCAACATACACACACACACACCCTCGATTTACTCACCTATGTTCACAAATCAAATCAATTCAAATTTATCACCAAAAATATTTAGGATTGTCATCAGTTCAACAAAACACATTTTACAAAGAAATTGTTGAAGCGAATAAACTAATGAAAGTAATAAAAAAAAAACACAGTACAATTACATAAATCAGGGAAGTTTTATATGACGATTACCTTTGTTTAGCCATTATGTATGGAAGTTACTGTTTAACCATCTGTATTAAATCGATGGATATACTCCATATGATAGAATTTGTTTTTGAAAATAAAGAACTTCGTGGAAACAGGGATGGTGGCTTGGCTTTCTTTACAAGACGGGAAACACAGTGGAATTCGGTTCTGAACACATGCGAGTGAAACACGGTACACACAGATTCACATACACCCACACCCACCGCATATACATTGTATGGGCAAGTCCAAGATATTCAGTTATATTTTGAAGCCCCATACCTTGTCAAGTATCTTGGAATTATGAAATATACTTCCATAAAATGTACACTCTAAAGATGATCTAGTCAGATTTGACTAGATTGCCGGATCTCACGGGCACCAGCACTATTCTAGTCAAAATTGACACAATTCTTGTGAAAATGACCAGAACTCTAGTAAGTTAACATAGTACCTCACGAGAATCAACAATATTCTAGTCAAAACTGACACAAATTTAGGGAAAATGACCAGATTTCTAGTAAATTCATTCATACTGTTCCAGTCAAAATTGACAAAATCCTAGTGAAAGTGACCCGAATTTCAGTCAAAATTAACACAATTTTTTTACCAGAATGCTGCTCATTTTCACTAGAACCATTTCAAATTAGTGTTGGAACCAGTGTGATCCTATATTATTATCACGATAGTCAATATAGAATTCTGGTCATTTATTGTGTCGGGTCTGTTTTTTTTTAAAACTAGAACAGCACTAGTCAGATATGACTGGATTTATTTTTAGAATTTTACTTCATATTTCATAGAGATCCAAGCTCTAGTAGGACCTTTTTCTTGATACAACTTGATAATCAGAAATATGATTCGTTGAACTGCCCATATATGCATGCATGTACTTAAAAAAAAATGCTATTGGATTAACAGCTGTTACATACCATGGTGTTCACTGTGATCATGGTTACCATAGCAACCAACTGGGATGGTAGACGCTACCACTGCCACTATCAAGATAACTTGAGTTAATTTGAACCTGTAAAATTATAGAAACAAAGTGATAAATGGTAAAAATGTGAAAAATCTGATAGGTATATAAGTAGCACGGATAGTTACAATGAAAAATACAGACATGAAAGAGGGGGACAAAATTTAAATAAATTTAGGGAATATGAACACATATCATTTTAAAACCTCTCATTATACAAAGTTGGCATCATAGTCGTCATTAAACTGATTAATTTTTACGAGTTATCATGGCCGGGGGCCTACGTTTACAAGTCCCCTTCGTGCAAGATATCTGTTATTACAAGATGACAAAAGAATTCTTTAATCTGTCAAGCATAAATAGAAGATAGTCAGGGTGAATGGGATGATTTTGATCTATATGGATTGCGTTTATAGAAAGAACATCAAAGAAGATTGTTGATATTTATTTCTCCAGCTCACAAAAAAACTGATTCATGTTAAATTTGTCAATAGAAATAACTTTGAGAAAGTAGGACGGGGTAGGTAGGTAGGTTTTGAAATGTGCATGCTCGTCAAAGTGGAAAGATTCTGGCATGCAGATATGACACTCACAATCATGCACCAAAGTCAAAACTAACAAGCAATAAAGAAATACAAAAGGGCTGTTATATATATTATTTCATATTCAATTTTTGCTCAACGCGGAAACACGGACATGCGTCAACTATTGGCTGCTAAACTGCATATCTTCTCAAAATATGAAGAACCCCCTCCCACCCCACCCCCCCCCCCGCCCCCCGCGTATTACGTAGATACAAATCAAGCTGCATTACAAAGAGATGACAACACTAAATACACCTCACAAAATGGAATAGGTGAAAAACAAACAAGAGTCTACTGCACAGTGCGAATTTCTTTTTAGATAAAGAAACCAAATGGAAAGTGTCAGTTACATGGTTTTTTTTTTGTTGTTGTTGTCTGTTTGTTGTTGTTATTTTTTTTCTAAAAGCATATTTAGGCCTACATGACTTGTCCAGAACACTTGTTAGAATAAGTATGACGTGAAGAGATCAGACCCAATCTCCCGAGGCATTTTAATTGTTTTGCTTCAAAAATTAGAAGCGTAGAAAAAGCAGAATGACCCTTATCGTTCTAAAAATTAGTTCAAAATCCAAACAATAAGAAACAGACTTGAAAGCAAATTGGTTATTTTGTTCTAAATGTCGTCGGCGCTCTTTTATCTCGAGCTGCCTTCGGGACAAAGTTAAACAATAGGCCGACGCGTTCCAGCACGATTGCTTTTTTATTTACTTAGACGTTAGGGGCTTTTAGGAAAAAAGCATGCAATTTGGCATGGAAAGAAAATATAAGTGCAATATCCGTTTCTTGTTTTTCCAAGAAAATATTGGTAAAACCGTGCATGAAATACAATAGATGAAGTACATTTAATTTAGAACATATCAATTTATCAGCTCGCTCATAATTTGAAAATCGACTAGGAAGGAGGAAATATGGGAAAATGTAATTTAGATGACTGCGTTTCATAAACCAGATGATGTGCATTCGGCCGAGTCCAAGGTATTCGGTAATTTCAAATGTCCCATCTATACGTAACAAGGTGTTATGGTGTTCTGACAATGTTTTTTTACATCACATCATTCTACTTTATGGTTCAAAGATTTCGTCATGATAGTAGGGCTATTTTCTTTAATTAATCATCGAAGATACTAATGATGTTTAGTTTGTTCCATAAAACTAATATGGGACAATAGCTTATATTGGACTTGTCCCGAGCCCGTTGCATAAAACATGCTTTTGTTCGCATCGCCTAAAATAGCTTGTGTTCCGTCTTTCCCCTTCCAGTTTTCTTTCTGTGCATCTAAGAAGTGACTGAATACAGTATCTAGAACTGCTTTCATTCTTCACTTGATTATGATAAATAATTTTGAGCAGTGAAAAAAAAAATCGCATTTGTCATTTTGGACGTGCGATCTCAAAAGTTCTTGGTCCTTGCACCCACACTTTCAAAAGACAGGAATTCGAAATTATGGAAGCGATAATTAAGCAAGTAACTTGGAAGGTTTCCAACTCAAGAAATCTCGGTCTGGCCTACTTTCAGGCAAATTGTTTTGTTTTTTGCTGAAAATGCACCTCAAATCAATATAAATCACGAAACTGCCTTGCAGGAACCCATGATAATTATGTTCCGATACATCTGTGAAGAGGATTTTCATGTCTTTATCATTTTCATGGGGTATATATAAAACTCTCATTGCGAAGAAATTACATACTGTAAATCTTTATACCCGAGTTATATAAAAGCTACATTTTTTTTTTGCCTGGAAACAGTCTACGTTTATTCCCCTTGTCATTATGATCAATTACCATACGCCTGCAGACAAAAGTAATTATGACTGATGATTTTTCTCTGAGGCTATTTTGATAACGAATTGTCTATTTCTTTATGCCAATTTACACCATTCAATCGCAGTATAGAAACCCGAAGATGGGGTACGGCACATGGTACTGAAAAATGATGAATGGAAAAGTAACCGGAGTACCCCAAATTGGCATTTTTGAGAGCTAACAAAAGGTAAAATGGATGATATTCTTGGCGTGGTATCAAGAATATAATATGCTTTTGAATTTCGCAATTTCTTTAATTTGGAGGGTGCTGATCATGTCCTTGCCCATAATATTCAATAACACAATACAATTAGATATTCTGTTCTTATTATAAGTCGTGTCGTTTGCTTCTCCATCTGTTACGTCTTGCCCTAATCCTCCCTGTCTTTCAGGGGCAATTCTGACGAAATGTCACATATCGTCATTACTGCTTCATTTATTCTGCTCATAATGTTTCATGAGCAAGTTTATTAAGTTCATAAAGTAAAAAATCCATTTATACACCTAACTCTCTCTCTCTCTCTCTTTCTTTCTCTCTCTCTCTCTCTCTCTCTCTCTGTCTCTTCCCTTGCTAACCCGGGGGCACTGCCATTACAAGGTGGACACCATGCTCGTACACAAAAACGCGTTTCACCGAGACGGGCGATGTACGCACGTACAGTGAAAAGGGTATCAAAATTGCAAAAATCAGGAGAAAATAATTTTCCAACAGCTTGATTTGGAAATACTTATTTATGGTAGGGAAAACATGACAAAATACTTTGTTTAGGGTATTCTGAGATCGAAGGTTAATTACTTGTTTAGGGTCCATTTTGAAAGTCCACGTACGAGCATGGTGTCCACCTTGTAATGACAGTGCCCCCCCCCCGGGGGGGGGGGCTTGCTTACCCTCCTTCTTCCTCTTCCCCTCTCCTAAAATTTGATTTAAGCTTTATCCGTAAGAGCAGGAGAAAGCTATAACATTCTGGATTTATTCAACAATATCACCTTTTCCCGTATATATATTGCATCAATTTTGCATATTACAAACAAATAAAACCTTCACGAAAACTTTCTTTTGAAAAAAAGCAACTTCCTCCTTTAGTATGTTTAGATTCACTTGTAATAACGTTGAGCACAATACCTGGTCTTAATTCCTACGTAAAAATTGGCCAATAACCATTAAACTTCAATCAAAATAATATTCAGTCAATTTTAGAAATATTTTCTCGCAATCACGAGACATTTCTGGTCTATAAACCTCCTTTGGTAATGACCTATCTCAGCTACCTCTATAATCTTGTAACTCTTATAGAATCTGATATTTCGATTTCCCAGATTACGGGGAGAAGGGGAAAAAAATCATCGACGGATGGTAAGAATAGTTTTAAGTTAACATTTGCTAAATTCTACACGGTAATTGCATTTTACGATTGTAACAATGTTCATTAACATGATTAAGCTAGCTGATCCCATGCATGCAGGTCATTATTTCATCCATGTATACAAGATAATATGAATAGACCAATTCACACACAAATGACACAATATGGAACATTCAAGCAGTCTTATGTCGAAAGGATGTGATGGGGCTACAGGGGCGGCGCTACAGAGCTGGGGGGGGGGGGGGCAGGGGGGCAAATGCCCCATATGATTTTTCAAGTGATAAAAAAGGGGGAAAGGAGGAGAAAAAGAAGAAAATAGAGGAGGAAGAAGGAAAAAGAGGGTGGGGAAAGAGAGGCCTGGGGCTTGCAACTATATAATACCACTATTTCTTCATTTAAAACGTCAATAAATAATTCACCTATGGGATATCTTGTCCCCCTTGTCCCCTGGCGCCGCCCCTGTGGGGCTAATTTCATTTCGAGTTGATTAATGCATTTCTTTGCAAGGTATAAGAGTATAACATACCAAAATCAATAGAAATAAAAGAACCTGATAAAATGAAGACAATTATTTTCCTGTCTTTCGGGTGCTCAGGTGGCATCCGCCACAAAGAACTTGCTGCTCTGTCGGGCAAGCTTTCAGGTCGTGAAGAGCAACATTTCTTCAAACTATGCATGACGTTCGGAAACATTTGTAAAGTAGTGGATATCAACTGATGATACAGGCTTTATACATACCTCATTGTCACCTGGGAAGAATAATTACAAGCGTTCCAAATTTCCGAACAGTTCCGTTGTCTTGAATATTAGATAAGCGATTTATGCAGTTTTCTTTTTCAAATTTACAATCTGATTATCTAATCAGAAAAAAGTGTATGCATTTCATAATTATGAAGTGGCGCCGCTCCAGTCAAAAGTCATGTGATTTTATCAGCAATAAAAAATTAATGTTCGGCGATCATGACAAGACCTCTGATCAAATTCAGTGGGCCAATTTTGCAGATGAGCAGTCTTCCCAGCCAACCGGACGATATCACGACCAAGCACTCTGCAGGCAAATCTGGAAAATGACAAAAGCTGCAGGAGGCGCAGATAGTCCGGTTCTAAGCTGTTGGTATAAGCACAGATCAATTATCTCACGAAATTTTCTAACGACGAAACGCAGCTCGTGCGCTCGTGTCGTTAATAACTAACTCATGCACGCCTCGTTGCATCGAGAAAAAAAGTGCGATCTGAATAAAAGGGGCGGATCTTTGAAATGATAGAGGGGCAGACCGTTATGAAAAAAATGCCCTGTGGAATCATGATTGATGATATCTCAAGGGAATCCTTACCTGAACACATGGGTGCGAATAAGTTTTAAAAGCTAAGGGGGACGCATCCAAAATTCCCTTACGGGCAAAAGCAAAGAAAGGTCATTGGCTTTTTCGTGTGCCATTTTGCCTTGAAATTCTATGATAAGTGACGAAAAGAAAAAAAAGAAAAGAAAAGAAAAAAAAAAGTTAATCGGCTCCTTATAGTTGCTCTTTATTCCTAAACCCTTTGTGCTGAGTTAAATTACAAGTCGGGTGGTGAGGGGGGTACATTTGATATCGTGCCCCGAAATCGTGGAGGACACATTCCCCCCCCCCCCGGGATTTTCGCCCAAGCCTGAACAACATTGTATTGTTTTGTGTAGAATTAGAGCTACACCTAAGCTATTGGGACGAAGACTGAAATTGTATAAGAACATGAAATTTTGAAATGTGGAAACGGCGTTCATAGGTTTAGCCATGACATTTTAATGTATGTTTTTTAAAAAAGTCACAAAATGGGCCACTTGACAAAAAACTATGAAATTCTCACAAGTGTAATATAAGTTTTCCCGCCCATTTTCGTCACCCCTTTATTCAAATTTCAAACATGAGCTTTCAATTTCATCTCTTGCCTTGTGGAATGTGCGAATGCTTGTTTCAGTTTCGTCTTTTGTCATTCAGTTTTGAAACATTGTTATTCAGTTTCGTGCATTGTCACCCATTTTCAACTGCCATTTAAGTTCGTCAGTCACAGTGGCTGAGAACGAAACAGCAAAATCAATTTCGTCTATTGGCATTCATGTTCGTCAAAGATTCATTAAATTGTCTCCTATAAATATGGTCTACTGACGGACAACGATCCTCTCACAGTAACGCATAGCGTGTGGATGTATAATACGAAATTATTTTTTATTTATAAAGCGTTCCACATTATATGTAATCATTTCTATTTTCAAAGAAGAGAAGCAAACCTCAAAATATATCACGAAAAAGTAAAAAATGGAATAAAAACCTGTTTACCTTCTATCAAAAAGCCCACTTTACAATATCATTGTTTGAAGAATGAAATTTGATCCAAGCTTTCCCTACTCGCTTAGCGGCAGAGACAAATTTCAGTGACAATTTTTATTGACGAATCAGAATAATTAATTTTTAAATCTGATTGACAAAAGATGAATATGAATGACATTTTAACGAAACTGAACTTAGGATTTGAATGCATTTGGCTTCTGCGGACGAAACTGAATTGAAAAATCGATGAAACTGAATGAAGAGGTGACGAAAATGGGCGGGAAAACTTATATTACACTTGTGAGAATTTCATGGTTTATTGTCAAGTGGCCCATTTTGTGACTTTTTTAATGAAATATAAAAATGTCATGGCTAAACCTATGAACGCCGTTTCCACATTTCAAAATGGGTTTAAAGTTGCTTTTCAGGCATTTTATGATCACCTTTGATAACAAATTTGATCACCTCGGTTGCTTTGATGTACGTCAAACTATACGGGAGCATTTGCAAAACTGAAACCCCTTAATGCCTCATCGTTTATATTTATCAGCAAATTCTTGGAACAGCAGCTGATGGGTTGGACGCTGCGTCGCTCTACCGGTGAAGTCGGCGGGAGAAGGTTGGATGCCATCAGAAGAAACGCTGGAGATAGATTTAAAGGGTTTCTCGTTGGCCACATGCAATCACCAAATGTATAATTTATTTACGATGATAATGTCAAACACCCTTGCGTAATATAATATTCGGAGGGGGCAAGATAGGTTGAAATAATTATGTTCTAAGAAATGATATATATTATTTCGTATTTTTTCATAATGTGTTGAAAGGAAGGAGCTAAACTCCTGTCAAACATTAATATAGGAAATCACATTTCAGCTATAATGTGGTGTTTGCGGTTACGAGTAATGAACAACTTACCTTCAAAGCTTAGCAAGCGAGCGAGGACTCTTCTGGTATCTCTCTGCTTCCGCATCATTTGTTTTTGTTTTTGTTTTTGCTAAATATTCAATTATTTTAACAGTAAGCGTAAAATATATGGGCGTCCCAAGGAGAGTCGTACGGAACGTGGGACATATGGTTCAAATACGGGACGTCTGGTAACCCGGGCTCAGTGGCGTAACTACGGGGGGGGGGGGGGCACGGGGCCACGTGCGCCCCCCCCCCCCCCCCCCCCCACCCCCATGGGCTGGCAAGAAAAAAAGGGAAAAAATAAAAAAAGAAAGAGAATAGAAAGGAGAAGGAAAGTGAAAAGAAAGGGGGAAAACAAGGAAAAGGAAAATGGGAAATCGGGAAGCGATTCGCTTCGCTCGCTAGCATTTAAGTAACTTAACCAATGTCTTGGAGGTCCTTGGAGTGGTTCAGGAGCTACCTGACCGGAAGAAAGCATGTTCACATATATATAAATAACACATTATCTTCAACTAAAACTATTAGATGCCGTGTTCCGCAGGGTTCTCTTTTGAGTCCGCTCCTTTTTATTCTATACCTCAATGATTTCAAAAAAATCTTCTGATATCTTATTTGCTGATGACTCTAATATTTTCCTCTCCGAACGTGATCCTCAAATTCTCCTTAATGAAATCAATTCCGAATTAGTTTATGTACAAGACTGGATAAGAGCAAACAAGTTATCCTTAAATATCAACAAAACACATTACATGATATTTAGTAATTCTGTTGACTCTCTCCCAGGCCCTGTACATATTAATGGAAAAGACTTCAACGGGTTCAATGTACTAAGTTTCTTGGGATCTTAATTGATGATAGACTCTCTTGGAAATTTCATATTGACCATTTGTGTAGACTAGTATTAAGAAACATATGCGTTATTAACAAATTAAAGCATATGTTTCCCTTTCAGATTTTATTGTCGCTTTATATGACACTTATTTATCCCTATTTAAATTTAGCGTGGGGCAGCTCCTCAAAGATTCTCAATAATAGAATACTTATTTAACAAAAACGAATCCTGAGAATAATACACAATGTTCACTTTCGTTCTCATACTGACATCTTATTTTTCAATAACAAAATATTAAAGATAGAAGATCTCTACAATTGGCATTTAGAAATTCTTATGTTTCAGTTATCACAAAATGCGCTGCCCTCCCCTCTTATTGCTATTTTCACAAGAAATTATGAAATAGTACATATCCCACAAGACAATCAAATCAGTATCATTCTCCGTTCTTACGTACATCTCTTGCCCCCAAAACTATAGTCTTCACTGGACCTAAGTACTGGAATGAAATTCATCCATCTCTCAAATTGATTCCCAGGCTCTCTCCCTTCAAAAAACATTTAAAACAATTGATTTTAGAATCGTACAATTAATTCTTTCCCCCATGATTCCAAGTATAAGTTAACTGTCTTCTTTTTATCCATCAAGCACTGCAATTTTTTTTCTAAAAGCCACTATTCAGCTTGACACGTGGAACCCTGTCTTCACATCTATGCCTTTTTCTTCTACTTTCTTCCTTTTATGTTCTCCCTCTCTCTCTTCCTTCTTTCATATTTATTTTTCTCTTTTTATAGCCTTCTTTTTCTCTAATTTGATGTTTTTTATTATATCTTTTCTATAAAGCAATGTAAAATGCTCCATAATTTAGTATATACAAATTCATTCTGACTTTATAACTTGCAAATTGTATTTAATCACCGAGGAACTAATGTTTTACAAGCTTTGCTTTTTTAAAATTCCACAAGTATCTAAGACTTCTTGCCAACTTGCTTCAATTTTTGTATATCATTTTTTCTTATATTGTAATTTTGGTTTGTTTACATGAGAAATAAACACGCTTGAATTGAAATTGAATGCCGATGATAATTACTATTCTTATGAAAGGAACTGGTTTGCATCTTGTGTCTCAATCTGATGTCATCTGGTCATAGGCCACAATTCTTCCACTCATAGATTTCACTCCGAGAAATAGAGCGGCAAGTTTACCTTAAAATAGATAAACTTTCAGGAGATAATGGCCTAGATAAAAACAAAATTTCTATTTTTTCGTTCGCTATAGCTCCCCACTCTCGCTCGTAAAAGCTGGAAACAAGATGATTTCGGGCACGGCAGTCAGCTTATTGCAGAAGCAATTAGAAAACTATCATAGTATTTGGGCAGTGAGGTGGTTCACAAATTTACACAAAAAAAAAAACCCCACACCAAACAAACAAACAAAAGATCTGCATATTGCTGACGAACCTATACATATATACTTTTCGTTGGGGGGGGGGGGGGGGGATGGGGTCCCTGACTTTGCTCGCTCGTAAAAACGTACAGAATTGTTTCGGAGCTAGGTACCTAAATGGAGTCATATTCAGCACACAGGTGATCAAATAGATCATTTACATATCTTATAGGGCTATAGAGTATTTCGATGGCGCAATAACACCTCTACAATAATTAATGAAAAAGAGTATATATTTCACCACTCGCTGTGCTCCTCGTTAAATATTGTTCAATGGTCTTTGAAAGCAAACGTATTGGGCGAATGAGGTGACCGAACATATAATTTAAATGTTTCAAATGCTCACAATGCAGTTTACTGGAGTCTGGAGAGGTTGTATTTCCTCGCTCGCTTTGCTCGCTCGTAATATTTATAAACAGGGTGGTTTCAGACAGAAAACAATCGACCAGTGACGTGTCAAAACAGTGAGATATCGTATAGGCCTATAGTGATCTCCTTTGAAAGGAGATTTTGAAAATTGCATGCTGTACGTTCCCCGATCATGCCCTTCTTATAACTGCGATATGGCTTGGTGAAATGCCTCATCAAAAATACTTGATGAATCATTTAAATTAAATAAATTTTGTGTGATCTCTCTCCCACGAGGCTATCAGATCTCCGTGCATCCTCAGAGCTGTAAAAGTTCTGCGAGATCAATTTTGTGGAAGGTATAATAGCGCCCTCTTCTTTGATATGCATCTTTAAATGTCATTTCCTTTTCCTTTTTTTTCCGAGGGTGATTTTTACTCCCCTTTCTCTGTTTAATGTTTGCAATAAGAGAAAGTCAGTGAACATTGATATAAATTTTTTTTTTTTTCAACTGCAGAGCTATTACTTTGCACAAATTTTGTGTCCCTCATAATAGGCCACTGGGCCTACATCTTGCTAAAGCCAAAATGGGTGAAACTAATTATCATAAAAGCCGATTTTTGTTTAGAAAATCCTCTGCCGGAAAGGTAGCATTTTATAAGAACTTACTGCTGGCTCATACCTCAGTCGTATACCACTAAAAGGGAAATAAAAGGGGGTCAAACTGATCATTAATCTTGTCTAGAAGACGACATCAATTTTTTCCTGGTTTTTTAATTTTTAATTTTTTATTCATTATTGTTTATTTGTGTGTGTGTGTGTCGCTTTCATTGAAGAGATAAGACTGCTTTTGAGTGGATGGCGCCGGGGGCGAGGCTGCCTGGTTTTGTTCCAGCCAGTGATGTCATGAGCCTAAAGTCTGAAGTTCGGGGGGGGGGGGGGGAGTTGTGCCATTTATTTCTTTTGCCGACAGTTTTGTAAAGTAAATTTTATTTCATTTATATATAAACATGATAAATAGGCCTACCTAATTATTATATCATCATGACATATGAAGTATCAGTTACATAATTATAACAATTTCATTGTGTCATAAATTAATTCAATCAATTCGATAGGGGGTATGCATGATGATTTGGGGGCAACCAGAAGAAAAGTACCATTATGAAACTACTCCTTCTCTTCCCTTAATTTATTGCATGGAACATTGGTGCCTGCATGTCCCCCACCCCCGAAAAAAGTACAGCAGTTACATTGCCCCATTTCTGTATGGTTGCCCTTAGCAATGTGCTTTGTCTTTTTGACCGACTCTACATGGTATAAGCACAATGGGTCGACACTGCCACTAAGCTTAATATTCCAATCCTGAGAAACTGTATTCGTAAAGGGCATTATGTGAAAATGTGACTTTATTGATGTTTACAGACGCAAAATAATACCTTTAAATAATTACTTTTCGGAGATGCTGATATTATCCCGTAGGGGAAAACATTGAAGTTTAAAAAGGGGCACTCGATTTCACATGGTTATTCGTACTTTTGGGGCATTTGAATAGGTACGCACCGAGCACCTTGCCTCCCCCCTCCCCTCATCTGGGTGCCCTCCAGCTCCCCTCAAAGGATGTAAGGGTAAAGGTTACGGCAGGCAAGCAAATGCTCGCTGTATCTCAGAAGTTACTGTATCTCCTTGATCTGATGCAATTGGATAGTATGGAAAAGTACCCTTAATGCAGGATTGCGCTGACGAAACTTCTGTCTTGTATTTCAGGGCACATGTCGCAGGATGTCTACACCTTTGGTCTACACTCTATTTGATCATGGGGGTGTGTGTGCCCAAGTGCGCCTACCATATAAAGAAACTGTATTACCATAAAAGGGCATCAAACGGTCGTCATTGCTTCTTTATTTGGTATGTTATTTCCTTAATATGGTATGACAGACGGGAGAGGGCGTTATGAAAGTTCTTTTTTTTTTCCATTGCGTAGTAAATTTCACACGTGCACGAGCTGCACCAAGATTTTCATTACGTGATGACCGGCCTCCGGTACAACTGTACAGTGCAGTGCATGTGCATTGCGTATGCATTTACTCTCGATCGATGTTGCACTCATTTATGTATGTGAATGTGTAGCGAGGTCCAATCATTGGAAATCTGACTAACGAGGATACACAAGTAGCAAAAAGTGGTAAGATAGCTGCAGTTAGCATGATTTGTACCTATACTATAGATTTAATATAAATCCAGCCAGTCAGCTAAGGTGGAATACTTGATCGTCTTCTTTTACGTTACTAACAAAAATGTCTAGATCTAGAGTCTAGAGAGGGTGTATTCTACGGCCTCCTTCGGCTTCGCAGACTCTGTCATGCCTGCACATGTGTGCACGGCAAACACCCTGTGCTTGCTAATAAATTATAATGTGACTCTTAGTCTTACAACACATGTTACTGTACATGCTGTATGTAGCTAGTAGTAGTACTATGTAGCTAAATCTACTTGTTCTTGATCAGCCCAACCAGGGACAATGCACACAAAAGATTCAGAGATCTAGTAGTGCCGAGATCTAACGTTAATACCGCTTGTAAGATGGAACACCATGTGCAGGTGACAGTTAACGTCTGCGCGCAATGAGTCGACACAGACATCGACGCGCCACTTACCAGTCATAAGTTAAGACGTCACCTCTTGTCTTCAGTCATCCTCTGAAAATTATCTCCATCCCTTTAGACTTAACGTTAGTCTGTTAGTTGTGGCTTTAGTGAATAGATCAAAATATTTCCATTTGCCCTTGCAAAGTCTCTCGTAAGGTCCGGCACTAAAATAAGAGCTGAGCACGATGAAAGTTCGACTTCACACACACTCCTGCAAGTAACTGAAATAGTGCGTGCATGGAGTTCGGGCGACAAACACAACACATCCCTACCAAGCAGTCGTTGTCTCCCGATCCGATGATGTATGTTGCTAAACTTTGCAGTCAAAATGAAGTATAACATATGCTGATCAAGCTCATACCAGTTTAAAAGTGGGGGTGGTGTGATTTAAAAAAAAATGGAGAAAGTTCTACATGCAGAAGGCAAGTCAGCAAAGATCTGGCAGACGTGTTGTGTCTGTGTACAAAGATCGTGTATGCGCGCATGCGCATAACTGTCAAGACATATCGAGTGTGTGTGGTGGTGACTCAACAGCAGCGACGTACAGACTCGCTAACCCGGAAGTACGCAATGTCATTTTCTTTGAAACGGTGCATTTTTCAAATTTACGCTTTCATGATACATTACCAGTTTTATTCATGTTTTCATATCAAATCATGATTATGGCAAGAATAAAGTTTGTTTTTATAGTAGAAGAAGTTTAATGCCGTCGGGTGGCGACTCATTGCGTATGGACGCTAGGTCTAACAGTTAGTCTTGTATGAGGTTATCTGTTTGAAGCCCTCACACCTGCACACTAGACATTTTAAAACACAGTGAACGTAGACAGGCCAGCGTTAGGTGTATTCTCGTACTGAAAAGAGGAATTCATGTGCATTTCAAGTACAATCAGAATCCATTGGGGGGAGGGGGGATTGGCCATTTCAGGTGTCTGTTTTACCCCAGAATTTTGCTGACAAAGGGAGAGGGGGGACACATAGCTCCGAGGTGGCATGGCATTTCTTGTAGGAAGTTATGCACTACTTTATGCACGACTGGTGATGTGTTCTTGTGCTACATGTAAATAATTGAGAATCTTATAAGCACCCAAGAAAATGTTCCAGTCGTGCGTAAAGTCGTGCATAACTTACAAACAGCTTTATGAAACACCCCCCCCCCCCTCGGGTCATGCAGTACTACTACTATTAGTACAAATGAAAACTGGTGCAGCAGTGTTAGAAGTGACATCAGAAATCGTCATCCCGATAGAAACAGATATCCAGTCATTCCAGTGTACAGTTCTACATGCTACAGCATGCATGCATGCATGTGTTTTGTATCTTTGTTGGTATAGACTAATATTCAAGACAAGAGTGATGAAGTCTGGTTTGTAGTGCTGTGCTTCTAGTTCTATCAACACTCGACTTCGAAATCAGTAGATGAGATTCATATTGTAATTGAAATGCGTATGAATTCCTTTTTTCACCCAATAATGTTAGAACAAGTTCTGAATTTGAGCCATTTGCTAGTGTGTGCACATGTTGAGAAACATGCTATATTGTCACATGTCTGTGTACTGTAGAAGTCACCTACAAATTGCTACCCAGAGAGAGGTCTGTAATTCATACAGATGAGCATTCAGGGGTTGAACAAGGGGACGGCTGTCTAGACCCCTTCCAACTTTTTTTTTTTTTTGGTTGAAATTCGTATTTAACTTTGGAATGGGATCCCCTTTTCATGCTCAATAACTTTTTCCTTGTTTGTTGGGAATTCTTCTTTTTTTTTGGGGGGGGGGGCAGGGGGTGGGATTCACCCCCCTCTCCCTTCACAAAATCTTTGAGCTGCCCCTGAACATTGCCTGCAGAGTTCAAAAGCTTGGTTTACTCTAGTTGGAGATAAGTTTACCAGTGTGCCCTTTGCTGGTTGTGTAGACACAGGAGGCTTTCCTTGTTGACCTTGTAAACTGTATCAGTGTATTGGAAGAAGCTTGTGACCTTTGCTATTGCTTTGCATTGTACTGGTTACCCTTAAGTATTACAATACATACAGTCGTAGATTAAGAATATTTAGAATGAATAAGCTCAGTCCATGGAGCTCCATGCTCAATCCTTGTACATGTATGCATGAGCATTGGGAAAGGCTTGCTCTTAGGTCTGTCTGTGGAATTGTATTTTAGAAGGGTACTGTGAGTGCAATCCAAACCTATGTGTACAGGCTGAATGTTTGTTTTGTTTGTTTTGTTTGTTTATTTGTTTGTGGTTTTTTTCGGGGGGGGGGGTGTTATTTTTTTGTTACTTGGGTTTTTTTATTCACTGTTCGTTTTTCACTTTCAGTTTTTTTTTTTTTTTTCAGTGGACTTTGAACCTTCTGTTTCTGTATTCAGTTGTTACCAAGGTTGGTTTAAATCATACATGTAGAACTCCTGTTCCTAAACTGTGACCTGCCAAAAACATTGAGTGAAAAGAGAATAAGTAGGTCCTTTTTCATCCCGAAATGAATACATTCCATTTCAAAGTTTTTGCTTGCTTGCTCGCTTGTTTCGCGTGCTCGTAAAATGACATCATAGTTAACTGTTAACCATATCTTGGGTCTTTGTTTGATTTTGGAAAACATGTAATGAGAGAAATAGGATTAGAATGATTCATTATATAGCGTAATAAACGAGGATTGGTGGTGTTGATTAGTCTAACCTGCATTAAACGTACAGTTGGGGGGGGGTATACATACAGGCATATGGATAGAATGGATGAGGCTGGGGGTTGATTCCCCCCCCCCCCCCCCCCCACTCATACACACTCAAAAGAAAAAACTTTGAAGAATCATAATTTTATTCAGAAACCTGCCACCTCATGCTTGAGCAGTGGAATGCTTTCTTTGTAATTTGTATTTTATCCAGCTTTTTATGATTCAATTAGATTTTCACTGAAATCTGTATTTTTCTTTTTCCTTTCTCTACACTAGCTCACAAAAATTAGAAACTGGAAGGTTGATTTTCAATCTGGAGATGTCCGTCCCATAAGCTAATATGTAAAAATAATACTTAGTAGCCAGAGACTTAATTTTGGAAATATTTCTGGGCTTTTTCCTGGCCCATGGATAAAAATAATTAAGAACCCGGGGTTTAGGATTAGGGCAAGTGTATATGTAGCCTTGAGTAGTATGTGGTCCACAATTAGGAATGCAGTTAGTGTACTTTATTTAATAGTCTGTAAGCGCAGACCTTAATGGGCATATTATTGCGTCTTGAGAGAAGCCCACCCCACGTTTTACCTGTATACTGACTGTGTTCGGAGCAGCTATAATACAGGGCACCAGTGTTGCATAAATTTTAGTCTCATAGTTCAGTCTTTATACAAGTTTTGAAAGGCAAGGATTTATTCCTGCAAACTTGATATTGACAGGGCTGTGATTGTCGCACTAGCATATCTCATGCAACCCTTTTTTCAGGTATAGATACTGCTCACATGAAAATGGTTTTTCTAATTATACACCTACAGCCTTGTTCTGTGTGTTTTATGTCCTTGAGAACGGGGTCAAATGACCACTGTAAGTTTAAATCAATAAACAACCCTTTTCTCTTGAGTAGGATCAATGGGTAACAATGCCATCTGAGTAGCGCGACTAGACTAACGGAACTTTTTGTCAGTGAGTGACTGGTTTCATATAAAGCAGATTAATTGTTGTGTTCTGAAGTTACATAAATAGTAACTTTTGCATGCAGTAAATCAGGCTATTGAAATAATTCTTCATAACATAGAATTTTCTCCAAATGCACTCAGAGACTGATCACCTTTTAAAGACTGACCACCTGATCCAGTATGGCTGGGATGCCTGGGTCAGCGGTTACAATTTTTCTCTGGAAAAAGAATGCAGTTGCATAGTTTTTGAAGTTGAAGTGATACCAGCTATAGACATATACATGTATTTACAGGTAACATAAAATTAGTTTTTGTGAACACTAAATGGTCTTTAACCCATCTCCACTTTATGGCCAACACATTTAAAGCACCTACAGCATAGCTGGGACCTCAATTTGCCAGTCGAAATTGTTAAGTGATAATAAAGCTATCTTTTTTAAGTAAATGGTGCATGTGGTTAGAAATATCAGAAATTTGAGGTTAGGATTCAAAATGAATGGTTGCTTTAAATATTACCTCACTGTCCTGTAAATGATCAAGATTTACATGTACCATCTCCCATACTTGAGAGCTTGAGTTGGTGACCCAACAAATGCATATTTGCCAACTCTTCCCATTAAATAGGAGTATTCCTCTTTTGGGGAAAAGAAAATTGCCATTTTAACCTGTGTATTCCTATTTCTTTACAAATTTGTCTGTAGTTTTGAATAGGAAATTTGTGACCCGCCGGCTCAAAACCACCATTAACTCGCATGCACCGCAACTGAGGAAACAACCCAAAATGTCATTTTGGTTGGATTGGTCAGTTTTCTGTTTTTGATAGAAATTGGTAGTTCTATAATGTTCCAAAGTTTGGGATCGTAATTCGCCCCTAGAAATATGTTTTTTTAGCAATTTTAAAATGACTCCTCATTTTCGCTCGATACAAATTGACAGCCTTCATGGAGTGCTAGAGCGCTTTTATAATGCCTTCATTCATTCCCGTCTAAGTTGAAATTCATCAAGGAATTAAACTGAATTTTAGCAAAAATAAAGAATAGGTCCTAATCCTAAGTTGTGCCAAATTTTAGCCTAATCTGATAATCCCTCCATATCGTTTGCTATGGACTACTGAATACCGCACTGCGCTTTGGTTACATGAAGAGAGTTCCGGCTGAGCGCTCTTTTGTTCTGCACTTCATGTTCAAAGGCTCTTTTCTCTGAATTGACGTTATTGATTACTAATTATGTAACATGTTTTTGAGGGGGCTATTGTAGAGCGATTTTGATGAGTCATATACCACTGAAAAGCTGAGAATCTCTACTTTCAGATGAGCTATAAAACTGAAAAATGAATTTTGGCGACTTATTGGTGGTTTTGAGGCGGTGGGTCACATTTAGGAATGTTCCTATTTTTGAAAATTCCTTACTAATTTGTTCCTCTTTCTTGGCTGTCAGGGTTGGCAGGTATGCAAATGCTGTGGCATCAGTTGCTCAGCAATTTCTTTTGTCTTGGACATCAGAGTTGGGTTTAGTCAAAGACATTGGATTACAAGACAAATTACTCTTGCCTACTTCCGTAGTACGTTTTGGCTAGGGTAAATGCTGTGTTAAAAAATGGACTCAGAAAATTGTGTCCACCACAGGTACATGTACATGTATAACGTGTGAAAAGATGTCTAATCTATTCTTGATATTTCATATCTAAAACTTTGTTTTTGAAGTCTGATTTTTGCACGAACATAAGAATGGATACTTAAAAGAACATTTCATAAAACTTTATATTCAATAAATGGCACTGTAAATCTTCAGGATCATGCCTGCCTTTTGACAGAGTCACCTGCCATAGGGATAACACGTAAAACAGGGATTTTAAGATTGATTATAGTTCCCCTAATACTGGTTTGAATTTATTTCAAATGTGATTTATATGTAATTTGAGACTTTGGAAAAGATTATTAAAGGCTCAAAAAATTTCAAAGACTCCCCATAAATTTCGGGTACTATGCATGCTTTTGTCCTAAGAGCTGCCATGGGCTAACATGCAAAACCAGATATTTTTGAAATGATTTTAATTCCCCTTACGTTTATTTGAATTTATGGAAGAAGTAATTTACATAAAATTTCAAACTCTGAAAATATATGATATATTTTCTACAAGGCAATGTATAATCCTCCATAATTTGGTATATACAAATTTATTTTGACTTTATAACTTGATAATTGTATTTGATCACCGAGGAACTAATGTTTTACAAGCTTTGCTTTTTTTTAGTTCCTCATTTCTCATGTTTTCTATTTGCTGTATAATCATGCTATAGGTTTTGTATATGTATCTATGTATCTATTGCCAACTTGCTTCAATTTTTGTATATCATTTTTTTCTTATATTGTAATTTCTGTTTGTTTGTTTGATATGTCTTTACGTTACATGAGAAATAAACACGCCTGAACTGAACTGAATATATAATTAAGGCTCCATGAGTCAAATAGACCCCCCATAAATCCCCGGGAATATGCATATTTTTTGCTTTGAAAAATCTTGCCTGTCATAGGTTTACACGTGAAAACAAGCAATTTTTGAGTAATTATAGTTTCCCTATTACTGCTTTGAATTTATTTCAAATGTGATTTATATGTAATTTGAGACTTTGGAAAAGATTACTAAAGGCTCAAAAAGATTCAAAGACGCCCCATAAATTTCAGGTACTATGCATGCTTTTGACCTTCTAGCTGCCATTGGTTAACCCATAGCAGTACAGAGCTTTCGTGAGGTCAAAATTAATCATCTTCAATCCTCAAATTGGCAATACAAATTAATTTTTCCACGTTTACATAGCTTGAAAAAAATAAATATGCATATAACATAAACCAAAATGAAATATAGTTGTAGAATTGAATCAGAAATTGCCAATTTGAACACAGAAATAGTGATTATATATTATTCACTGCATTGCCAATTTAAAGAGTTTAATGATTAGTTACACTTAAACTGCTCTAATTCGAGAATGCCACACCATACAGCGATGGGAATGGGCTCAAATTTGTCGGTGCTTTTTTTCTTTTTCTGCTCATGTATGATATGTACTGCCCAACATTCTGGACCAACAGATACTGCAAAAACGTCTCCTAAAGGTGACACTGTATCTCTATGGGTTAATACATAAAAAGAGGGAATTTGAAATTAAGTTAATTCAACTAGGATTCATCTAAATATATGGAAAAGGTGATTCACATAATATTTCAAACTCTGAAAATATATAATATAACATTGATGAATCCAGTAGACCCCCCATATGCATGCTGTTGAACAATTTTTTAATGTTTGTAATACTACAAGTGAAACCGTTTGTTATCGATGATGCACGATATGTGGCTATACAGGCTATACCACGTACTACAATACGTACGCATGCTTTATTTCGGTATTGAAAATTCTTCGTAAGTATATATTCTTTGGTTTAGTTATCTGCAGTTTTTGGTCTGTGGATGCAGATAGGATTTCATTTATTGTAGGAAATTGACAGCGGAGCAGTTTTCACTGTAGCATATGTAGAGCAACCATTCGGTCAACAGAGGTCAGTAAGCTGAATCCTGCAAAGGGCTACAACCAGGAGTTAGTGACCATCTGA
This sequence comes from Echinometra lucunter, assembly GCA_029962745.1. NCBI lineage: Eukaryota > Metazoa > Echinodermata > Echinoidea > Camarodonta > Echinometridae > Echinometra > Echinometra lucunter. The sequence goes on along the minus strand of CM057154.1, from coordinate 14,928,312 downwards.
GAAGGTCTGAAGGGGGATCTGTTATCAGTGGATCATATTTCTGTCTTGTGAATGATATGGATACTTCTATATTCCGAAGCCTCATCTTAGGGTTTTCTCAAGTACAATTCTTGGCCTTATATGGTGATGATGGCAGAGCCCAAGAAGGCTATAAATCATACTTCTTGAGACTGATGCACCATGCAACATTTTGTTTATGAAATGGAATTGTTTAAATGACTGGTATACTCTTCATATAACAGGAGCAGTGCTTTCATACATATGGAGGAGTACTGTACGTGGGCCAGTCTATCTTTGCTCTGATTAGTTCCTTAAGATCTGAATATTCTTTGCTGTAACTTGCACTTCGTAGCCTTGCTTCTCAATAGTGTGTGCATCTTATTTTCGTCACCAAAGTGGAGGTGCGGTGGTCCAGTGGTTTAAGGCGCTTGACTGGAGACGCGAGAATTGGGGGGTTCGATCCCCGGCACGGCACTATCCCCGGCATGGCACTTACAGTGTATGCCCTTGAGCAAGGCATTCTACATGTACATGTATCTGCGTTGCTCTTGTATCATACATCAAATAAATAAACGTGCTATAGGCATATTGTTACCAACGTGCGCATGTATGTTTTAAAAAAAAAAAGAAAAAGATTTTCTTCACCAATTTTTCTATTTACAAAACTAGTTCACTGAAATGGATATGCATACATGTACATGTAGTGCTTTTTTTTTCAATTCATTTTTGATTTTCAAGCCGTTTAACAATGTAATATAAAAAATAAAAAGGAAAGGAGAAAGCACTTTCCTTGCTCTTGATCTCAAGTTATGCATATTTACATGGTGTAGTGAATTAGAAAGTAAGAAGAAAAAAGTTGTGAAGAAAAGTGAGTAGAATTCTACATGGACCATTGAAAATTTTACAACATTCCTGGCTATAAATACTACATATAATCATATTACAAATATTTGAATACTCAATGAAGTATCTAATTTTAACTCTAAATAGGAATCGGTAGTAGAGTGCTCTTTGTAATGTGATCAATGGAGAAAGTGACATTGTAACTGATGTTCGTACACTGTAAAAGGGGAATTCAAATACTCTCTGCAGACTAATTTTAGCTCTAAATGAGAATTGATAGTACAGTGCTCCTAAGTAATGTAATCAGTGGAGAAAGTGACATTGTGACTGACGTAGTAAAAGTTGACTGAGATGACGTAGGGTGAATGGGTCTCATCCCACCTGACGTCACTGTGAGAGGCATCCAGAGACTGTAGCCTACGGTCTAGTCTTCAGCATCAAACTCTCGTGTGGAAGTTACCCAAAGAGACAGAGTTCCAAATTAACAATGAGTTTGTTCTACTGCATGGAATTTCTTCCTAGATTCCTGTTCATTATAATGAATTCCATGAGAAATCTATAATATTTGCTTCATTTGTGTTTTTTTTTTTCAGTCAAAGTTGTTGAGCTTATAGAATAAGATAACTTGCCATTCCTTTGTATTTTTTTTGTAAAAATAAGTAATGAAATAATAAAATAAACCTTTGTCCCTACTTACCCTCCAAGTTTTCTAGATAGGTAGACCCTGTGGGCCTGTAGGACAAACATTGTATAGACAGTCACATGTATTTTCCATGCCCCCATCAGACTATTTAAACATTTTGCTTGCCTCTGGTTGTCCTTGGCAAGCAGGAAAATTATTTTTTGGAAGTAGCCTGCCAATTTCCTGAGTGAAGATCATCATTTGGGAACTTCCCCTCCCTCCATGGACCTACTACTTTGACCATCCAACATACATGTATAATTCTTTGCAAGGGTTTGGAATGCACCCTTAATGTACACTCATGTACGATACCATGCAAACAAGAACCACATGCTCCTGAAATACAAGATCATGACTGGAATACTATAACCCATGTGCGTACGTGCCTCTTCACTGAATCCATGCAAAATAAATGTGCCGCGTCATCAGACTGGGTATTCCTTTTCATGGGATTGTGTGTTTGCTGAACCCCTCGCATATGCAGCAATTATCCTCGTATATATGTGCAAAGTCCTGCTATATTATAAGAAGCTATTGTGTGCTTTACCGTAAAATCTCTGTGCCATGAAGGGAACCAGTGCTACAATGTTTTAATTTTGAATGGATAAGATATTTGCTGATCCAGCCTTTTTTTTTCTTTCATCAGCTGAAAAAACTGTTGAAAGCTGTTTGGCTTGCAAAAAGTCTTTGCTTAATGATTTACTGGTTTTTACATCTTCTGTAAAAAAAAGTTTGATCTTGATACAGTTATGCCTGGTACGGTACAGCACATGAATTACTTCAAATGGCAAATTTTACTCAGTAGATGAAAGTTCAGAATGTGTGTGAGATCCTGGCAAAGAGATAGCTTGGTATGCTTCCAGTCTAATCAGTTGACACTATCCAAAACTCTCTCTTCATTAAAGTTTATTAATATTGTGTGGTTTTAGTTGGGGTCAACTTGGGGATAGATGGAATAAGGTTATTCTGGTATGACAGACCAAATATGCAATGCTACATTACATAATATTACATGATATCACCAGTGCATTACAGGTACTTGTTTGGAGTTCTGAAATTTTTTGGCACATATTTTTTTTATACTAACTCACATCCAGTAAGTGTACCAGTAAGCTAAGAAAGTAGTAAGAAATATGCAGGTACATGAACTGGTAGGTACTTGGAAATAATTTGCAATCAATGGTACATGTAGAAAGTAATGCTGGCAATTTTTGAGGAAATACACAGTATTCTGTTCCCTCTTTGTCTATTAACAACCAGCAAAAAATAAGTGTGGGAGTGGTTAGCCATTTGGCCGTAGAGAGCTCCAAAAGAGCTTTTGAAAAATCAGGAAAAATAGGAAAGAGAAATTTTTAAAATTGCTGCAGAGTAGTCTAACTATCACATTAAACAAAAAGGAGGTCTCATGACTCCCCCCCCCCAAAAAAAAATCTACAATTTTAGCAACACTGAATATTTGCTTCTCCAGGATGCTCTGTTTTCATTCAACTGTGGTAAATTTTAGGGGAAGTCATTGCGGACATTGATAAAGTGGGAAAAACAAACATCACTGAAAATTTGAGTAAAATGCAAGAAAATGAAACTGATACATTTCTAAAGATGTAATTAATCAAATGCAAATTGGCAACTTTGTTAAACTCTTGGAGGACCTTTCCCATTTGACCTATGCTAAAATGCATAGATTTTTATCTTCTTTATATAAAATTGAATTATGCCTGTAGTTTAGATATAACCACTGCAAATATTACATCTCTTTTGGAAAATAGCATTGAACACAGGCATACGGAAGCTTTTTGACATGCACTCATCAGAATAAAATCTTTCTGAGGTAGATCTACTTTTCATCAGCAGTCAAGAAAACAGAATTCATTCACTCTTCAGTTTGAAGCAAATGGAAGGGGTCCTTGTAAAGAATGTCATAGGGTTGCCAGTATGTGCTTGATTGATTACATCTTTCAAAATTCTTAAATTCAGTTTTTTGTCATATTTTCCAGAAGCTTTCACTGATACCCTCCCAGCCTTTTTCAGCTTTTATTAACACCAAATTATTAGTAGGGTTGACTTTCCCTTTAAATCCCACACTTTTGTAGCTACTGTACATAGACTGCACACACACACTATGCCTATTCCAAGATGCAGGAGGCCTTAAATGTACACTACTGGAGAGACTTGGTTGTGAAAGTGGAATATTATGACCAAGCCAACTTGTATCGATTTGACCTATAAACGTATGATTGCTTGGATTCTACACGTCTACACGTATATCGGTAGTTTAGAGTCTGATAATCTATTACAGATTGGTCACCGGCCAAGTATCATGTGACACCACAACTTTATTCTGGCCTATCAATCATGAAGTGCGGTGGAGATGACATTTAGTTGATGCACGTACACATTCAGCAGATTGCAGAACATGCGTAGAAGACATTCACATCAGTTGCATATTTGCGTGGCTTGATGTCAACATACATCTCTGTTTGCTTACATTGTTCAAGTGAGCTCACTTTTGTGAGTTAACTGAAAGTTAAAGATTTTATCTCTGCTTGTTAAAGAAATTTGTAGGAGACAATCAGATTTTAATTCCAGCAGAAACTACTTTCATATTCTGTCTATATTGCCATAGATTGTTTTAAGATTGTCTTCAGAATGTTCTTGTGACTGTCTTCAGAATGTTCTTGTGAGTGTAATGTCTTAAGATTGTGTAGATAGTAAAAACATGAAGAAAGTACCCAGATACAACTCTTTTCTTTCCACCATTGTTGGCACTCTTTGTCTACATCTACTGAAGATTAAGACCCTGTTTACACCAAGCAATAGGCCGGCCTGAGGCCAGCCCAAAATTAGATGTAAATGCATGCAGACCCAAATGCGGTACCAAATGCGGTACCAAATGTGGGTCCGATGCGGACCACCTCAGGAGGTGGTCTCGGGCCGGCCCGGGACCAGCCCGAGGCCGACCTAGTGATGTTGTTAATGCACGCAGACCCAAATGCGGTACCAAATGCGGGCCCGAGGCCAGCCTAGTATTGGTGTAAACGCATGGGACCCAAGTGCGGTACCAAATGCGGGTCTGCTTTTCATGCGCCCCTCAATTAAAATCGTTTTTTACATGCAGAGCGTCGCTACCAGCGAAACATTTACATTAATAGGCTGGCCCAGAATAGGCAGTGTAAACGCACAAAATTAAGTCCCGCGGTGAAAACGGAGTCAAAGAGATCTTGGGCCTGTCTTACAAAGAGTTGTGATCAGTTCGGATCAGTCGCAACTTTGAGATTGATCTCAACTCCTATCTCTTAAGTACACAGTTGAAATCAATCTCAAAGTTGTGATTGATCCGAATCGATTGTTAGACAGCCCTGATCAACTCATGAGTGTTGTTGACTTAAAAAAGCTCATCATGAAAAATCTTACGAGATTTAGGAGGCAAGAAATCACTTCCAAAAATCTTTTTGCGACATTTCTTTCCATTTTTCTAAACCTAATTGAACAAAAACTAATTGTGAGTGTTGCCTTGAAATCTAAAGCAGAGTCTAATACTGTTATTGAAAATAGGTGGGGGGGGGGGGGGGGAAGGGGGAGGGGGTTTCTGAGATCACTGTCAGATGGGCTTATATACAGTTCTGGGCCCCGTTTCATAAAACTTGTTATCAGTAACAACTGCCACATTTCTATGACAAATTTGCTATCAACCAATTAGATGCAAGGATTTCAGTAGCTAATATTAGTTAGTGCAACTTGTAGTAGTTAGTAGTTAGTTTTATGAAACGGGGTCCTGAACTCCTAACCAGCAGTCATTATTTCAATACACACTGATCCGCCTTAACCCATTCGTGACAGGAATTATTTAAAGCCTAATTTCATCAGCTTTTATTCTTCAAATTGGCAACACCAACATTTTTATTTTATTGCTACATTTTTCTTATAAAACGTCATGTATCTGAAATGAATATACATGTAAATTGACAAAAATTATGATGGGAAGTCAAAACGTTGCCAATTCGCAGGGGAAAACAGTGATTTTAAACTTTCTGTCACATTGCCAATTTAAGGATTTGAATGCTGATTTTCCTTTAAAAATTTTCAGCATCAAACAACAAATATTGACACAACCAAAATGGGTTTGTGTAGAATTTTTTGCTCTTTCTGCTCATGTATTTGGTATGATTTTTAGGGCTTTGCATCAAAAGATATTAGGCCAAACCACAAAATGTGGACCTCTGTCACGAATGGGTTAATGTTTATTCATGCATGCAAGTTTAAAGAAAGAGAGACTACTTAGATTTCAGGTCCAGTTTCCAATCGAGTCAAACTGCATCGATAGTTTGTTTGGTTGCTACATTTTATCCCAGTATTTGTCCCTCTTTCAATTCAACTTCAAGTAATCCTCTTGAAGTTGAAGCAACCTGTATTAATCTAACTCACATTTAAACTTTCTGCTTAACGTTTTGACATGGTCCTGAAATAAGTTTAATCTTTTGTCAAACTGTCTGAATTCTTTTGTAAGCTTCATTGTGCTGCTGGAACCACTGTACCCACTCAAAGTCTACTCTATGCAGTGTGCCTGGATGATCAGTAGTAACGTGTATAGACTTTACCAGTTATGCCCCAGCCATACCAACAAGACTTAAGCCTCTGTTACATTGGACCAATAACGGTATTAGTAATAGGATGTTTCATTAAAGGTACACCATATAGCTACTGTACTTTAAAAGACACTAGTATACTCACATGATACATCTACACTGCACACCATATCATAGAGTTGTACTGTAAATCTGATGGATAAAATTTAATTTTGGTATAACACACATTTTCCATAGACTACAGCCCAAGTTATCTAGGGCTTAGTATTCAGTGGGTTAATTGAAAATCTGTTATGATCATCAGTCAAATGTACTAGGACTTCATAGCAGGCTGAGCAGAAACTATTATCTGTTTGGATTTACCCCACTTTCAGACGAGAGAGTTCTCGTATCGATATACGACGTATGGATATAGGACGTTTTTTCCGCGTCTGAATGCTCTTGTATTGATACTTTGTTTCAATATACGACGTATATCGAAACGATGGTTTGGGCATTGTTTCGTACGATTGTCCTATATCCATACGATGTAAATTCATGACTGAATGCTCTCATATCTGTACGTCGTATAAGTAGGCAGGACTTATTCGCAACGCGCGCTTAGGGCCTGACCTCTACTCTACTATAGATGAGTCCAGCACAACGCACGTAAACATGAAGCGCAAAGCCCGCATGAAGTTCGTACTACGCAAGGGAGAGACTCGTACATATTCATGAGCTTCCCACCAAAGTTCGACTGAGCGCGAGGTCTGAATGCTCCTGCATGATTTTGGGATAACGGGGCATTGTGTCTGAAAGATCTCATATCAATACATCGTATATCCATACGTCGTATGAATATACGATAAGTTGGTGTGTCTGAAAGCGGGGTTAGTTTGGCAGTGTGACTGTGGTATTAACCCATAGAGTTTTCTAAAGGTTTAAGTTAATCAGCTATCACTCCTCAAATTGACACCAATGTATTTTTATGCCTCCACCCACCGTAGGTGGTTGCAGGAGGCATTATGTTTTCGGGTCGTCTGTCCGTCCGTCCGCCCGTCCGTCCCTCCATCCGTCCCCGTTTTCGTTCTCGCGATAACTTAAGAACCGTTTGACAGATCAACTTAGAACTTGGCTCATGTATGCATATGGGAGGGACAATGATCTGATTAGATTTTGGAGTTTCAAGGTCAAAGGTCAAGGTCATAGAGGTAATAATACACATAAAAATGGCTTGTTCTCGCGATAACTTAAGAACCATTTGACAGATTGGCTTCAAACTTGGCTCATGTGTGCACATGGAAGGGACAATGATCTGATTAGATTTTGGGGTCACAAGGTCAAAGGTCAAAGGTCATAGAGGTCATTATGTACATAGAAATGGTTCGTTTTCACCATAACTCAACAACCATTTGACCAATCAACCTCAAACTTGGCACAGGTATGCATATGGGAGGGACAATGATCTGATGAGATTTTTGGGTCTCAAGGTCGAAGGTCAAAGGTCATAGAGGTCATTATGTACATAGAAATGGTTCGTTCTTGTGATAACTCATTAACCATTTGATGATTCAACAAACTTGATTCATGTACATGTATGCATGTTGAAAGGGCAATCTCTCATTAGATTTGGGGGTCACAAGGTCAAAGGTCAAGGTCAAAGATGTCATTGTATAAATGAAAATAAATCAACATGAAGTGCCATTTATTTCTGATTTGGTAATGGCGGAGGCATAAAGTTCGACCACGCGTGGTCGAAGATTCATCTAGTTGTTTTCTAGTCCTGCATGTATATAGTTGAAAAGTAAAATGTACATCTATATAACATGAACCAATTTGAATGAAAAATTGCAAAATTTAAGATGAAAATTGCCAATTTGTACTTAAAATTAAATCACTCCTGTTAAAAAATGACACACTGTGTAATTGATTGGAAATAGGGTCAAAATTTTCAGTGAATTTTTCTCTTTCTGCTCATGTGTGATATGTAGTATTCTGGATCCATTAACCCATTCGTGACAGGAAGTATTTAAAGCCTGATTTGATCAGCTTTTATTCTTCAAATTGGCAACACTAACATTTTTATTTTATTGCTACATTTTTCTTATAAAACGTCATGTATCTGAAATGAATATAAATTGACAGAAATTATGATGAGAAGTAAAAAAGTTGCCAATTTGCAGGGAAAAACGGTGATTTTAAACTTTCTATCACATTGCTAATTAGGATATTAATGCTTATTTTCCTTTAAAAAATTTTCAGCATCAAACAACGAATATTGACGCAACCAAAATGGGCACAGTATGTGTAGAATTTTATGCTCTTTCTGCTCATGTATTTGGTATGATTTTTAGGGTTTTGCATCATAAGATATTAGGCCAAACCACAAAATGTGGACCTATGCCACGAATGGGTTAAAAAATGTAACTACATCTAAAAGCAGACACTGCATTGCTTTGGGTTAATGATGGTTGTGTAAGAACACTGTTACATCTTGAGTGTGAGTAGGGTCAATAAACGTGTTAAGGTCACGTTCCAAGACAATCCCTACCATCCTGGGAATTTGATTAGCAGCTTCATCAAGATGGCGTAGCCTGTGAAAGGAGTGGGGGGGGGGTGTCAAAATACTCCTCAAAAATCATTGTATGTGAGGCAGTAGCCCTGCAAGTGATTAAAAAAGAAAATCAAATTGACTTTGCACTCTGGACATACTTGTACATGTAGGTAGACATGCCAGGACTTTGACAGGGCATGAGATTGGGAGCCCATGATACTGACAATGTCAGTCTTGTTAACCCTTAAAAAGTTGTCTCAGCAAGACCAACATGCCAGTCATGAAGGTGTTGGCTCTGTCTACACTATTCTGTTATATGAACAAATTTGGCTATGCAGGTCTGCATCAGGAAAAAGAAAAAAATCTAGTGCCAGTGGTACTAAATTTCTGCAGAACAGGTGGAATCTAATCTTCAAAATGTTCAGAAGATTTGCTGAACATCGTTGCAAAATCCTTTAGATTGTGATGTGTGGAGCTTATTATCATATATACCATGACCACATGTAGGTCTGTTGATCTGCCAGGATGCCTCTCTGTGGAAGTCTTGGAATTTCAGAAAACATTATTTTTTTTTCAAAAGGAAAATAAGGAATGATATTCAGCATAAATGAGCCATATCTATCTGTTCTGCAGTTTGGCATTTTCTTTCATTCCAGGTTTCAGCATTCATGTCTCCTTATTATGTTCAAATGTTTGTGCTGAATAGTAGTTTGGTGAGAGCTACACATGAATGTGGTAACCCTGGATATTCAGGGGGCTTCAGCAGTACGCTGTGGGTGTGTTAGTCATTCTGTGCCTTCCTTCATTGTACTCATGGATGTGTATATCACCTGTCTTTGCAACTCTCAGCATTGCCTGTACACACTCCCTCCACCGAGAAACACAACCACACTACTGGTACAGTGTATAGTCAATTGTTTTTTTGATTGAAACAACTGATTGCACCTCTAGATCTTGTTCAAGTTTGCCCTAGATATGATTGAACCTTGGTGCTAACACAAGTACTTAAAAGATAAACTTGAGTTCTAGTCTTGCAATTACACTGAAAGAAACCATTTCATTTTCATTTGGGAAAGGTTGATTAAGTATTAAAGGCATTGGCTAACTTTGTGAGCAGCTGATTTAAAAAATTCTCAAACTAAGATGAAACATGTGTATGAGTACTTGTATTTATACTCAAAAACCCTGAAACCAACCATAATTTGGAAGGAAAAGCTGTAATTTAGACGCAAACCGCGATTTTATTAGCTTTTGTCTCGAGAGACACTGAACTAAGAGGACCGTTTGGACGAATTAAAAAATACCGTTACTTGCCTTCCGCCGCGTGATACGTCAATACACACAGTGCGGTCCGTTGAGTCATGTGCGCATGCGTACTCCTTACGTTGGGTCTATGCAACCGACCCTCGTATATTTTTCAAACATTGGTTCACATTTCTAATATTTAAATATGCTTCCCGTGGATATTATGCTCTGAAAATTTCACACTGGTATTTTTACACTATAACCCTAATGTTTATCCCATTTTTAAGTAACAAAATGAGATTTTTTTAAAATAATGACAATGTTAGCCAATGCCTTTAAGTAAAAATTGGTGTATACATTGAGGTTTTGAAATAATCCCAATAAGAAATCCACTCAGTCTTGTTCTAAGGCACATGTAGTGCACACTAAAATGGGTATAATTGACTAACACAAATGTTTGGGCTGAACATTCCAGCTGTTTTTGTCATACATTGTACATGTATTTTGAATAATGGGGCAATTGCAGAGTGATCCTTTTCAGGGGGCATTTCTGTTATGACTCTCTTCCAAACTGACATGAAAAGACCGAGAAAGCCAATAAATCACCTCTTCCCAGAACTCAAGCCTTTCTGTAAAACTCCTGTTTTTTACATGTATACATACACAGGGGCAGTGCTGCAGGGTGGGTGGGGGGGGGGGGACTGCTGCTATAATTTTTCAAATTATTGAGAAAAAAAACCCAACAAGGATGAAGAAGGAGAGTATGGGGAAGAGAGGGCAGGGTCATGCAACTTTAAATAGCCCTATTTGTTCATTCATGATGTGAATAAACTCACCTGTGGGCCAAGATTAAAGACCAGGAAAAAATACTTAAAACTGTAATGCTAATACATCTTGTCCTCCCCCTCAAAATACTCTGGTGCACCCACTCTACATACATGTACATATGTAAGGAATAGCAAGCCTTGGCCTACTGTGAATATGTTTATGTAACAAATTCAGGAAACTTGTATGAAGGGAAATAAACTCATGAAGCAAGAAACTCCATTTCCAACAGGAATGTGGACTGGTAAAGTTATTGTGCATGTTACATGTACATGTATGTTTTACTAATGTGTAGGCCATTGCTAAGTAAATGTTAGTGGAGAGAGATGCAGCACACACCACTAGAACTAAATGTAAACTAGATCGCTGTCCATGTCTTTCACATTGTCCTTGTGTCACCTAATGATCCCGGTCTATTTTAGGCCGGGGAGGAAATCCATTTTTACGAGCTGCAGAAGATGACGATAGCTCGCATGCTTCCCCCAGCATAACCTGGCAAACCATCAACGCTTAACTTGACTTCAGAAGGTGTGCACACCTGGGAATCTGCCAAGATATTGACGAGTGATTGCGTTCAGCGTTCCACAGCGAAACGAAATCAGATACAGGAGTGTGTACAGTTCGTGAACTTGCTCTGTATTCAGCCTGATGTACAGAAGGAAGGGGCATGTTGCCTCTGTTCAGCTTGTGCCTATTGACTTGAAATACGGTAGATTGTAGAGTTGTACTAAGAAAAGACGTATGGAAAACTTCAGTTTTTAAACGGCATGTTATCAGACAGGATGTCATGCTAATTATGTAAAAGAATACCTTGAGCAAGTATTTAATGAGGGAAAGAGAAATAAACAGTGTTGTTGATATAGATATTCATCCAGTAAGGAAAAAAAAAAGCTTTTGAAATAAGAAAATGCTGGTGTACAATTACTGCCTGTCCAGTTTAAATTCTTACTAGCAGAATGGAGAAATCTTTATGACCATGTGACGGTGATTATGACATTTTTTCTTCTCTTTTTACACACGCAGATTTGACAACAATTTTCAACCCAGAGAGACCTTTTAGTGGATTGTAAATGGCAGAACCTGCCCCTTTAGTGAACGGAGTTGAAAACCAACCCCATCCCCTCCCCATCAACGGCGCCGAGGACGGTGCAGTCAGCAGCGGAGATGTGACCCCAAACAGCGAAGACAGCGGGGTGGACTGCATGCACGTGGATGCCCAAGAACTCAAGGAGGCGGTTGCCAATGGCAACAGCAGGAGGGATGCAGGAGAGGAGGAAGGGAAGGAGGAAGGATCAGCAGCAGTACAGGAGGGGGAGAAGAAGGATGCAAAGGTTGAGGATGTTATAGTGATCCAGGATGCTGCTTTTATGGTGAAGATTGTACCTCCGTCTTGTGAACCATTCGATCTACAGGTGAGTTGATTGTTCTAAGATCATCTGGCATTTACTGTGGGACATATTTCATCAAACTGATATACAAGAGTAAGATTTGATCACAATTCATTTTTAGCCCGGGGGGGGGGGGTATTAGGGCTAGAGTTGGGTTCCTGGTAACAGTCAGCAATCTGATCACTTTTAGAAATTAGAAATAAGTGAACAAATTCAATCTGTTGTCAAGCTGACCAGTCTCAGATTATCTGACATTGGCTCTGGACAGCAATATTTATTTTTATTTATTTTATTTCATAAAAGATAATGGGTTAGAGCTTGATTTGCTGTAAGATTTAAAGTTAATTTAGGTTTAGAATGAGGTATGGCATTGGATATTGAGTTGAAATTAGGAATCAACTGCTGTACGAAATTGACCATGGAACAGTTCTTGTTTGAACAAATATACAACCTGTTCTCGAGATAAAATATCTGGGCCCTGTTTCATAAAACTTGTTATAAATTGCAATAACTGTCATAAGCTATTGAAATCCTTGCATCTCATTGGCTGAGAGCAAATTTGTTATAGAAATGTTGCAGTTGGTTACTGATAACAAGTTTTTTTGGACTGTCCTAATGGAAACAAATGATATTTTTGTGTTTGTTTGCTTGTGTGTTTGTTTGTTTGTTTGTTTGTTTGTTTGTTTTTTTTTGGGGGGGGGCGAACAAACTTCCTAAAAACAGACCTTTGTACACTATATATGATATGTGGTATTCAGATGTGTTCAGATCATTCATATTCTTTCAAACCCTTGCACATTCATTCTGTGATCTTGAGGACTCTTTGTCAACTGAAATGCACATGGTCTGCAAGCAAGAGAGGTAACCGGTAGGTCTAGGGGAGCAGTGAACAGGATATTAGTAATTACCTGGCTTGGTGACTTTGGTCTCTACTTGACTAAAGCCTTTCCTGTTGTTAAGTTAGCTGATAATCAAAAGTACAGGGACTTTATTTTGCTATACAGCTTATGATTAAATTTCACAGGCCAGGGACCTATAGCCCCTGTTTCATAAAACCTCTTGTCAATAACAAGATGTGATCATTGATAAAAGCTACTGAAATTGTTATTTGTCACTGGCTGGTAGGAAAGCCAAGAACAAGGGAGAGGAACAGTTTCTCCTTTAGGAGATGCTTTTACAGTATCTGCTGGTCCAGAATGCTTGGCAGTACATATCATACATGAGCAGAAAGAGAAAAATTCATTGAAAATTTTGAGACCATTCCCAATGCCACATGGTTTAGCGTTCTCAAATTACAGCAGTTTAATTGTAACTAATCATTAAACTCTTTAAATTGGCAATTCAGTGAAAAATATAAAATCACTATTTCTGTGTTCAAATTGGCAATTTCTAATTAAAATCTTGCAATTATAATTCATTTTGGTTCATGTTATATCCATATTTATTTTTTTCAAACTATGTAAGCTCAGAAAGAAAATCATTGTTGTTGCCAATTTGAAGAATGAAGATGATTAATTTATACCTCAAGAAAGCTCTGTACTGCTGTGGGTTAAATGGAACACAGATTTGATTAGCATAGGAGGGAGTTTTAGTTTTGCTAGGTACACCTGGCAATGCTGGTATGAAGTAGGGCTCTGCTCTTACATGTTTTAAAGGGTTTACGACTGAAATGTATAGGGTGTATATGGTGTGTTTAGCCCTTGTCTGAGCTCAAATATTGGGGGGGGGGGGTGGTTGAGGGGGATATCCAGAGTGAAAAAATTTGTTAGCTCATGTGAAGCGAACCAGTTAGTGTCGGTTTGGCCATTTCAGTTCCAGTTGATGGTGATGCTTTCGCTTTATTTTGTTGGACATGCACCACTGAAAGTTCATCATGTCCAACAAAGATTGATATTTCGATCAGGGTCCCCCCATTCAAAGTCTGGACTAAAATTCTTCATTGTAGAACCTCTGCAAGAAAACAATAATGTGGAGCTCTGCTTTATGAATTTTCTTAAGCTCTGATAGAAAAATGAGCATATTTAGCTGAAACGTGTGAAGCTCTTTTTATTCAAAAAAAAAAAAAAAAAAAGCACTATCAAACGAAATCAAGAATTTAAATGCCCTTTCTTAAAAGACTTTCTCTCTTATGTTCTGCCCACCAAAAAAAAACAAAAACTTGTAAATAATCCTGAGCTTGCATGAAATCTTGCCTTATCATATGAAATTGTGTAACATGGTATATATCTGGAATGTTTACAACTTGGTCTTTTCTCCTGCTTTACTCAGTATGTGACCACGTGTATGTTATGGCCACCTTGACTCATGTACTGTGTTGTCAACAGTTGTGACCTTGCGGTATGGTGAATGTCCTAACTCCTTTAAACCACGTGGTAGATACATCTCTGGGCAGCGGGTTAATTGAGATGTAATGTGCTGCCTCCTGCTGCCCTTGTGAACCCTCACAGCTGCAAGATTGATTCCTCAAAACTGGCAACAATAGAAAGAAAGAAAGACAAAAATGTCTCGAAGAAGCAGTGCTTGCTGGAACATAACTGCTAACATAACCACAGCTTTGCAATTTTGTCTGATTAAACTGTTATGGGCCACAATGGAACATAATGTTATGAGCTACTTTAGGAAGCACATGCAACATTGGGAATGTGTGAAAAAGCTCAAGATTGGAGTTCCTTTGTGTTGGTAATGTTGACAAGTGTGGAGGTGAATCCAGTAAAAATTTGCCATTTCCTGTTAGTGTTCTCCTGGTGGAATAAGGTTTTAAACTAATTTTGAAAGCTAATCTCATCGCAAACCAATTTCTGTCCCTAGATAAGGTCTGAATCCGATAACATAAACGTGGTAATTGAATCATTGTAAGACAACGTGCAAATTCATTGATTTCCTGTGCATCCAACTTTCTTACATGGCCTACATTTTCACTTCATACATTACTCCTGAAGCTGCAAAATATGATACACACTTAACACTAACGCTGGTTATACTTTGTCCACCTGTGGTGACAGAAGATTTCTGGGCAAAGCTATCAAAAAGTCTTTAGTATTAGAGCTTTGATATGGTACCAAATCAACAGAGATGGTCACAGGATTCTGACACATACATGTATCTGATTATGAATATTTGTAGAACATATCAGAATCACAAAGGTAATAGAAATTTTGCTTTTGAATCGTACTCCCTCCCCCCTCTCTTGAGAAGTGTCTCTTCACATGGTGCTACGAAATCCAGAAGACTCTGCGGCTATTAGCTATACCCCATCTCTCTCTCTCTCTCTCTCTTTCTATTTCTTTTTATCTCCTACCTTTCTAATATTTCTGTTTAAGTCTGTCCATTATAAGCAAGGTTAGTCTTCAGATTTTACAGATTTACCTCCAGTTGCTATGGATTAATGGATTCCTATATTCTCTCTCTCTCTCTCTCTCTCTCTCTCCAACACTCTTAATATAGTGATAACTTCTTTAGTGGAACCTATATGCAAAAACCACCTTCACACAAAGGTCAAGATTTCAACTTCTGTTTAAAGATAGTGCATAGTTTTGGGGAAATCTAAAAAAGGTAACTTTCACTATTCAAATTCATTGTCAGATGATATGCACTGTTAGATTGTATCCTGAAACTATTTTGATGTGAAGGATATTACATAAAAACTCATTTAGGGGGGTGTATTTTACAATCGAAATGTCAAAACTTTCGGGGCCCTGAAAACAACGTCAATGGTGCATCAAACAGTGCCTGCTCACACGTAAAACCAACAGGAATTCTGTTATGCTATAAACACAACGAAGTGCTGTGAGTGATGTGCAGGGATCCGTCGGCGTGCAGGGGTCATAGCATTCACTGGAATTCACTGGAAATCATGCATGGAATATCACACGATCTCACACATGTATCTTTTATGCAGGGCAGACAATGTGCTTAACCCATTCGTGACAGGAATTATTTAAAGCCCAATTTGATCAGCTTTTATTCAAATTGGCAACACCAACATTTTTATTTTATTGCTACATTTTTCTTATAAAACGTCATGTATCTGAAATGAATATAAATTGACAGAAATTATGATAAGAAGTCAAAAAGTTGCCAATTTGCAGGGGAAAACGGTGATTTTAAACCTATCACATTGCCAATTTAAGGATTTTAATGCTTATTTTCCTTTAAAAAATTTTCAGCATCAACGAATATTGACAGAACCAAAATGTGCACAATTTGTGTAGAATTTTTTGCTTTTTCTGCTCATGTATTTGGTATGATTTTTAGGGCTTTGCATCAAAAGATATTAGGCCGAACCACAAAATGTGGACCTCTGTCACGAATGGGTTAATGAGTTTCATGCCAACTCCCTTTTTGCTACCAAAACTGTAAATGGGCTTTTTGTAATGTTGATCATAGAAAGGTGCTCCAAAGCAAACTGTTCATAGAGACCACCTGCCTATAAAGACTACTTTTCTTATCTTCACTGAGCAGTCTTTATATACAGGTTTCACCATTTTTTGTCAGACTCTGTTCCCAGGTGAGTTTGCAAGTGGTGGGTCAAGAGATCTTCATGGATCGACGAGACACCTGTCATGGCACCTGCTCTCATTTCTCTCTTCCTCTTTCTTTCTCTTTCTGTCTGTCTGTTTGTCTGTCTTTCTCTACATACACTGTACACTTGTGATATTTCTGTCTGATTCTGTCCACAGGTGAGTCCTCAAGAAATGGTACAAGAAATACACCAGGTGCTGATGGACAGAGAAGACACCTGCCACCGGACGTGCTTCTCCCTCCAGCTCGATGGCAACGTCTTGGACAACTTTGCGGAACTCAAGAACATCGAGGGCCTCAAAGATGGATCTGTTATCAAAGTCGTTGAAGGTGATTGACCGTTGTTGTGCTTTAACTTGAGATAATTGACCTTTAGCTTGCCTATAGCTTGTGTATTTGTCTTGGCACTTTCATTGTACTTTCTTTATGTTTATACTACCAAAGAAAGTGGAGTGAAGAGTTTGCCTTGTATTAGTCATCCTTCATTAGTGCTTTTAAATTAAATGTGTTGTTAAATGAGTAATGTTTTCATGTTTTTAATCATTTTTTATAAATTCATTTTTTTATTCTGATGAGGTAGCTCTATCGATAAAAACCCTGCATAACCAAGAACCCCTTTTGTCAACCTTAATATAAGAGTTAATGTAACAATTAAAAGAAGAGAAGAAAAACATATGATGAAATGAGATTAGAACTAATCACATGGGGAATAAAACCCTTATTTATCTTGAATAAATGAATTGAAATAAGTTGTTATAATTAGGGAACATAATCAGAAGGCACTTAGTTTTATAAAATCAAGTGCTATGGAAGATGTTATTGCTTCTAGTGATTGATGGTTGTTACTAAAGGTACACATTGATTGATGAATGTTAATCCTCATTCCACCCTTTAAATACTGCGTTACAAAATCCCAGATCAGCTGTTACGAAACGTTTTGTTATTGGTATGCCAGCTTTAATGAGTTGCCCACTGGTATGAAGAGTTATTCTCTCCAGATCTTTTCCAGACAGTTATGCGTGACCTCAGAGGCCTATTAGCAAAGACCCGTCCAGTGCGCTAATTGACCTGGCATTATGTATGCGTCTGGCCATGAGAGATTAACAATGCTCAAATGGGTTTTGAGTGTCTATGCTATAATGTGAGGATTGATCCCAGATCCTGTAATAAAAGTACTTTGGTCAGTTGTTGCTGGTGAAGTGCTTTAAAAAAAAAATCAATATTATTGTTATTATTGTTGAATATTATTATTATTATTATTAACATTATTACTGTTATTATTATCATCATCATCATCATCATCATTATCATAATTGTTCTTACTATAAAATATATCTCATCCATGATTTTGATTTTCTAAATTGTGATTTTTTGAAAGGAACTTAGGAATATTCTTGAATATTGAAGGTGTGGATGAAGCAATAGATTAACCATTGTGTATATTGTTGATACTTGTCTGATAAATGTCTCAGAGCAGTCTGTTCATGAGGTTTGAATCTTACATCCTTCGGCTTTGCCAAGAAAGCACAGTTGAGCTCCTCTAGATCTGTCCAAGTCACACATTGGCATGGACGGGTCCTCATTCGGGGGGGGGGGGGGGGGGGGGGGGGTTGATTCCTCCGTAGATATATAGATATATACATGTATATATATATATACACCCACTTCCAAAGGTGGAAGGATGCATACCTCCTTCCCCCTATCTGTCTGTGCCTCTTAAGTCAAAGCACTTGTGAGATTTTTGAAATATTAAAACAAACTTCATGTTTAGAAGTGAGGATAGTGGTGGTTGTGATGGTAATTGGGAGGGGGGGGGGGGGGTAGGGGGTGGAGTTGGAGGAGTGGTTGGTATTCCATAATTCTGATTGCAGTATTCCTGGCTACCAGTGTATTCAGACTGAAAGTCTGCAAAGATTGCACTAGAGCTCTGTACAATGTTGAATGTACAGTATGATGCGCTATTTTCCGAAAGTTTTATTGTTATCAGATTTTACAACATGACAATTAATGTTCTGCAAATTGACTCAGTCAACTTCAGTTTTAAAGTCTTTATTTTGATTTTAGAGCTACATGCATCCTTCAGTCATATTTGCAGATATTTATCAGGGGCTTCATGCTTGAGTTATGGGATAACCTTGCACTAGCACATAATTTATGATTAATTGGTAGACTGGTAGTGTTTCTGTTAGCTTTGCTGTTGATATCTTAAGCATTTAATATGAGGTTACAGGGTTACTTGTGTAGCTATCTCCTCGTATTTTTGGTTTGTTTAAAGCTTGTTATCTCACCTGTTTGATAAAGTGCTGAGTTCAGTAGTTTGTTCTAATATTTATTTCTGGATTGTTAGGCGTTTTATTCCCAGGACAGGCACATTGACTCGTAACTTGCAATGTACATAGAACAGTTTTGTTGTGTGATACATGTACATGTATGTCTGGATGGGGTACATGTGTACTTTATGTTTGTTGAATTCAGATCAGGAAGATAATTTCATATTGTCTTCCAACAAAGTTAAGTATGTAATTTGATTAAGATTTAAAACACAAATGAGTGGGTTGATATCTGAGTGGACCGAGAACTACATGTTGTAGTTCTCTGGGTTTATATGAAGCAAACAAAGTTGAAATTTTGAAAATGATCATGATGTTAAAAAAAAAGATGGATTTGTACAGTGCATCATGAATTAATACGTTTCTCCAGGAGCTTTACAATGTAAAGATAAACAGTGAACAAAATACAGTTGGATTGTTCAACAAGAAATGAACAAGGAGAGAGGGGAATTTTTTTAAATGGTTGGATATACATGTATGTTTTTAGGGATTAAGAGAGAGAGAGAGAGAAAGAAAGAGAGAGAGAGAGAGAGAGAGAGAGTAGCCTGCCTTTTAGAAGAGAGACAGATCAACACAAAGAGGATGGAGAGAGGAGAGAAGAAAAGAGTCAGGGATGGATGGATTGATGGATTGATAGAAGGATGGTGCATGGAGGGAGGTGGGGGAGGGGCAGGACACACAGAGAGGAAGAGATAAATCCTTGTGAACGAAATCATCACGTACCTGTACATTTGCACAACTTTTCATATTGCCACTATTTAAAGTCCATATTTACTTTGCATGAACTTCATGTACAATGAATTGATCAGACATCCTGTGAAGAAATACTTGAGATGGAATCTATAAATACATGAAACGATAAAACTTTGCCAGTCATCAGTGTTCCCGTTCTGACCTTGTGAAGTTTATGGACCAAGGTCGTCTGCACCTCAAGGGTTGGACAAATAACTTGATGACCTGACTTTGAAGTGTACATGTACATCAAAAGGGTCAACATTAAAGGATGGCATGCCATCAAATTTGAGATAACAAGTAATGTCTCAAAAAGTTTGATAACATATAAATCAATTTATATTACAGCAGTTGTACACTGTATATTGATTGACTGAGTATTTCTTAGCAAGCAATCAAATGAAATTTGTGGTCTCATACATGTATGGTCTACCAAACTCACATTGTTCCATCTTCAAAGAGTTCAACAGCTTGAGAAGATTGCATTTTACATGTATCTTATGATAATAATGAAATTGTTTCTTATTTTGTTATTTTTCCAGAATTGATATTGTGAAGTCTAGACATGTACCAATATGTGGGTCTTCATCAGCTCGAGCTTATTAAAGGGGGTACCCAATGCTGAAACAATGTTAGCTCATTTAAAAGAGCATGATTTTATTAGCAGAAAATAATCTGCCTAAAGTTTTTTAAAAAGTCGTGTTGCCAAGGAAACCCCCAAATGTGGTAAGATTTCAGGATATTTTTGCCCCCTCAGCTGTGACACAGTTTTAACTGGGTACCCACTTTGACGTCAAAATGACGTCAAAGTGGGTACCTTGTCGCGCACTTCTAGCAAAATGCACGCAAGGTATAATACATATTGTACAGTCTAGCGTACAGTCTAGCGCGCAGCACAACTGCAATGCGCGAAGCTGGGTACCCATCAAATTTTTAATGTTATTCCTTTTAGAATTCTATTCTCGATCATATATGAAAAAAGAAAATTACCATTGTGTAATCACTTTAATGGTGAACTACTTGGGGGATCTGGGGAGCGTTTCATGAAGAATTTTGTCGGTGAAAATCACCGACAAATGTTATAAGCTACTGAAAATCCTCGCATCTGATTGGTTGAAAGCAAATTAGTCAGTGAAAATCACTGACAAAACTCTTCATGAAACGCTCCCCAGGGTATTAGCCCAAACTCCGCTGAAGTGTGCAGTCACGTCCATATCAGCTCGAGCTCCAATACCTTTGTGTATTGCAATATAGCTCGAGCTATAGACCTTTGCATGATGGCATGGATAAACCAGCACCTGAAGCTCAAGCTGATGGAAACGCGTTGACAATAGCCCGCTATTTTGCGGTTTAGTGGGCAATTCTGCTATTCTGCAAATAAGTCCAAGATGATGCAGGCTTACTTTTCAAGCGGAATAGCAGGCTATTTCTTAAGGTCGAGCTGATGAGGATGCACCTCCAGTTTTCTAATTCATATGGATAATACTGTTATTATTATTTGTGATTTTTAGTTTTTAATTTTTCCGTGGGGGGAGCGGGTGGAGAGGGGGCCCAGGGGGACTCAAATTGGGAGGGAGGTCACCCTGCAGATGAATTAACCTGGATTAGAATGCTTTGCCAGCTATTTAGAATGGATATGAATGAGATGTAAATGTATTCATATGATTTCAGTCATCATCATGTACATGTATCTTATTTCCATGTTTTAATCTTTTTTTTTCCTTTTATCATTCCCAGAGCCGTACACGGTGCGAGAAGCAAGGATACATGTCCGCCATGTTAGAGACCTTCTCAAATCTCTGGATCCATCAGATGCATACAATGGGGTGGACTGCCAATCTCTTTCCTTCTTATCAACGGTCCTAAGTGAAGGTATGGAAAGCACGATGTTTACTTTAAATCGTCATTGTTGTTAAGGCCCAGTCCTTTCTCTCTTACAAATAGCTATATCTCTTTCTGCATTTAAAAAAATAATGATTTAAGAGGTATTAGAGCTCTAATGATTCTTGAACTATGATTACAATTTCTCAGATCTGCTGGGTTCAATAAATAATAAAAACACACCTATTGATTTCTTGATCTTAAATACCATCACTGTAGGAGATCTGGGTGAATTGTTTCAATAAACCATCAATAGTACAAGTACACCAACATTCCACAGAAACATTTGTTAATTCCAACACCCACTGCTCGTATGGGTTATCAGGGAACTGATACTTACAGTAAGACTTTTCAATGAACCAAACTCTTATTTTATTCAACAAGCCTGGGCTTTTTGCAAACCCTAATCAATGAGTTTGTGAGTAGATAGGCTGTTTACCTGCTATGCTAGACCATACTGTACCTTGACTAGTTGAATGCCTTTCACTGGTGTACCAGCTCCGATCGAGGAACTTTTTACAGCTGGGGGAAGACTTAAAGGATTTGAGTCTGTTTTGATGGAGGTGTTGAATGATCTGCTAATGGCTATATGAAATTATTTAACAATTGAAGGCCAGAACTCCTTCACCTTTTCTAGAACACCTTCCAGTGTACAAGTGCCATTCTCTATGATCCTGGAGGCATTTCTTGTGATGGAGAGGTCAGTGTAAAGCACAAGATGAAATTATAAGTATTAATGCCTTGTAATATTAGAATGATTGGTATTACTCTATATCTTGTTCTAATCTCCTGGCTTATGTCAGTCCTTTGCTTGCCTTCAGGATTTTTAATTTGATCTCTGTCCTAACAGTCAGGTCTAGCCTCTTCTGATTGTCCACATACATGTGTATATTGATATCATATGAAAAAGTGAATACTGGTAGTGTGTGTGATAGGAGACCATTAAAGCCTGTGGTAGGGGGTTGATACAGCATTTAAGGACCTACACGTAGACTCTGATATTTAAGGTAATTTTGAGTTTCCATATTTTATGCATCCCAATTAATTTAATCTGGACTTCGTGGAAATTCACAGTGAGTGTCTACAGTGTAAGTCTGGCACAGAGCAAAACTTGAGACCCATTTGGCAACTACTTTGAGCTTTTTTGGATCTCAAGGATTAGATGATGATACTGGCAGGAATATCCTTGAAGGGCACTTTACCTGAAGTTGGCCAAGGATTGCCAGGATGGATGCCATGATCATATGAGCATCCATTGGAGTGTAGAACAGTTTTACTGTGGAAGCTCAGATTGGACTCCAGAAAAAAAAAAAAAAAATGAGCTTTGATTCTTATGAAAGCTCTGAAAAATCATTGTATCAAATCTGAAAGGAGTTCCTTTGAATAAAACATAAACAGAAAAAAAGCAGAAAGAAAAAAAGCTTGCCATATTCAGTTGTGTTGGTTTTTGTTTTGTTAAATTGAAACATGGTAAGGGAATCTGTAGCATTTCTTTGTGGTAATATTCAGATGTTATGATGTTAACAACAAGTTACAGCTGATGCTGTGAGACCCAAACAGTGATCTTGAGTTTAATCACCTCCTACCTCTACATGTCTCAGGCAATGGGAGCAGATCTCATTGGAATGGGATGCAGTCCCTGTGGTATTTACATCTGTTCCTGCAAGAAGGGCATAAGATTAGGTTATGTCTCTACCTGTACACCATCCCTCTCAATAGGGATGAATCTCTACAGCAGAGTGAGTACAGTCTCTTTGGTAATGAATTCTTCCCAGCAAGGAGATGGCTTTGTTTGCATATCTCAACGCCGCATGACTCAGGGAGTAACTCTCACCAGAATAGATGCGGTCCCTTCAGATTTTTGCATTCATCACAGCAAGAAGGACGTTATTGGAGCCTCCGTACTAGTTATTTGAATTGGTGCAGACATGGCATGTAGTTTCACAGTAGGCTCATTTCAGTGTGTTCATTGGGGGTAAATATCACTGGAATTGATGCGGTCCATCTATTTGCTGGATGATGGATATAAGATGGGCTCTTAGAGTTGAAGATAAATTTGAGTTCTGGTCATAAGATGAAAATGGGAAAAAAAATCTATTTCATAACAGTTGGGAAAGGTTAATAAAGTTGTAGATATAATCAATGAATACTATGCATGAGCTATTATTAGCATTTCATTTTAAAGAAATCAAGTGAGTTTTGTTGAAAATGTTGTGCACTGCACACAGAAGTGGGTATATGGGGCTACATACAAATGTTGGAACACTCAAGCTGTTTCCAGTCACATTTCAAATATGGGGGCATTCAAAGATTTGTCCTTTTCAGGGAACATATTTACCATGCTAGTCTACCTAACTGACATAAGATCACCGAGAAAGCTCACAAACTATCTTTCAACTCCTCTCTGAACTCAAGCTCTTCTTTAAGATACATTTACACCGCTTCACCCAATGTGGCATATCCCTCAGGAATAGGATGCAGTCCTTCTGGTATTTACGTTCTTCTCAGAAAGAAGGACTTCAATTTGTTTATTCTAGTTTTTGTCCTTCGATGCAAATTTGGCGTGTTTAGTACTAGATGTAGGAAGTTAGGAACTTTTTGGACTGTAGAATACCCCATATATGTTACCACTTACAAATTTTTGGACAAAAATGGGTTTAGAGCTGGTCGAGTCTGGATTTAACCACTTTTGCTCATAGTATAAAAGTTATCAGAGTAGATGAAGTCTGTCCTTTTCCCAGACTTAGTCCACACAGATTTTGTGTAGTTGAAACTAGAAGTGAGGTAGTCATGACTTTGATTATGGTTTGTCATATTGCCATGCTCTGTTGTGGCTAAAAAATTCTTTTTGCATCCAAACAGTGGCAGATTTTACTTTATCTAAACACAAATGCTACAATGACTCTCACACCTTTAATCTTGGCCAGCTTCTTCATCAGAAGTTGTCAGAAGTTGTAATGTTACCACTTAAGTCCTTCTACCTGTTAAGAGAGACCAATTGTGAATTTAAAGATACCATGGTATGCTTGTGATGCATGTGACATCTTAAAGGTCAGGGAAGCCTAATGCCAGCTCTAACTCCAAACTTTGACTCGTCATGCATCTCATGACAAATTGAAGTACACACAGACACAGGAGCTGAAGTGCAAAACATGATGCAGTCCTGCACATGCTATTATTATTCTTTTTTGTTTGTTTGAAGTTTGCAATGGATTGTGTATATTGAAAATTAATCATTTGATTTTGTATCATTTTTGCCCCTAATGGATTTTTAAGTTCATTGTGATTTACCCATTAAAGACTCGACTGTTATTAATCTTATTTGAAATAATGTTCACGTCAGCAATTTTCATTGCCATGGCATGTATCAGCTTAGGTGAGGTTACATGTATGTTATTAGTATTTTGAATAAACTCCACACAAGATTCAAAGAGTATTTTGTACAGTAATTTAACCAATGTTATGTAGTGATGAAGTTCACAGTAAGACTAAAAAAAAAAAAAAAAAAAGACAAAGAGAAGTAGTACAAAATTAATGAAGTTCACACAAAGAGAAGAAGAAAAAAGGTACGAAATTTTCCAAGATCCGAAAAGCCTCAGAAGACCTTCAAAAAGATAGAATCAGTCTTCCAGTATCTTAAAAATTATTTTCTTTCTGACTTTCGTTACTTTCACCAGTGGACAGGAAGCGCAACAAGTCCTCTGCAACATCGGACGTGGTGGACTGCACACCCCCAGAGTTCATCATGCCATCATCTAAGGAGCGCCCTCTATTGCCCGTGCAGCCAGCGTTCAAGGAGAACAACCGATCGTTGAGCTGTCTGAAGGTGCTGACCCTGTCAGGATGGAACCCACCCCCTGGGACAAGGAAGATGCATGGTGAGAGATTGTCACGTGAAGTGACTTTTTAAAAAATTATTTAATTACTGCTACCTAACGTGGAAAATTCTTTCATCTGCTCAATACTAGCCATAGCAACTAACTATAGATTCCAACAAATTAAAAAAATCCTAACAGGCTTTAAGCATCCGCACAAACAAAGCAAAGCTTCAACACCTGGTATTAAATGCCAAACCCCTAGTGCCTTTCAGCAAGTACACTAGACTGTATCTCCCAATGAGCATACAATTTAACCATGCGGAACCACACCAATCCACTTCACACAAGAAGATCCAAAGCCTATTCAAATTCAATACCAGAATCTATTCGAGCACATAAACTTGCATAATTCACAATTGCCTAAACACCAGGCGTTACCAAGGACGTAACCTTGGGGAGAAACCACTCAACTATTATATCAATACCAATAGACCATAGTGACATCAATAATCATTGATTCAGAATCATGGAAAGGTGACCATAGTATTATTAATTCCTTTCCTGAATAATTTCAAAAATTTCAAGTAGCAGTGTCTCAGTGGACAAGTAGCAGTGTGTCTCAGTGGGACCTCCAAATTGTCACGTGAAGTGACTTTTTTAAAAATTATTTAATTACTGCTACCTGAGACACCAAATAAAGAATATATAAACAAGTTGTATAAAGTTAAATTCAGATTTGATATTGCAATATCTCTTCAATCTTTTCTTTGGTTTGGGTTTGTTTCACCAAAAAGTTGTACATGATTATTCATGATATATATATATATATGGATATTTAAATAATTGACTAACAAACAGAACTTAACTTAGGCAAATAAAGTAGAATCAGGTCCATATTAGCCATTGTCTGTCTGGATGTGTCACGCCCCACTCGGCGTCTGGCAGTCAGTCCAGTCCCTGGCCTCCGCAGCTGGCATTGCTCCACTTGGCCCTTGGTAGTCGGTCCCTTGGCCTCCGCAGATAGTGTTGCCCCTCAGATCAGACTTTGACGATTACGGACGAGATCGAGCCCCGAATATTGACATGAATTATAGCGTATCATGTCGATTGAGAACCGGGCGGCAGTTGGGGTCATAGTCTCGTCACCGACGTGGATTCCCTCAGATTAACTCTTACTGCCTAAACGGAGATCTATGATCTATCTTAGCTTTAGGTGGTTCTCCCTGATTAACTAAAATCAACCTTCTAATATACCCTATCGTAACTAGGAAAGCACTTCTAAAAATGTCAAGAACAGATGAGTGCATAAAGCATATGAAGTAAAATATTCTTGTTACAAAAGAGACCTTCTGTGCATCTGCACAACAGAATTAATTAAAGACTGCTATTTCCGACGCTTGTATAAAATATGACATCCACCTGACTTGGATGTAATAAACATTTCTAACACATGTACATACCGTAACCAAGATTGAAAAAATATCTATAACACAGGTACATATCTTAACTAAAAACATGTGTATAATTAAATGCATCAAATTTCTTCCCTGACAGTGATACATTGTACCTCTTAAATTATTATTTAGGAGCAAGATGTCATAAATTGTGACAGTTTGGTCAATTATCTTAATTTCTGTTCTTTCTCTCTTTTGTTTTGTATATTGTGGTATGTTATTGATTTTTATTGTTAATTGTTGTTGAAAATAATTATTGTATTTTAATGATAAACTTGAGTTTTGGTCAGTGTAAAAAAAAACTTTTTAAAAGCAATTAGGAGGGGCTGATTAATTAGTAAATGAACATTAATGTTTACCCTGAGATTTTGAAATCATTAAAATAAGAAATTAACTCAAGAATTTCATATCAAAAAGCATGTGTACTGTATGCCGAAATGGGTATACAGGAAAGTTGGGACTGAACACTCAAGCTATACCTTTTCCTATTTCGAATATGAGGGTATTTGAAGAGTAGTCCTTTTTCAGGGGACATTTCTACTATGATATTCTTCCAAACTGACATAAAAAGGTTGAGCTCTTCCTAGAACCCAAGTTTCTCTTTTTTAGCTTTGAAGGAAAGCAAATGAAGATTGTTTAACCTACATTTTAGGGGAAGTGGAATTAGTACTGGTATTAGTATGGAAAGAGAAAAAAAAAAAAAAGAATGAAGTTTTATTTTGTAGGATGGAATGTTGGTAAACTGATGGATAAAGGGCATAGTATTAGTTTGATAATTGCCAATAAATGAACAACATCTTCAAGATTCAGTCATGACTACTAATGCAGAAAAAAAGCATTTCCATACATGCAGCAAATGGAAAGCAGTGTAAAACTATTGCACCGTTGTTATAAACAACTTAGCGTACTTATAGAAATCTTTATAGACCCAAAGACTTGGCTAGTCTACCGGCACAGGCCCTGTTTTGACATAAAGATGGAATTCCATACAGTCTTGAGCCAATCCTAAAGTTGGTAGTGTTTGGCTAAGTAAAACAGCTACCGCACTCTGCATGTGGAGTGTAATTTCTATAGTCTCAGTTTTCAGACCCGCTGCTTTGACTGACAGGGGTCTGTTGCCTGCAAAAAGTATGATATAACATCTTATCAGTACTCAGTGATGATGCAATGATTTAAGATGCTAATCAGAAGCACTTACACAAGGTATCCCATGACTCTTAATGAGTTTTAATACAGACAGGCAGCTGAGTTCAGTAGTCAGGACATTACTGTTATGTAATAAATCTATTGTAAATTATCATGCGTAGCATTAGGGACATTTATTGAATACATGTAGATGTCACATGGTAATTGGTCGTATCAAATATTGATTTACATTGCTGGAAACCTGATCCATTTAGTGAGGTATATAGACAGACTGTACTAGAGTGTGAAATTGAATTTTTATTCTCGTCAGCTGGTCTAATTCTCTTCTTTTATCTTCATTTCTGTCTGTCCATGATCTGATTATTTGTCTGTCTGTATATTTAATTTGTTTGTTTGTCTGTCTGTCTGTTTCTCTCTCTCTCTCTTTCTCATTCTCTCTCTCTCTCTCTCTCACTTTCTCTCTCTATCTATCTCTCATTTCCTGTAACCTCTCTTTCTCCCTTTTTTTTTTCTTTTGTCGCTCATGTGACAAGATATGAAAGGGGGTGGGGGAGAAGGGAGATACAGGACCTTGCCAAAATGAATTCACATTTGGATGCAATATGGTGTGAATAGACTTTCAACTTTGTTTCCTTGATATAGATGATATGCTTACATGTTTACCAGAGATCATATTCAAGCAGTGTAAATAGTCTTATCATTTTATTTGCATCACTATTATTATCAGATTTTTAGGTCATTGCTGATTGGACAGAGAACAATAAATGCATTGGTCAGTTTTGTAGAGGGCTATACACAGCACGTGCTGTATAGTACCCAGTATGATTTGCTCTGTTTTGTGAACCAAGATTCCATAACCCATTTATTGGATTTTCACACCTATCCCTCGACTGAATCCAATAATAGATTGATGAGCTGACACCTCACAGAATGAAAGAAGTTACTAGAGTTTCGTCATGTGGATGATATAATCTGATGAATGAAATTTGATACAAGGGGTAGCTATTTGCATATTGGTGTGATGTATGTAAAGTTTGTGTGTGCCTCTTCCCAAACTTATAGATGCACATAACAATAATAATAATAATAATAATCAATAATA
>CM057154.1:14778082-14898729 GCA_029962745.1 Echinometra lucunter | reverse complement strand
GAAGACTTGTATTATATTATTTTGCTTATATTGATTTATATGGATGTATTGATGTTTATTTTGAATGAAATCTCTAATAAAAACATTATGGAAAAAAAAGTGATGTGTGCGTGGTGTGGGTGCGTGTGCGTGTGTATGTTGGGGGCATAGAGTTAGTGCGTATCTAACTTTATTAACTTAATTTTAACAATTTTTTATTAGAAACAAACTACATTTTGATAACACAAAATGCCCAATGTGGCAGAAGGAACAATCCCTATCATGGTGACGACACAATAATTATTTCGACATTAAAATTTTTAAAAAGGTTGTATTCTGGAGCTAGGGTCGTTATTTTTTTCATCGCGGCCTTTACTAGCAATGCACAACCTTAACCAATAAAACTTTTTTTGGGGGGGGGGGGTAAGATATTGGTAGGTGAGGCACCATGATAGAATTGTACTCTACACAAAACTGTACAATAAAAATCATTACTCTGAAAATAAGAAAGTGATAATATATGGATTTGTTTGTCACTAAACACTGATCATCTTTAACGTATTATGTTCCTCTTGATTTTGACAGATCACTTTGGCATTGCTTGGCCATGGTTTAGTTTCATTATTTTATTTCAACACAGAACACCTGCTTCTGCTTCAGTTCCATTCCATTTATTGTGAAAATACATATAAGATGCATAAGTAAAAAAAAAAAAAAAAAAACACACACACACACACAAACACACAGACACGTCAGAAAATCTTTTGAAAGTTAAATGCACAGAAAGAGTATTTAAAAGAACTGCGTGATTAAAACAAAGAAAACATTGAAAACTGATATATATCAACAAGCATACATATAAACGAGACAAACAACTTTAACGCAGGCAAGTAATATTCATCACGCTTTTAGGCCTATGCGGAAGGACTCAGTAGCGCAGCGTTTGTTGGGGGGGGGGGGCACTGGCATCATAGGAGGAAGGGCAGATCTTCCTGGTAATAATGTTTAGGAAAAAGGATTGGGAGAGACTCCTATCATCTTATTTTCTGATTTCCTTTTCTCATGTTCCATTCTGTTATTCTCGTTTTCCATTTCTTTCTCACAAATTCCTTTTTGTCGTTTTGTATTTCTCCCCTTTTTTGCTACTAGTATTTGACATTGTCAGTACAACACTTTAACTAAGATTGCGTATAAAATTGGGTACAGAATTGAGTAAACAAGGGAAATAGGCATGATTGTTAGGTAAAACTTAACTATATTTTATATTTTGTTCATTTTTTTAGTTCTAACTTTTTTTCGAGTTTCAGCATGGATATTCTTTTTCATGATTGCTTTTATTCTCAGCAGTTTTTCGACGAGATTCACTGTCAGTGCTTCAATGGTATGGTATGGATACCTGCCCGATCAGTAGGGAGAAGAGATCCACAGGACAATCTCTGTGAGTACATGACATCTAAAGGTTTTAGATTTAAAGAGAGAATTAAAACTTAGTGCCAACCTTTCTCGTCCTTTTCTTTGGAAGGATATCTTAGAATAAAACCCCCCTGAAAGGATTATTCCTCTTCAAATGCCCCAATATTATGACAAGAAATAGCTGAAATGTTTGGCCCATACCTTCGTACCACATTGTGTGTCGGTGTTGTAGTGCCTTGATGCTCGGAAACCCTGGGGAAAAAATCAGTTTCAATGAAAAGAGGGGAAAGAGAGATGCAATTGGAAAAAAAAATCCATCAAAATCAGTTACGAAATGAGAAAGTTAAGAAAGTTTAGAAAAGTCTCGATTTACTTTCTCTAGCGTCATCAGGGGCCCTTTACATAAAACCTACCATTGATGGTAACTTTGCCATCAATGGTAACTTCCACGCAAAGCTTGAAATTTATTGGCTATCCATGGAGCAATGTTATCATGGCGGTTAACATTGATGGCAGAGTTATCATTAATGGTAGGTTTTATGAACGGGGCCCTGGATAATGACGGACAGTCCAGCTGTTCGGAACGTCGAGCCTTCTCTCCTCATCGCCTTCTCATCCGGTTAGAGCCTTCTCTCCTCATTGCCTTCTCAACTGGTTAACAGTCCTTTTTTAGGACTTTACCCATTCTCAAGAAAGATACCCTCCACTCTGTCTTACTCTGTCTCGTCTCTCCATTTCTCCTCCCCATCAACTTCGTCTTGGGCTCTCTAACTTAACAATCCTTTTCAGGACTTCCAACATGGTGAACCGTAAACCTCATCTACGTAAATACTAATTGTTTTCTACTTTGTGAAAATGCAGAACAGTATGCTCTTTCTTCAGACAATAGTGGTAACATTAATTTGGAGCGTATGCTTCAACCCAACCATCTAAGTCGTGTCTTCGTCACGACATAGGAAACAAAGAATTCAATTCGGAAAGCTTCCGGTAACATTATATTGATGCGGGACATCCCAGCAGACCAAAACCGAAAACAGTAGAGGCCGACAGTCCAGCAGACGAACTGCCTGCCCACCGGACCCACTAGTCGGCACAGATAATGAACTCTCGTAAAGGTTGACAGAAGGCCCACAGGACCGTCTCCTGGGCTATCTGTCTTGTTTGCTGTCGGTAACACCACCTGCTGTCAACTTTTCTGAGGGTTTTCTACTAGACCGACATTGTCAGTATCGTCGGTCGGCGGTATCTAGAGTGTGCTGTCGTTCTCGTAGGCTGTAGCCATTTTGATCGTGGTTGGTCCTGCCAAAAATAATGTGCTGCCAGATGTGTATAGAGACTAAACGTGAACACCTACCAATTCTCATTATTCTGTTGATTATGTTGAATTTTCAGAGAACTACAATCACTTTGTGATGAACTGGGTTATTTCACCAAGCCGGAGTCTTGTAGAGTCAGTATCGTGGGTCGGCGGTAGAGTGTGCTGTTGTTCTCGTAGGCTGTAGCCATTTTGATCGTGGTTGGTGCTGCCAAAAATAATGTGCTGCCAGATGTGTATAGAGAATAAACGTGAACACCTACCAATTCTCATTATTCTATTGATTATGTTAAATTTTCAGAGAACTACAATCACTTTGTGATGAACTGGGTTATTTCACCAAGCCGGAGTCTTGTAGAGTGTCTAATCTGATGTTCTATCACTCGGCCGATGGATCGTGTAACAACCTCCTCCATCCTGCCCTCGGCAAGGAAGGGCTACCGCTCAAGAGATACCTTCCGCCAGACTATGGAGATGGTAATAATAATTTTGATATTCCGTTTCTGTAAAGTGCACATGATGTAATGGCTTTACGCGATTCCAAAAGAATTCGGATATCATTGCCCTGGCTTAAGCCAAGCTGACATTAGAACGCTCAAGCATTTTAAGGAATTAATTCCTGTTAGGTACCCATTAAAATCACCTGGGTCGAGTGTGGCAAATGTGGATTAACGTCTTGCCAATTGGCACTGTTTTCTGGTTTTTAACGTATGTTGCTGAATAGGATTTATGGGAGCTTGATATTTGTTGTATAAAATTGGTTAGATTAGATTGTGGTTCACACGTTTAAACAATTAGGTCGAGGCTTAATAAAGCATGTAATGTAGACCCTTCTGCGGGCCCTTCTGCCATGTGCGTGCTTCCTAATAACTTCATTTATCTCGTTTCCTTCCCAGGTATCGGTTCCTTGCGTCAAGCTGAAGGTGGCAGAACATTACCAAGTACCAGAGAAATCACGAACATCGTCGTAAGGAACGACTCCGTGCTCGTTCCCAGATTGAACGCAATGACCATGCATTTTGGTCAGCTTCTCGACCATGACGTAGGCCACACACCTATACATCCAAGTAACTACGACAAGCTTATAATTTAATATCTGTCTTTTTGTTGCGTCGTGTATAACATGCTATAAATATATATGTAAGCAAATATATATACAACAGCGTTTGAAAATCTCATGGAAATAAATACATGTGAAAGCATTTGAGAGAACTTAGCTTAATTCAAAGTTTCCCAGAGCTGTCCTGTCCTTTTTGAAATTTTTGCAACGGTTGAAAAAATGTCTCCGCAGGGAATCGAGCCAGGGTTCTTGTCTTTGAACGATTTACCACTTAGAATTAAACAGTCTTCATCAGTTACTACCTTCAAAAAGGCCTTAAACCATTCGTGGCAGGAATTATTTAAAGCCTTATTTGACCAGCTTTTATTCTTCGAAATGGCAACACCAACATTCTTATTTTTTTGCTACATTATTCTTATAAAACGTCATGTATCTGAAACGAATATAAATTGACAGAAATTATGATGAGAAGTCAAAAAGTTTCCAATTTGCAGGGGAAAACGGTGATTTTAAACCTTCTATCACATTGCCAATTTAAGGATTTAAGTGCTTATTTTCCTTTTAAAAATTTCAGCATCAAACAACGAATATTGACGCAACCAAAATGGGCACAGTTTGTGTAGAATTTTTTGCTCCTTCTGCTCATGTATTTGGTATGATTTTTAGGGCTTTGCATCAAATGATATTAGGCCAAACCACAGAATGTGGACCTCTGTCACGAATGGGTTAAAACACATATTTTTCTTTTGCAGTTTGTATTAGGCCTGATCAGGGTAGCCGTGCTAAAGCCGGGGTAATGATATGCAGCACTTAGAAACATTAAGCGCTATATAAATGTTGCATATTATTATTATCATTATTATTAGGATTATTTATTTCCTCTTGTAATTTTCATTTATTGTAAGCGCTTTGGGCCTTATGGGGAAAAGTGTGGTATATAACAACAACAACAATAATAATAACAATAATATCTAGCACTATTCCAAATTCATTTAGATTTTGCACCCCCTTTGTCTGATATTAGCCATGAAGCCATTTGGTAATTTGTTGTAGTCTGAATCATGGAACTTCCTCACATGCACATATCTGTGACCCTGTTTTTCTCTGTTGTTTTTCGCTCATTTCCTTATGGTTTAAATGCAGTTAAGAGTATGATATACTCAACCTTATACAACCTATAATCAAAAGCTCATTTATATTTTGCACTCCCTTTATCTGTTTCTAGCTTTCAGGCCATATGGTTATTTTATGTGATATAATTATTAATTCAATAAATATGCAAATTTGTTCTTTTGAACCATGGAATATTGACGTCACTGAACTTTGAGTTCTATTTTTGGGAACCTGCTGTTCTCATGCTTAAATTTTATACTCCAGAATATTCGTCTTCCTCAAATTGCATTCAGTTTTGACCGATAATTTATCAAAATTTGGAAATACACATCCGTCATTTAAATTTGTGTCAGTTTCCTTGATATGTTAGATTTCCGCCCGATGTAGGTTTTCTATTTATTTTTCAGGCGTGTTTCTTAACACATCTAGCATTCAAATACATGTAAGAACGATCAGAACAACAAGAACATAGAAAGTGCATGAGGCAATATAACGCATTATGAAGGCAGGGGGTGGCAATGAACTTCCCCTGTTCCCACAGTATATTCCTTTGTGAACACATGGGGGTCATTTCTCCATCTCTCCCCAACCATCACCCCCCCCCCCCCCCAGTCAGGGTTTTTAACATCATTTCTCAATCCATATTTTTTCATATTTTTCTTTCATTTATCTTTTGTCTTTTTGTCATTTCATCTTATATATATACATATATATATATATATGAAGGAAGATGTCCCCTCTCAAAACGTGTGCAGTGCTTCATTTTAGTACACAGTGAAAGAAAATAAATGGAATTAAGCTGACGTAGCTCTCGATCATGTCCTTTTATTGTAATGGCAAGCTTTCGGCCAACATGGCCTTCATCAGGTCTGAACAGATAAGAAACGAACAGGCAAAATAATATACACATAGAAATGATATCAAAATAATGTCGAAATAATACATAATTGGAATAATGATACATAACTGAACAATTAAATATCAAAATAATATACCGAAATAATACGGAAATGATACTTTAGCAACTTTAGGAATAATGATACATAACTGAACAATTAAATATCGACATAATATATAAGTGAAGAAAATATATCGAAATAATACGGAAACAATATTTGATCAACTTAGGAATATGGTAATTCAGAAATGATACAATGAATATAATTACCTCGGGTTGAAATTAGACCGAGCTCATCAGATTAGTAGAGGATGAGGGGTACACTGCGAATAAGATTGTGATAAAGCATTCTCCTTAGGACTATCTGTCCCACCGACTAATTTCCAACCTTCGTTAATTCTTTGTTTGGTGCAGATGGGTTAATGAACACTGAGAAGCCCCGTGCTTCAAGCCTGGATACATACATAAGTCGACATCAGGATAAGTCATCCTCATGAAGTTGACTTGACAAGATCGAGGATCTTGTCTTCTCATCTTCTGGTCAACAAGAAGTCGACCTGACCGCACTGAGAATTATCTCTGAGTTGAAATGCGCTATATAAAAGCAGTGTATTATTATTATCATTGTTATCTAGTATCTCGTCTTCTCGTCTTTTTTTCCTCGTCCTTATCAAGTCGACTTGACAAGATCCAGGATCTTGTCGTCTTGTGTTCTCGTCCTGATGAAATCGACTTGACGAGATCCAGTATCTCGTTTTCTCGTCATTCTTTCCTAATGAAGTCGACTTGACGAGATCCAGGATCTTGTCTTCTTGTCATCGGCGTAAATCCACTTTGAGGAAGGGGGGGGGGATGATCGACTTTTCTGCCGCTTTTTTTTCGAAATCACACTTAAGTATAAACACACGCCCTCACCCACCTACACAGACCCCCTTAAACACATTTTAATTTTTATCTTGCGAGCGAGCCCAAAATTACCACTTTTCTGGTTTTCAATCGGATTTTCAAATAGAAAGTCTAAAATATGAAGAGCGAGCAAAGCGAGCGAGCCAAAAATAACGACTTTTCCGGTTTCCAACTGCATTTCAAACGAAATTCTAAAATATGATGAGCGAGCGAAGCGAGCAAGCCAAAGATAAGCACATTTCTGGATTTAAATCGCATTTTCAAATAGAAATTCTAAAATAAAAAAAAATGAAGGTTGTTTATGACAAATTATTAAGAATTTCATTAACTGATTAATTCAAATATCATTTCTTCCTTAAAAAGTGGGGGATATTTGTGCACGCCATTCTCCCCCCCCTTTCAAAAAAGTGGGGGCGATATATCTCCCCATCCCCCCTCCATCCCCGGACTTACGCCAATGCTTCTTGTCTTCTCGTCGTGATGAAATCGACTTGACGGGATTCAGTATCTCGTTTTCTCGTCATCCCTTCCTAATTTATGAAGTCGACTTGACCAGATGTAGTATCTTCTTCTCGTCTTTCCTTCCTAATGAAGTCGACTTGACGAGATCCAGGATCTTGTCTTCTTGTCTTCTCGTCGTGATGAAATCGACTTGACGAGAGTCAGTATCTCGTTTTCTCGTCATCCCTTCCTAATGAATTCGATTTGACCAGATGTAGCATCTCGTCTTCTCGTATTTCCTTAACCCTTCTTAATGAAATCGACTTGACGAGATCCAGAATCTTAAATTGTCTTCTTGTGTTCACGTCCTTGTCAAGTTGACTGGACGTGATCCAGGATTTTGTCTTTTTTTCTCGTCCTTATCAAGTCGACTTGACAAGGTTCAGGATCTTGTCTTGTCATCTTGCCTCGTCTTGTCTTCGCCTCCTGATTTATCTCGTCTTTTGGAGGCACTTTAAAGCTTCTGTACAGATCTTTGTCAACAGTGCACGTACATCGGACCGTCATGCCCCCCCCCCCCCCCCCATGAAGACTGTTTCAGTTTAGTGATCTGTGAATGGCCTGTGGAGCACCTAATTCACCTTCGTTAGAAAATTAAATGAAAAAAGCAACAACCAACAAAAACAGTGAATAAGTTAGACTGAAATATGTAGATATTACATTTACTCCATGGTTTTAATATGGCCAGCAGTATATCAATTTCAAATATGTCCTTGCTGTTAAACGGAGTTGTTTCAGTCATCAGTGGAAACTGACCCATGACCCTTCCACCCCCCCCCCCCCTTTGATTTCCATGTAGCAACACTGAAATCTGCATCTTACAATTGCAGATTTCCTTACTTAATTGCGGGGAAATCTAATGATAGGATGAAAAGTAACTTAGCAACCACTGGAGCCGTTGATACTAAATGTTAAGCATACATGTATCATGCTTGTTATCATTAACATGATACTAAATTTTTCTGTTCTTTAGACACCTGTGGTTGCCAGACCGAAGACAACTGCATCCCTATCCCAGTGCCCTCCGATGATCCTGCCTTCCGCACCCGCTGCATCCCTCTCTCGCGCTCCAAGACAGTTCCTGGACCAGGATGTGTGGATCAGCCGCGGGAACAACTCAATCAAATCACATCTTACATCGACGGATCGATTCTCTACGGATCGTCGGCTAGTGTACAAGCTGATTTGAGGACCTCTGGAGGTATGTACCGATACCTGATGGCCGAGGACGGACTACTGGTTATCGGGTGCTGTGATTGGTAATTTGCTTGAATGAAAGCCCATGATTGGTCGGTGGGTCGATTTATCAAGAGTGCGCCTGTTACAATGCCCATTTTGAACTTTATCAAATATTTAATAGATTCATAACAATTTGTATATCTTGCAGTTTTTATTTAGAAATGTTCTGAAGGAAGATTTGGGTTGTTTTGTTTTGTTTTGTTTTTTTCACATTTAACCATGGACGTGTACACTTTAGATTATTATCATACTTCAGGAAAAAAACTGTCATTTCTCCTCAGGTCTCTTAAGATCTCGTCAGAACCCTTTCAATCCATCCCTCAAGGACTTCTTGCCAGATGATGAAGAAAACGCCAAATGTGATAGCCGGGATTCTGAGTTCCCATGCGGTAAGGCCGGCGACAAACGCGCCGCCGTCCAAGCAGGACTGACCGCGCTTCATACGATCTTCATGCGGTACCACAACCGAGTCGCCAAGCAGCTCTCCGCAATGAATCCACTCTGGGGTAACGAACGCATCTTCCTCGAAACAAGGAAGATCGTTTCCTCCGTCCTGCAACACATCTCATACAACGAATATCTACCGGTCACACTCGGCAATGACTTAATGAAGCGGTATCGCTTGAACGTCGGTACGGGCGATCCCTACCGTGGTTACCAGTCGGAGGTTGATGCAAATATGCCTAACGTCTTCACCCACGCAGCCTTCCGAATGGGCCACAGCCAGATCTCTTCCAATCTCACCCGCGTGAATGTCCGCTACGAAGAGGTATACGACCCAATCATACTGCGGTTAGCATTCTTCAATGGCAGCTCACTTCATGACGTTCAAAATGGCGGCATAGACAGTTTGACGCTCGGCATGCTGGTCCAGCCGCTCGAGAAGATTGATCGGTTCTTTAGTGAAGATGTCACGAGGTTCCTATTTGCTGATCCAAACAATAGGTACCAAGCGACATCTTTACCTCTTATAAAAATTTTTGCACTGGCACACTTTCTTGACTGTGTAGGGCACGCAGTTTGGTATGATATAACCGTAAACGGTATTTCTGCGACAATTTTAATATCTAGTATGCTTTCATAAGTATTTCTGCTTGTATACTTGGAGTTCAGCTAGCAGTCGGCCTACTATCATTGTACGAAATGCTTATGTCCTACTGTTCGGGTGATGAAATGAATTTTTGAAAGCTCAGGAGGCACCTGCCTTTTTTGAATAGGGACACTTAAAAGAGGCACTCAGCAAAATTGCATCATGAGAAATGAATGGGGCATTTGGGCACTTTCCACATTTCGAAAGGGAAATTCATCAGAAGTGAAAGAGGCGCACTTCTCAGAAGAGAATAGAGCGCTGTCAAAAAGGGAACGGAGCACACATCAGGTGTAAAAATTGGGATCTTTTAGGTTTTAAGAAGGCAACTTATCTGAAGTGAAAAGGGCACTTTTCAAAAAAGAAAACGGGCTCTTGTGAAGAAAAAGGGTCAACCCCCCCAAACAGTCACTGAACAAGTTTGAAAAGGGGCATTTTTTCATGGGTAAAAGAGCCACAGGGTGTTTGGAAAAGGGCCACTGTGTCCCCTCCCTACCCCCCCCCCCCCCCCTTGAGCGCCGTCCCTGACCCAATTATGAATTTAATCATTATTATCATTGTTATTAATATTGTTATATTGTTATATTGTTATCATCAATGTTATCGATAATATCATTGTTAATCTTTTATAATGCTTTGGTAAGTGTTGTTACTGCTATTGTTAACATCATCATCATCATTGTCCTTATCATGATCAAATTCAGCTTTGGTCTAGATCTTGTAGCCATCAACACACAACGTGGTAGAGATCATGGCCTCCCTGGATATACAAAATGGCGTACCTTCTGTGATCTTCCGAAAGTTTCTTACTTCAACGAACTCAATGACGTCATGGCACCAGACACCATCGACGTCTTGAAGAAAGCATACACGTAAGAACGTCGTTCAGAGAGTCCCTAAGCCGTAGGTTCAGCACATGGATTTAAGCATCAAGGTTATCTCAAAATTTGCCATGAATAGGCAATTAACTTCTATATTTCGCCTGCTTGTCGTCAACTAAATGCTTAATTACATTGTAACTTCGAACAATTTTGTGCCCTTGTGAACCCGCATAGTACTGTTGTTTGTGGTTCGTTGTTTAAAACTTCGAGGTTTCGTTAACTTTTAGTTTCAAACTACGACGATCCCGTGCAAACGTATAAAGCTGAAATATCATGTGTTCTCACGAAGACTTTGACATGTTTGACGAAGATCAGGTACGCACATACCAACATGTTCTACACTAAATTCATACGTGGCTTCATCCATGACCCAAACACTCTAAAACGCTCTAACTCTAATCTTACATCTTACCTGAAACGCCATTCGCGACAGGTAACCCTTACCCTAAAGCCCAAAGCAAATTATAGGAGCATAATTATTGCCAATGAAGTAACCTTTCTGTGTTTTTGATCTGCGACTTCTTTGCTTTTGTTCTGCGACTACAGGCACGTTGATGACATTGATGCATTTATTGGGATGGTCGTTGAGGAACCATTAGATGGTGCCCTAGTGGGTCCAACTGTGGGTTGTATCCTGGGAAAGCACTTCCACGATCTGAAGTTTGGTGATCGATTCTGGTACGAGAATCCCGCCGGCATGCAGGCCCTTGAACTAAGTAAGCAAATGGCATGCATTCCATTTAAAATTCAGTTTAAATGTTAATATATTAAAATTGAAATTCCAGTCACAAACCAACTTTTTCGATGCGTTATGCCTCACAAGCAGAGCAGTGATCTTGTAACCCGAAGAATGCGTGCTCCGTTTGGGTAAACCTCCCGTGGGGTCACATATCATTAAAATGAAAATGAAATTTAAGGTCCATTAACGAACCCTATTTTTTCCGATTAACGAACCCTATTTCATTTTCGGATTGACGAACCTTATTTCATTTTCGGATTAACGTTACTATTTCAATTTCGGATAAACGAACCTAGAGGTATACATAATTCGTGTGTTCGGAATAGCGAACCTTGGAATGACAAGACGCACCTGGTCTAACCGCCTTTGTTCAAACCCCACTTTAGACACAGCGACCGGTTTATTATTTTTTTGCAAAATACTATATAAGAGTAATTTTTCAATCGTTCTGTAGATCAGAGGAATGCTATCCGTAAGATGACGTTTGCGAGGTTGATTTGCGACACCCTAGATGAAGTCGATACCATTCAACCGTTCGTCTTCCATGTCGCTGATGAACAACCAGGGTAAGAGGGCAAGATAGACTAAGTTTTGTATCATCATCTTCGTCATTTCCTTCTTCTTCTTCTTCTTCTTCTTCTTCTTATCATTATTATTATCATCATTATTATTATTATTATCATCATTATTATTATTATTATTATTATTATTATTATCATTATTATTATTATCATTATTACTATTATCATTATTATTATTATCATTATTATTATTATCATCATTATTATTATTATTGTTGTTGTTGTTGTTGTTGTTGTTGTTACTCGTTTTGTTATTATTATTGATATTATCATTTTACCCGGCAAAGAGAAACAGAAAAGACTATACAAAAGGACAGTAGAATTTTAAGAGAGTCACATGGGTGTCAGGAAAAGAAAAGGACTGACTTA
The DNA here is from genome assembly GCA_029962745.1 of Echinometra lucunter. Taxonomy (NCBI): domain Eukaryota; kingdom Metazoa; phylum Echinodermata; class Echinoidea; order Camarodonta; family Echinometridae; genus Echinometra; species Echinometra lucunter. Next base: position 14,886,648 of record CM057154.1, on the reverse strand, counting down.
ACAGTTTATCAGATCGTGTTTTCCACTCAACATAGACGAAATGCGAAAAATGAGATACAACAAATAATGGATTGCCAGGAAAATTTGAAATGTTTAAAATCAGTGAGAGTTAGTCAACACGCGTTTCAAATACAAATTGTGCTTCCGTTAATGTTTGAAAAGAGATATTAAGGAATATAAAAGCTCCTTCATTATCTGCCTATCTTTGTTTTATTTTATCATTTTTAGATAACCCGTTTCAAAAAACTTGATATTTTCATGCTTTCATTTTTTTACTCATTTTTTTGATCTATTAATTAATCAATCAATTCTTTCATTTTATTATTTATTAATTTACCTGTTTATGTAATGTTTGTTTTTATGCAAAGGTATTTTGAAATTACTATTAATTGTATTAAAGGTAATGTTTTCCAGTAGGCTTTATTTTCATGCATGTGAAATTGTCTTCATGTTCCTTCCTTGTCCTTAAAAAATCAAATCACGCGACCAGAAAATGCTTATCTTAAGCCTTAAAGGTGCCTTACAAAATATTCCTCATCCCATATTGTCCACATGTAGGGGAATAAACTCTTTTGCCGACTACAGCGCCACCCATGACTATCCCGACCAATCAGGTGGCTTTCCAGGTTTCAGTAACAAGCGTGTCAGCTGTAAGGACTTCAATCTCATACCTACACTGGACTTGCGCCATTGGTTGGATGGAAAGTACAAACCTAAGTGCGGGACATCCACAAAATTATCGAAGCAGGCCGGTGACTAGAATGCGTTCTTAGAGGAGAGAAAATAAGTGAATGCGATGGGACATAGAAAGACGATGGCGGCGCAATTCTTCTTACCAATACCTCTTTCAAAAATTTAAAACAAGAAGAAGAAAGGAGACACAGATAAATATTTTTTCCGATGGGGTTAATTGGTTCTTAGACAAAAAATATATATATATATTTTCTGACAAGTAGTTTAGAAATTGTTCTAGCAAGTAGAGATGCGTCGCATTTGCTTTCAGCTGACGAAGGTTTTAAAAAAGAAGGGAGAGTTTTCGATTATTATGATTTTTATGAAGTATATCAAAGGATGTCCGATGCTCATAATGTAAGACTACTGGTAGTCTATGAAGGAATAAGTATTATTCATGTAGGTAAGTAGTACATGGGCGGCGCTACAGGGGGCAGGGGGGCGACCGCCCCCCCCCCCCCCCCCATGATTTTTCAAGTGATAAAAAGGGGGAAAGGGAGAAAAAAAAAGGAAACAGAGGAGGAAGAACAAGGAAGAATGTGGGGAAAGAGAAGCCTGGGGCTTGCAACTATACCCCTATTTGTTTATTTTAAACGTTAATAATATGGGTCATCTTGCCCCCTCCCCATCAAAATACTCTGGCGCCGCCCCTAAACTAATATCAAAACTTTGAGTAAAATTTCAGTGGCACGAAGCACTGCCAGAGATTGACAGACATAGCACCGAATGAATAGTACAGTAGGTCATCTCATTTTGGTTTGGGGATGGGTTTTCAGCTTATGTTATACGTTTGGTAATGCCGGTTTATGTTATCTAAAATTATTTTTTGAAGACATTGAAATTTGTATTGTCGAATATTTACCTGAAATCACGCTGTAGAGTATGATGGCATTTCATGTGGTTTATGAATTCTAACTTTGAATTTACTTTAATCTTTAATCTGCACTCCATGGTGCTTGAGGTCAAATACGTGTTAAGTAGGCGTAGATCGTGCTGATTTTCTTCTCTGATTTTCCTTCTCTGCCAAAGGAAAAAAAAAGAAGAAGAAATGTAACAATAGTAACGTCACTACTATACGAAGTTGGAATTATGGTAAGGATATATTGAAAAAAATGAATTCATTGTGACGCTAGAGTTTGAAAATATACAGTTTATAAATGTTTAATAACATATCTTAGCTATTAGGGATTTGCTTGGTGACCAGAGCTTTTTAAACTTACATTTTAAAAGTAATACTGATGATTATTATGGAATGAAAATGTTGAAAAGAGTTGTTAGGGGGTAAAATTATCTTTTCCATAACTTTTATAAGTATTTGGTCATGTGGGTTCATTTGAAATAAGTTTTCATGTTATACATGTAGTTTCAAAGATTTTTTTTTCTCTTGCACATGACTTATGATGAAATGTATTATTATCAACTATGAGTCAAACGATATAGACAAGGATTTTAACTTGAAAGAAATTGGATGCGATTTTGACGTCAAATAATATAATCTCGAACCACGATCTGATGATGGGAACATCTAAATAACAATGAATATTACGATGTGATGGCATCTGAAATTGCATGCTCAAAATATTGCTCTTCTTAAGAGTGTTTCAGGTATGTATTCTGTTTTGTTGTAATCTTTACTCTGTTTTCTACGAAGATATGTTCATTGACTTTCTTGTACTATGTTACTATGTTATAATGTTCCGTTTGTTTAGAATTTCAGAAGCATTGTTCTTTCTTCATCATTTTCGTAATTTCTGGTCATTTCTAAAACCAGTTGAATAACAGTTCCCTGTATATTTGTCGGTCAAATATTGGATGGGACCTTGAAGAAGAAACTTCATTTTGTGTAACATTCTAACCTATTCATGAAGGAACTCAACTATTACCAACGCGAGTAGCAATTTTTGAAATAAACAATATTTACACAGACTCATATTATTTTGAGATTTCCTGTTTATTATAACAATATGTACGTGGACTGAGTTTAATTAAAGTAATTCGCTGTTTCTCACATGGTCAAAAGCCTTGCAGAATTTCGATTTTGTATTTTACTGAATGACACATGTAAATATATAAAAACACATCGAATTTAATTAACTGCATGGAAGCAAAACTGATAACTGATGCATGATTTTTTTTTTCAAAATATCCAACATGATACGAGCACGAAAATTTACTTGCACAAAAATATTCATTACTTTTTCTTACCGTCTGCATTTAACCATTCTACATCATAGGCCTAATAATGTCAGTTGTGTAAAGTGATACAGGGCAATGCATCAGCTGCATAATTCATTTACACATTCATTAAGAAAGTATGGTGTCACTGTAGGATATTCTTCATATCAAAATAAAAACATTTTATTTTGATGAACCACTGGAGGAAAACACAATTTAAACGTGTCGAGTAACATGAAATCTGCCATGAAATCTGCCTAGTTTGTTTTAAAAAGAAACTCTCTGTTATTTATATCTGATAGTCCCTTTTCCACAGGTATAGAAATAGGCATCAACTTGTGAAAAAAAATTGAGGGAAATTCGATAAATTATGTGCTTTATTCTCGATAAGCATGATAATGTTGCCGTCCACAAAATTTTTTTCTAATTACTAGAAAAGGTCGCCTATGATCCTATATTATTTTAAAAGTGTAATGTTGAAAATTATTTCGGCATACCATTAAAAACATGCAAATAAAATTGCTCACGTTCTCAGTTTATGGAGCCGAGGTTGATATATATATATATATATATATATTTTTTTTTTTTTTTTTTTTTGGGGGGGGGGGTTATATTGTATAACAAATTCAGTTGCCAAAATATTAGACGATATGAAAAGAGAACAAAATCATGTCAAATAGGCGAAGAGTTTAAGATGTGAGGGGATTTTCAGTGGCGTGTTTAAAAAGTAGGAAAACAAAATGATTGAGATGGGGGCAATATGGCAGCCCCGTAATGTTTTAGAAAATACAAAACGGGTCTTCAAAGGCAAATACAATTTTATTTTCCAAAAAATCTACATATCTGCATACAACTCTGAAAAGATCACTTAGAATGCATGTTATAGTTAAGCTTCATCATCAATAATCTCCGTCGCCTTGAATATGTGCAAAAAGAAAGGAAGAAAGTGCTAATAAAAATCGCATATCTCTTTAACAGTATATGTCTAAAAAAAAAGAAGTCCGCTTATATATAATTTCATTCTAAAACTTAAATGTTCATATCTGCTCTATAATCATTCTATCTCTATCTGCTATTTGAATAATATCTTTTTTTTCCCTTCAGACTTGCCCTTTTAAAAGCTCTTAATAGCTATGAGGAGCCCCCTTTTCACCTGACTAGTACCCCTTTCCATTTTGATGGTGCTCTTTCACTCTAAATTTCCTTAAGAGTTAAATCGGGGACAACTCAAAAATTCGATTGAAATCTTAATCTAATAGAATAATAAATCAATCGGTTTTTTAATCTAATTTCGAAGTTGTCCCTAATTTCAATCGTCTTAGATAAATTTCCAATCTAAGAAATTAAGACAATTTCCCTTCTGAAAAGTGCCCCCTTTTCACCTGTAATGCCGGCTCTTTTGATTGCCCTTTTTAGTTTCTCACAGTGTAATTCTATATCTGCTGAGTTTCCTTTTTCTTATAAGTGTAGGTTTTTAGAAATATGTCCCCCATTTTCTTCTGATAAAGCCCCTTTATCTTTTATTGTATAATATATCATTCTCCTTCTGTTAACGTGCTATAGTTATAAATGCCATTTCTTATCTTTTAAGTGCCAATTTGTTTTCTGATAAAAGTGCCTCTTTTCAACTTGGGCAATTGTCCCCTTTGAACTGTTAAAAAAACAATTAATACATATCCATTTTTTATGATAAGTTGTTGATTCTCGGATGGTCCAATATTTCCGCTTCGGGCAAGTGCAGGCGAGCCGGAAGCAGCCTGACATGGGGGGGGGGGCAAACATCCCAGGGGCTCACCTTTTTAGGAGCTCATTTTTTAAAACACACGTGTACACGTTGGTATCAATGTGCCTATAGCACGTTAATTAATTTAATGTACGATAAAACAGCAATGTAGATAAAATAATACTAGTAATAATGATAATAACGATGATGATAATGATGATGATGATAATAATAATAATAATAACAATAATAATGACTTCTTATAAAGCGTCCAGGTTCGTTAGGCATGACGTTCATGGCGCTATACTTACAAAATATAAATACAAGGGCATAAGTGCCGTGCCGGGGGATCGAACCCCCAATTCTCGCATCTCCAGTCAGGCGCCTTAAACCATTTGACTACGACACCTCTACAGCCCTCATATAAAGGATCTCATGTCTTCTCAGCTCTAGTATAAAACACACATGCTCACCCACACACTCAGAAAAATGTACACAGGCGCACCTTTACACTCCACAGTCCACACAACACTCATAATACATCCACTTCAGAATATTAAATCTTCTGATTAGCATGTCAAATGAAAGACGTCTGCAAGGTAAAGCACAGGCATTGCCAAAATTTCTTTTTAGGGAGAGCGTGCGGGAGGGGGCTTTTGGGAGGCCAAAATGGATTTTGCCCCTCCACTTTTTGGTTTGGAGGCGATCGCCCCTCCTTCGCCTCCCCCGCGCTTCCGGCATCTATGGGCAAGTGCCCTATTTGATACATGTCATTATTTTGATTCATTTCTTTAAGTGCCATTTTTCCTTACGATAATTTTCCCCTTTCGAATGTGATATAAAATGTCCCTTTCATTTCTGATGGGTGTCCCTTTTGATTGATAAGTGTCCCTTTTTACCTAAGATAAGTGCTCCCTTAAGATCTGTTTCCTGCCCCTTTTTACGCTTTATTCGCACCACTTTTCTTTCTTGTTCAGTTCAGTTCAAACACATTTATTTCCAAATCTTGTTTTTCTTATTTTCAAATCTTGTGTCATTTCCATCTTTTGAATATCACTTTTCACCAGCAAGTGCCCAAATGTCCTGTAGCTCTAAGAATCGGAAACGCTTCATAAAGGATTCCCTCGTTATTAATACCATTGCAGTGTGATGAGACCGTACTTGGAATAGGAGGAAGTAGTGACCCAACGCCCCCGCCACCAACTTTATCAAGAATAGTAAACAGGTGAAGATGGACGATATATGTGTTTACATTACCCTGACAGTATCATTTTGCTACTTTTGAGAAAGCACCATCGTTTTCAAAATTTAAATACAGTCATGTAACCTATTATCAAAATTTTCATTTGGCACAAAACTGCACCCCAAGAGAACTACAATGCTCATCAATTTGACCTGAATTTAATAAGAAACTTTTGAGTTATTCAGGTTGGAACATGAAATAGTTTTTCTCTGCACCCAAAGCAAGGCCGTACGCAGGAAGTTTTTCCTAGGGGGCAAGAATATATTCAATATTTGAGGGAACACGCAAGCGAGGGAGTGAAGCGACCGAGCGGGAGCTTTTGCAATCTTAAAACTGAAATTAAACGATCTGGTGCACATTTTGGGTGGAATTTAGGGAAATTCTCAACAAAAAGGTAAGGAAAAAATAGAAAAAAGTTTGAAAATTTTTTAGGGGGACAACTGCCCCATGCCCCCTATGTGCGTAAGGCCTAGCATTTGGGGACACCGAAGCTTTGTCAAATGACTTCGGTATCTTTTTTGCTGAAGGGGGGAGGTTAAGTTGCTTTCCGGAAGGACATCTTTTTTTTTTTTTTTTTTTGTTTGATTGTTGTTATTGTTGTTGATTTTTTATTATTGGATATACAGTCATACCGCTTCCTGACAAATTTGGTGCATGGGGGAAATTTTACCCAAGTTATAAGGGGCCATCTGACAAGAGTCGACCAAAAAACTTTGTCGATTTTTGTGTTTTGGTGAAGTATAGTCATACATATTCCTTCTGACAAAGTTAAACCTTTGTTGCATGTCAGATTGGTTAAAATCAACTTAGTCGACTTTGGGGTATTTCTTGGAGGGGACAGAGCCCTTGGCTCGGGGGGGGGGGGGGGGCCCTTGGGGCGCCTTCCGAGCCGGGCGGCTAAAGTTCGGCTTGACAAGCCCGGGGACAAGCCTTTTGAAGTTTTGTGAATGACATGGATATGGTCATAGTCTACGCAGAAAATGGGGTGAATATTTTGGACAGCTCCTATTACAGACAGACATTTAACAACATCTCTTCTCAATAAGTATATCATGTATACTTATCAGTGGCGTAGACAGGTTCTCACACCTGGGGGGATGATTTGCCGTTCACGAGAAATCGAGGATAATTTTGTATACAGATACACACACACACACACCCGCAACCCCTCACAACTCACACACACACACACACACACCCACACACGCACGCACACATACACACCCACACCCGAATGCACAGACATAAATAGACAGGGCGGCGGAGCGTCTTTCAAAGTGGGGGGCACTCGAAAAAGGGCACTTTGGGGGAAAAAAGGGGGCCCTTACAAAAGCTGAACACGAGAAAGAAAATATACCCTTACATTCTATTTAAAACACTTTTAAAGTGCATTTTGACATACTTTTACAAGTCATGATAATAAATACTTTGCACTATTATTGTATACTGATCTGTCTTACTCAATTGTGAGCGAGCGAAGCGAGCGAGCAAAAAATGCTAGGTATTTTTGCTGAAGGGCATGGTATTTGCAGTATATTTCGAGTGGCCTGTAGTGATAAAGGCTCCCGGAAATTCATTTTATTCGTGTTCCATTATCATTGTAAATTTCTTCCATTTACTCTGTATATAGTTTTTCTTATAGTGACCAAGCTATAATGTTTGAATGCATTAGTGAGGTCTCATAGCTACCGATTATTTTTTATCAGAGAAAATATTCAAATTGAATGGGATTTGAGCACAATACCATCAGGAACTTAGAACATATAAGACTTTATGGTTACAACACACTTGAACTGCCTTGAGTGAGATATCATAAGTACGAGCGAGCGTAGCGAGCGAGCTTTAGAAAGAAAAAGTAGAAAAATACCCCCAATAAAGGGGCACCGTTCCTTCTAATTACAGTTGTGGGAAGTTGTGGAAACTTGCCAAAATGGAAAAGGGACACTATCAGAAAACAAAAATGGCACTAATTGCCCTTATCTTACATGAACAGATGCAGATATTGGACATACTAGAAAGGAAAATGGGCACTTATCAGAAGTAAGTTAGGGCATGTATCAGATTTCAAATGGGGCACTTATAAGGGGTGAAAAGGGGCAATCTGCAGAAGAGAAATTGCACTGTGAAAAATGGAAAGAGGTAGTGAAAGAGGATAATAATCACATTTTAAAAGGGACATTCATTTGAAGTGTAAGAGGCGCACTTCTGAAATGGGAACAGAGCGCTATTAAAAGGGAAAGGCATAAAAGGACGCATTTCTGTAGATTTTAAGAAGGGTAACTTATCCGAAACGAAAAGGGGCACTTATTAGAAAGCGAAAGGGCACTTGATCAACAAAGAAAATGGGCCCTTCTAAGATAAAAGAAGGGCACTGAACAGGTTTGAAAGGCGGCATTTTTGTTGGGCAAAAAGGGGCACTTTTTGGATGCTTCGAAAAGTGGGAGGGGGGGGGGGGACACTGTGCACCCTGCCCCCCGGGAGCGCCGCCTCTGTAAATTGAAGATCTACGCACCGTGACAAACGTATAGAGAATATGGACTGTCACACATAATGCATATTTACATCACGCTATTTATCTTTTTTTTCAAATTTTGTTATTACACACTTCAGAAAAACTGAGACGGCGCCGAAATTACCCAAAAGTAATATAAATAACTACATAAATCAGAATAATAATCGATATAGTTATGATAGCAATCGCCATTTCAGTCACATTAACGATGATGATGATGATGATGATGATGATTATTGTTATAATTATGATAATAAATAAATAATAATAATAATGATAATAATAATAATAATAATAATAATAATAATAATAATAATAATAATAATTTAGTAATGTATTATTATTATTATTATGTTTATTGTTGTTGTTATTGTTGTTATAATGATAATGTAAGAAAACATCCTTCCCTAAAACCTGGGGGGGATGATTGTACATGTCATCCCCCCCACCTTGTGAGGTGGGGGGGATGCATACCCCTCATCCCCCCCGCTGTCTACGCCCCTGATACTTATCATTACATTATAATGATGCCAAGGGCGCTTGGAAATCGAGGCTATTTTATTATTTTTCATTTAAAAAATTTTTTCCCCCCACAATAAACTTTTAAGTGAGGAAGAGCAAGCAGGAAGAAAAGGATCATTAAAAACCCTCATTAACGATATTTCTTTCGTCATTGGAATCATTATGATAATAATGGTGATATTTCATCATCACCATTCATTATTACCATAGGCGGCGATCCCGGAGGGGGGGGGAGGACGGGGGGACATGCCCCCCCCCCTCGATTTTTTTTCTGGGGGGAATCGTCCTCTCTTGGATTTTCAAAGCTTTATATAATATTTTTCAATTTTGAGTCAGCTCACCAACTTTAGACAAACCGTTTAAATACTTTATAGGCCTGGAATGCATTTTGATGGCAAAATCAGGCTTCTTTTCATTATTTTCTGCAATAATTTTTAGCTCGCTCGCTTCGCTTACTCGCACAATATCAATTATCCCCTCTCACTTTTCGAAACATATTTTCGGCGGAGGCTTCCAGGTTTCCGTCCCCCCACTCGTGACATGAAATAGTCGCCACTGATTATTACAGTGGCGTATCTAGGGACAAGCTATAAATTTGAGCCCCTTCCAACTTATGACGCCAAAACATAATAAAACTAATCTTTCTTTGGTTGGTCAGGATTTTTTCTTTTTGCTCCCCCTAAAAGTAGGCTGGTGCCCCCCCCCCCCCCTTCCCCTTGATACGCCGCTGCATTATTATCATTGTCGTCATTTTCGGGTCGCGGGAAGGCAGTGATTATGTTTCCTCTCGTAATGTCACTGCAATCCCGAATACATGTCTTAAATATTCAATAAACCAAAACAACAACAACAACAACAACAACAACAACAACCCCAAGGTCCGTGGTTCGAATCCCTGCAGCAGCACTAATGTCCTTTGGCAAGACACTATGAACATGGCGGACAAAGAAAGCAGACAAAATAAACAACCTCTCATTCTACCCTTCACAATGGTTCTGTTAGTCAAAAGAACATCCCTTCACAGCTATTATGTTAAATCATGTAGTTCCAGGTGAATATGCATGTGACACCTGTTCCACATATTTTAGACAATAGCAGTGAAGGGATGTTCTTTTGACTACCAGAACCATTGTGAAGGGTAGAATGAGGGGTTGTTTATTTTGTCCGCTTCTTTGTCCGTCATGTTCATAGTGAGACATGAATCTACATTTGCCACGTCTTTCGGATGGTGACGTTAAAGGTCGGTCCTAGACGTAAAAAATCAGAATTGATTGATACACGTCTGTAAAAACCCAATTCACCACCAGTAGAGGTGTTGTGGCTCAGTGGATAAGTCACCGGACTTTGAACCACAAGGTCCGGGGTTCGAATCCCTGCCGCGGCACTAATGTCCTCTGGCAAGATATCCGGCAAGATATGAATCTACATTTGCCACGTCTTTCGGATGGTGACGTTAAAGGTCGGTCCCAGACGTAAATTATTTGATTGATACACGTCTGTAAAAAATTCAACAACAACAACAACGAATTCGAATATTTTCTGTCAGATCAGAATTTTGACTTTTTGTCTCTTCGAACATACCATATTGCATCTAGCCGAAGTCGAAGATCGTTACTACTACGGTGGCAGGTATTTTGATTTATTTCACATTTTATTAAACTTTGATGGCTTATATAACTTGTATTAATATCGATGTGAGGTATATTTGCGGTTATATTCGTGTAAGTTATCAAAATTTGATTAGAAGTTTTCTGTAAAGATGAAGATCAAATCACCCCGAGCTCGTGGCGGATCTTGCTCCGCGCATACGCCGAGCGCTTGGGCTACTACTACTAGGCCAAGGGCCACTACTACTAGGCCAAGGGCCCTACGGTCGGTACGGCCTACCAGCTGCGGTGCAAACTAGATCTAACCCCGCAACGGGGCAAGCCCGGAGAATAGTGGACCGGAACGCGCGGAGATCGGCAGAGACAGTGACAAGTTCATAATGGAGTTCAAAATGACTTTAAAATATGTTTTAAACAGGTAATTATGTTCTGATATATTACAATGTCCTCTCGGCTTTCAGATTTTTGGTTATGTGATGAAAATCATTTTGATTTTGGCCAGAAATGTTCTCATAGTTCACAAATGTTTCATCGCTGAATATTGTGCAGATCGTCCCCCCGTCGCCGCTGCCACTGGGCTGCATCTGCTTGCACACAGTCACAAATGAATATTTGCGCACGTTCTGGTCCCCTATTCTCCGGGTTTGCCAGCCGCAGTGTCCAGAGCCATCCGAGCATCGGGATGGCGCGGCAGGTATTGCAGCTGCAGGAACCAAGACTGAAAAGAAATATTGCACTGCACAGGTTTCCCTAGACTTAAATGTACACATCATAGCGATACCAATGATGCCAATACAGTGGCATCCCGAGCTACGCTTAGCTCCTCAACGAGATCTCGCATCATTCAATAATGTATGATGAAAAATAAACAATAATTAAAAATAAAACATACCAGAATTGATGATTAGAAATCCGTTGGACACTCGCTCGAAACACAATCTGTCCTTTTCCTGATGTTTCCAGTTCAGATGCATCCGATTTCATCGGATTTGACCTCAGTGTTTTTTGGTGGTGTCGATGAACTGACGGTCAAAAGAGGAGAGGTCGTTGATTGAGGGGGCGCTATAACAGGTGATCACTAAATTGCATTGAGCATTGGTAAATTGGCAACTCTAAAAATAAGGTGACTATCTTCAGCCAAAGAACTTTTGATAGAGATGGGTGGTTCCAATGTAGAAGAGAGACGCCCCTGCGAGCTTGAACTCTCAACTGAAAAATTGAATAACTTTTGTATTTCTGAATTTTCTGAATTCTACATTTATGAGTAGTTAGAAGATGAATTTAGACACGCTTCTTTGATGGTTTTGTGAAAATTTCCGCAAGCGTCTTCAAAAGAGGAGCAAAAATATAGAGTACCGGCTCTGGTGTGCGGCCGCTTAAAGGGAATTTGCTGATTATATTTATTAATTAAAGACTCACACATAGTTCAATACCATCAATGCAGAGTCCAAATACCTGCTAAGTGAATAGAGGACAAACTTAAAATTATTGACCAATTACGTGGTCAGTAGTGTCCATTTTTTAAAACGATGTTAGGGGTCCTGTGTGCGGCCACCCCTACCCCTGTGGGCGGCCGCCTATCAATTGGCGAGCATTTAGCGCCATATTTGTGACGAAGTAAACAAAATTAATATTGTATTTCATGCTTTACACACCAATACTTTATGAAAAGTAATAATACTCTGTAGAAACCCATAAAATCTGTCAAAAGTGATGATCTACCAAATGCCGTGACAAAAAAATGAAGGCAGAGTACAATCTCCTACAAAAACCTGCATTTTGTACACGTTTTACATAGGGTGGCCGCTCACAGGACACATCTTGAGAAATGGCTCTGGTGAGCGGCCACCCCCATGCAACTTTTTCTCTGGTGGTATAAATAAGAATTTCTGCAGCAAAATATGGACCATGAACTTCATTCTCTTAAATAAAAATCAAATCAGTTATCCAATTGAACAAATAAAGCTTTAGTGTTGGCTTAAGTATGTCAAAGTTTCTTAACTTAAAAGTTAAGAAACTGCCATTTTTCAGTCAGTGACTGGTGGTGTCGACTTCTAATGATATTCAGTGAGACTCATTATGCTTACTGCTTTCGCTGAGTATGTTTTTTGGTGCACTAGAACCTACCTGAGACTGTTCAAGGTAATTTTTGAAGGGATATCAAAAATATTTTTTTAATTTTTAGTTTTTATTCACCACCGGCCGCTCACAGGGGACGGCCGCCCACAGGAGCACATACTCTAGATAAATGACGTCATTATCTGCCTTGCTTTCGATCACGTGATCATGTAACTCGTGCGCGGCCAGTCAGTACCTAGTCTCAAAAAGAGTCTCTTTATATCAAATCGTCAAACAAGCAACATATTTGTTACACTAAACATCGGAAATTGACTTAAACAGAAAGAAATGAGGTCTGGCCTCAATGGATATATTAGACTACATTGATCATGAATGAAACGTGGAAAAAACCCAGCGTGTGTAATAACACGTGAAAGTGAAACCATGTACTATATATATAAGCAGCGTGCGGCCAGGTCAGGGCCGAGGTCTCCCCAGGGACTGTGCTTGGCATGAAAATTTGAGGCCTTGAGGGCTTAAATTTATGGAACAGTGCAGCAAAGAAAATTAAAGGAATGGAAAGAAGATTTACTTGGTTAAATTATGTTTAAAACCTCCCTGGTTAAATGGAAGCTCCATTAAAGTGCAATCTCCGGGAAAACCAGGGCTGGGGGACTTGGATAAAATTTACATAAGTACTTTGTAAATTACTGTGTTAAAAAATGTTAAGCCTTGTATAAATGTTTATAAAAACAAAAAGATAGAATAAAAGTTTTTCGAGTCTGATGGTGCATAATTTTCTGGAAAAGGATTGAACTCCATTCTCCTCCTTCTCCTCCTCCTCCTCTTCTTCTTCTTTTAATTATTCTTCATCTTCTTCATCACGATCATGCTCCCTTGCATCACATTCTTAATTCTCCCAATCTAATTCCTCGTCATCACCATCATCATCATCCTCTTCCTCATCATCATATTTCCTCGTCTTCAGGCCACCTCCTCATCGAATCATCATCCCCATCTTTATCACCACCATCACCACCATCATCATTATTATCATCATCTTCTTTATCATTATCCTCCCATAAGCCACAATAATTTTTTTCATTTGTTTTGTTTGTCAATACGACTTTCTAAATTCTAATTTTTTATCATTGTAAATATTCAGTAAAATCATTGCTTATTATGCAAATAATTGCGAAATTATTGCATGAAATATTATTGCTGAAGTTCTAAATCAATCATCACTTCAATATGAAAAAGAGAGAGAGAGAGAGAGAGAAGAAGGAAGAAAGAGAAACTTGCGAGCTATGCTAGTGCAGTGACAGCGCATTGCATGCACAATGTACTGCAGCGGTAACAGCCCTGCACATAGCTAGCAGCACACATCGCACTAGAACTGTGTACAAATTGCAATCGACGTCGTCCGACGAGGGCGAAAAATCGCCAAAAACATCGTCATCGGCCTCGGGAAGTTCTGTAAGGGAAGAAATAAACATTAGCAGGTATGTAACATAATTCATTGTGTTAATTTTGTAATCTTTAATGTTTAAAACATTTTATTTAGGGGGAACGATACACTTTTAAATCAAAATGTAATATGCGTCTAGTTGTTGAAGACTAAGCCGTGTAGATATTATGACAACATTCAACTTGAGGGAAATTTGATTTTTAATAATTGCGCAATAATTACGTCATCGGGCTGAACCTGGCCAAGTTTGAACATAATTTAAACGAGCTCCCAAGGACGAAATCGCGTAGTAGGATTAGCCAAATTTTAAATGGATTTTTCTCCAATTCTAGGACACTCTGGACACTGGAAGTTGGTAAGTTTGTCTAATTCATAATTCTCTCTTGATTTATTGTCATAATAAAGTATAATAATGGCTAAATATAAGAAATCAGAAATTCTCATTGGCATCCCTACACATCAGCCGTTTGAAAGCCGAAGAGTCTGCCGAATTTAAGTTAGACTACATGTTACCTGGCCTAGTACAACATGTCAAATGCCCCTGCTGCCTACACCAGGGGGGTGTTTCATAAAGCTGTTCGTAAAGTTATGCTCGTCTTTACGAATGAATCGACTATGAAGTACAAAATGGATCTTCAGAGTTTTCCTGATTAACAAAGTGTGACTGTTTGTAAAGTCATTTGTAACTTTGTGAACAGTTTTATGAAACACCCCCCAGGTAGTGTGCATGCTGAATTTAGAAAACTCCCAACCAGACACATGCTACGATTTATATCTGTTTCTGTTTGTCTGACAGCAAAAATATTGCACCACACAGTCAAAGTATAACTAGATTTATATTAAGTATCGTCTGTTATTTCTGGAATATCATTTTTTGTTGATTCAGTGTTTCTCAGTTTTTATTGCCAATTGTTGCAGCAGTAGGCTCCCTACAGGGACAGTAAATTGTTCATGCACATAAAATTTACCCATTTTATCTTGTTGACTACTGCCGACAATTGATCATAAATTTGACCTACCTTACCAACAAAATGAATTTGACAATGGCACTAGATCAGACCAATGAAGAGATTTTCGCTTTTAATGATTTAATCAAATTTTAAATGTTTTTTTATCTTTTGACTTTTCACTTAGCTGTGACAAGCAGAACCCCATATAGTGAAAGCAAACAGCCATGATGCACCAGCGAGGCACTGCCAGTGGTTTTCAGGAAGGAGCTCCATCTGGTGATGTCACTGACCCAAGCAGAAATGAGACCAGCCGACATGGAGAAACCAAGCCTTCAGTATCCTTCCTCTACAACAAGCATGTCATACCAGCTGCCATACCTGGACTGATCTTCATCTTCACAATGGCTGGTGAGCTGCTCCTAGCCATTCTGACTGTTGGGGCTCTGGTCATCTACATCATGGTCAGTGGAGGTGCTCAGCAGAATGCGGTCATATCCTACATCTGCACCTTTGTGGCAGCCCAGATGGCTGTTCTCTACTCCTGTCTGCCCCTGGTCTGGATCTCTTTGTTCAATATCCCACTGCTTATGCTTCTAAACATGTTCCTTGCGCTGACTGGAGTATGGGGACTTGTACAGTTTCCTTTCTTCATCAGTGAACAACCGTTACTGGCACAGACCATAGAGGTTGGACTCTTCTCCCTCTATCCTCTAGTGTCTGTAGGACTGGTCACCTGGCTATTAGCTTACCTGACATCAGTCAAGTTGGCACTGTACGTGGCTATCATCTATGGCTTCCTTCTCCTGCGGATCTTCATGAAACCAGCAACGTCATCGTTCTATAAGCTCAACCCAGAGCAAACCAGGGGAAATCGGATCTTAGGAAGTGCAGAAGCTGCCACAGTACTCATTGTATATGTGGGGTTTCCCTTTCTCTTGTATCTAATCTCACACATAATGACTCTTCTCCATGGTAATGGCTTTGCCTTTCTAGAATTGTTACTATTTATCTTTCTCCCATGTTTTCTAACAACATTGATACAGCTTCGTGGAATCTATGAACACTTCAACATTACTGTTACTCAGGTGTATTATGCAAGAATGATATTTGGTTTTCTGACTCTTGTTTTGTCCTGTTGGATCATACACCAGTTAGGCCTATTGTCTGTAACACCATGGCTGTTCCCAGCTATTATATCATATACATTGCTTGGTTTTTCCTTGTCAAAGGGGAGACAGTTTTTAATTCCATCCAGAATTCTCACTTTCTCAACTGTACTTATTACATCCTTTGCTGTGTATCAAGTCATACCTTCATCCATTGAAATACCCTCAGTATCGGCACATATTCTAACCCTTCTTCTAATGCTGAACACAGCAACATCTGTGACATGTGTCTTTCTAGCCAGAACCAAGACGTTTTCTGCTTACTTCTCCCTAGGCATCCTCCTTCAGACATCATTGCTTGTCCATTCTGAGTGTTTCCTGCTCTCTAGAGGCTTCTATATGCACTATCTTGCTGGATTGACCTTCTTACTTCAGGCATATGTGCTAGCCAGATTACATTCAAGTGCAAAAGTCACCAGTTTGTGCCATTGGTTAGCTTGCAGCATTCACTCCATGAAGTTTCCCTTTTTCCTCCAATATGCTTTAAAATTTTCAGAAAGTGAGACCCATTTTGGATCTCTAGCCAGCTACAGCTGTGTTGCTTTAGTAGTAATCACTGTAAGAATCCTTGTGTATGAAGATCGAGAGGAACTTTCACCTAGGGCCGTCGCTGGGTACCTGGTTTGCGCTGCTGCTAGTGTGCTGACTTTTATTGTAAATGTAATTCACCCTGTGATGTTACAATTTGTTGACCATGTAAACTTTTTGGCAGTCTTGCTTACACATTTGATGGTGACAAGTGCACTTGCTTGTAAGCTGACCAAGTGCAATATGAAGCAGAATCCAAGTGGTTTTAAGGTGTGTGGAGTAATGCTGTTTCTCAGTGGCTTTTCATTACTTATGCAAGCACCAGTAATCAATGAGCATATTTCGCTGTGGGCATTCATCATGATAGAGATTGCTGCTGTGCTGCTCCTAGCAAGTTCATCTTCTTTGATCCTGCCTCCTCACCCCCGACTCTATGCCATAGTTGGAGGGCTACTTCTTGGGATACCTGCCGGTGTGACAGCGTGCCATGCCGTAGAGCCCTTTGGTAGTCGGTTATCCATTGTTGCATATGCTGTGCTATGCAGTGAAGTCCTTGTCATAATATTGATGCTTTGGAGGTACTCCATTGAATGGAAAGATAGAAGTCTCACACAGTGTGTCAAGGATTATTTCCTGCATGGGACCTTTGCTGCTTTCTTTATGATCTCCCTGTCCATTCACCTCAATGATCTTCTGAACCTTACCACATCATCATGGTGGGATGCTGCCTTTGAAGTGCCATCAACATCCTTCCTGTGTGCCATATATGGCGTCCTCTCGATCACCATCAGACTCTTCTGCCTCAAGTGGCAGCAGCAAAACCCTTTCTCCTACAAACCAGGCCTGATCCCAACCTATGGCAATATCCTCACCATAACAACATACCTATTGGCTGTCCTCACCAACCCTATCCCTTTTGCAGAGATCTGGAATTCTGTATCATCCATCATCCTCCTCTGCCTACAACAAGACCCCACAATGTTCCCAAACTTTCGAGCACCCATGCGAACCAGTACTATCTTTGCTGTTTGCATGAGCCAGTTCTTGCTCTTTTCCTTCAAGTATTCCATACTATGGACTGATCAAATGGGTGCCTTTGCCATTCTGGAGGTCCTGACTCTACCTCTTAGTATTCCATCTCTCATCATCATGACAATATGCCTTTCACAACCTCTCAGATTTGTCATGCCAGAGCAAACGGTCATTCTCTGCACACCACTCCCTGTCCTTATATTCACATTTGGTAACAGCTATGCAAGTTGGGTTCTTGCTGGAACTAGCTTTGTTTCTGGTGTTTGGCTTTTACAGAAGACCTCTTTTGGCATGCAAGTTTGAAATGACTGTTAAAACACTTTGAAATATGTGGGAGCTGCAATATGTCCTTCTTTTTTTTTTACCGGTTTTAACCTCTCGGAATGTTGTAATTTGTGTCATTCATTGTGTCTTTCTGTCGACCATGCTCTTCATAACCGTTCTCTACATTTTTTGCTACAAGGTTGTGTTTTTTTCATACATAAGCAGTGAACTTCAGCGTTATTTTCGTGTGATTGAATTTTTGCGCTGAGCAACCCAAGAGCATAATCGCTGGTTTTTTAATTCGCACTGCACAATTACTCACAAAAGTGCAAGATTTGATTTGATATTTCAGTGCATATGAAATTGTGCTAATATTTTCGCAGTTTCTAGAATTCGCGCTTGCCAAAAAAAGCGCAAAATCCATGAAAATTAATGTACCGTGAATATTTCTGCATTTACAGTATTTGGCAGGGGATTGGAGATGACTACATTTTTTATCATCATTATCAACATTTGTAAATTTAAATTTCCAGAATTTAATATTTATCAATATTTGTATTATTGATACTGCTTTTACAAATGAATACCAGTACTGAAACTATTTTCTTGTTGAAACAGTACTATTTACATCAGTTTTGATGAAAATCTTATTAGAAATTTGGTATATTGAATTAATTGATAGTAATAATTATAACATTTTGGAAATTTATGTCATTACATTAAGATGGCATTGGCATTTGAAATTGTATGCAATTGTGTACTACATGTATTATCCACTTGCAACCAAGATTGCTATGTGAAATGTTCTGACAGATCAAATGTTATTTGGCTGAATACTAAAATTAACCAAAGCCACAAAAACAGCTTTAAAAGAAAAAGCTAAATATTGTCTCAGTTTGTATCTGGCCCATCTTATCACAGAAGTACTAATTGTTGATTCTTGAATATTGTGGCTGGCTGATATACTGTAATTGAGTAAGGATATTTTATAATCCTGAATGCTGAAGTTTAAAAAGAATTTGAAAAGCTGCACTTTTTAAACTGGCTTTTAAAGTATAATACTAGATATCATGTAGATGTTTCTAACTTAAAACAAACACGCCCTTGTCATGAAATAAGTCTCCTCTCATTTAATGTGTATGCACACACTGATGTGTAAAGTCTATGAGGCAGGGAAATTTTTTTTTTTTTTTCCGGGGCTACTTTTTGAGCCCACCCTCCCAAATTTTCTACATTGTATTACAGTTTACATTGGACCATATGAGAATTTCAGGGGCTCTTTTTTAGTTTTCCAGGGCTCTTTTTTGGTGTTTCGGGGGGCGAATTCGCCCCAAGCCCCCATGTATTTTTTTCCCTGCTATGAGGTGGAAAGAAGCTACCATATCACTGACGCAATAAAGTGCTACTGTGTAGATTGAATGAGCTGTGAATTAAATCACGATAATGCCAGAAGGACTTTAGTGTGCACAGACATGGGTTATTATTTACCTCTTCTTTTTCATGTTGATGTTGAAACTATTGGCCTGGAATACCCATTTAAAATGTCAACACCACTGCATGTATCAGAAAATATTATGAAAACTACTGGAAGAGTGTTTCAGTACAGTTGGATATACTATGGATATTTTTAGAAATCTTATTAATTAAAGGAGAATGCAACCCAGGCATCAGTGTGCTCTTAGTGAATAAAGATGACCAAGAAGAGTCAACAGTGACAGTTTGAGCAAAATTGGACAATCTGTTCCAGAGTTATGAATTTTGAAAGTTTCAGTAAATCCCTATTATGTGGATCCTTGAGTTGGCAACTTTGCCAGCATCTGTGATGTCATCGTGGACAGCTCTCCATTCATTTTGTACATAATTTAAAAAAAAAATTGATTTATATAAAATTTCAAGCCAGGAATCAACATAATTCTTCCCAAAATGCTTGCAGAAATGATATAGCCATGTCATACTCCGACAATAAATCAAAAGAAATTTTATTTCTTGAAAATAAAGAATATGTTAAATTCTGTGTACAAAATGAATGGAGAGTTGTCCACGATGACATCACAGATGCTGGCAAAGTTGCCAATTCAAGGACCCCCATAATAAAGATATACTTAAAATGTCAAAGTTCATAACTCTGGAACAGATTGTCCGATTTTCCTCAAACTTTCACTGTTTACTCTTCTTGTTCTTCTTCTTCTTCTTCATTCACTGGAAGCACACTGATGTCTGGGTTGCATTCTCCTTTAAATGTTATGCATACAGTGTATGTAATAAATCTGATCAGAAACATGTTAGAAATGTTTCTGGTTTTATCAAATGACAAAGAGAAGGGGGGGTGCTGCCTTGAGGTATTATGTAGTCAGTCACTTGGAGGTTGATTGGCTTCTTAAAAGAAAGGTTACATAGGTTGATGTGAAATTAAATGTGAATGGCATTTGATGGACAGAATAAGACTATTGAAGGGGGAGGGGTGATGGGTAGAATTTAACGAATTTTCTGTGAAAAATACAAACTTATTTTTTTCTCCAGCTTGCAGTAACTTGATGTCAACTGAACATTTTATAGCAATGAAATGTGAAAATGAATTTGAGCTATTTGTCAAATTCAAATTTAAGACAAGTGTGCATTTCCAATAATTTGTTTGCTGTAGATTTATTGCAATATTTCTAGGGTTTTTAGAATTATGAATCACATAAATATTGATATTGTAATTAGCTGCTGTTAAGTTTTAACTTTTATTTTTTAATTTGGCTAATGGAACAGTTTTTTTAGCAACCATTGTCGGATTTTCCTCCCTATACAATATTATACTGACCTTCTCTTTCATGTGCTTTAATATATGTTGCACAATTAGCAGGCAATATAGAAAACATAGTGTATACAGTATTCCCTGGACAATATAATGTCCTACAAATTTGCAATTTTACAGAATCTGTTTATGTTTGTGAATACAATTTACAGGAATTTTGGATGTGTATGCATTAACAGGGTGTATTGAATTCTCAATGTCTCATTCTAATTTTGTACATAATAATTTTTCACATGACTTTTCATTTTAGCAATCAAAATACGTGTATTGTCCAGCACTACTGGTGTAGGTCCACCAATATATTTATGCATATGTTTTAGTTGTAAATATAAGATTTTCCATGTGGAATGACCCTTTTGTAGAACCATAAATTGAAAAAAAAAAATCACCTCATGTGTGCTCTTCCAACTCCTGCAGTACTGTCGTGGTTATAGAAATGATGACTAGTAGGAGAAAAAAACTTGAAGACTTTAAGAAAACTTTAGGCGTCTTAGGAAAACACCATGATACGAAAAAGATAGGTCTAGAATGCAAAATGGAAAATTGTCGAAAATCAGAATTTTTAAACACAGATTGATGATTACATGGATAGCATGTAGACCTTGTAAATGAATATACACAGTCTTGCTGTGGAATGGTATTGGCTGTAATTTCTTTCCAGTATGTCACAAAAGACATATCAATATTTGCATTTTTGCATTCTGGACGGATTCTTTCACATCAGTGTTTTCCTAAGACGCCTTATGATGAAAATGTGAGTGAGATGAAATTGCATGCACTGGAATATCCCTTTGATAGATTCTTCAAGGCCAATATCCCTTTATTCATTGACCTCTAGAGTGCCAAGAAAACTTGGGGTGGGGGGGGGGGCTTATTCCTTGCATTCTAGTTGTACTCAAATTATTTTTTCTGTGACACGTGCACTTTGAAGCATCTCCAAATTTCTTTTTAAAAATGCTGCATCAGAATAAAAAATGACTTGATATAACGTAAATGATGTGTACGAGAAAGAGAGAACTTAAACTCATGCGAAGGTTTATTCATTTGTTTTATTATTATATAGATTATAGTAATTGTAAATTGTGAAGTACGACTTTTCTACTCCTTGACCCTAGTACATGTAAAATACTTTTGAAAGTAAGACTGGCTTGACAACCTTTAAGTGTGCTTTGAATGAATGAATGTTGATCATAAGTGGAATTAGTATATTGTCTTGTAGTGTATCGTATTGTCTTCATAGAATTAGAGAGGTAACATTGAATGGAAGATTGCTTTTTGGTGTGTGATGGAGTGCAGAGTTTTAAGGATGACATTGATCGAATGATTGCCTTCAAGTGTATGATGGAGTGTTAAGGCTTGTTCAGATATGAGGGGTGAACCAGGGGATTTTTAAGCATATTTTTTTGGTACAAAATGAATGGCAAATGACCCAACGAAGAATTGCGCTTATAATGTCTCGAAGACTCGAACCCATTCACTTCTGTTATAAAATCGCTTAACCCCCCCCCCTTTATATTTGAACGGGCCTTAAACAGAAGATTGTCTTCAGGTGTATGATGGAGTGTAAGTTTAAAGGATAACACTAAATGGAAAATTGACTTCAGGTGTAGGATAGAGTGTAAAGGTTTAAGGATGACACTAAATGGAAGATCGACTTCAGGTGTATAAAGGAGTGAAAAGTTTAAAGGACAACATGATGAATGAAAGATTGCATGCAGGTGAATGACAGAGTGTAAAATGGTAAGAACAACATTGAATGTAACGATACCTTCAGAAGCATAATGGACCCAGTGGAGCGTCAAGTTTTAAGGGCAACACTAAAAAAAATGGAAGACTGTGTGCATGTGAATGATGCGTAAATATTGAGGGTAACACTGAAAGGAAGATTTCCAGTGCCTTCAAGTGTATGATGGAATGCTAAGTTTTAAGGGTAACAATGAAAGGTATAGCATTTTAGTGTATGATGGAGTGCAAAGGTTTAAGGACAGCGCTGAATGGAGTATTGCCTTCATGTGTATGATTAGAGTGTAGAGTTTTAAGGGTAACACTGAATAGATGGCCTTTGGTGTTTGACAGAATACAGAGTTGGAATGATAACATTGAATACGTTGCCGTTCGGTGTATTACCGAGTGCAGAGTTTGAACGGTAACATTGCACAGAAGATTGCCTTTATGGGATACAAGCTAAGTGTTTGAAGAGTAATACTAAATGAAAGATGAAATTTATTACCAAGACATGATAAAATGAAGATTTCAAGTGTATAACCTTGTTTCAAAGCTAAGTTCATAAAAGTTCATGAAATCAATTTCTAGTATTTCTAAGAGCCATTGATATATCATTCACTCCATATGCTGTGTGCTTTTCTGTTAGGCATACGGCAGGGGAACTCTAATTAAAAGAATGAGAAATTTTCCTGCTAAAGCCCTCTT
This sequence comes from Echinometra lucunter, assembly GCA_029962745.1. Taxonomy (NCBI): domain Eukaryota; kingdom Metazoa; phylum Echinodermata; class Echinoidea; order Camarodonta; family Echinometridae; genus Echinometra; species Echinometra lucunter. The sequence goes on along the minus strand of CM057154.1, from coordinate 14,863,438 downwards.
GTCCTGCACAAGAGACTTCATTTCACTTGTATCAAGAATATATGCATGTGTGAATTCTAGTCGTTACTAGAATATAATGTCACACAAAGAATGTTCACACAACACTAAATTCAAATACATGTAGGAATAATGTTGCATTGTTAAAGAATACTAGAAGTTGAATTCAAGTTATACATTAGTAACTACATGTGTGCCCCATATCCAATCTTGGTTGATATTTGATTGATATTGTTTTGGGGTAGATTTTTTTAAACTTTATTTTTAAAAAATGAAATCATATAATTTTCAAACTTCACAGAGTTGTACAATCAAGAAAAAATTCACACTCTTGAACCTGCATGAACATATTTTTCTTTAATTTTCTATAAATATATAATTTGTTGATCAATATACACAATGAAATAATAATGGATGAATGAAAGTCATATGATGCAATAAAATGTATGTAAACATGATAGAATACACATTGGCTAAGAGTAGTACAGATGTAACATTTTTTGTACATTAATGACCTTATAATACAGGGTAAAGACAATAAGGCCCCACAAAGGCAGGCATTTTATATGCAGCAAGAACAATCTTTAAAACATTTTTTTTTTTTAAATATTGAATTCTTACTCTTCTTGGAAAATACTTCAAAGAGAGAGCTTTTTAGAATCTCAGTTTGTTTTGTCATGGTTACTTCTTGATGTTTCAACAGGCCGAGACATCTGATTTTTTTCACATATGCTTGCAGCCATGCGCTTACAGTAAATAACATGGCCAAATGCAGCCCAGGGGGCAGTTGCCCTTTCCTAGAAATTTTAAAACTTTACTTTTTTCATTGAAAATTATCTGAAATTCCACCAAAAGTGTGCAGCAGATCGTTCAATTTCAATTCTAAAAAATGCAAAAACTTCCTCATGTGGGAGAGATACTTCCGTTCCACACTATCCTGTTTGGTTGCTTTGCTCCCTCATTTGCACGTTCCCTTGAATATTGAACACATCCCCCCCCCCCCCCCCCCCCCCCCCCCCCCCCCGTGAAAAAAATCCCTGCATATGGCCTTGTAATTAAAGATATTTCTATGGAGTTATCAAAAAGTTAAGTTGTTCACAAATTAGAGTGTAATTTCAGATTGATGTGACATGGTTTGAAGGAATATCTCTTTTGTTTTGATACCGTTCACAGCACAATCTTTCCACCACTGAATAAAAAGGCAACAAAAAGACACCAGGTCAAAATCACCTGCACCGAATGCCAGCGGAGCCTTGCCATACAAGGAAGAATAACATTCCTTTACATTGCTTTGTGGTAATTTTCTCTTTTTATTTGTTCCACATTTATTAAACCATGAAAAGGTGGTCCATAAAAATTGTACCCAAATAACTGGAAAAGAGGTACTCTTCCAAACCATGTCAAATAGTTCAATACTACATGTATACACTCTAATTTGGAAACAATGAACAACTGAAAAATGTTGCATAATTATTGACTCACAACATAAGTTTGTATGCAAAAGCCGATAAATGCCGTTTTTGAAAATTTGAAAGTAAGGTCACGATCAACAACAAAAAAAAAAAACACTTTTCAAATGATACATAGCTCATTACATATAAAGGTATATTGTTGGTGAAAAGAAGCATAAAATTTGTTATAATTTTCTTAATTTTTCTTGATCTTAATTGCAAATATCTTAGTTCGACAAAAATCAATATAGGTTTTAGCATTCAAACTCTTCATTTCTTTTTGATCCTAAAGATACGATAGAATCACTTCACTGATTTCCCTCCCATGGTTTCATTTAGCTATATATTAGAATACATAAACGCATGTCATCTTATGATGACAGATGACGACAGGGGAATAAGTTTTGAGATGTATGACGGAACAAAAAAGATACAGCAAAATATTCAAATAAATGCAAAGCACTTTTGCAAAAGACAGAATGGCAATGGTTAAGAAAAAGCTTTAGATGTGAGAGGGGGTTATAAGATGGGCACGCCAGCCAGGTTACTGTGCCGAATCACATTACCAGAAGTGTGTGCCAACAAATATGAAATACAACACTCTTTTTTCCTTAAAGAGAAAGTCCACCCTTAAGCTTCACTATTTCAATAAAAGGAGATAAATTTGAACAGCATTTAAAAAAAGAAATGAGTAAAATCGGTCGAAGAATAAGAAAATTACACTCATTTACATTTTCTAGTAAATTACTCTCAGCTCTGCAAATTCGCAACACTGATGACATCATATGCAGCAGGTCTCCATTCACTTTGTATATGAAATTTCACATTTTCTTCAAAGTTACACATTTTCTTACCCCATATTCAAAGTATGTTATGTAAAAAGCAATTATTCTGAACATACATTGACTATGGGGGTTAGAAAATGTGTAACTTCCAAGAAAATTGAAAAAATGTGAAATTTCATGTACAAAATGAATGGAGACCTGCTTACATATGATGTCATCAGTGTTGCCAATTTGCAGAGCCGAGAGTTGTTTACTAGAAAATGTAAATGAGTGTAATTTTTTTGTTCTTTCACCGATTTTGCTCATTTCTTTTTTAAAATGCTATTCAAATTTATCTCCTTTTATTGAAACAGTAAAATTTCTAGGGTGGACTTACCCTTTAATATCTAAAATGCTTTCATTTCTAGAAGAATCTTCATCTAGATTTCAAGGGACACAACCAGGGACACAATACATGTCAAAAACTTCACAATGAAACTCGGGTCAGATGTAGTCTGACACACGAGTAGTTTGCAGTTTGTAGTTTGCAGATTAAAAAAAAGTAAACATAAACTGTATATTTTTCAAAAATTAAACCTGAATGTTCCATTAAGGCGTAATCCCCATCTACAAAACAGTAATATCTCAGACTCCCCATTCCCTTAAAAAAATCTGATGAGACAAATATACTGCAACGAAGGGAAGAATATTATACTCAATATTCCCTTGCAGATATTAGATAAAATTGCTTTCAAAAAATTCAAGTCATCATGATAGCACCACTTATTACACTGGAAAAAAAAGAAGAGAAACTACCTGTAATGCACATTGGGGAGCTTTTCAGTGAAAATCAAATTTAGCAAATTTGATACATATGTATGCCTTCATACAGTTTCAAACAAAATATGGCATCTTTGTCCAGAAGTTGAGAACATGCTCCTTTTGTACTGACTTGCTTGAATAACTGTGATCTTGGCAGTCATTGCAGGACTATTTAAACGTTCTTTAAAGGAGAATGCAACTCAAGCATCAGGCATCAGTGTGCTCTTAGTGAATAAAGATGACCAAGAAGAACAAACAGTGAAAGTTTGAGCAAAATTGGACAATCTGTTCAAGAGTTATGAATTTTGAAAGTTTCAGTAAATCCCTATTATGAGGATCCTTGAGTTGGCAACTTTGCCAGCATCTGTGATGTCATCGTGGACAACTCTCAATTCATTTTGTGCATAATTTTTCAAAAAAATTGATTTATATGAAATGTCAAGTCAGGAATCAACATAATTCTTCCCAATATGCTTGCAGAATTGATATAGCCATGTCATACTCAAACAATAAATCAAACGAATTTTTATTTCTCTTGAAAATAAAGAAAATGTTGAATTCTGTGTACAAAATGAATGGAGAGTTGCCCACGATGACATCACAGATGATGGCAAAGTTGCCAATTTAAGTATCCCCATAATAAGGATTTACTTAAACTTTCAAAGTTATAACTCTTGAACAGATTGTCAGATTTTCCTCAAACTTTCACTGTTTATTCTTCTTGTTTTCTTCATTCACTGGAAGCACACTGATGTCTGGGTTGCATTCTCCTTTAACTATCTATTCTGCCAGATTCTTTCCATTTTTTTCTTTACTTCTCCTTTTTACATGTTGCTCTCTTTTTCCATTTAAGCATAAGAATACATAACAACAATGAATTTCAGTATTCGTTATTCAGTACATTGACTATCAATTTAATGAATATTCATAGAATATGCTAATGAAATCTGTTTGAATGTAGCAGTACTGTTCATAAATTTCTCATTCGTTACTTGGGCACAAGTGATCAACTTGAAAAATCTTTTTGAAAAATAAGCACCTTTTGCACAAAACATGACACAATTACAACGTAATCCACGATGGGCTCACACATCCTTTTCAAGGTAGCATCACTGAATTGTTTTGATTACAGCTGGACATGAGGTCATCAAAGGTACCAGTATATCTTACAGTAAACACTGCGGGTTTTTTCTGTTGACAATGGCAGACCCGCAGAGTCAACATTAAAAAAAAAAAGTATTTGAAAATCAAATACCTACTAACTTAACACATTACTGTACACTGCGTTCTTGAAAAGGATATCAAGCTTCATTGGCATTCCCCATTGCAGGCCTGGAGTTTACTGTTCAAATCTTCAGAATGATTTCCAAAGCTGCAGCGAATGTCTGTTTTTTTTTCTTGTAACTCGATTTATCAGATGATCATCAAACATAATTGTGACCCCCCCCCACAAAAAAACCCGGAAAAAAAACAGCAATAAAAAGCTGTTTGAAGGGCTTCCAACAGTAATGCACATATAACGTAAAACAAATGATCACAATGTCGCTTGATATCAGTGTTAAACACAACTCTGCAGAGATTGTAAATTTTGTAACGGATGTAAGAACTTACAACTAACTTGGATCAAAATCACAACTCTATCCAGGCCCTGCTGTATTTCTAAACTGTCTAAAATAAGAAAATTTGCAACACACAAGTTTGATCTAAGCTTGAGCTTTTTTTCCTCAGGCTCAACTTATCAACAATATTCTGCAATCAATCAATAATAAATATTAACAATTAAAAATAAACTTTGATATAGAATACATGATAATATCCATTTGTAAATGTTACATCTGTTAATATTGTACCATTAACATGCATTTTAATGGGCACCTTCACTGCAGCTCTACAAAGAAGGCCACCCATGTTTTTGAAGACCCCTTGCACTTTAATGTGGTCTTCTCGCCCACCCCCCCCCCCCCCCCCCCAACTGCTTATCTTACTAGAGATTTGAACCAATAAGGTCTCTTTCTCTTCCACCTTCAGCTCCTCCATCTCTGATATGAGTTCGTTGAGGTGCACTTCATCACAGCTCTTCAAAGGCAACTCGTGACTTGGATACCCCTTGCTGTTCTTCCCTTGCTGTACTCGCTATTCAAGTTCATTACATATGATCCCACTGTGTCTGTTGAAGGACCACAATCTCAGATTGGAGTTCATGGAGTTGCACTCAATCACAGCTCTTCAAAGAAGGCAATGCGTGCTTTGGTAGACCCCCTTCTTGATGCCTGCTATTCTTAGTGAGTGTCGTCTTCTTATTCTCCCCTGCTGTTAACGTCACTATAGATGTGATCCCACTGTGCCTGTTTCAGGACCCCAGTCTCTTATTTGAGTTCAGTGAGTTGCACTCAATCACAGCTCTTCAAAGAAGGCAACGCGTGCTTTGGTAGATCCCTTGCTAATCTTACTAAGAGTCGTCTTCTTACTCTCCCCCCTGCTGTTAACCTCATTGTAAATCCGATCCAACTGTGTTTGCTTCTCCTCCACCTTCAACACCTCAATCTCTGATTTGAGTTCATTGAGCTGCATCTTGAGGTGCTTGGATCGCTCCAGGTAGTCGACACGATTCTCCTCGATGTCCTTGGAGAGTTTCTCCACGTCCACGTCCTCCATCATGTCCATGTCGCCGGAGCTAAGCTCGGGATCCATCTGAAGTGCTGCCAGCTCGTTGCTCAGGGAGCTCTGGCTCCGCTCTAAATGCTGAAAAAGACAAAAGAGGAAAAATGCTTGGTGTAATATTCATCTTTTATCAAGGATCATCATTTTATATCACTTTTTAAAAATCCCCTTTCCATACTGCATTTTACTCTCACTGCAAGGATGAAGCTATGATTTTGCTCTAGATGGTGGAAGAGGGCAGATGGTAGATTACTTAAAATGTCATCCTCAATCATAACGTAAATCCATCTTTTCCTGAATATCCAACTGTTTGATCTATTTCATTTTTCTCTCTTGCTCCTGTTTTCTGTCATTTACTCCTTTTCCCATACACTCACCGTTGTGTTTCAAATCAAACTCCATATCTTTCCTCTTTCCTCCATACTCTCTTACATGAACTCTTTCTATTACCATCTTTCTTTTCCCTCCCCTTCCTCAATTCCTCTTTTCTAACAGACAATGTGACTTCTAATCTAGTATCTCTTGTTGCTTCACTATCCCTACTTCACTTTGTCTACATCTATCCTCTTTTTCTTCATCTCTCTCCCCCTCCCTCCCTCCTCTCCCCCCCCCCCCCTTCTCTTTCTCTCTGTCTAATGAATTCTCCCTCCTGCAAAGTTATTCTTAAAATACTTCATCACTGATGTTGCTTGTTCTCTCGTTCACTCAATTTTTTTTTCTTTCTACCTCTGTACTTACTGGTACAAGAGACCTTGTTAAGATGTGGATGAGTTTCTCCTTTACTTCCTTCTCTCACTCCTTCCCTTCTTCATTCCCTTGCTCCCTCCTTCCCTTTTTCATCCCTCCACCCCCTTCTCTCTCTCTCTCCTCTTTTCTTTCTACCCCTGTACTTACCGGTACAAGAGACCTTGCTGAGATGTGGATGAGTTTCTCCTTAGCCTCTTTCTCAGCTAATCTTGCATTAAAAAGTTGCTGCTTCAACTCTTCTGCTTCCATACTCCTACAACGAAAACACAAAGTTCCAAATAGTGAAATCGAATCACTTCATAATTACACAGTTCTTACGGGCAAGTCTGAGATATGTCCCATACATCATTACATACCATGCACTTGTACCAGAAATGAAGACACAATCTGTAATAAGAAATATCATTTCACTGGACTCTTTTTGGTCAGATTCAAGCTGTATTGAGGCTAACAGCATGATATAACCACACACTTGCTAACCTTCCACAGCAAAATTTTAGTTAATTCATCAAGGCAGAATTAAGATATGGTACATTCGGTTTTTGCTTTTACATGTATATCATGGTTTACAATAGAGAATTTATGGTTCATACCGCTCATTTGAAGTACCCCAAATATAGATCCTTCCTCCCAAACAGCAATGGTTAATCATGTAACCATCAGACAGGGCTCAACATTTAACAAGCACCCAGGACACGTGGGCCCACAAAGTACTAAAATCTTGGAATCTTGAAATCATGATCATTCATCCAATATGTTTTTTCAGGATCAACTTTGCAACATGCAACAAGGAAAGCCAATTCCAATGTATTTCGTAAATACACTACAGATGAGAAAAACCAGAAACATTTGCCACATGATTTCAGGATTTGATCATGATGGCATTTTTTTCTGGCTGGAAAGTAACTAAAGCAAATGGCAAAATTATAATCTTGTGACCCACTACTTCTGCTTCAAGACACTTTTCGCAAACTCACAATTTATGTGAGAAAGTTTATTTAAGGCAAATTTTCCAATAATCTCCTGTTATGTGAAAGTATCATGTTCTATAGGACTTGCTAAACATTTCAGCTACGATACAATGCATCTAATGAATACTAGCTCAGTTACAATATCGCCAAAATGCAAATAACAGTCAAAAGTGACATAAAAGGAAGGACATAATGGCTGGAATTCACAAAGGTGGTTAAGATTTACACCACAGTTTATTCAAAGTTTTTGGTATAAGTGCGCTTGATTTAGCATTTACATGTTTGGCAAAGGGCGCTAAATTCACGCTTGCTGCCATGGTTTAGACCACAATTCATATAAATTTACACACAGTTTATTTAAATTAATCTAAATTATCCGTGGTCTAAACCATGGCGACGAGCACGAATTTAACACCCTTTGCCAAACATGCATGTTCATTATTTGACCTTTCTAGGTGTAAATGCTAAATCAAGCGCATTTATACCACGAAAATATACATAAATCATGGTCTAAATCTAAACCACCTTTGTGAATTCTGGCCATTAGGGAAGGACAAGGCTCACCTTTGTTGAGATTCTTCTGCAAGACGTAAAGCCATGAATTCAGCTTCATGAGCCTTCATCTCCATCAAACGTTTCTCTTCTGCCGTCTGGAAAAGCAAAAGGAAGAACCATACTGAAAGCTTTTTCACATATGCAGCAGAAACTGCTTTAAAAAAAAACATTCAGGTTTTTTAGCACAATGAGCCTTAAAGATCATGTGGAGTTCTAGTGAAGCTATTACATGGTGAGAGAAACTATCTGGAAGCAATTGGAAATGTTGATTACATTAGAAACTGGTGTATACTGCGAGGTTCTGGCAACATCAAAATAAGAAGATATTTACTTCTTGCTGAAAGTCACAAGCACTGCACACAGAAAGTATAGGTGGGACTGGATACACATGGCATGAATGCTTGGTCCATCAGTGTCAGATATTTCTCAACTACATATTTCAAATATGAAGGTACACTTCTCAAGGGACATTTCTAATATGATATTCTTCTTAAAAAACATAACAAGACTAAGAAAGTTCACAAATTATGCTTCTTCTTTAAGTTGCGCACATAGCATTCAAAGAATTCCCTCCTACTGGTACCCATTACCTGGATAGAATCAAGCATATGCAGGTTAACATCTTGTCAAAGGGCACTAGTACCCTGTGGGTCCAAACCCAAGACCTTCCCATCTCAAGTGACGCTTTTGAACCACTCCACTTGGACTCCTCTACAGCTTTCCAAGTTATTTTTCATATTGTTCACCACACTAAGATCCACTAATGTCCCTTGGCAAGACACTGATTTACATTTGCCACTCTCCACCCAGGTGTGGTAAGTGGGTACCCTAGTAGGAATAAATCCTTAAAGGGTAAGTCCACCCTGGAAGTTTCACTGTTTCAATAAAAGGAGATAAATTTGAACAGCATTTTAAAAAAGAAATGAGCAAAATCAGTCAAAGAATAAGGAAATTACACTCATTTACATTTTCTAGTAAATTACTCACGGCTCTGCAAATTGGCAACACTGATGACATCATATGCGAGCAGGTCTCCATTCACTTTGTACATGAAATTTCACATTTTCTCAATTTTCTTGGAAGTTACACATTTTCTTACCCCACAGTCAAGTATGTTATGTAAAAAGCAATTCTTCTGAACATACATTGATTATAGGGGTTGAGAAAATGTGAAATTTCATGTACAAAGTGAATGGAGACCTGCTTGCATATGATGTCATCAGTGTTGCCAATTTGCAGAGCCAAGAGTAGTTTACTGAAAAATGTAAATGAGTTTTCTTTGACCGATTTTGCTCATTTCTGATTTAAAATGCTGTTCAAATTTATCTCCTTTTATTGAAACAGTGAAACTTCTAGGGTGGACTTACCCTTTAAGTGCAGTGAGCGCTATGGCTGCCTTGCTAAAGCCGGAGTAATACCATGATTCCAGGGCCCTCAGTGAGAAACAATACGTAGTACTGATGAGGCCACCGTGAGTAAACAAAACATATTATCATCATCATTAATTCTCCCTCCCACAAATATGATACTCAACAGTAGAGGGCGATATTTCCCACACACAGCTCAGACAAAGGCACTTCTAGTTTCCATGCAAACATAATGGGTCGAGTCTTAACAAGTCCCATATAAATTATAGTATTTGTGCCTAGAAAATGCAAGCAACAAATTCTAATGCTACCTGCATAGATCTAATAGAACTATCAAGAGAGTTATGAAATCTGAACAATATTTTTGTCAAAAGAGGGATTCGTTAACCTGGCTGTACATTTTCTGTGGAAGCTGGAAGAAATCTTGTCAAATTGTCAGTACTGGATTTGTATCTGCGCATGTGCTGACCTGAGTGGTATGCAGGAAATGTCGCCCTCTACTGCTGAATCTCATATTTGCAGTAGGGAGAATTATGATCATCATCATCGTTATATCCATAAAATCAGCATGATAGTTTACCTTGATAGCTTCGACCCTAATAGCTTGGATTTCTCTCTCGGCCTGATCAGCTTTCTGAGCTAATAACATGGCCTCTTCCTCTGCTACCTGTGCCTTCTCATTCAGAAGCTCTGCTGTTTCTTCTGATCTCAACTATAGGACAAACAGTTAAGAGATATCTTTTGATTTTCATTTCTATCTTTCTATTATCATTTCTCATTCAAAACCTCTGCTGTCTCTTCAGACCTCAACTATACAACGGAGAGAGAGTTAAGAAATATATATATATATTTTTTCACATTAAGAATGATGAGTGGCTGTTTAGAAGAAAAAAAAAAACCCACACAAATATGCATTTCTCTCATATCTTGAGGGGAGGGGTATCTATTTAGTTTTAAGGGAATAAATATATAAAGAAATCCATAACTGAAAGAAAAAAATGAATGAATAAATGAATAAATAAATAAATAAATAAATAGCTAAATCAATAAATCAATTAATAATTGATCAAATAAATAAATAATAAATAATAAATGAATACAGCATTTGTAATGTGCGCTGTCAAGCTAGTTAACTATTCTGAGGTGCAGAGGGATATAAAAACTACTAGTACAAGAGATAAGGAGAGAGGAAGAAAGAAGGAAAATGCATATGTAAATATATTTATGTGTGTATATCTGACAGATATTTAACTAAAATAAGATGAATATTTTAACTATTTTTCAGTATAAATATTTCACCTGTCATAACTATTGTAGCTATTAAAAATCTAATTCATCATAATTTTAATTATTATTAATATTTTAACTATTTAAAAAATATTTTTGTATTTATTTTTTTATGTTTTTACTTTAAATATTTTAAATAAGATAGATATTTTAACTAAAATAATAAAAATTAAAATTAGACTAATCAGTAAACATTACAGTGCCCTGGGGAAAGGCAGTGTGCAAATCCTACTGAAAGATTTGCTAAAAGTATACCTAAAAATGCAATAATCTTCTAAAATAAATACATAATTGTAGTCAATTCATAAAGTTCACTGATACCGTGCTTAAACCCTACTGGTAGAATGAGTCAACACCAAGAAGATACCTACCAAGGCATCATGTGCCATCTGAGATTCCTCCTGGAAATGACGGAGCTGCTTCTCAAGGTCTTCCTTCTCCTGCTCAGCCTTCTGTCTGAGATGTCTCTCCTGCAAAAACTTCTCTCTCTCAATCTGAAATTGGGAATGATAGCAACATGAGTGAGAAGAGAAGAGGATAAATTGAGAGAAGAAAAAAGTAATAAGGTGAAGAGAGGGAGAATACAAGGGATGATACGAGGGAGAATACAAACATCATACAAAGATGGAAAAAAGGAGAAAGGGGGGGATGGTAAAGTGGGGAGAGGTGGGAGAGAGGAGGGGCAAGGAGAAAAGGAGGAGGAGCAATGGGGGTAAGTTGGATAGGATAGGATGGAGAATAAGGAGGGGAGATGGAAGAGGGGGAGGGTAGGAGGGAATGTGTGAAGGAGGAGGAGGAGGAGGAACAGGGAAGAGGGAAGGAGGGGGAGTGAAAAGGAGGAACAGGGAAGAGGGAAGAAAGGGAAGTGAAAAGGAGGAGGAACAGGGTAGGAGGCGATGTGAAACAGAAAAGGAGGAGGAGGAGCAACAGGGAATGAAGGGGCATAAAAAGTAGGAGGAGGAACAGGAAAGAGGGCCGTGGGGGGTGGGGGAGTGAAAAGGAGGAGGATGAGGGAGAGGCAGAGAAGAGGTCAACAGGTTAGGAAAGAAGGGACATTGGGAAAGGGACATAAATGGACAGTAACAACATAAAAGGACAGGGAAGGATTAATGCATGACAAAAAGATACCAAAATGAAAATCAAGGAGTTATGAGCATGTGGAGGAAAATGACAGAAAGATATGGAAAGTAGAGAGGAAAGAGAAGGAAAACAGATTGATAGACATTATTTATCAATCATTTATTATTTATTATTGATTGTTTTGCAAATAAGTGAAGAATGATTTATACTACATCTGCAAATCAATAGATGAGCACATATCTCTTATCTAGTATCTAGCAATGTCGAAACTTGTTTAATTTCATTTATCAAATAATTCTCAGAGACTAAGCAGCAATCCAAAACCTATATAGGTTTTGGACTGATTCAAAGAAGTACTGTCTGGAATTCAGAGAAACATCAGCTATTGGTCCACTCTCACAATACTCACATGTCTTTTGGCTCTCTCCTCCCTAGCCTGAGCCTTCATCTGTTGGACCTCCATAGTGTCTGCTCTTCTTCTCTGCATGAACAACTCATGGTTACCAACACATAGGTCTAGAATCTAGAAAATAGGAGAGAACAACTCATGGTTACCAACACACAGGTCTAGGATCTAAAACATAGGATAGAACAACTAATGGTTACCAAAACACAGATCTAGGATCTATTCAATAAGAGAGAACAACCCATGGTTACAACACACAGGTCTAGGATCTTTTCAATAGGAGAGAGCAACCCATGGTTACAATACACAGGTCTAGGAGAGAACAACCCACAGCTACCGACACACAGGTCTAGGATCTATTCAATAGGAGAGAACAACCCACAGTTACCAACACACAGTTATAAGACCCATGTCTTAAGATATGGAGGACAGAACAACCCATGGTTACCAACACACAGATCTAGGATCAAGACACAAGATAGAACACAACACTATTACTATCAAACAAGTCTAGGATCTGAAGCGCAGAATAGAACAGCTTGTTGTCACCAGGACACACTTCTGGTATCTAAATAACACAAATTCACTGACATAATAAGATAAACTTAGCCATAAAGTTTTTTTCGTTTTATGACCCTACATTAAGTATTACATCTGTAATTTTTGGAATCATAAGAATATGCTTTTTTTGTGTGTTATGTGGGAAAAATAGATCATCTTTTCCATCATTTCTATAAAGTGACATGAATTCCAATGAATCAGTCCTAAAGCATGTTATTTTATGTACCATATTCTTATAATGTCGAAAAACTTCTAAGAAAAGTCTTACCAATTTGTTCATGCGTAGCTTTGGTGAGATGAAGCAGAAGTTGGGTGATTTCTTTGCTGTAGGCTTTATTGTGAACTGTAAGAAAGAAGTAATAATAAAAAAAAATATATACTCACTTCTAAGCTTATGTCAACATCACTTCACTCTAACAGAATTATACTTTTACACACAGTTGTATTCGTTAACATCACTATCATCAATACAGGCCCATTCTACAGTTATTTCGACTGACAAAACCACATTAATCAACAGCAATGCAAATATACAGTTAACTATTTAGGAGAGTAAATGAAAGCTACTAGAACCTACATACAAACCTCATACTTCCAATCTTATTAACAGTGTAACTATCTTGTATAGGTACACGTATTTGAATAAACTCAATCAAATTATGAACATGAAAAGGAATCATACAGTTTCTTCCTCTCATGCTACAAGAAGTGTTGGTATTATGAATTTACACTTGACATTTTTCTCTTTTTAATTGCTATTCTCTTTTCTTTTCTTTTTTCATACACAGAAAAGAAATTGTATTTCATATAGTATTAATTCAAAGGTAAGCAGACCTAACTTATCTCCAAAACCAAGGAGCCGGAATGATAAAAGTATCATTATTGCAGGTTCAATACTAAAAGGCCCCAGAGAACATGGGAAAATGACACCTAGGTTTGAACCCCCCCCCCCCCCTGAATTTAAAGATTCTACACAGGGCTCAATGCATACCTCTCTAAAAATTGCAGTCCTGGGGGTGTTTCACAAAGAGTTAAGTTAGATAAAGTCCTACTTGAGTCTTTATGAAACATCTCCAGACCTCCTTCAACAAAAAATAGTAACAAAAAAAACCCCAACAATATCTACATTACCTTTTTATCTCTAAATGATATGTCCCTGATTTCACTCCAAGGAAAGGATATCTTTGGCACTAGCTTGTTGTCTAACTCATAGATATTAAGACCTGTAGCATCCACTCCTAGATTCAAGCTGGTTCCTTTCTCATTCTGAGGGAGGGGGGGGGGGGGGAGGGGGGAGAGAGAAGAAAAATCACAACAACAAAAAAACACATTTAGGTAGCGAAACAGAGTGGTGCGAAAACATGCATCCAGAACACAATACAAACAATATTCATTTTCTGCTCTTTATTTGTCACCAAGACATTTTGCAAAGCTACCTAATGGTATTACAGTAAATATACAATGTCTATGAATATTCATATTTGGTTGATGACATCAGAGATCATCATAGAGCTACTAAAATTCACAGAAATCTTTGAAATTGATTGCTCAATTTTGAAGTAATTTTCATAATGTACTTTGTTAGGTAGGGACAATTTGCAGTAATTCTTGTAATTCACTTTGCTAGGTAGGAACAATCAACTTGATGTTGTTATCAGACAATAGCTCCAAACCTTCAGTATGAACTACATCAAGAGTTGTTCTTCAGTTTCATATATAAAATCATGAAAACAAAATATTCTATAGTTTCTTCTTCTTTTTTTTTTTTTATATACAAACAGAAAGCATTAGAAAGCTAAATTTGAAAAAAAATCAACACTACCAGATACATCAAAATATCATAATCTAAACTGAAACATATTAGAACAATGTATCAAAATTTGGCCAGTTTCATTTTTTCTTCATGATTCAATATCAAAATGATCAACTTTTTCAGTTGTTTTCAAGGACCTTTAACTAATATCTGCCTTGGATTTGGAGAATACTAACTTCAAAAAGTAATTACCGGAATGTTAAACAGGAAACTACAGTTATTCCATTTATCAGTAGTTGCAATCATAATAATAATAATAATAATTTACAGTTTTTGTATAGCGCATAACACATTACATCTGTATGTCCCTACACGCTTTAAGAAAAAGAGAAAAGAAAGAATTAAGATAGTACCGAGCTTACTTCGTTGAACTAAGATACGTTTTGAATAAGTGTATTTTCAGGGCAGATTTGAACTTATCTATTGTGTCTATGTTATCATTAATCACTTTCTATTGTGACCTTCTATAGACTGTAAAATGCACTGAATTCATGAAGCATAAGCACACCATAATGGATTTTTTTTTTTTTTTTCAAATAACAATTTTAGATATTTTACCTTGATTTCAAAGTAGCTGACACCATACATTTCGAGATCTTGAGCTATTTTCAGGTACTCCATTTCAGCCTCATCTCTGTAAACAGAAATCAAAATGGAAACATCTTCAATGGACCGGTACGGTACAAAGCAATAAGAGAGTTACTGTGGTATGATGAACATATCACTCTATTTTGATTATGATCAAACTTAGGCTAGTCAAAACGTTTAACCAAGGTGCAAATGACCGCCAGAAACAAAACCGTTATACCTTCTGCAAAACAGTTAACCGTTAAAAATACAAAAAACCACTTCCTCACAACTTCAGAAATATTGCCAAAATTAACATCTCACACATATGAAATGATCTTCTAATGTCCATATTTCCTCAAAAGTAGTTTAACTTGGTTGTAAACTAACGATATAAAGAGAAATTATCAGTTCCTTCTTGGCTCAAGTTTGGACTACATCAAAACTACATCAACAAACATGAACATATAGATGTGGGACTGTACTGCAATTTTGGCGGAGTTCCGAGAATAAAACAATAGATTTCACTTTTTCTTGGAGCAGAAATACATTCTTTACTCCACATTCCCCATCAAAAAAAATAACGAAAAAGTTATTGATAACTACTTTATCAGTGCTTTTTGGCCATGAATTCTGATAGAAGAAAGCCATCCGAGGCATTGTGGGATTGGGCTGACAAATTATCACAAAGATGTCCAAAAAATTACTAGAATTTCACATTTTTAGACAAGTGAAATTTCTTTGTCATCATCTGAATTCCCATCAATAATGAATCCATTGACTCTAAAGTATGGTTTCATTCATGGGCATACAGATGATGACAAGGAAATTTCCCTTATCTAAAATGTGAAATTCTAGTAACTTTTCTGACATCTACGAGACCATTTTGCAGCCCAGTCCCAATATGTCTTAGTTGACGTTTTTTTTTTCCAGTCAAGAATTCATAGCCTACAAGGACTGATGAAGTTTTACAGTATCTATAATTTTGGCAGCCAATATTATTTTTCATGGAGGATATGGAGTAAAGAATGAATTTTCAGGCCTATAAAAAAAAAATTAAGTTGAACAGGTGGCGTGACTGAGGTATTACCTGAGGAGTCCTTCATGTTCTGCATACCATGCTGTAATCCTTTCCTCCCATTGGCTCTGTGACATGTCAAACTGACTGATGACCCTTCCAGGAAGCAGCTCCTCATTGGCAAGGAAACCACGCTGATGGACTCGTGCTTCATAGTCACCATACTGTCAAGAGGTAAGATGAGAGAGAGAGAGAGAGGGAAAGAGTGGAGAGAGAGAAAAAGAGAGATGGAAAGACAGAATGAGAGAAGGGGGTACAGAGAGAAGAGGAAGAGATTGAGAGGGAAAGTGAAAGACAAAGGGAGAAAGGGAGAAAGAGAAAGAGAAAGAGAGAGGCAGGGCATAGTGAGAGTGAAGAATACAGAGAGCAACAATGAAGGAAAAAGGAGAGAAGGAGAAAAGAAGAAAACAAGAAAGGATAAGTGTAATGGATTTACAGAAAAAGAGATCAAACAAGATCAAACAATAAACATTCAGGAGATGTTATCACATACTAATGATACATAAAATTGTGCCTTGGAAAAAGCATTGTTCCTAAAACATTTCTCAACTTATATATTAATCAAACGAACTACTTAAAAAAGCTTGACATCAGAAAAGACAACTCTCAAACCCTCATAAATTCCATTCTTTGGTGCTTGAAGGAACTAGGAAAAAACTCTCTTTTACATTAGTTATTCAGTCCACAATAATTGGGTGCCAAATGAGAGCCTTCTTCAGAGAGCAATTACATTTTGAAATATCAATGGTGACTTCTTACTTCTTTGTAAAAAGGACAGTTTTATGGTAAAGAGACAAAACATTGAATTATTTCTGAACTGGTTGTGAAAATATGATTATTCTGTCAGACATGCAATACTCTGGAAGTTCAGATCTCATCATTTCAAATCAGAATTATAAAGGTACTTGAATGAATGAATGAATGAATGAATTTTATTACCAAAAATTGATCACAATATTATATACATTTGATACATACATATCTTTGGTAATAGGACACCACTAGATAGCAATGCTGCTAGTAAGGTGTGGTGCCCTTACAACAATGAATACTAAACTCGTATCATAAATGGATTTACGTACATGATATAGTTAGTATAAGACAACATTTGGTAGATTTTGTAGTAATGATACTCTTAAGATGATCAAATCAATGACAGAGCTATTGATTTCATACAAAGGACACAACATACCTTAGCTTGAACTGCGTAGGAGGCTAATAGCACCGAGGCCTCCGGAGGGCAGTATATCTCCTCGTTCAGGATGAGTTGCTTGACTTGAAGAAAGAAGAGATGTTGGGTGATCTCCTGAATTAGTTCCTCAAAAACTTCCTCAGGATAGAACTTGGCCAGGAACAGGAAAGGGACTGGATCCTCCTTGGGGATACTCTGTTCCTGGACCTACAAATTTAGACCATGATGGATCATCATCATGAACAGAACTTGAACACTTGATCTGTAACCACATGTAATTAGTAGAACTTACAAAGCGTCAAAAAGGAAAGCGAATCCTCCTTAGATACGTGTACATGTATGTCCCGTTCTGGAACAGGTATGTTTAGACCTTAGAAGATCACTATGATGACTGCAGAGATCCCTAAACTTAATCTGAATCTAGATGAAAGAACTCAGCAAGGAAAAAATAAAGCACATGGCTCATCTACAAAGACACAAAAATCTTAATCAGACCCCTACCCCCCCCCCCCCCCCCTCATAACATAGTTAGTGTAGAGCCCTGCCAAAAAAAAAAAAAAGAGGAATAAGAGTGAAGGCATCACCCCTTCTGATTCCCCTTAATGGCTGGACTGGCACCACACCCCCCATTCTCACCTTCTTGTCCATCTTAAGCCATGCTACATAGTTCTTAGAATCCTCATACTGCAACCCAAAGTACCAGGTCTCTCGCAGTCCAATGGTCCGACACACAAGATCAAACAACTGACGTCCAGTAGCTTTTACCTGAGAAAAAAAAAATTAGACAAAATAATCCCTACTGCCTTTTACCTGAGAAAAAAAAAAATTAGACAAAATAATCCCTACTGCACAGTTTCACTACAGGTACTATTTTACTAAAAGAGAAAAACAAAGGAGGCTAATTTCTTGCACCAAACAATAATCTTATTTAATTATTGCCTCACACTATTTAACAAGCCTTTACAATCTTACAAGCAGTTTGAAATAGATCTTCGAAAATTTAACCACTTTCACTTTCAAATAAGAACTGTGAACTACCACATATTTAGTACTTCTAGACATGAAAATGAAGGTCCATTTTGCTCAAGTTCAATGATATGCAAATTCATTGTGTCCATTTTTTACAATATCAATGTTGAATATTTCTAACAGAACTTGTTTCTTATTATTGTTGACTTAGGTCTCTGTAGATCTATATGTATTTGTTTGCTGGTGTACAAATGCCTGGTGTGGCTATCCGGTACAACTTCTGCAAAATCCATATGGTCGGACATAACTTATGCACACTGTAGTCTGCAAAGGCAGTTCTGCATTTTTAAGAGTAATTTTTCAATTCGTCTAATAGACTATACTGCTGTTTTTCGAATGTTGGGTCCACAGGATCTAACCCATATGGTTACCCCAGTCCATAATCTATTATCTATCACACCCTTCCCCCCCCCCCCTGAAAGTTGAGAAGTAACCTTAGGTTAGTGACTGATGAAATCGCCCTCAGATTGGTTACTTCTATTCTATTTCTACCACACAATATCACAACAAAAATTCTTATTCCAATATGATTTCATGTTTGTAACAGCAAGCTAAATACTAATTTAAAGTTGATCTTTCCAATTTTATCATGCCATGAAATGAATTCCAGTCTGTAATTGTAACATTTAAAAACATCGTAACTCTTAGTAACAGCAACGGGCAAACCCGGAGAATAGGGGACCGGAACGCGCGCGCATGCCATTTGTACTGTGCAGAGATCGGCAGGAACAGCCGAAAGTCAGGGTATGTGACAAGTCCATGATCAAGTTCAAAATGACTTTAAAATATGTTTTAATCAAGTAATTATGTTCTAATATATTACATTGTCCTCTCGGCTTTCAAATGTGTGATTATGTGGTGAAAATCATTTTGATTTTTGCCAGAAATGTTCTCAAACTCACAAATGTTTCATCCATGAATCTTGTGCAGATTGTCCTCCTCGCCGCCGACTCTGCCGCATGCCGCTGCTACCGGCTGCATTTGTTTGCACACAAATGAATATGTGCACGCGTTCCGGTCCCCTATTCTCCGGGTTTGCCCAGCAACGCTTTATGTCAGTCTGCTAGTCAGCTAAATTAAGCGCGAACAATTATTATTAATTGAACAATTTGAAGAAACTCACATCAATACTAAATTCTAATTCTGCATCCATAGTCTGGACCCGGACTGTAAATGTTTTCTGAGATCGTCGCATTAGCGACATTGTGAAATGCTGATTGCAACACTTGTAGTCGCACAAAGAAACACAGCCACAGTCCTCCAATAGACATGCACGTCTATCTCAACAGTCCACAGCCGGCTCCCTCCCCGAAGCACGCCCATCCAATCAACCGTAACTCCCGTTGTTGATAATAGACATGAATCATGCGACTGGTATTCCACGCACCTCCTCCCGCGCCGTACCAGCACTGCACTCACGAAATTGGGGAGCGTATATTAGTGGAGCAGGAAACGCCATTCATAATATTATCGTTCCGTTTACATCCTAAGATATCTCCGGCATCCTCATTGACATATCACAACATTTGATCACCGCAAACTTTCCTCAAAGAACAGTGTTTTATCTGCAGAATCCTGGGGCAGAATCCAGCCACTTGCTCACTCAAATTCCTAATCTTACACTTTTTATAAACGGTCTGCTTTAGAACTTCTGTATTATAATTACATGTTCGAAATGCGCCAAGATCTAAAATTCATGTTGATGCACCAGTCTGCAGAGGAATGTGCATGCCGTTATAATCGGCCATACGGTGCGACAGAAACGCAGATTGTTTTGTTTGAGTAGTCTGCTATCACGAGTTGCTATTGAATCGTTGATGGCTTGCGAGCCCAATCATCCTCCCAATAATATTAATGTATTCTTATGCTAGAAAGTGAAATACTCTTCTGATTAAGATTTTAAGCAACGTTTTTTTCGATGAATAAGCATTATTTGATTAACTATAATTCTGGGTGCATTAACCATATACTCCTTTATGTTTAGCAGGGTGGCCTTGTTTGTTTGTTTATTTATTTTTTTGTTTGCTTATTTTTGTCTTAAAGGGAAATACAGCCTCATTAGCAAGATAAAGTGAGTGGAAGCAGAAAATCAGAAAACTAGGGGGTTTGAGGCATATCGGACAGAATTTTAAAAGAAAGTTACGATTCAGGTAAAGTCGATATGACAAATAGCGATTGGCATCTCGTGGTATAGACCAATTTCACCTCCGGTTTATGTATTTGGCCCTCTATCGGCGACGCCATTGCTGCGGTGGGCAAGCGCGCTGACCGCGATTGGCTCTGTGTACAAAATGAATGTAAGATATGAGATATGCCTTGATATTGTTCCATTTACTTTATTCTAGATCAATGAAATAAAGCATAGATACATGGGTAGATGAGGTAAGACAATGGTCATATCTGACGGATGAAGGTATGATGTATTTTTGTACTTTCGATGGTTTTCAACTTAGTTTTGTCAGTAAAAGTTCGATTGCAGCATAGAAGCCGTAGTAAACGGGAGCCCTAAATCTTACCCTGTTTACAAAGTCATGTTTTCACTCATTAAATTTTACGCGAAAGTACATAATGATAATGTTCCTTGACTTCAAAGTCCTTTCTGTTGATGTTTTTACCCACTGGCGACGAATTCCTTCACATTGCTTACGGAAGCCTGTGTAGGGAGTACGGCTTCTCACAGTCTCACACAAACAGGCTTCATGAGTCAAAAGCGAGTGAATTTCGCACTCAGTTAGCTTCCAATTTTTAAACTATCTCAAATTCTTGTGGCATTTGAGCACCGCACAGCTGCGACCTGAACTTCCCTGATAATTTCTCATTGCAAATATTAAAAGAAATCTGCATATACTGGTCAAAATAGACAAAAAATCGAACGAATGTACATAACGCGCTATTGACTTGTGTACTATAAAAGTTGGAGCGCCCACCGCAGTATGTCGAACTGTGTCGAACAGTCTGCTGCCCTCTTGCGTTGTGAAATTGGTCTATATGTGCATTTTGTTGTGTCTTATGTCCTCGTGTTATGTTAGCTTTATCTTTTTGTTTATATGTTGTTATGTATTTTCTTTTGAAGTGTGGTAAACAATTTGGGGATTAACCTTGACAGGCCAATGGCCTTTGTTAATCCCCCACATCCTCCACACTCCATCTTTCTTTTATCTTTTATAATGCCATGTATATGTCATTTTAATATGTTGTATTATTCATATTGATTTGTAAAATTTGATCTGTCAAATATTTTCTGATGTGTTTTTTTAAAGAGATGTGAAATAAAATTGAATTGAATTGAATTGAATAATGTCATGATTGTCATAAATGCTTTATAGGGCTTATCATCCACTATTCCTCTAAAATTAACTTTTCCTTATTGTCGGTGCTCAAGCTATAGTACTGCTAACAATGTCTTCTAAAATAAATATGTGTATTGCTCAAAAAGCTTTATTAAGCAATATTTTGAGTATCCAAGTTGTAGAAGGCATATGGAAAGCTGTTCAAAGACTGATGACCACACTACATACATGTTATTTCCTATTCCCTAAGAATCATAACTTTTCGTTTATTTGTAGGCATTTCTTTTCGCACTCTCTTTAATTAATTTGACTTTCACTATCCCCAATCACATCATCATTGGAAATGTTAATGATTGTTCACTAGAACTTTTGATTTTTTTTTAAATATTCCAAATACTTAATTTGGAATACTTCAATATCATGTTAATGGAGACTGTGTGGAGACAACGCTATTTCAACCTACCTTCTATATAGGTGGGGGAGGGGGCGTGAGGGGAGTGGGGCGTGAGGTGACAAGCGGTGCTGAGTACTGGACGGAAGTACATTTTGAGAGAGGTAGGCCGATGAGGGGGTGTGATCTTAGTAATCTTACACTTTATAAAAACAGATCAGATTTAAATACAGATTACCGGATCACTGAGACGGACACTTGCACTTATAGTCAAATTTGTCTAGATTCTATAGTGAAAATGACCATAATAATATTCTAGTAAAAATGAACGAAACTTGTACTAGAATGTTATAGTCAATTTATATTTAGTCTTGGTGCCAGTGTGATCTGCAGTGATCTATAGTCAGATTATTTTACTAGTCACTTTGGGAATGTGTCAATTTTGACTTGAACAGTAGTTATAGTCAAATTTGTTTTTAGAATGTATATCAGTATATATATTGGTTCAAAGTCGGTCATTTATAATAATCATTAAGTATACGGTTAAAGTGTTCTCAGAAACACGTGTATTAAAATTAGGGGTGAATTTGGATTGGGATTTATTTAAATCGAGATGCAACGAAATAAGATTAATTACCACAATTACCGCCCCACCCTCCCTCTTCACTACTTTTTAAGAGATAATGCTGCTCACAGTGCGGGTAAAGCACTCATGCAGTTGATTTCCATGAAGTTGCACTAATTGTCATACCTATATAGGGCGGTGGAGTCGGGGGCGGGTGGGTGGCACAGTGCTCCCCACTTTTCCGAGCACCTAAAAGTGTCCTTTTTACTAGTAAAAAAATAACTCCTTTCAAACCGGTTTATAGTGCCCCTTCTTCTTACACAGGCCCATTTCTCTTTAACTATGTGCCCTTTCACCTTCTAGTAAGTGCTTTGTTTGCTTCATATAAGTCGACATTTTTAAACTCTATATACTTTTCTAATAAAGTGCTACTTCTCCTTAGTGTCCCTACCCCAGCGGCGTCCACGCAGTTAGATTAAATGATAAGTGCCCCCTTTTGTTGTAATGATGACAGCCCACTTCACCGAAGGCCCGCGAGACCGAAGGCCCGCGAGACCGACTTTTTTTTTTGTATTCTATTTTCCTTCATCAGGTGCCGCGGTCGAGTGGTTTAAGGCGCCTTGTTGCAGCGGCGTAACAGGTGCCTGTTATCAGAGGGGGAGGGGGGCAGAGCCAAATATTTTCCGGTAACTCCGTCTGGAATTAGTGGCGTAGCTAGGATTTCAGTTTAGGGGGGCGGTAGTGAGCACGGGAAGTGCGCTCCCAAGGGGGGTGCAGGGAGGGGGGAGTGTCCCCCGCGAGAAGCGCGGAAGCTCCGACGTTCCTTTGAATCGTTCCTTGTCTGCTCCCGCTCATCTTAATACGTCCTCTGCCTGTTATCGGGGTGGGGCCAGAGCCAAAAATGTTCCGGTAACTTAGTCCAGAATCAGTGGCTTTGCTATAGGATTTCATTTTAGGGGGCGGTGGTGGGTATGCGAATCGTGCGAAACACTTACTGAGCGCGCGAAACGGGCTCTCTGGGGAGGGGGGGGGGGGGGGGGGGAGGGTGCAGGGAGGGGGGCGTTTATTTAGGAATCGAGATGTTAACATAATAATTGGAAGAGAACAGAGAGGGAGAGAGAGAGAGTAAGAGAGAGAGAGGGGGGAATGTCAAGAGGAACGATAGGAGAAATTGAAAGTAAAATGAGCTGTGAGAAAAGTATAGAGGAAAAGAATTTGGAAGAATATCCAATTTATTTGAGCGTGCTCTGTGTCTATCAGTGGGTGGGATGAGTGTGTGCGTTTATATGCAAAATAGGGTTAGAATATTTCTATTAAAAAAAAGCTTGTAATTTGCAACAGCCCACTTCGGATGCGGCACCACTGTATTTTGGTTCATCAGTTCATTAAGAATTATGTTCTAATTGTTGTAACATTTTTTGGTTTCACCACGGTTGTGTAGATTTCTTCAGAGACTTTGGCAGGATTTCGTTAGACGATGAAGTGAGAGACGGGATGGGGTGTCCGATTTCGTAGTATCATGAAAAGCATTTTTGCGAACTATTCCAAGTCTAATAAGTTAATACTCCGGCAGAAGCTGAAATTTTATCTCAGAAAATTGATATTAAAAAAGGAATCAATATTAATGAATAGCTGAATGAATGAATGAATGAATGAATGAATGATGAATAAATAAATGAACATCTATATTTATTAATTGATTACACCCTCGTAGCAAAGGGGGCGGTGGCAGTCGCGCCCCCCCCCCCCCCAAAAAAAAAAAAAAACGCCAACAAAAAACAAAAAAAAAAAAGAAGGGGGAAAACGTAAGAAGACAGGAGCAGACAAGGAACAATTCGAAGAAAACATCGGAGCTTCCATGCTTCGCGGGGAAGGGGGGAAACTCCCCTTATAGGGAGCGCCTTTCGCGCACTCAGTATTAAGTGTTTCGCAAGTGTTTCGCGTGCTCACTACAGCCCCACTAAAATGAAATCCTATCAAAGCCACTGATTCTGGACTAAGTTACCGGGACATTTTTGGCTCTGGCCCCACCCCCCCCCCCCTCGATAACAGGCAGAGGACGTATTAAGATGAGCGGGAGCAGACAAGGAACGATTCAAAGGAACGTCGGAGCTTCCGCGCTTCTGGCGGGGGACACCCCCCCCCCCCCCTCCCTGCACCCCCCTTGGGAGCGCGCTTACCGTGCTCACTACCGCCCCCCTAAACTGATATCCTAGCTACGCCACTAATTCTAGACGGAGTTAACGGAAAATATTTGGCTCTGCCCCCCTCCCCTTCTGATAACAGGCACCTGTTACGCCGCTGCAACAAGGCGCCTTAAACCACTCGACCGCGGCACCTGATGAAGGAAAATAAAATACAAAAAAAAAAGTCGGTCTCGCGGGCCTTCGGCCTCGCGGGCCTTCTGTCAAGTGGGCGGACCCCGTTGTAATATTGCACGTCAGGTTCTTTCCGATAAACGCCCAACAATTGTTCATTTTCATTTTTTTTCCCCCGTTTGATTAGCGCCAATTTTCTTTCTCGTAACATTCTCCCTCCATTTTCACCTCTGGTAAAAGTGAATGAAAGTCTTAAAATAGCCATGCTCCAAAGAATCAGAGAAGTTTCAATACAGATTCGCTTGTATACCTTGAGGCAGTGGAGCAGGAGGTAAGAATAGGGCACAACGCCCAAAACTTTAAAAAGAACGAACGGTGCCCCATATTGAAGCAACGAGGATGTTTCTTTCTCCCCCCCCCCCCCCCCCCAAGCTCCCTCGCTGATACGCTCGCACTTACTCATAATATCTCAAGTGTGTTGTGGTCGCCACCATATATCATTCTATTTTTCTATAATCGAGAATTAGTTTGAAATTTAGAATCTCTTTGCAATGGGACATTTTTTGCTCTAATAAATCGTTCGTGATGAGACCTAAAAAAAAAGCATCTTAATCAATAGCTTGGTCAATAAGGAAAACTAGCAGGTTCAACGGATGAAAATAGCAATGGTAAGGAAGAGCCTAAATACATTTGCGACATCTTTATTATCAAATCACTGTAAATAATGGTTGTTTTTGTTGAATTGGGTTTTATACAGACGTGTATCAATCAAATATGATTATTTAAATCTGGGACCGACCTTTAACGTCACCATCCGAAAGACGTGGCAAATTTAGATTCATATCTTGCCAAAGGACATTAGTGCCGTGGCAGGGATTCGAACCCCGGACCTTGTGGTTCAAAGTCCGGAGACTTATCCACTGAGCCACACCACACCATGGTTTTTCAAACAAACAAACAAACAAAATATTTAGCATTTTTGCTCGATCGCTTCGCTCCTAGTCAGGGGCGGCGCTACAACCGGGGAGGGGCAGGGCCGGCGACCGCCCCCCCCCCCATGATATTTCAAGTGACAAAAAATAAGGAGAAAAAGAAGAAAAAAAAAGAGGAGAAATAAGAAAGAACATTAGAGATGTTGGGTCATGTAATTGAATAATACCCCTATTTTTTCATTTAAAACGTAAATAAACTCACCTATGGGTCATCTTACCCTCCTATCAAAATACCCTGGTGCCGCCCCTGCTCCTAGTTATTGTGTAGATTACAAACAAAGAAAAAAAGATTGAAAATTATTCTTTAAAATGTGTTAATAGAACGTAGGGGTATACCAACGCCTCAAACTTTCCTTCTTGTATTTACCGTGCCCTCTTTTTCCAAAAAATGTGCCCTTTTCGCTCCACTTTGAAAGACGCACCGCCGCCCTATTTTTTTGCACAAATTATGGCTCTCTCAGGTGCTTTATTTTGCCAGTGCGAGGAGGGGGCACCGGCGTAAATCCACTTTGAGGAGTGGGGGGGATGATCGACTTTTTTGCTGATATTTTTTCTGTCGAATTCACACTTAAGTATAAACACACGCCCTCCGCCACCTGCACAGACCCCCCTTACACACATTTTAATTTTTATCTAGCGAGCTAGTGAAGTGAGCGAGCCAAAAATTACATGTACCACTTTTCTGGTTTTCAATCGCATTTTCAAATAGAAATTCTAAAATATGAGCGAGCGAAGTGAGCGAGCCAAAAATAACCACTTTTCTGGTTTTCAATCGCATTTTCAAATGAAAATTTGAAAATATGACGAGCGAGCGAAGCAAGCGAGACAAAAATAACCACTTTTCTAGTTTTCAATCGCATTTTCAAATAGAAATTCTAAAATATGAAGGTTGTTTACGACAGATTAATAAAAATTATATTTAAAGATTAATTCAAATATCATTCATTCCTTAAAAAGTGGGGGGATATTTGTACACGCCATCCCCCCTCTCAAAAAAGTGGGGGGATATATCCCCCCCCCCCACCCCCCCCCCCCCCCCCCCCCGGGATTTACGCCAATGGGAGGGGGGTATTAATAGAGAAGAAAATTGGGTGTAGAAAATAGACTAAGGACACTATGTATCTGTTTTACTGCGTGGCCAATAAGTCATACACGAGATGTTAACGGAGCTTTCAGCTGGAGCTGGACGTTCGCGCCACTTGGCGGGAGATATTCGAAGTCTAGTCGAGGGAAAACACGGATACACTGGACGTGCCGTACGGCCGTGATGTTTTTATGTGTTCCAACACGTACAGTGCGCAGTTCGCTAGTGCAGTGTTCTTTCCGTTGGAAAAATCCCTGTCTGCCTGTAAAGAATCTGAGATTCTGAAAGGTGCCTTTGGTTCTGATATTCGTATTGTAAGGACTCTCCAGAATTAATAATTGTCTAGAGCTGCACATCATGAATAATTTGCTGTCCAGAGGGGCCATTGCGGTGAGTAAAAAACATTACAAACTTCAAATTTCAAGAAACTTTGTATCGATTTTTGTGAGTGAACTGAATTTTATCATACCTTGGCAATGGAAGTAGGCATAATTAGATCTAAAGTTATACAAAAACTTATTTGCCTCTCGGTATCCACTGTTCAGTAATGAATGTTGAATTTAGAATAGAATTTCAATTCAGAAAAGTCGGTCTAACTCTAAGTCTAAAATTTTGTAACAATTTTAGTCTGTTACGGTTAATAACGGGATAGATCTAGATCTCGGGATTTTGAGATCACTCGCAAATGCGAGGTTTTGAGATCTTTGACTTTGTCACAAATAATTGATTTGTTGCGTTTCAGATTACAATGAGATAGATCAGAGATGAACATGATGAAAATGTCATCAGCATATTGAAGACATCATGACCAAGCTTCGCCCACACTTTAATTTTCCAAGGAACACACAATATTTAGCTAGGCTAATCCTAGACCGAAGTGTTCTGTCTCTAACAGTAACAGTCATCGTTAGCCTCTTAATTATAATGGTAGGGTCGACACAAAATTTGAGACTGCGAATGGTTGCAAGAAAAAAAGTTAGATCTCTGTAGAGTCTTACTTAGAGACCCTTTCTTCTTCTTCCAATCCGGTACAATTCGAGAGATATAGCTCCATTTATATTACCCAGTACTGCAATATTACTGATGCACATCAGCATCGTCCTTGCAGGTAACTTACGGTAATACTTTATGTTATTCAGACATGCAGAATGATGGCAGATCGAGATAGATTGTCATTACCTTTCTGAACATGTCTAGATCTATATCAACAAAATTGACCCAGTAATGACAAAGATATGGTCACTTCAAATTTGAAAACGGTGTCAATTTTGGGCGAACATGCTTGTGCCTGTGGTCACTATGGATTGTGCACCGTGGTGCGAAAACCTTTTTGAGCCAATTCGAAGAGGGTAGGGTAACTAGGGTTTGTTTAATCTTTTAAAATGGGGGATTTATTATGGAATGACCCAGTTGCCTTAGCATTGTTGACTTTTATTTTCATATTTGGAAATTTTGAGCGACCAAATGTAGGATTTAATGTTTGTTTGTTTCTGTAATACGTGCTTTTTTGTACTTTTGTTTTTGGAGATCTATTTGAGGCCCGAGATATCAAAGAAAGGGCATGTTGGATAAAGGGTTATGACTAGGATAGAATATAGTCTAATGGGATTGCTTTTAAGATATAATTGGTAATCAATCTCTCATTCTTATGCAGGCCATTTTTAAAGGAGACAATGTCAGTTGTCCTGTATTGCAGCTTTTGGTAAGTTGAATTGACCACATTATTACAGAGCTTTAAACTCACAGATTCTCAAGAAGTAATTGAATAGTTGATGGATCTGTTGCTAATCAGTTTGATGTTTCTGAAATGTTACACTATACATCTTTGTTTATTTAAACCTAATTTATCTTTTCCATTTGCTTGGAGGCAGTTTGTGTTTTGATGCAATTGTATGACAAGAACAGTCTTGCCTTTATCTTTGAGGGAAATTCAGGGATGTAGGAATGAGTAGATGAGGGAATCTCTTTTTCACATATGGCAGACTGAATAGATTAAGAGAATATGAGTGGCTAATATAGAGCAGTTTTATCTTTTAGAATACATTTGAAAGTGGATCATTTTATAAGGATTCCAAACAGATTAGCAACTAATAGTCAACAATTTGCAAGTACACATTCGTAAATGAAAATTTATTTGCATGTAGGATACGATTTAAGTTTATATACTTACTAATTTGTTCAGTAGATTTCCCCCTGAATTGCTCCTGACATAGTGTTCTGCTCATCATGGTTATATTAAGACATGGAAGGGAATATAGTGGAAATGGTTTGGGAGAACATTGTAGTGAAGTACTGTCAAACATTTCTTAGTACATGTAGCCACCTCTCTATAGCATAAAGTGGCTGCTAACATTGATACCCATGGAGATAAATCACATGTTTCTGAACCTGTCGATAAAGTCTGCATATCTGTAGTCAGGTTTCTCTGTATTTCTATTTTATGTTTGAGGGCAGGCGCCAGTGTAATCATTCGAGGAATATTAGTAGGCCACAATGAGTGTAATTTTATTATTCTTTGACCGATTTTACTCATTTCTTTTTTAAAATGCCGTTCAAAATTAACTCCTTTTATTGAAACAGAGAAACTTCTAGTGTGGACTTTCCCTTTAATACCACATTTTCTTCGTTGTTTGAAATGCATTTTGTATTAATGAATGCTGTTGATTTTACCTCATTCCACAGGCATGCAAGAAGATGACTGCTGCTTCCAGTGGCAAGGCTGTGGATCGGTACAGACTCATGCTTTCAGATGGAGAGCACACATGTACAGGTAAAGATTCTTACTTAACCCATTCGTGACAGGAATTATTTAAAGCCTAATTTGATCAGCTTTTGTTCTTCAAATCCGCAACACCAACATTTTTATTTTATTGCTGCATTTTTCTTATAAAACATCATGTATCTGAAATGAATATAAAATAGAAATTGTGATGAGAAGTCAAAAAGTTGCCAATTTGCAGGGGAAAATGGTGACTTTTAACTTTCTATCACATTGCCAATTTAAGGATTTTAATGCTTTTTTTCCTTTGAAAATTTTTAGCATCAAACAACAAATATTGACGCAACCAAACTGGGCACGGTTTTTGTAGAATTTTTTTGCTCTTTCTGCTCAGGTATTTGGTATGATTTTTAGAGCTTTGCATCAAAAGATATTAGGCCAAACCACAAAATGTGAACCCTCTGTCACGAATGGGTTAAAGGAGAATGAATCCCTGGGGAAATATCCATTTTAATGAAAAGAGAGGATAGAGAGAAGCAATTTTTAAAAAGTTCCATTAAGAAGCGGTTACAAAATGAGAAAGTTATGAAAGTTTGAAAAGTCTCAATTTTCTTTTTACGACAATCCTCAAACTGGCAGGTTTAGGACAACTCTCATTATGTTTAGTGCTCCACATTTCATATTTTCTGCATTTTCTCTAAAGATGCTGTTTGTCTCTTTGTGGACTCAACATATATTGTGTCAAATACATTTTCCCATGGTATATCTTGGGCTAAGAAGGAGACAAGCTGCACCTTGAGAGTTAATGGGAAAACATGAAATTTTGTGTACATTTATTCGCTAACAATGCTCTGCCCCCCTTCCCAATCCTACGTCTATGTCTATGTCCTATGGATCTGAGGGTTGTATTGCAGTAATTCGGTTCACTCTTCCCCCCCCCCCCCCCCAGGCAAATGTTACACCAGAATACATAATAATGATTACTACAGGATGAGAACCACAGTATAGGGAATGTTTAAGGAATTAGTGATATTGTATCATCTGCTCAAAGATTCTGAACAGAACGGTATTCTTGTTCATATTTCCTTGTTCTTCTCCTAGCTATGTTGGCGACACAACTCAATGAAATGGTATCCACAGGGGAGCTCGACGTCAAAGCCGCCATGAAGCTCAAAAACTACTCCTGCAATCCCATAGCCAATGACAGGTATGCATGCAGAGAGAAAGCATAAAGAGAATAGGAGAAAGGGGAGGCTCACTATTGCATGTCTTACAGCAGTGCTTCTCAACCTTTTTTACCTCGAGGCCCACTTTGGCTATTCAAATTTTTTCGCGGCCCACCTTCATTCTTAGAAATATTTTGAGGCCCATCTCCCAGAACTTTAATGAGAAAAAAATCGATAAAACATGACAAAAGAAAATAGCGAAATGTGTGGTAATTATCTGGATTACTACCTATATTACATTACAAAATCCAACCTACAAGTATGGTTGCAGTAAATGAAAATTGATATAATACCTCCACCCCAACCAAATGTACAGAAATCTTCGAAAATTTTTAGCACATTGCATTGACAATAAGCCACAACCTTTTGTGTTATTCTAATATGTTTAATAAATTCAATTCAATTCGATGTTAAAAGTAAAGCTGAATTCAAGAATTTTTTCCAAAATATTTTGGACTGACCTCGCAGCCCACCTGAGAAAGCTTCGCGGCCCACCAGTGGGCCGCGGACCACCGGTTGAGTAGCGCTGTCTTACAGCAAACAGAGTTCAGAACGTATGACTGGATGCAATATCATACAAATAATGAATGTTTATGAGTGCAATGAATCAGTAATTTCATCTTTCACCGAATGAAATATTCTGTCCATTGCACGAATGAAATAACATTCATTATTTGTTTTATATGACACCTAAAAATAGACCAAATCGCAATTTCAATAGCGCTATACGCTAGCACGCAGTTCGTGGTGCACACTGCAAACGCAAGAGTTTTACGTACGTAGTGTGCCCTGCTCTCGGCGTTCGTGCAATGGAGCAAATCGTATGGATCCAAGATTGCACGGTAAATGGAGTCACATTGCACGAATGATGACGTCATAGTGCAATGGGACAAATGATTAATATCAAACAACCAGTCAAATGACAGGGATCTATTTAGGTGTTGTATAATTCATTCTTATATCTCATCTCTTTGGACATTTAATTTATAGAGGGAAAATGGCTAATGCGAATAATTTTGCAAAGATATGCGTTTTACATATGTTTTTGCATTTACGTAGATGTCTACATCCAAATGAAGTAGGCAAAGGGTAACCAGGGCCCTGTTGCATAAAACTTACCATTGATGGTAACTTTGCCATCAATGGTACATGTATATGTAACTTCCAAGGAAACCTTGATTTTGACTGGCTGTTGCGCAGTGTTACCATGGTAGTTACCTTTGATGGCAGAGTTACCATTAATGGTAAAGTTTTATGCAACAGGGCCCAGAAAATCTCAAGACCAGTTATGCAACAACCATTTTTGTTGCACAGAACTTTGACAGTTGCAAATTTTTTTTAACTATACTTCAGTTGTTTTGTCGCTCGAAACTTTCACACATCTAGACCCTCAGGAAATTCACAAGTTTAAATCTCACAGAAGTGTCTGTTTTTACGCAAAATTGGTTTCTCTTTTATTTCAGGCGAGTCATTGTAGTGCTAGACCTGGACATTGTGAGGAAAGGAAGTGATATTGGCACGACAATCGGCGAGCCTACACCAATGAGAACACCCGGTCAGGGAGCAGGATCTGGACCAGGTTTGTATAATCTCATAGGCTAGTATTAAGTTGTGCTTGGTCTCACTTAGTCCGCCTATGAAGTTCCAAGCTCCAAGCACTATAATCTGGACAAATAACTACAATTTCTGTAACAAAATTAATCAATGAATGTGTCCAGTCATGAAATGAAAATCAAATGTTGATTGTATGTCAACATGATTTTCATTTCACTAATTACTTGCAGAAATATTGTAAATTTTCATGGAATGATGAAATTGGCATTTTGGACTCTATAAGTCATTAGGCTAACTCGGGCCACTTGATATTGACTAAAATTAGTACAGAAAGTGAGTACGCTTTTTATGAATACAGCCAAAATGTACCTTATATGGGAAGCATATATGAGAGCAGGCGCAATAACTCATTCGGTAGCCCACAGGTCTCGTAATCCAGTGATGCGCATTCGAAACCAAGTCGATGCGCTCCTGCCCTTTGGTAAGGCATTAATCCTTATTACCAGGCCCCTCGGGGGGAGGAACTAAACCTGTCAATCCCCTGGCTCCCTTTTTAGCATGCTTGTAGCAGTCGGGTAAAACAAACCAATAACCATAATATTTGTATTCATAATTTACCTCTTGTTTCTCTTATTGTGATTATTTCCCCTTGCTGACCTGACCTGTATATTGTTCCTTTTTTTCCTCCTGATTCTTATGATTTTCCTCTTACTTTTCCTCTTTTCCATTTCCATGTAGCTCCAGTAATTTTATTAACCCAAAGAAGTACAGAGCTTTCTTGAGGTCTAAATTAATCATCTTCAATCCTCAAATTGGCAATACAAATTATTTTTTTCCATGTTTACATAGCTTGAAAAAAAATAAATATGGATATAACATAAACCAAAATGAAAGATTATTGTAAAATTGAATCAGAAATTGCCGATTTGAACACAGAAGTAGTGATTATATATTATTCACTGTGTTGCCAATTTAAAGAGTTTAATGATTAGTTACACTTAAACTGCTCTAATTCGAGAACGGAACACCATATAGCGATGGGAACGTGTGCATTTTTCTTTCTGCTCATGTATGATATTTACTGTCCAACATTCTGGACCAACAGATACTGCAAAAGCGTCTCCTAAAGGTGACACTACCTCTATGGGTTAAAGAACTTTCAAATCGCTTAGTAGCCCTTGAATATCAATTTCATGTATTTGCAAATTATTTTAAATTATTTTATTTGATACAAATATTGATTTCTATTAGTGTGTGAAAATGAATATAAAGAATTAAGATGTATGTGATACATTTCCAGTATGCAGTTCCCCAAACTACAACACATTGAGCACATTGGTGGAATAGCCCTACCTCTTCTTTCATTAATGATTTTTTTATGCCTCCGCCCACCGTAGGTGGTTGCCGGAGGCATTATGTTTTCGGGTCGTCCGTCCGTCCGTCCCGTTTTCGTTTTCGCGATAACTTAAGAACCGTTTGACGGATCAACTTCAAACTTGGCTCATGTATGCATATGGGAGGGACAATGATCTGATTAGATTTTGGAGTCTCAAGGTCAAAGGTCAAGGTCATAGAGGTAATAATACACATAAAAATGGCTCGTTCTCGCGATAACTTAAGAACCATGTGACAGATTGGCTTCAAACTTGGCTCATGCATGCACATGGAAGGGACGATGATCTGATTAGATTTTGGGGTCACACGGTCAAAGGTCAAAGGTCATAGAGGTCATTATGTACATAGAAATGGTTCGTTTTCACCATAACTCAACAACCATTTGACCGATCAACCTCAAACTTGGCACAGGTATGCATATGGGAGGGACAATGATCTGATCAGATTTTGGAGTCTCAAGGTCAAAGGTCAAGGTCATAGAGGTAATAAAACACATAAAAATGGCTCGTTCTCGCGATAACTTAAGAACCATTTGACAGATTGGCTTCAAACTTGGCTCATGTATGCACATGGAAGGGACAATGATCTGATTAGATTTGGGGATCACAAGGTCAAAGGTCAAAGGTCATAGAGGTCATTATGTACATAGAAATGGTTAGTTCTTATAACTCAGTAACCATTTGACAGTTCGACAAACTTGGCTCATGTATGCATATGGAAAGGGCAATGCTCTCATTAGATTTGGGGGTCACAAGGTCAAAGGTCAAGGTCAAAGATGTCATTGTATAAATGAAAATAAAGCAACATGAAGTGCCATTTATTTCTGATCTGGTAATGGCGGAGGCATAAAGTTCGACCACGCGTGGTCGAAGATTCATCTAGGTTTTTTTTAAAGCTCTGATTTGTTTACTCAGTTATTACTAATGATTTAATAATTCATTAGAATATTTTGCTTCTTTTCATGGAGCAGTTCAGCAGCAGTCTAGACCAGATAGTACAGTGACCCATGATCCACCCCAGAGAGCTAGGCCAACAAGCTATGGTACAGGAGGTGAGCGGCCACTGATATGTCTGTAATATCTCATGCCTGCATGCAGGGGGGGGGGGGGGGGGCGGGAGATTTTTGGAGTGATGAAAAAAGAACCAAAAGAAGACGAAGAAGAAAAAGTCTGGCGAAGAGAGAGCAGAGGGCAGGGTCATGCAACTATATAATAGCGCTATTTGTTCATTTAAAACGCAAATAAACATAAATAAACTCAACTGTAGGTAATTTTGCCCCACCAAGAAATCTACCTATCTTCACAATATGGACCAGCTTGGGCACTATAGATCGCACTTTATTTGATATACCTGTAAAAAGTCTGTATAACGGATCAGTCACCAGAAGTTGTTGCTTATATTACTTTCCCTCCAGCTTGTTCGATGTCTTACAGTAAAAGACAGAGATCATTCGAAGAAAGATCAAAGTGATTTGTATTTTCTATCACTATCAATCACTCCTTGATTTGCTCATGTTCTAGTATTATCCCACCAGCCCTAGCTTGTTTTATGCCTAAAGGCTTGTTCAGATATGACCCATATTTTTTGTGTAGTAAGTGAACTGGTTATGTGGCAGCAAAAAAAAACAAAACGCTAAAGCAAGAGGAGAAATTCTTGCTTCCCAGCGGCAAAAAGCTGTGGACCAATCAAATTCTTAAAGGAGAATGCAACCCAGACATCAATGTGCTTCCAGTGAATAAAGAAGAACAAGAAGAGTAAACAGTGAAAGTTTGAGGAAAATTGGACGATTTGTTCAAGAGTTGTGAACTTTGAAAGTTTAAGTAAATCCCTGTTATGAGGATCCTTGAATTGGCAACTTCGCCACCATCTGTGATGTCACTGTGGACAACTCTCAATTCATTTTGTACACAGAATTTAACATTTTCTTTATTTTCAAGAAAAATAAAAATTCTTTTGATTTATTGTTTGAGTATGACATGGCTATATCAATTCTGCAAGCATTTGGGGTAGAATTATGTTGATTCCTGACTTAAAATTTCATATAAATCAATTTTTTGGGGAAAAATTATGTACATAGCTAGCTCTATGCCTCATGCATAACTTCAAACCATTCCTAGTTTAGAGGAATGATTCTATGTTTTGACCCTCAAATCAATACTATCAACTCTAGATTCTTCTGTTTTCTGAAAACTTTATGTGGAAAAAGCATACAAAATAGAATATATTCCTCCTTTTTGCAACAAGATATAAGTCCTTTTGGCTGTGGAAGGTTGGCAGGTGCGTTAATTATGGTTTATCTGTGTTTCTTTCCCATCGGCTCCAGCTACCTCTGGGTCTGCCTAGGTAGCAATCAAGGACCATTTTACACTCAATCAGACTGACATGTATTTCCTATTACTATCAGTCACTGGTTGATTATTTTCAATTACTTTCCCCCTCATTACCTAATGGCATATCTGTGTTACTTTCTCACCAGCGGCACCCGCTTCGATGCCAACCGGTAACAGACAAGGGTCTTTCTACGGCCAATCAAACTCGGCAATGGGGAGTACCACCTCACCTAAGAAGGTTCAGCCTATCTCCAGTCTAACTCCATACCAGAACAGGTGAAAAAGTATCCTTTTGTGTGATCAAAATTACAGTGATTCTTCAACATCAAACATTTGATTTAGTACAGTTTCCATTTATTTTTCCCATGATCCAGGCGTATATTGCTTAAAATTTGTCCTCGGGATATGCTTGTTCAAAATTTATGCAGATTCACAATTTTTCATTCCTTCATTTGTGCTTTGTATTTTCCCCGTTTTTTTCTACACTGTGCCTTCAGTGCATTGGTTCTGTGGAGTTTTGATAATAAGTGTAATTTGTGCTTTACTAATGTGTAAAGTGATTATGATGAACACAGCAATATTTGAAAGAAAAAAAAAACACTTTGCTATCCCTTCTCTGTCCTTTCTCCATTGTCCCTCATGTACCACATCTTTTTTACTTCCACTTTCTCTCTTTCTCTTTCCCTGCCTTCTTATCTTTATGTCCCCCTTTACATGTCTTGCTTTCCCTTCATCTTTTCATTCATCTTCCTCTCATCCCAGATGGACCATCAAGGTTCGGGTCACCAACAAGTCTGCCATACGTACCTGGAGCAATGCCCGTGGCGAAGGCAAGCTCTTCTCCATGGACCTCCTGGATCAGTCTGGTGAGATCCGCTGCACAGCCTTCAAGGACATGGTGGATAAATACTATGACATGATTGAGATTGGCAAGGTACAGTGGCGATACTTCAGAGCATAGTGTCCTGTAGTAGTGGTGGTGGTGGTGGTGGTGGTGGTGGTGGTGGTGGTGATCGTAGTGGTGATGACATGATGATGGTGTTAGTGTTTGTGGTGGTGGTGGTGGTGATGATAATGATGACATTAATGATGATTTTGGTGGTTGTTGTGGCTATGATGATGTCAAGGTTATGGTGATAATGATGCTAGTGATGATAATGATAATGACAGTGATGATGATGGTGGTGGTGGTGGTTATGGTGACGATGATGATGATGGTGGTGGTTATGGTGATGGTGGTGGTGGTTAGGACGATGATGGTGGTGGTGGTTATGATGATGATGATGATGATATGATGGTGGTGGTGGCTATGGTGATGATGATGATGATGATGATGGTGATGATGATGATGAAAGTAATAATAATGACAGTGATGGTGGTGGTGGTTATGATGTAAAGGTTATGGCGATGATGATGACGTTAGTAATGATGATAATGATAGAAGCGATGATAATGGTGCAGATGTTGATGGTGATGGCAATGATGATGGTGGTGGTGATAGTGATGTTGCTGATGTTGATGGTGATCACAGTGATGCTGATGATGATTACAACATTTCTGAGATATTTAGAAGTGATGGTGCCCCATTCTTTACCAAGTATTGTGGAGTTACAAACATAAAATAATGACATCAAAAGTGGCATTTTACTTCTTTATTTGATCAGAGTCAAGCTCTGGTAGGGTTATTTATACTCTGACTATACATGTTAGATATTAGATGTGGTGACTGGTGAGTTATGTTTGGGACAAAATCATTTTTCTTGTTCGGGGGTAAGATATTATCTTTTATTCATGTGTCTCAAACTGTGCTGTTAACTGATGCTACATCCACCCAGGTCTACTACGTATCCAGAGGCACTTTGAAGCCAGCTAATCGTCAGTATACCTCCATCAACAATGATTACGAACTCACCTTCAACAACGACACAATGGTCGAACCGTGCGTGGAGGAAGACGTATCGATTCCTGCTGTTCAGTTTGATTTTAAAAGCATCGCTCATCTGGAGGAGACACCAGAAGATTCTATGATTGGTTAGTCACTTGTTCAGTTCAGTTTAGGTTTGGCAAGTCTGAGGCATTTGGTCCCATTTTGTCCCATATCTTACCAGATTTTGTGGAATTAGGGACATGAATTGACACTGTAATAGTCTTTTGCCTTGATGTTTGTCTGATCTTAGCTCTGATTCAGTGCGATCATTAGATATACTGAAATATTACAAAATACCTAGGACTTGCCGTATTATTTTTACAGTAAGCACAAAATTTCAAACAAAATGAATAACATGTACATGAAATGCAAACCAGAAAGATTGATTAAATGAAGCTATACAAGTTAAAGTGCTGGGGATTATTAGAAGCCAGTTGACAGATTGTTGGTGAATACTTATTATATGTTGAATAATTGAATGAAGAAAATCCTCTGTATGTCTCTGAGAAAGTGCACATACTTTGCATTGTTTAATCTTCATTCTGGAAGTGTGGAAGTGCGCATTGTATCATTAGCAGCCACAGACATTTAAAAAAAAATGAAATTTTGTTGAGTGAGTTTCCAGGTGTTGGGAATCACTGAAATAAATAATGCCTTGAAATTTGTTGCAGCCTGTTTTATGGGTGTGGTATGCTTTTTCCTAACTTTAATGGAGCTCTGCTTTGATTGTTTCCAGTTTAGATTTGAAAAAAAAAATCAAAGTTATTTAATGTATCACTGACTTTCTCTTAAATCTGTTCAACATTCACTGCTCAGATGTGATTGGAGTCTGTAAGAGTACGAGCGACCTGGCGTCTGTGACCATCAAGTCATCCAACCGAGAGGTCAATAAGAGGTCGATACAGCTGGTGGATGATTCTCAGAAGGAAGTTTCTCTGACACTCTGGGGCAAGGAGGTGAGTCCAATGGAAATCTTCCATAAAAAGCTCAACATGTTGAGGGCAAAGTGCCCTTTATTTCAGAATAAAAGCCTCCGTAACACAGTTGTTCCATTAACCAGTTGACTATTACATTCTCTCATAGGCTTGGTGTAGGGACCACTCAATTGCAGGAGGCAGTGGGATACGTATTGCTGCTAATTCGTTGTCTTGTTATCAGCCTTGCCTGAAATTAAAGTGATTAATAATTTCAACGTATAGAGTACCGTTATAGGGGAAGCAAGCTTTTATTGATGGAAAAGAAAAAAAGAACTTTAGGATCATCTAGTCATGAAGTCGATAAGAGGTTGATTCAGCATGTAGTTGATTCCAAGACGGTTGTTTCCTTGGGGGCAAGAAGCTGGGTGTGATGAGATTTTAGTTTAGACTTGTAAATTGTAGAGGATGATAGTCTTTCTGCAAAGTTCCCCATTCTTTGGGCTGTTGCAAAGATTTGTAGCAAGAAACTTAGAAAGTGTTTTTAGACTGCTTGTTCATCTGTACCTAGAGTTCTCCCTGTCCCAGTTGAGCAGCAAAGTTTTATTTTATTACTCACATTTCCCATTTTAGGCTGAAGAGTTTGATGGGACAGCAAACCCTGTGATTGCTGTCAAGGGAGCTCGTCTGTCTGGGTTTGGAGGAAGATCTCTTTCAGTCTTACAGTCCAGTATCTTCCAAGTGAACCCTGATATCCCAAGAGCACATCACCTCAAAGGATGGTAGGATATTTGTTGTATCTTAAATTCTAGCATATGATTCAGCTTGCCGTAACCCGGGTACGGCGTTGTGTAGTGCCATCTCGCATCCATCAGAATACCATTATGTTGTGTTGTCAGGTGACTTCTTTGTCACGATTGGCAATAACAATCCAGAAGCTGATTTTCCTTCTTTTATGATGACGTATGACGACAGATTTCATCAATTCATAAAAATCTTCTTGAATAAAACCCTAAAAAAAAAAATTCTTTCATACGCATTCGGTACCTAGGATACAGCGCTGAAAAAAATTGTGTAATTCAGCAAATTTTCATTGGGTACCGCAGGGTACCAAGCACTGCGTCATATTTTTCTCATGTTAACCCATTCGTGACAGGAATTATTTAAAGCCTGATTTGATGAGCTTTTATTCTTCAAATTGGCAACACCAGCATTTTTTTATTTTATTGCTACATTTTTAAAATAAAAAGTCATGTATCTGAAATAAATATAAATTGGCAAAAAGCATGAAGAGAATTCAAAAAGTTGCCAATATGCAGGGGAAAATGTTGATTTTAAAATTTCCATTGCATTGCAATTTAAGGATTTTAATGCTTATTTTCATTTTTAAAAATTTCATATCGAACAGAAAATATTGACGCAACCAAAATGGGCACAGTTTGTGTAGAAAATTTTGCTCTTTCTACTCATGTATTTGGAATGATTTCTAGGGCTTGCATAAAAGGTTATAGGGCCAAACCACATAATGTGGACCTTCTGTCACGAATGGGTTAAGATTGCTCTGAATTGCTGATGCTGTAGAAAACCACCTTACTTTGGACCCGGTTTGATCTATGCATTCAAGAATTCTTGATTATTTAATAACATGGCATGACCTTTTGACCTTTCTGTAGGTTTGACAGTGAGGGTCATTCCCAGGATTCCCAGTCTATCTCTACTAGACAAGGAGGAGGAGGAGGAGGATCAAACACAAACTGGATGACATTCCATGATGTTCATGCACAGAACCTAGGCCAGGGAGAAAAGGTAAGACTTGGACATAATGTGGGACTATGCTGATCCCTTCCAAGGGTGGATGAGTGCATCACATTATATTAGCAGTATTTGTATCAGAAGGCAGGGGATCAGACAAGACACATCATGAATGACATGCCATGACATTCTTATACAGAACCCTGGCCAAGGAGAACAAGTAAAACTTGGACCTAATGTAGGACCATTCTGATTGAATCCAAGGGTGGATGAGTGCATCACATTATATTAGCTGTGTTCATTTCAGGAGGCAGGGGATTAAACACACAATGGAAAGACAATCCATGATTCCCATATACAGAACCTTAGCCAGGGAGAATTTGTAAGACCAGGAACTAATGATGCAGGACCAAATTGTGACATCCTGATCAAGTCGGAGGATCATGTTGGAGGATCCAGTTGGAGGGCATACAAGTGTTAAATGCTGCAAAAGCCCACCTCATGTTAAAGACATTGGTTAACATTGTTATGATTTTTTGCTACTTGAAAATGGGATAAACATAAGGGTTATAGTGTAAAAATATCAGTCTGAAAGTTTCAAAGTATACTATCCACAGGAAATATTGTTAAATATAAAAAATTTGAACCAATGTTTGAAAAATATACGAGGGACGGTTGCACAGAATAGACACAAGGAGTGCACATGCGTGTATGACTCACCTTACCGTACTGCGTGTATTTGCGTATCACGCAGCGGGAGGCACATAATGGCATTTTCAAATTCAAGCAAAGTGGTCCTCTTAGTGATTGTCTCGTGAGACGAAGAATAACTTTTTCATTCCAAATTATGGTTGCTTTCAGGGTTTTTGAGTACAAATACGAGTACTCATACACATGTTTCATCTTAGTTTGATAATTTTTTAAATCAGCTACTCACAAAGTTAGCCAATGCCTTTAAGAATGGGGGAGGGTCAAACAAAAAATGGATGACATTCCATGACGTCCATGCACAGAACCTAGGCAGGAATGAGGAGGGGAAAGCCTGTGCCTAATGATGTAGGACCATGTGTTTTACACTGAGATGTAGTCCAAATTTCTCAAATTTAATTGCAGTAAAGCTCGCTTGGATGTATTAGTCTAGGCCTGTATATAGAGGTTTTAAATTTTCTCTTTGTCCTTTTTTACAGCCTGACTATTTCACAGTGAAGGGCACCATTCTGTTTGTAAGGAAGGAGAATTGTATGTACATGGTAAGTCATATGAACCATACATCCATGCAGGTGACTTGAGGAGCTACACGCTTTCTCAGGCCAAGAAGTTTCAGAAAAAACTGCAGTTCTGGAAAATCAAGGGAATGCAAATCAGCGGATAATGAATTGTTGACAGATCAATATATCTGTGTATATATAACATAGATATAGTTCTGCATGTAATTGATTTAAGTTATAAATTGTAAGGATTCAACTTCTCTCAGTAAGCATCTGTCTAGGGAGATTTAGAGAGGAATAATAAGTTTCATACTTAATAGTTACCTCATTGCAGTATGTAATAATTGTAAAATATTTTTTAGAAATGTAATTCCACCAAATGTTGTACTATGATATTACAAATAGATACACAACTGAAGAATATTTTGATGCCTCCACTCACTGAAGGTGGTTGCCGGAGGCATTATGTTTTCGGGTCGTCCATCCGTTCCTCCGTCCCGTTTGTTCTCGCGATAATTTTATAACCATTTGACGGATCGGCTTCAAGCATGGCTCATGTATGCATATGTAAGGGACGCGCGTTTCCATTTTACACCATTGCCTAGGCATTTTCGCGAAAAAATCCTACAAGTGCTCTGGTGAAAGAGTCTAAGTCCTCAGCGCAAATAGACGACTAGCCAAGATATCCACTGCATACATGCATGCATGCACATCATACATTGTAAATGTGTGCGAACGAGCTGAACCCATGAGTTCTATTGCTGAGCCTGATCTTATCTAAAGGAGAAAAGAAATGAAATACATAAGGAGAGAGTAGAAGCTAGATGGAAGGAAGAACAAATAAAAACATAGGACATGGGAGAGGATAGATGAGAGGAAGAATAAAGAAATACATGAAGAAAGAACAGAGGATACAGAATTCACTATTTCTTTGTGTTCTTCTTTTATCTAATACCTTTCCCTTTTCTTAATGGACTTCTAGGCCTATCTTTCTTTTTACATTTCTATGGGCAATCCTCTCATCTGTTTCTTCACCTTCAGTTCCTTGAAGGCCCCTTTTCCTTCTGTATTTCTTTGCCTTTTCTTTCATCTATTCTCTCTGTACACATACACGATCACCACGTGCACCGCTGTAAGTGGGCGAGCTGAATCTTTGGCTGCATAGGCTAGGCTGAAACGAAACCTAGACTTTGAAACCAGCACGTTTGATGCAATTAATCGAAAAACTGCC
Source organism: Echinometra lucunter (assembly GCA_029962745.1). Taxonomy (NCBI): domain Eukaryota; kingdom Metazoa; phylum Echinodermata; class Echinoidea; order Camarodonta; family Echinometridae; genus Echinometra; species Echinometra lucunter. The sequence goes on along the minus strand of CM057154.1, from coordinate 14,820,194 downwards.
TAGGCTACGGTGTAAAACGGAAACGCGCGTAAGGGACATTGACTTGAGTAGATTTGGGGGTCACAAGGTCAAGGTCATGGAGGTTATTATATACATAAAAATGGCTCATTCTCGTGATAACTTAACCAGTTGACGGATCGGCTTCAAACTTGGCTCATGTATGCATATGTAATGGACAATGATCTTATTAGAGTTGGCGTCGCAAGGTCAATGGTCATGGATGTCGTTGCATACTTGTGGGTGATAATTGCTTGTTCTCGCAATAACTTAGGAACCATTTGACGGATCAACTTCAAATGTGGCTGATACAATGTCATTTAAATAGAACCATTTTTCCAGTTTTGTACTCTAAATGTATCCTAATTCATTTCCCATAATTAAAAGTGATATATTTCTGATCTGGCAAAGGCACAGGCATAAATTTCGAACGCACGCGGTCGAGGATTCATCTAGTTTTTTTCTGAATGGATGACCATGCAGTAAATAAAAACAGTTGCGTTTTGTGATCATCACCAAAATTATAATACAGGGACTAAAGTAGAAATGATGTACAGCACTGGACACAGATATCAGTTAATAGGATTGCACAAACATATGGCATCAATATTTGGTCCAACATTGTAAGTTATTACACTTGGTGTTTTAGATATGAGAGCCTTTTAAAAAAAAACATTGCTTTCATGTGACATGATTAGTACCATGACTTTTGTCCTTGTGAAAATAAAAAGAATCAGAAAGCTCATGAATGATTTTCACTTTTAGCATAATTTCGGTTTTCTCCTAAACTTAGGCATGTCCATCAGCTGAGTGTAACAAGAAGGTATCGGAGAATGGAGATGGATCTTACAGATGTGAGAAGTGTTCTAGGGACTATGAGGGATTCAAATACAGGCTTTTGCTCTCTGTAAGTACATTAAAACTCCTTTAATCATGCTCAAAGCATTTCTCTCTTATTGTTGTAAAGAAGTATCAAAAAGAAGTATCAACGCTTTGCAAATAGATGTAAAAAATGCAAAAAATTGCAAAAAATGCATAAATTTTGTAAATTTTTAGCACCAAGATTCACATTACAGTTGTCTCACTACGTATAAAGTTTTGCATATGAATATACCCCGCGCTTGAACATTTCGGTCGGGGAGTTTAGCTTCTTCAGATTTTTGCAAAACATTTATCCAAGATTTCACTGTTTTTTAGGCCCCAAAACTATTCTTCATCATAACTGTGTGATTTTCATTGATAATTGGCAAGATAACAAAGCTTTGAGCTGCTGTGAAAAGATAAGTAAAAAGCAATCCCTGGCCACTGTTGAAATTTCCTCTGTAATTGTTTGTTTTGTAACTCTTTTCATACTTTTAAAAGTTGATTTCCAGTAATTGCATTTCAGAAGTTTTCTGTTTCAAAAACATGTTTCATGTTAGTAACCTTGACATTTCAATTTTGAAAATTATTTTTTAAAATGTACTGAATGGTTTGAAAATAATGTTTTGCAGCAGTATATCTACAGTGCCCTTCCAGTCAGTATTTTCATCAGTGGATGTTTCTTTGCACATTTAGTGCAATTCTGTATTACATATGCTTCCTAACTTTTGATTGGTTGTTTTTTTTGTACAGGCAAATGTAGCTGATGCCACAGACAACCAGTGGATAACCTGCTTTCAGGAGACAGCAGAACAGCTGCTTAAACACTCAGCACAGGACCTCGGTAGACTTAAGGATCAGGTGAGAACAGGGAAAATTTTTTTTTTTTTTTTTCTGGGCTAATCTTTGAGCCCACCCACCCAAATTTTCTACATTGTATTACAGTTTACATTGGACCCTATGAGAATTTCAGGGGCTCTTTTTGGCGTTTCGGGGGCGAATTCGCCCCGAGTCCCCGTGTATTTTTTTCCCCACATGAGAAAACGAAATAGGACTTGAGAAATACTGCACTAGGGTACTAATGAAACAGTAATAACCATACGTGACAGGAATTATTTAAAGCCTAATTTGATCAGCTTTTATTCTTCAAATTGGCAACACCAACTTTTTAATTTTATTGCTACATTTTTCTTATAAAATCATTCATATCAGGATTTACATTATCAAAAGTAAATTTCAATATTTGGAAAAGTGCAAATTGTGTAACGGTAAGTAATTCTGAATTTGTAAGGAAAGCATTCAGGGTTCATTTAATCTTTGAATTGTGTCTTTAATTCATGACAGAGGTGTGTATCTGAAATGAATATAAATTGACAGAAAATATGATGAGAAGTCAAAAAATTGCCAATTTGCAGGAGAAAACAGTGATTTTAAACCTTCTGTCACATTGCCAATTTAAGGATTTTAATGCTTATTTTCCTTTTAAAAATTTTCAGCTTCAAACAACGAATATTGACGCAACCAAAATGAGCACAGTTTGTGTAGAATATTTTGCTCTTTCTGCTCATGTAATTGGTATGATTTTAGGGCTTTGCATCAAAAGATATTAGGCCAAACCACAAAATGTGGGCCTCTGTCATGAATTAAAGACACAATTCAAAGATTATATGAATCCTGAACGCTTTCCTTACAAATTCAGGATTACTTACCGTTACACAATTTGCACTTTTCCAAATATTGAAATTTACTTTTGATAATGTAAATCCTGATATGAATGATTTTGGGTTGTACAACATGTACTATGAAAACATCTGTTAGCTTAGCTCTTATTGTGTTAACTGATGACTTTGAAGGATGTAAAGTTCTGTTTGAATTAGACTAGGGCAGTTATCGCCCCTACTCTTTACTTCTGCTATTGTCAGCCCTGTGTTCATCATACAAAGGGAGCAGTGGATTACTCAACATGAATAACAAGGATATCAGTGAGCTAAAGAGGTCCAATTAATCCCTCTCTTTGTTCATTAAGTTCCATTATTTTGCCTTATCCTTCCCGTAATTCTCATAGGAGTGACAGGTTTTAGCAGGATATTTAATAGGTCATCTATCAGGTGCTATTTGATATTCATGCAAACTATCATTAACTGATTGGGGTGGGCTATCGATGTCCCTGATAGTCAAATATGTCTGATTCACGTACTGAAATATATTCTAGGAATTTTGGATTTGCTTAAAACTGTCTAAATTAACTATAAAATAAAAAAAATTGAATGTTGTGTCTGTTATGCTGTAATTGCCCAATTAATGATTTTACAGTGACTGGATTTAAACATCTAATGACCTTTATAGTTTGTGCAAGATTTGCCCTATTCTAGGAAAATGTATCCGTCAGGAAATTTCTCGCTTGCAGAAAGAGCAAAATTGTACATCTTGAAATTACAATACTGCATAAAGAAAGATGTGGTGCTGGCATAAATTACTAGGTGTGTCTTGGTGGGATAGAATCTTGAATCTTGTTCAAGAAGAGCGTGTGCTGCTTCACACGCTCAGAGAAGACAGAAGAAATAGCTAGGATACATTATGCGCCACAATGGCTTGATGATGGGAGTTAAGAGAAGATCAGTTGCATGGAAAGAAGATGAAGGAAAGACCTCATAAAGGCTTCTTACATGAATTAACCACAGAATGTGGAGCAGCAGAAAAGCTGAAGCAGATAGCCCAAGAGAGTTTTTTGAGACATTTGTCGTAGAATCTGATTGTATCACTGAACCAGTCATAACACTGACAGATCACTATTGATGATTTAAAAAAAAAAAACTAGAATGCAAGATAGATGACTTTTTCTTATCTCTTGATTTCATTTTCTAGGGTGAGGCAACAGAGAGAGAATTTAATCAGGTCTTCCATGATGCTTGTTTCCATGTTTCCTTGTTTCAAATCCAGTTTCTCTGAGTTGCAAGACTGTTGTTCTACCACTGAGCCATCTTGCTTCCTTCTAACTAACTGATTCTTATCTCTCAATTTTATTTTCCAGGGGAGTCAACAGAGAGGGAATATAATTGGGTCTTCCAGGGTGCTTGTTTCTGTGATTCCTTGTTTCAAACCCAGTCCTGAGTTACAAGACCATTGCTCTACCACTGAGCCATCATGTGTCCTCATGACTAATGGATTCTTATCTCTTGGTTTTATTTTCCAGGGTGAGGCAACAGAGAAAGAATTTAATCAAGTCTTCCAGGACGCTTGTTTCAATGATTACTTGTTCAGGATGAGGATCAAGATGGAAACGTACAATGTGAGATAATTTCTCGATTTTCATTTTATACCCCTTTCACGCTTGCTAAGCAAATTTCACTCGGTTGCACCTGGGAGATCTTGCAGCGTAAAAAAGGTCTTGAGGGTGAAATCCTGGGTAAAATGACGGTAGACTTTTGGAAATTTCACCCTCAAATCGTCCCTGGTAAACTCCTGGGTGAAATCCTGAATGAATGTCCAGTATGTGCATGGCCAGCTTATTGGGGCACATGCCTCCCCGGATTGACTGATTGACGTCATATTAATGCTAAGCGTAACTGGCTCGTATATCGTTATAGCATCATAATGGTAAACATGCACCAGATGTAATTCATCTGGGAACTCACTCCCCAGTATGAAATGAATTCTTCCCGGGCGTACCCGTTCGATTCCCCGGTGAATATCTTCCAGGTAACCAGCGTGAAAGAGGTATTAGATTGTTATTTCAGATCAGGCTGTTAATTGCGATAATTTTGTTTGAATATTTTTGATAACACAAACAATGTGCGAAAGTTTGCCCCTTCCTTTGATTTCAAGAGCATTGCTTTAATTAAAGCAATTAAATAAAAGTCCTTAAACTGGTTTTGATTTAACTGAAAGTTGCTTCTGGGTTGGTGTACTGTAAAACCAAGAACTTTTATGACATTAACCTTTTTTTTACTCACATACCGTCAGTGGCATGCATGGCAAGGGAAAAATGTCTCTGAATTGAAAGTTCTGTGTGTTAATTTGATGATTTCCCAGCAAATCTGAAATCAAAGATATCATGTTATCTCTCGCAAAAATTGAATAAGCCATGATCATTGCTTCAATGATCACAGAAATGTCAAAAAAATGGGTATTAGTGTGCATAATGGGTCATAACTATTCATACATGAATGATCCCAATATCAACTACATGCAAATCAATGGCCATTCTTTTCTCTTTAATTTGATATACAATTTAGTAGATTTTATAATTACTAATTTAGGAATTTTTTACTTCAAGCATGGTTCTCCTTTTCCTTTTATAGTGTGGTTTATGTGCAGTGAACAAGCAGTTCTTGGATACACTGTATATTTCTGAGCTACATCTTTCACATATTATCATTTGATATATATGTCATTTCTTTGTGTTTTTCTTTGTGTCTTTTAGGAGGAGGCTCGTCTGAAGTGCACCTGCGTGAGTGCTCAACCCATCAATGTCCGGGACTACACCAGGAAGCTGATCAATGACATCAGACTCATGGCCTCTGCTTAGCGGACCAAGTGAGGGCTCTTTAGTATTCCACAGTACAGATATCCTAACAGTCTAGAGATATGTCCTCAAAGTGCTGGAAGAAAACTTTTTTTATTTCCCAAACCCCCCAAATATTTTCAACTTTGTTTGAAAACAAAATGATATACCATGCCAGTATTTGTTTTTTTGCTTTTGTCCAGTGATATTGTGTAGCAAAAATCTATGCGCAGATCTTTCATATTTCATTATCTTCAGATAATATTTAAATAGGTAGAATGATGTTCCAAGTAGTTTTCAGTCTGAATGCACGATGCGTATTGTTTGATGGAGCAATACATGTACATTGGCATGGAGCAATACACGTACATTAAAATCTCTTCATAGTAAATGAGAAAAATATGATGAGTACAAGAAATATAAGTTGTGAGTATTACCAAGTCTACAATTACTGTAAACATAGTACTACTGATGATGTTATGCACTCAAACATTATGCCAGCAGATTTTGCAGTCGCTTAATCTGAGAATATTTTTGTTTATTAGGAATACATGAGATGCCTATTTTGATAGCATTGAAACTGTCTTTGATATAGCAGAGCTGCCAACCCCAACTGGAAGAAAATCCTATTGTGTACTTCCTTTTATCCTATTTTCATGCCAAAAATCCTATTTTTGCATGAAAATTTTAAAAATACAACATTGTGATTCCCCTTTCACTCTCTATGATATCCTAAAGAAAATACAATATTAATAATATGTATGACTTACTTAATTATTTTGATCACAACTCTTCTACATTGTACTTCTTTTATTGAAAATGATCTACAGTACAAAATACACAGGTAGAGTACAGTGAGCATTGGGATAAACTTACATGTTGATAAAATAACATGAAAATAAGATAAAAGAAAGGTAGTAGAGAATCAATGTCAGAACTTTCAAAAAATCCTATTTTCATGGGAAAAATCCTATTGTCATATTCTCTCCAAAAATCCTACTACTTGGCAGCTCTGATATAGGTAAGCTCATTTTTGTAATATCTTAGCACTTCTTACAATTCTATCAAATTAACAGTACCTCATGGTAATTGAACATTCTTGCTCACATTCACTTTAAAAGTTATAAGGCATTGCCATCTTACAACAGTTATGAAATAGACCAGGGCCCTGTTTCATAAAACTTGTCATCAGTGACAACTGCCACCTTTCTATGACAAACTTTCTCTCAGCCAGAAGATGCAAGGATTTCAGTAGCTTGTAACAGTTATTGCAACTTGTTATTGATAACAAGTTATGTGAAACGGGGCCCTGCTGTCACATTGTCAAGCATGCCACAGCTTTATCAGAATATTTGTTTGAACATCTGTGTGATGTTAATGTCAGTCAACAAAACTACTGCATACCTGCCAACTGTTCCTATTAAATAGGAATATTCGTATTTGGGGGAAAAGAAAATTGCCATTTTAACCCATGTGTTCCTATTTCTGTACAAATTTGTCTGTACAGTAGTATTGAATAGGAAATTTAGAAATGTTCCCATTTTTGAAAATTTCTTAATAATTTGTTCCTTTTTCTTGGCTGTCAGGGTTGGCAGGTATGCTACTGCAATGTGCCCATCAAGAGGCTAGCTGTTTTCAATTTCATACCATCATGAGTATAACGTGATTGTGAGGAATGAATGAAGCATAAATCTAAATAAGTTTTAAACCATTTCTTAACAGTAAAAAAAAAACATTAAAAGACCAGGGCCTGTAACATAAAGAGATACAATCAATCTTTCGATCATTTGTAACTCTTTAGTACATGGTTTGCCATAGACTTATGATTCAAATCAATCGTAAGATTGATTGTATTTTTATGCTACAGGCCCCAGAACTGATTTAGATAGATTTCATAATCATGCTCCCCAGTACATGGTTTATTTGTTCAAACATCAGATCATGGTTGTGCATTTCTTAGCTCAACATGCTGTAGACAATTTCTATGTATCTCTAACATAGTAGTTATTCATCCAAGTGAACTATTATGCGTGTAGTCGCGATATATTCATTCATCTATTACAATGATATTACATAGAGACCATAAATTTAAAGTTGTCCAGACTTGGTGTATAGATGGCACTTCACGCAGTTCTTGCAAAAATCCCACTGTACATTGACATGACAGTTTCTGAGCCTCGGCGATGGTTTGTGGTGTGATCAAAGAGTATTTTGGGTACGTAGCACATTGGCTCGCTCGCTCACACTCACTTTCGTGTGTGATGTGATGCATAATACTCACCATAGAGATGTATACTTATGAAGGCAGTATACATCTCTATGACACACACACACCAATGAGAAAGTCGCTTTCGCAGTGCAGTGTTGGATCAAATATAATGAGGCCAGTTCGGGCAGTGCATGCAGTGATTTTTCGCATTGCTGGCATATGTTTGCGTATTCACGACTAGACTGGTTCACACGTGATGCTCATCTCAATAACACAGGGGTAAACGTGTACCTCGCACAGAACTGCCATGGTGCTGCCCAGTGGGATTTTTGCAAGCACTGCGCAAAGTGCCATTTATAGACCGATCCAACTTATCGTTCAGGGCAGCAGATGATCCATCCAAACTGCGGTGTCCTCTTAGAGTTAGTGCAATGCATTTCCGCGGTGTCCCATAGCTGTATGTAGTGCGCAAAGATTATAAAGTGTGCGCTTTATGATCTTTGGTAGCGTGCACAGTAGAGAAATCCATTCCCAACCATAGAGTTACATACGCATTAATTTGGGGACACCGCAGTAATGGCGCTGCCCACAAAACGCTTCTCGGTTCGGTCTGTACACCACGTCTGGGTAACTGTAAGGCATTTCTGTGAAGAAGTTGTTTATTGATATCTTGATGAAGCACTATTGAATACTATGGTAGTGTAGATTAATACTATGTACAGTTTATAAAATGCTCCTTGAGAGGGGGGAGGGGCCATCTGGAAAAAAAAAAGAAAGAAGAAAAATATATTGGTCTAGTTTATTTGATGGTCTGTCTATTATAGAGTATATGTGGAAAAGGCCGTAGTCATGGACTACTTGTGGCCTTTTGGGTCATAAAATTTTGCTGCCAAGGAAGAGAGGAAAAAATCAGAAAAATGCAGATAGAAATGCAAATACAGACATCAAATTGTTGTGTGATATGAATATTTTCATTCTTTCGTCTTTAGATTATGTTGTATAGAAAAAGTAAAATTACAGTCAGATCAAGATTTGTGTCATAAAAGTATATCCAGAACAATCCAGCTAATTTCATCTTTGGATCTAGTGTTATCTTTTTGGCGGCGTTTTTGTTGTAATTAGTCCCCCCCCCCCCCCTTCTCTTTGTTCTTTATTAGAGATACAACTAATTGTAATTTCTGTATATAGTTGTCCCCCTTTATTACAATTCCTTGTGTAAGAGATATAGTACTCTAACATGGTGTTCTGTATTTTCACACGGAGAATGTGTCCAGGATTAGTAAGTGCCTCATTTAATCTGCATTAAAAATCATGGATGTAAAGGAGAAAAGCATTAAACCTCAAACCATATGTGAACAAACCTTCTCGCCAAACCTCAGTAAGATTTCTAAATTGGTTTACTGTAACTTTTTCATTGTGCTGCTGGATGTCATGTTTTCTGCTTTCCATCTAAATATGTTTCTTTTGGGGGGGGGCACATATGAATAAGAGTACATTTCAAAACTTTCCATTTAAAAAATTTTAAAGGCTCTGATTTGTCATTTTAGAAGTATCCCACTGTATAGTCCGCTGGCAGGCTGAAGGCCATTAATTCTTTGTTAAAGTATCCATTGTATATGAGTTAATGCTATTCAGTCCCTCAACGGATTGGGTATACTATTCTTCTAAGTTTGTAATTATTGCTTTAAAGATAAAACATCTATGTCATTTTGACATATCTTAATGCATCGGGTGATAAAATGCAGCTCATAATACTGAGCCTGCTTCTGTACTGCTTTTCTATGTTAATAAATTTTTTGGACAGAAAAATTCAAATTTCTCCTGCCATCTATGAATTGTGTTTATGTGTGAGTTTGTTTGGGGTCGTATTTTGTGTTTTTGTGGATTTTTTCTTTACAAGCAGAATTCTGTTTTGTGTTTGTCTTTTTATTAATCTATCTTTTGTCTTTTATGTCTAGTTGTTTGCTTAACTTTGCAATTTCTACCTTCCTTGCTTTCTGTTCTTCACAGGAATTTTATTTATTACTCTTATATTTAAAAATCACACTTTTGATAATTGAAAAATACTTTTTTCAATCAAATATTTCACACTTAAGTTTTACAAGATTTGCCCAAATTGTGTTCATTAAATTTTGAATTTCTGAAATTTGTGCTCCTGTTGAAAAATCAACACCATACAAGCATTAAAATCAGTAATCATGGATTATGAATGACAAAGAGGAGTGAAAAGGTCACTTAAGATTTATACAATTTGCTGAAATTGTGTTCATGAAATTTTGAATTTCTTAAATTTGTGTTTCTGTTGACAAATCGACACAATAGAAGTGTGAAAATCAATAATTATGGCTTATGAATGATGAGGAGTGAAGGTTGATTTAATGTGTAAGCAGAATCCCAGCTTGTGTAAGCAGATTTACAGCTTTATGTCTGAATCGTATCTTCAGACAGGGGGAAATTCAATGAACTCTATACTACGTATAGAGTATGGAGTTCAGTGGGAAAAATAACGTCAATCCAATACTAGTAATGGATAAACGCCCTCTTGTGACTTCTCCTTCCACTTTCATTTGAGATCTCCAGGTCTTGCCCAAATACTAATAGACAATCGGAAAGATATATGACAAAGAAATGAGAGAGAGAGAGAGAGAGCACAATTGATATGGAATGTGACATGAACTAAAAATATGTCACACGCCAGTCTCCCCCCCCCCCCTCCCGCCACCATAAAAAAGAGAAAAAAATATAAAATCACACGATTAACACATTTACATATATTTAGGATGCCCCGCCTCAAACATATTCCCTTGCATTTAGATGTAACAGTAATTAGCGGAACAAATCATCGATGAGGAAATAGTGAGAACGAAAAGGCAATGCAAGAGATTAACATAAATATGAAATTCCTACAGTTAGGAAGAAATATAATCATGGTATAAGGAATTTTGGTATATGTTTTGTTGTACAAAAACACTTCTTATGGCTAGTGGACGTGGTTTAAATCAAGAGTAAATTGGTTTGATAAAACTCATTATTTCGGAATATGAAAGGGCAGTCGGAACTCGGAAGGGATGTGCTTAGGGATCAAGTACCCCACTCTCATTGGCACTATTAATATTGGACTTCATGTGACTGAATACTGGTGACGGATTTCGTGATTACTACCCGCCCGTTTGCCCCCCCCCCCCCATGAAAAAAACAACAACAGGAACAAAAACAAAAAACAAAGCAAAGCAAAATAAACAAATATTGTCTCCTCATATGTGTAGTTTTTCATTATTTTCCTTCCATATAACAAAATCCTGGATTTGCCCTGATCTGAGGATGTTTTTATTTTCTATTTTTCGTTTTCTATCAAATGGCTCAGGTTAACAAGCAAGTTTCATTTATTTCCCTTGTTTGTTTTTGATTGATTTCATTCAGCTGTTACATTCTAGCGGGATTCTAGTACAACAGTGAAGCAATGCAGACAAAATATGGTGTTCAGCTCGGAGGTGGTATAGTTGTATCTCACAAAGTTTAGAATAAAATCTCCTTAAGGCTGATATTTACACGAATTTTCGCCGGCTTTCTCAAGTGTTTTATTTTGCCAAACGATGTTACCCGGATGCCGACTTATTTGATTTTTTAAAAAATTTCTATGCAGGTTTGACATACTGTATGTCAGATCTACCCGATTTATAGCAATTCAACGATTTCTTGCATAGTTTTTCTATAAAAAAAAAAAAAAAACACTGCAAAATTCGAAGAATATAGGGAAACCTTGGTGTATACACCGGCACGTCCATCCCTATTAGTTAATTACCATATTAAGCATGAGGAGAGAACTGAGCCTCGGTGTCGCTTTTCCTCTCCAATGCAGGCGTAACTGATTAAAATTATATAATGATGATAATATAGTAATGATAATAGTAATAAGAACAAAAATAACAATAAAAATAATGATAATGTGATAGTAATAATAATAATAATAGCAGTGGCGTACCGTGGGTCAACGCATTGGGGGCACTGAGCATGGCCGTACGTAGAATTTTTTTCCGGGGGGGGGGGGCAAAGCGTGTAAAATTTTCTAAGAAATACGAAAGCGAGGGATCCGGGAGTGAAGCGACCGAGCTGGTCATGAAGGAGCTTTTGTGTGTGTTTTTTTTTTTTTTGAAAATCGAAATTGGAGGATCTGGTACACGCTTTTGGTGAACCTTTTTTGACAATTTTCAGTAAAAAAAAAAATGTTCAGTATTCAAAATTTCTGAGGGCAACCTCCACCTTGCCCCTGCTGTGTACGGCCATGGCACCGGGTTTGTGCGGGTGTGTGTGGTTCATGATTGTTAACAATTACAGCAGTAATAACGAACCAAGAGACGTGAAGTGTTTTGGAATTTTGGAAAAATGACGCATCTTGCTAGATACCACCATGTTTTTAAATTTGGCGAGCAAGCGAAGCGAGCTAGCCGAAAATTACAACTTTATTTGGAATACAAGACATGTTATTTCATTATAAAAATACATTATCGGACCACTATATGCCTATATGATATTTCAATTTAATATCTAGTCACCTCGCTGCCAGTGATTTTAAGCACATCCCTGGTCTACTGTTTTCTGTCCGAAACCACCATGTCTCTAACCATTACGAGCGAGTGAAGCGAGCGAGGAAGCACACTCTTTTTAGTAACCCCTTCAGTAAATTATATTATGAGCATATGAAACATCTAAATTATTCATTTGGTCACCTCATGCGCCCAATTGCCCCCATGCCCCCCCCCCTGTAGTTACGCCACATAAGAACCATAATAACAATGAAAATAATGATAATGTGACAATAATAATAATGATTAAAGAATCACTAGAAGAAGTAAAAGAAACAGAAAAGAAAAAGCTATTGAGGAATTGTATGGGCATTCTTCATGTTTGTATATCTATCTATCTATCAATCAGTCTATCTATCTATCTATCTATCTATCTATCTATCTATCTATCTATCTATCTATCTATATCTATCTATCTATCTAACTATCAGCTATATGTCCATCATTTTGTTGCATGGAACATAAACAACTATGATGAAAAAGAAGAATCACTAAAAGAAGTAAGCAACAGAAAAAGAAGGAGCGACTGAAAACGAGGAGGAAGAGGAACTCAGAGCAATCTGATTTTCATTTAAACTACCTACCTATCTATCTTTCCATCTATCTATATCACTATCTATTCATTAGATTAACATCCAGACAGTTGCCTCTGCATAAAGCGTAAATTCATTGAAGACTCAGATATCGGGGGGGGGGGGGGGGGGAGGGGGGGGAGGGGGGAGGGGGGAGGGCTGGGGGTGGGAAGTTCAACATTTCCTCCTCTTTCACAAACCTGAGATCTGCATTTGTATCTATATCTATTTATTCATTCATTTATTCATTTATGTATTCACTTATTTATTTTTTTATATAAACATATATTTATTTATTTACTTATTTATTTATTTATTTGTAGTATTTATTTTCCAGGCAAAGATAAGGACGTGCACACTCTAAATGAAACTAAATGTTAAATCACCATTGAAAGGGCCGAGGAGTGACTACTGGTAGATAAACACTTTGAACATGCTGGATTCAACACTATAAAGGCTGGAACCATATATATTTTATAGTGTTGAATCGGCACCGAGGTCAAAGTGTTAATCAACCATTTTTAAAATGTAGTCACTCCTCAACCCTTTAAATGGTGATTTAACATTTTAGTTTTGAAAGTGAAGGAAACAAGAAAGAAAGAGCCTATACCACCGACTGGCGGCTGAGGATGAGAAGGAAACAAGTTCCTATTGAAAGATTCTCCTTACTAGTCGGTGGTTCACAAACTCTGCCTAAAGTATCTGTCCATCCATCCATCTGTTTGTTCCATGAATGATACCGGATTCAATTTTGAATACTCTATAAAATACTCTTTAAATAATCTATCTGTCTATCTATCTATTTATCTATCTATCTATCTATCTATCTATCTATCTATCTATCTATCTATATCTGTCTGTCTGTCCATCTATCTATATCTACATGTATCTATCTATCTATCTATCTATCTATCTATCTATCCATCTATCCATCTTTCTGTTGTTTATCTATCTATACCCTTTTCTTTTATATACCTCACCATCCATCATGCTAGAAAATGTTTAAAGGAAAGTGTTCTCCTCCCCCCCCCGTTTTGTTGTTGTTTTGTTTTGTTTGATTTTAGTATGAAATAATTATCCCACGTGTTTCTTGCTATCTTTGTCTGTGATCTCAGTAATCATCCGAGGGACATACAATCGGGCCCTTTATCCAAAAGGCTGGAGTTCAGCATGACGAAAATATGGCAAAATCATCAAGAGCTGTAACATTGACCTGTCTATCGGATCATTTAGCGCAGACAGGTAGTATAGGAGGGGGTTGGGGGACTAGGGCGGTGCCGGATAGGAGGTTGGGTTAGGGAGGGGTTATAGAGAGGGACGAATGGTTTTGCTGTGATGATGCAAGAAAGAGGTACTTATTATGTCAGCAGTAGTGCTTATGTCTCGCCGTGTTTTCAACGGCAATTGATTGCTCGTATTTGCTGCGGTTTCTTGATCGAAATAATATAATTCTTTTGTTCTTTTGATCCTCCCGATAATCGAAGATTTACTGAATGACTTGACTGAAGATGTGACTTGGGGAGTCACAGGGGTGAATCGACCCCCATCTATATTGTAGATCTAGAGGTTTTTGTGATTTTCTAGAATATATGTACATGGGAATGATGGTAAATCGAGGTTAAATGATGACATGACATGAGGGTCTCTATGAAATTACTTCAAAGATCATAATATGCACTCGTGTTATTCTCATTTCATAATGTTCATATTACTAAATTGACCAGATTAATAAGTATTTTTAAACCCCATGATAAAATGGAGCCGTCCATTTTGTTGGAGGCGGGCCTCCAATTGTCACGTGACAGAGAAACATCAAAGGAAGCCGACTACGACTCTTATCAACACGAGTGAACGAACCAGCTAGCGCTGTGAAAATTCCTCGCTGAATTTATTTTTTGTACACAAATGTATGGTAGGGCAATGCATATCAGCATCACCCCGCGTTCTACGCCAGGCCGTAAGGATTAGCGTTTACGATCAAGCGGAGTTCGCGGATCTGGAGTTTTGAACAAACTGCCTATGCGATGAATATTTGGAAGACTATTAATGACTGAATTTGAGCTATTTTATCTCCGATTCTGCATGGCATTTCGGCTGGAGATTATCCAGACATGTGAGCACCATGGTGACCTGTAAAATATGGCTGTTATGTGCGTTTTTTGTGGGGATTTCTGCCAAAGATTCGGCCCTTACGAATGACGCGAGTAGGGCCCGTATTGATGTATTGCTATTCGAAACGGCCGTGAATGCCGAGTATACGACCAAGACTTACCATTTGACGGGGAACTTCTCGCCGGCTGGCGCGAAGATCGGTGCTGAGGGCGAAGTGCTGCAGGTAATTATCCCCAAACTTTACAAATGCAAATGACATATCTCATTCACCTTCAATTCGACCCTATTCTACACACTTCTTCAAGACTTAGAAAACATGTCAAAGATGTCATTTATGATCTAAAAAGTTTACTAAGTAAGGCTTCCTACCATTTAAGCCTAAACTAAACTATCTAACTCCATCATTCCATGAACTCTAATTTCTAAAAGAGGTCTAGAAATATATCATGTTTTATGATTGAAACTTGAATAAAAAGGGGAACAAATTGGGATAGAAACTTGTATTGGTCCTGGACTGGGTCTATATTTTTGTAGTGCTTACTTGATGATCCATTTTATAATACAGTTTAATGTTGATTGGATGCTCATTATTTTGTATGGGAAGTACTTTTCATCAAGCTTTTTGCTTTTTAAAATTTTTCCTTTTTCTTTGTCAATTCATTTTGTACAATCATTTTAAAATACTTCATAGTCTAACTTAGTTTTTATGATTGAAATAAATAAAGAATTGAATTAATCTAGACTGAAATATATGTCTCTATTTTGATAGCCTCTTATTTGGGTAGGGTCGGCACCTAATTGAGATGCCGACCCTATCCAAATAATATAAACAAGAGACAGAATTTTTGGTCTACAGTTGCAGTTAGTGTAAATCTAATGTTAGAATTGTTACCGCCACCGGTACTGAATTGAACCCAGTTGTGATCATTCTCCAAGTTCCAACTTCTCAAGCTTCTCTGTATTTATATTTTTAATTAGTCTATAAAAGTACAACCATCACCAGTAATGTTGATTTTACAACTAGATCTACATGTATATGAATTTATTATTCCCAAATTGGAATGTGTGAATTACATGAAGGCTAATTTTGAACGTCATTACACATTAATTGATTTTCTGAGTATTTATTCTTCATCCAGATACAAGGCTGAATGCAAGAATTTTTTACTGGGGAGGGGGGGGGGGCAAGGGTATTTATGTAAAATGTTTTAGGGAACATGTAAGGATGGAGCGAAGCAATTGAGCTGGTCACAGGACACTTTTGCTTTTTCAAAATTGAAATTGAAGGATCTGGTGCATACTTTGGGTGGATTTTAAAGAAAATTTTAGTAAAAAAAAGTAAGGCTTAAAATTTCAGGCTCTATTTTGTCAGAGAGACATGGTTAGGGTCAGGTAAATTTGCAATAAGGTTTTAGGTTTGGGTTAGGTTACTTACAGTTGTACATGTAGGTTACTACATGTAGGTTTATGCACGGCGTTTGGGCCAGAGTTAAAATTCAGTATCGGCAGCTTTGTGTCAGCAGCTCCCCAATCGTGGAACCATCTCCCCAAAGCAATAGAAGATTGTGAGACTCTTAATGATTTTAAAGCCAGAGCAAACTGGCGCCCTTGTATGGGATTTCGAAATAGCACCATCTCGGTCCTAAACTACTGATTTTGTCCCGTTTTTTTTCTCCCAGCATGCATCATTCTCATCAACGCGAGCTTTATTTTTGAGACACATCTGTACAAATGTATATGTATTCAGACTAAGGCAGTTCACAAGAAGCCAAGAAGGGCGTAATGTTTCTAAGACAGTCTCTCGTTGTGAGTAGCCTCAAGTTGGTACTATTATTTCAGAGCTTTATAAGCGCCAGTTCACTGTAGCTTCAAGGGCAAATGAAAACACATTTTTTGATGAATACTGTGAATACAAGTACCTTCTCCTGAATATGTATTTTATGCTCTCTAAGTTTACCTTGTAATCAATTTCAAATTGTAAAGCACTTTAACCACCCTTTGTGATGGATATGTTGCGCAGTATAAATGTCTCTATAGTATTTTTACCGGTATTACGTTGACGGCTCTTGAAACTCTCATACATGTACTTTACGTGTACATGTATGAGTTCAAGAATACCACTTGTCTATTGTCTGCAATCGCAAAGACAAATAGGGTTGCAATATGTTTCCTGTGTTTATTCAGCAAGCTTAAAGGCATTGGCTAACTTTGTGAGTAGCTGATTTAAAAAATTCTCAAACTAAGCTGAAACATATGTATGAGTACTTGTATTTGTACTCAAAAACCCTGAAACCAACCATAATTTGGAATGAAAAAGTGCAAGTTAGACGCAAACGGCGATTTTATTATCCTTCGTCTCACGAGACAATCACTAAGAGGACCACTTTGCTTGAATTTGAAAATGCCGTTATGTGCCTCCTGCCGCGTGATACGCCAATACACACAGTATGGTAAGGTGAGTCATACGCGCATGCGCACTCCTTATGTCTATTCTGTGCAACCGACCCTCGTATATTTTTCAAACATTGGTTCACGCTTTTGATATTTAAAGATACTTCCTGTGGATATTATACTTTGAAACTTTCAGACTGGTATTTTTTATAACCCTTATGTTTATCCCATTTTCAAGTAACAAAACAAGTTTTTTTTTAAATCATAACAATGTTAACCCATAGAAGTACAGAGCTTTTTAGAGGTCTAAATTAATCATCTTCAATCCTCAAATTGGCAACAAATATTATTTTTTCCACTCTTACATAATTTGAAAAAAATAAATATAGATATAACATGAACCAAAATGAATTATGACTGCAAAATGTAAGCTGAAACCGCCAATTTGAACACGAAAATGGTGATTATATTATATTCACTGCATTTCCAATTTACAGAGTTTAATGATTAGTTACATTTAAACTCCTCTAATTCGAAAATGCAACAACATTCTGCACTGGGAATGGACTCCAAACTTTCAGTGAATTTTTCTCTTTCGGCTCATATGTAGTGTGTAATGCCCAGCATTCTGGATCAGCAGATACTGCCAAAGCGTCTCCTAAAGGAGACACTGTACCTCTATGGGTTAACCAATGTCTTTGATATAATGATGATATAGAATGCACTAATTCCACATGACTAAGTGCTCAAGGCACAGTGGAGAAGAAAAAAAACTTACGCTAGTGCAAAAGTACATGAAACAGAAAGAAGGGGAAAAAAGAGGAACGACCGTGTGAAGGTAGATCAACTGGAAAGCAATTTTAAATAAGTGAGTTTTGAGGTCATTTTTAAAACAATCTACACATGAAATATAACAAATTTTTTGTGGCAATTGATTCCATAAATAAGGTCCAGCATGTGCAAATGACCGCTCTCCCATGATTTCTTAGTTTTTGGGAAAACAAGCAATTTAGAATCAGATAATCTTAAGCATCTGGGAGGATTATAATATTAGAATACTTGAGGACTAAAAAAAATAAATTAATAATTCATTAGACCAATAGCAAGACAGACAACCTTTTAGATTTTCAGCCCATAAGACCAAGTGTTGGTCTGATGATCCATAAGAAATGTTGTAAGAAGGCTTTGAGACTGAAAAGTTGGTCTGTAGGGTTGTCGGTCTTGTGTGTTATTGGTCTGATGGGCCAAGAAATGGTGAAAAAAGACTTTCCTTTTCTGATACTGTTGTAAGCTACTGTGGAATCTTACATGCTGAAATTAAAATGAAAGAAAAAGGGTCATTTACCTGTGAACGTGAAAATACTAACAAATTTTAAAAAAGACAAATGCAATATATGATTTCATAACACACAAATCTATTGGGCATTTTATATATTTTTATTGTTAAAAATCCCAGGCAATTTAGAATGTTTTTAAGGGTGTTTAAAATGTGCAAACCTTGCACAAACCTACATTTCATTTATACCTGTGTATGATAAAGATGTCTTGTGGCTCACGTTAGCAAAAGTTTGTAATGAAATTAAAAAAGAAAAAGAAGTATTTAAAAAAAGCAGTTGCTCTACAAGTTCACCCAAGGAAAAAAAAAAGTTGATATACGTTGTAGATCACTCATGTTGAAAATAATTAATATTACATCTGGTAGTAAATTCGCATACTGCACACATGTACACCACGGTATTAATTTCTCTACCTTAAAAAAGAAAGAGAATATTAATAATATACTATCCTTGGATTCGTCATATTCTTCAATGAAAATATAAATCCTTTCTTTTATTAATCTACCTGCATACCTGCAGGATATACATGTACTCATACCGTGTTTACACAGTGACTCGGCTCGGGGGTTCAACACACGACCCGTGCTCAACACGGCAATTTTATGTTGTGTAAATGTGATCAGTGTGATCCGCGAGCCGTGTCGAACACCGCTTTTTTGATCTGCCAGAATCGTAGGTTTCAACCCGCGAGCCGAGTCAGACTCGTCTATTTTTTTGTGTGTAAACAGAAAGCCGTGTCAAACCCCTATGACCCGTAGGTCAAACACGGAATAGCCGCATCCGGTATCGTGCAAGATAGCTCTCTTGTCCGTGCTATGCCCCTGCCTTTGCTCGATTTCCTTAGGTAAAAAAATACTCTTTTTAGGGATCGTGAAATTCTACTCTTGCTCGAAAAATTGTTTGTATGGTATATCACTGTTTGGTATGATCCTTGCATTACTTATTCTTCTATATATTTAATATAGTGCTGCCACCACGGCAGTTTTATAACTAACGTAACTCAGCCTCACTCTCGTTGTTGTGAACGTTGTGGAAAAATGTAGTCGGAGGCAAATTTCCCACATTTGTGACGTTAATTCTACTTTCATTCGTGATCCGCGGGCCGTGTCAAACTCGCCTTTTTCGTTTCGGTATAAACACGATCACAGTTGCCCTTTTTGCAGCATTCGACCCTGCTTGAGGATTCAACACTCGAGCCGAGTCACTGTGTAAACACGGTATCAGAGGACACAGAATAGAGTTTGGAGTGATATCCAAGTTATGGTCAATTACACTGTACGTCTGAATCGTATGATAACGTAATCAACGTGCCTTGTGATATCTTCTGACATTCTGCCTGGAACTGCCTGCACAGCTGAATTAAGAGTCAAAAATATTTCACCATAAATTACCCGAGCTTTCTATAGAGAGACATTAAAGTTCAATCAATTGTAGTATATTGAGGTGCACTAAGTCTCGAATTGTGATCTTAACTGCTCGTTCACAAAAAGTGTTTGTGCAGTTCCTGCCACAGAGCAAATACACAAAGTGGTTGATTCATTTGTCAGAATTATTTCTTCTTTATTGAGGCGGCATAACATTTCTTCATCTATAATTCCCCACTGATGATCAATTGTAGATAGCATAGATTGATTGCTATCTCTGGCTAACACCCCCAAACAAATTGATCTTCCACCATGTGGTTGAAACCTTTTTTTTTTTTCGCTTTAATGAAACTCTCGGTGCAGCCTGACATAATTTGACAAATCATTTATTATTGGCTGAATAGAGGCAAATACGAAACATCGCATGGCTCTTATTAGATTTATCAGAGGGATAGCAATTTATTCTCGTTCTGTTCCGGTATGAAACATCGCATGAAAACGTCGCATTTTTCCTTCCCTCTTTTCATAGTTGCAGGCCCTTTTGACTGTACTTGTCGGCATGCTTTTGTGAAGTGGAGCCTGGCAGACTATCGGCTTTGCTGTGAGCAATGATGCTCATCAGTTTCTTCCTTAAATGGAGTAGCATTATGTAGTGGCAGTGAGGCGGCTGTGCTTGCTTTCCCATTATAATTATGGCCCATTATGTTGGGCCAGAAAAGGCAGCAGTCATGCATGTCACTGTGTCGGTGTTCGTCTTTGGAGTCAGATAGCTCCAGCAGACGTGGGCCCAATGAGGGATAATATCATCAATTTGAGCCATAATTAGAAGAGTCCTGATTTTCCTTTCATTATTCATGATATCATATTTTTTGTCAATTGGGCTTTGCTGGGGTTAGTTGGTGTGGAGGCATTTTAATTGAAATAGGGGTGAACAGCTTGAGAGTGTGACCTTGATGGTTTGTGGCTCATCCTTTGATTATCTCCCCTATTCTTTCTCTCTCTTTCTTTTTCACAGTCTCTTTCTCTCTATTCTGGATTAAAGCTTTTTACACAGATTGAAGATTCACATTATTTATTGATTGCTAGTACAGTTGTATGTTCTCTATAAGTACTAGTAGGCATGTCTGGAATTTGGACATTGCCTTTTTTTTCATGAAGAGTGGTTTATACATAAGTATAATTTATTGGAAGTACCTAGTACCAGGGAAAAAAATACACGGGGGCTCGGGGCGAATTCGGGTGGGCTCAAAGAGTAGCCCAGGAAAAAAAATAATTAATTTTTTCCCTGCCTAGTACATTTCTTGTGCTGTCATGATGAAAATTCATGTAGTACAGGATGCATGATTAATGTATATTTTCTTTATTCATTGCATAACAATATTAATATTTTAATTTTGATTTGTACTTTAGTGTTTGTAACTTAGACTATATTCTAGGTCCATTAGTTTTACTCACTATGTTTCTCTTTTTTTTACTTTGAAAATGACAAAAATGAGAAGGCAGTGCACCCCTGTTTTCAGCTACATTTATTTGTCCACTGTAGAATTTATGCACGAACTGAAAAAATGGGATTTAATGGGGTCAAATAGGGAGTAATAAAAATGGCAATTATTGGTCATAATACCTTGTTGTACCAATATTAGTGTAGTGTGGTTGAGATAATTTTGCTATGAATTGCTTTGGGAATGCCAACTGAAGGTTCATCTTGGTTACATAGGATGAGCAATACACTGTTGGGAAATGTTTTTCTTTGCAAAGCTTTTGACTGCCTAATTTTATTTAGTGAGTGCATTGGCAGGCTTTGTTTCTCTGTCCTTGCCTCTGTTCCCTTGCTTCAGTTATTACCCATGCAGTCGTCACTGTAATCATCTCTTTGAATTAGATATACTGTAGTTCCATCCCATTCAAGATAGAGATGATCCAGAGTTTTATCAAATTCATAGGGACATCTCCGACCTTATCGAGACCAGAGACTATTGTGCTATTGTGAAAAAAATTTAAAAGAGTTTAAATTGTTGTAGAAATAGAAGTATGGAAAGATTCACATTTTCTCCTACTGATTTCCAGCACTGTTGTTATTGTTATATTGTCCTGATTGATCTATTACAGGAATTTACAAAAGCATTTCATTTTAATACTTCTAAAATTTAGTAACATTTGGTCTACGTGTACAGTATCGTTTAGGCCTACTAGTGAAATTGAATGGCAATGCCCCTGATGTGATGGGGTGGGCAATGCAACAGAAAGGTAAGTCAATAAGTTTTGTTTTGGAGGCCTACTTCCAAAATTCATTTAGCAAAATCATTTTATTTGATTTTGGAATCATCATACTGTCTTGGTCTCTCCAATAAGTAGTGTCCAAAGCAATTTCATTTTTGACTCAGCCAACCTTTGAAAATACAGGCACAGCCCTTGATGCTCAAAATAAGATTTTTCAAACTAGAAATTATGAATGTTGGTCAATATACACATGCAGTGTACAGGTACTATATTTTCGTTTGTGCCTGTGTATGATCGTGAAATGGAAAAGATTCATGCATAAACTCAAATGACCTCTAGTAAGCTGTGGGTATGCCAGATAATCCACCCAATTGGATAGTCATTGGTATTTATATGCTGGATTTCCTTGGCCCATTTACATCGACATGGTAAAAGGTATAGCACTACGTGTTTTGATACTTTTTTTTCTTCAAGATATATCTTTATTCAATTCTTTCTCTGACTTTACAACATAACAGAAAATATACATATTCATATAAACAACGGAATCAAATAAACATGATTATACTGATAGTAATATAAAGGACATAATGTCATAATATAAGTTTACAGCAAAATAATATTCCATCTGTTATCAAAGGAAATGAATTTATTTTTCTTAACATATATGTACTGTTCAAGAGAGCGATAATATCTTAACATGCTTTTGAAGGAGTTAATTGACAATACATTATTTTTGCATTTGGAGGAAAATATATAATATTTGGCATATAAGATTACGAAATTAGATTGAATTGCGGCATTTCCGTAAAATCCAAACAAGAAATTGTTTTTACTCAAAATAACTTTATCATCTAAAATGAAATGTTGGACGTCCACAATAAACCTTTTGATGATTGGGCAGTCCCAAAATAAATGTTCTATACTTTCTTCAGATTCATAACAAAATGAGCATAAATCAGAATTCGAAATGTTTAATGTTTTAAGGTACTTCTTTACACCAAGTATATGGTGAATTAACCAAACTGAAAATAACGGATATGTGGTGATAAACATGCCCTGATAAAAGGCTGATAGGAACCATAAATATTTTCACCCAGTCTAAGTTTGGAGTATTCAACAGACAATTCCACTTATCTACTGATTTAGGGGGTTTAAAAATTTGTTCAACTATTACATGTAATCTATGAATATACCGACAGGCTTTCGTCACCTTCATTATATTTTTAATCATTGTCTCTTGAGATGTTAGGAAACCTTCTTCACTTTCAGGGATATTTTTTTCCAATAAACGGGAATAGCTGTTTTAAAGGAATAAAATTCTACAAAATTGCATTCAAATTTGTATTTCTTTTGATACTTGTAAAAGCTACTGGTATATTTCATACACTGCATTGTACATGTAGATAGCTTGCATATTGCAATGTACAAGGAAAGAATGAACAAGAAAAAAACTGAAAAATAGCTCACTATGATTCAGGATGGTGCTAAAAATATGAATTTTTGCTCATATTTCAAAATAAACATATACTGAAGTTGACTTTAATAAATTACATGCGTGTAGATTGTTTTTACACTATTTTGTACTTGAATTTGGTGTTTTGCTGTAAAGCTCATGTTTGTGCACTTGCCATGGCAAAAGTATTGCAGTAATGTGCAATGTGCATTTCTGCCAGTGCTGAAATTTACCTACCGTACATAATTTTTAACGAAAATATACATACTAGAGAAATAGCAGAAATTTAATAGTATGAAATGAACAACAAATGTTACCAGCAGGTATATTGACACAATTAAAGTCAGGATTTTCAGAGATTGTAAAATGAAAAAATGATATTGTGTAGGAGGAGAATAAAGTGGGTCAGACATGTACTTGTATCTGGCTATCTGCAGGGGTCCTTCACCCCTTTGTATCCCTTTGCGATTGTATTCTTGTGTTCCAGTAAGGTTATTGACCTCAAATACATGTACGGTACATATAGTGTTCTATGGATGATCAATGGAGTGGTGTGTCCAAGATTTTATAACCTTATTGTGAATAGGGTTTATCTTACTTTTAATCTATGTTCTTTTGTATCTCTCTACATGAGTGTAGCATGCAGCATTACATTGTACAAGTTGGGTTTTTATGATCAGCAATCAAATGCTGTCCTATAATGAAATTTTATTCTCTTATTTTCCCTGCTAATCTCTTTCCTCTCTATTCTGCAATAATATCTAGTGTAAAAATCATTTTGGCACACACTTAAAAAAAACTCATTAGGCATTTGCATTTATTTATGAAAGCAAACTTTTTCCTTAGTTATGAAGGTCACTACAAAAATTGAAAATGCACTCTTTTTTTCTTTATACCAAAACTGACCACTGATTTCATCATAAACCTGTCTACATGTACATTTTTTTATTCAATTCAATTCAATTCAATTCAATTCAATTCACTTTATTCACATCCATAAAAAACCAAAGTATATACAATACATAAACATTGCAAAAGGTGTAAAATGAAAGAACATGATTATGAAATAAGACAAAAGATCAAAATGTAGTGGACGTAGGAGATCGGCAAAGGCCAAAGACCTGTAGAGGCTGATCCCCTTTATGTCTACATTTTAACAACAAAACAATAACATGACAAGACACATTAAGGCAGAACAAAACAAAACGGATGAACCAACATGACAAAAAAAAAGTATTACCACACCCCCCCCCCCCCTCTCTTTCTCTCTTGAACATGTACATGTGCATGTACATGTACATAATGTAGCAGTCTTTCTAGTACAGGTACATGATTCCAAAAGGAGCTAAATCCATTTTTGACCAAAATTGATTTTTTTAAGTTAAATATGTGCATCTCAGACATGGGAATCAAATGCATTATCGTATTTAAAAAAAAAAAATTTGAAGGTTGAAAAAAAATTGTTACAAATTTAGATTTCATTCCTAAAGGAGCTAAATCCAAAACGGTTTCATTCCAAAAGGAGCTAAATCCACTATGGTCATTTAGGATTTGTTCATTAAACCACAATACCTAAAGCTATGCATTCAGATTTTTAAGCACATATTTTGGCTAGCAGTCTACATCATCAGTGCAAAATTTTGGCATGAGTAAGCAAGTTCAACTATTTTTATGTTATGCATAATTTTGGATTTAGCTCCTTTTGGAATGAAACATTGAAAAAATTCCTGTCTTGAGGAAAGATGGGAAATTCAATAAAAAATAAAAAATTCAATTCTCAACAAATAAACATCAGAAAAGATGTAAAATGTTCTCTGCCAGCAATATTGATGTGTTTCATGTTGAATTTCAATTGTTAAACATGTTTCAATGTGCAGAAATTGACATTCGACTAAGGTTTCATTTCCAAAAGGAGCTAAATCCATAAAAATTTTAATTTAAAAAATTCATTAAAATTCAAAAAGACCAGGTAGATTTTTTCTAATCTTATATTACTGGTCCAGTCTGACCCCTTAAAAACCGATAACAATATAAAGATACGTGGGTAAAGGGAAAGTGGAGAAATAGAAAAGCGTGATTTACTCGGAAGTAGCTAGAGTGGATTTAGCTCCTTTTGGAATGAAACTCTTCATATATTCTCCCCTGTTGCCTTCATCTATCTACAAGTACATGTACATGTACATGCATATCCTTTTGTACATTCTTCTTTTGCATCCTTGTCTTTCTCTCACGACCCTGTCAATCTTTCAATCTATTATCAGTGTTGTTAAGGATTAACACTTAAACTGAATGGGTTTAGTATAAATAGGATGTTAATGCCTTATTAAGATGGATTAGACTTACATGTATTGTAAAGTGAGTGAATAGACTCTTAGTCTTAGCAGGCTAAATGTATGGGAAGTTTAAGTGTTCCCATCACCAAAAGACATTTTCATAGCTTCAATCATTGGTTCTGTCATCTACATGTACATGGCCAAATTGTGCAAATTATGTATGAATGATGCGATTCCCTGGAAGATGGTCAAAAACCAGCAATGCAGACTGTGTAAATGTACAATCTGCCCAATGCAAATTTGCATGAATTATCAAAAACCCAGCATTACTCCATTAGGTTTTAATAGGCGGATGTGTATCAGTCTGTGCATTGATTTGATTAAAGCAGGTCATTGCAATGAACATGTTTTCTTTATGAATGTTCATTCCTACGTCGTGAAAATGTTCTTCTTTTTAGCAGGTTGAGCAGATAGTGAATATCACAGAAATTCTTGGCATGACATTTTACCCTTATTATTTTAGAATGACCAGTTCTGTTGCACAATGTGTATTAGTGATAAGAAAAGGGTTACCATTACTCCATTTCTGGAACTGAGGCTAAAATCAACTGTGAAATAATTCAAAACCTTACTGTATCATTATACATGTACATGTATAAGTTGTCCTATATAGGGGAAATTTATCAAGCCAGAGCATAACCTAAACATGAATGTAGAAAATACGAGAAATTTTAATATCGTGGAATGCTTCCAGCATCCATGGTTGTACCTTGCTCTTTTCCCCTCATTTTCCCCATCCTTTTCTGTTACTGTGGCAAGAGAAAGATAGTGTAGCGTTGATGGGTACTGTAATGTGCAATTTGAGCATTGATTAGGCAGGCATTTCAGCCATAATGGCTGGCTTGCTGGCCGTAGGGGTTGGTCATGCAGCAATGCGAGAAGAGCGTCTCGGAGGCTAGATTCCCATGGTCAACTAACGACCCTGCAGGCAGCTTTCTTACTTGCATGTTGCATTCACACTTGTATCTCTGTTCAGGCATATGGTCAATGAACGACCTTTCGGGCAGCTTTCTCATGTAGATGCTGCGTTCACATCAGCAGCTGAAGAGCAGCTTATCAATGAGATCCCCATAGTCAACTAATGATCCTTCAGGCAGTTTTCTCATATGCATAGTGTGTTCACACCTGTCCCTTCATTCCTACTGTAAATGTTAATGCATTGCAAACTGGCTGCATTTTAAAACTTGTTTGAGTGGGAATGATACATTGAAAATTTTGAGCCCCCCTGCTAAAGAAAATGATTTTGACCTTACAAATTTTTGAGGGGAAGTTATGTATTTTCAAGGCTTCTGTTAAAGTCAAAATTGTTTTCTCTATCATATTCTGTGGTTTTATGCAACAGTTTGAATGGTTTCTCTTTACTTTGTGGAGTTTTCAGGAACCCAAGCCCATTTTGAGGGGAGGGGGGGGGGGATGCCCGGGGGGGTCACTCTCCACATGACCTGCTACCCACCCGTGTCCGACAACCTCAGAAATGCACCCTAAATGGCGTAACCTATTAACCAAATTTGCAACCCTAAATGGCGTAACCCTTGAAAAAAAGCCACCCTAAGTGGCGTGAACAGGGAATTCCCCGAATTTGATACCCTAAGTGGCGTAAACATTGAAATCGATTAATTTGATACCTATATAGAGGCCCTATCTCACCAACAGAGACGTCTCTGAGACAAGTTTCAAAATAATTATAATGGAGCATTTGCAGGATCATGCACCTGACTTGGACCAGGAGGAATGTCAGCATGCATTCAGTTACGCGGTTTCTAAAGGGGGTCAAACATCATCAGGTAGAGTCGCGGAGACGTCTCTGCATTCTGCAACATCTCATCAGTCTTTCTGGTCTCCTCCTGATCTCCAAGACGTCTCTGAGATGGCTCAGAGACGTCTCGGAGATATTGCAGAGACGTCTCAGCAGTCACGGATATAATTAGTCTCCGCAACTAATGGATACATCTCGAAGATGTCGCGGAGACTTTGCAGAGACTGTAAAAAGTCTCCCCCCCCCCCCCCAAAAAAAAAAAAAAAAAAAAAAAAAAAATCAAGCATGTTCGAATTTCTTGCGACGCCTCAGAGACTCCATATTTTGCTCATTTCTGTTTTAAAATGCTGTTCAAATTTATCTCCTTTTATTGAAACAGTAAAATTTCTAGGGTGGACTTACCCTTTTTAAGTCTGAGAACAAAAATTTTACTCATGTGATTTTTGCACCTATCATTTGTGGTTATATAATTCATTAAGCTGAAATATATTACTAGTCTAAAATGCATTTTGTTTTTGCATTGAACTGTACACAAAGAAAAGTCAAGCTATCACTCCCGTGAGTGGGTCAATCAAGGACAGGATAGATCTACATGTAAGTAACGCTAGGCCACTACTGACTTGAATTCAAAAACACAACACAATTAACAGTATATGGGGCTAGCCTCTAGGAATAACAACACGAAAGAAAACCAGTTAACACTGGTTAAAGTACACACGAGTAAAACTTTTTCTCAGACTTGATATATTTACTCACCAATAAACAGCTCTTCTATGGTAATAAAATTTCCGTCAAATGAAACTCACGATGCCATAATAATGTGTTTTGAGACGTTTGGAAAATGCTAGATATAAAAAAAGAAATTGTGGAACTTGAGAGTACTTCTAAGTGTTTCCGGTGTCTGTGGTCGGCTTCCAACGAGGGCACTGATGCTTTATCCATTTTTTAAAATATCGATGGTGCAAATGCATGCCGTGCAGCCGAGCATAGCATAGTCCCTTCAAACAGGCACGGAATGGTTGCATTAGAATCGATGATTAGCATAGCCATAGCATAGCATCCTCTGCGTAACGCGTGCTGCCTAGTATAGAGCCGGGTGTAAGAGACTAGCTTTGGGGACTGTCGACTGTACTCTCATAAGTACTGGCCGCGCCGGCGTGTGCGAGGATTATTTTGTATCCCTATGGTGCTAATGGCGTAGGTATGTTCAAATTTGCCTATATTTGCAACCCTAAATGGCGTAGATTAAAATTGCACCCCTAAGTGGCGTAATCTGCATAACCAAATTAGCAACCCTAAATGGCGTGAAAGAGTGAGAAAAGGCTACCCTAAACGGCGATTTACCAGCGAATGGTGCTGAAAAGCAACCCTTTTTGCCAAAGACGTCGACGACGCCTGAGTGCCTGAAACGGGACCCTTTTCGACGCTTTTTCTGGACGCGGGTGCGTAGCAGGCCATGTGGAGAGTGACCCCCCCGGGGGGGGATGATCCAAGTACTTTGCCCTTATCAATTCCTTTCATTTCACTTCAAAATGAAGTGTTCTTTATTCATTTTTCATAATGGCTGCTGGTCATGTTAGTACATGTACAACTGTTCATGTTTTGCACATATACAGTACATGTAGGCATTGCATATGGAGGCCTCACCTCCTGTGGTAAAGTTTAAAGAATTCCAGCTCAGTTTTGTACTTCTAAGGGCACAGAGTCAATTGAAAGATCAGAGGAAGGGAGTGCTAAAATGTTTCTGAGGAGGTCAGTCATTTAAAATGCCACATTACAAAAAAATTGAAATACATGTAACATGGTTTTGCATTCTGATTTCTGCTACACTCATTAGAAAATAAATGTCGGTGCTTGGCCCAATACATGAATATTGAAATCGAGACAACATTTTCGTAATTACATACATGTGTGCGGTTGAACGATGTATGGAATATCACTTTTCACTTGTTTTATTATGAACTGCATTCCTGCAGACTGGCGCGAAACACAAGAAAATATGTTTTACATATGTAGTTTCCACTTGGAAATGTTCTATGGAGTAGTTGAGAAATTCTTGATGGTGTCTCATTGAGCATTTTGGTACCGTTCATATCAGTATTACTACATTTCCTACGCTAGATTACCGGTAAATCTAAAAAAATGTCCTTAAAATCCTAACAGTCACATACATGTACACTGCCCCCAAACTCAGTAGATGTCAAGAATAATTTCCATAAGTACACTGTATTTTGCATTCCCATTTTTTGCTTCTTATCACATTCAGGACTCTGCACTTTCAAGCAGATAGCACAGAGCTGCCACTAATGCTCAGTTCTTTTAATAAAATTTCCACTTCCAGTTATGCCAGTAAACTAGTCCCAAAGTGGCATAAAGTTCCCTGATGCTTAAGAAAATACTTTTATTTTACTTTGAGTTATTTAGTTATTTATTTTTTATTTTCATTTTTATTCATCATTATTATTATTATTCTTTTATTTATTTATTTATTTATTTTTTTTTTTTGGGGGGGGGGGGGGTAAAGATGGTGCCATCACCCCCTCCCTCCTCCTTAGCCTTGTATTTCATGTATTTCTTGATCAGATTATTTACCCCAACATTTACCCCAACTAACATGTAGCAGGAGTGGGAGGGTGGGAAAGCGGCACGGTAAAGCGTGAGTGTGGACGCAGCCCTGTTATGATGAGCTTACCATGCACCCGTCATCTTGTCTCCTCTCTCCTGCTCCTCTGCGTCGCCGCCATGGCTTCGGTCCGATGATCAACGCCTAAGTCAAGAACACTATCTAGTCATTGGGGGATTTGGCCGCGTCAATCTCAACATCTTGAATTTCAGCTGGCTGCAGAGCCCTCCTCTATTCAAACTCTGATGATTTTATAATGCTTGCAATTTACAGTGGTGGATTGGGCCTAGGAAAAGTTCTTTTTGTTGTTATGCTTGTCTTAAAATGGCATGTTCTTGCCAAAGCATTGTATGCAGGCCTTGGTACTTGTAGTATTGCATAAACTCATATTCACCTGTCTTGAGAACACTGGTATATTGCTGAAGGATGCAACTCTAATACAAGAGATTCTTGCTTAGATCCTTGTTCAGTGCATACATGTATATCCTTCGACAAGGTGTTTTTGTCCTTCTTAACTTAGGGGTATTTCAACTTTACTATAGGTTCTTGGTGCTTTGGATGATGATACCGAGGAGTTATTAGTAGACCTAATAACTCATAGATGATACACTTTACTTGTAGTATTCAGTACTGATGAGGCAACCCCTTGGTAGCTACATGTACAGGTACTTCTATGACATAAAATAGAACACTTAAGTGATTAATTTGCTGCTTGTACATATTATAAAAAACAAACAAACAAACAAACATTTAAGCATTCAACCAGTTTGTTACTGAGCTGGAGATGATTTACTCAAGGGTCTACAGAAAATGTGTATTGTTGTAACCTGTACCCAAAATCAGATTGTGTTCAAAATATTGTAGAATGAATTTTAGCAAGTTGATTGATATGCCCAAGATAACATTGTATGGAAGCTACATGTATGAGATATCCATGTGGAATGAATGAAAATCAAACTGGTTTCAAAATGAAAGGTACATGTATAAGTCCCATATATACCTTTCATGTACAGTGATGTACAGTTAGTTTGAATTTATTTGTAGATGCAATGTCCGAAATGGACATTTTAGTGAAATGAATTGTAGTGTTAGTAATATGGATATTACAAAAAACCCAAAACGGCACTGTAGCTCAAGAATGGTTTAGTCTTACTAAACAATAATCAAAGAAACATAAATCTTACATACATGTACATGTAATGACAGATGCTTGTGTGTTGGAGAATAGACTGGACTGGTTTTGAAATCAGTGCACATCAGGGAAAAAAATTCACGGGGGCGGCGGGCGAATTCGCCCCGGAAACGCCTGAAAGAGCTCCCGAAACGGGCCGAAAAAATGATTTCGGGGGCGACGGAAAATTAGAAAATCGCCCCCGAAAGTTCTTGGTTGGAATCGAGCAAGTCCGTTCCTGAACCGATCGCGTTTTGGAGGAAAGTTTCAGCACTGTTGGAAAGCTCTGATGAAGCACATGGCACATGGCACATGCGCTTGATCATGCGTTCTCCCGTCAGTTGCATGAAATCTTTCCCGCCAATGTGATTAGGATTGCCCATGGCATTAACTTTGGGAGCAATGATACAGCCAAGCTCTTGGTGAAAGCTTTTTTGGCTCAATTATTCAATGGGTGTGCTACAGCTTTATTCAAAACTTAATATATATCTTTCATGGTTAGTATTTTTCAAATCACGTGTAAGGAGACACTCATGAATATTCAAGTTAGATATGAATATTTATGAGCTTCAGATATGAATATCTATCACCTTCAGATATTGTGAATATTTATAAGCACCTCCACATACGTGTGGTGCTATAGTTACAACTTTAGATAAAAAATGATATACATCTTTATTGGTTAGTGATTGCACAATCAGCTAGGTAGATGATGCTCATAAATATTCACACCAGATATGAATATTTATGAGCACTCCTACATGTACATAGAAATGGATCATTCTTGCAATAACTCAGTAACCATATGATGGATCAACTTCAAGCTTGGCTCATGTATGCATATGGGAGGGATAATGGTCGATCAAATTTTTGGGTCTCAAGGTCAAAGGTCAAAGGTCATAGAGGTCATGTAGATAGAAATGTATTGTTGTTGCAATAACTCAATAACCATTTGACAGATCAACTTCAAAATTGCATCATGTATGTATATGGGAGGGACAATGTCTGAATAAATTTGGGGAACTCAAGGTCAAAGGTCAAAGGTCATAAATGTCAATTTGTACATAGAAATGGTTCGTTCTTGCGATAACTTAGTAACCTTTTGACGGATCAACTTCAAACTTGGCTCATGGATGCATATGGGAAGGACAATGACCTGATTAGATTTTGGGGACTCAAGGTCAAAGGCCAAAGGGTGATAGAGGTCATTATACATGAAACTTGCTTGTTCTTGTGATAAATCAACAAATCTGTGAAGTTTAACTTCAAACTAGTCCCCGAAAATAGTAGCTCCCGAAATGGGAAAAGTAGCCCCCGAAAGTTGAAAAAGTAGCCCCCGAAAAATTGTATAAAACTCGAAATGGAGCCCCCGAAATAAAAAAAAAAAATTTTTTCCCTGGTGCACATTTAGTGAAAAATGCAAAGTCGAGATATCAGTGATCCTTTGTGGAAATGTACATTCACTACAGCAGGTAATCTACACCCTCTTGGGAAGAGAAATTTGATTAAACCACTCTTCTTTCGTGTCTAGTGAGATAAATGCACTTTCATGTTCATGTACATCCATGTTTCTCCCTTTAAGTCCGACGACCGATCGACCACGCAGAGCAACTTTGGCAATATTATCGCTAGCCACCTTGCCTCCAGCGTCGGCCGCGGTGTTTAGATTATGATGTGCCTTGGTCATGCGTAAGCTGCACAGCCCCCCTCGACATCAAAGAGAACGGCGCAGGGGAATTATTATTCATCATCCGCCATACAAGGATTATTGCTCCTTGGTTATGTGTTCTCCAAAACATTTGATTAGCAAGGCCCCCGGGTGCAGTCAGTCCATGAGATGTGCCGAAGATAAATGTATTAAGGATCATTTTCATTCGCATTGTGGGGAAATGGTGAGAGGATAGAGTGCAGAAAGGAAATCATTTTTGATGCTTTGGATGACATAGAAAAGAAATGAATCATTTCAGATATTACTACCAGTTTGTTTTCAATCTATGCTAATTTCACCTTTGTGTTGTACATGTAACATTGGGACTAATTAAATATTTAGAGTGGGGGATGTGTTTGTAAACTAAACTAGTTTTTATAAAGATTTATCCAGATTTTATGGAACTGACATAGAACATTGCTATTATTCAAAAGCTTCTTTGCCTGATCTACCAACAATTTGTTTATTTTAGAATTTAGATGAATTCCATTCTTTCAGATGATGAAAATGTAGCAGGTGTGCTGTTCCGAAATTTCCATCAATTTAAAAGTTGACACATTGAGTAAACTGGCATAGATTTATATGTTGTATTTTTTGAAGACGAGTTTGAGGTAAATCTCATGCTACATTGTAGGATGCCTAGCAGGAAGGTGCAGTAACTTCCGGCGGTTGTGCCGTGATCAACTCTGGTCTTGTAACTAGCAGGACCTTGGTTCAAAACCAAGCAGATGTGCTTGTGTCCTTTGGTAAGGCAATGATCTTCACATCTCCCTTGGAGAGAAACTAAAGGGGTAGGTCCCCCGGTTGCTTACTCCAAAGTGTACATACTTTCTTAGCATCCAGTCAAATACTCTATGTCAACACCAAAGCATATACCATGAAGCCTTGAGAGGAGCCTAACTTTGCCAGTCTGTGGCTGTTTCAGGGCAGTGCAGGGCCTATGATAGTCTCTTAGTTCAGACACTGATATGCGTTTTTGACCGAAAAGGGTTTGTGCCTGCAAAACTACCTCCCGATTTGTAAGTGGAGGATCAAGACTCCATAAGAAGAACGTCCTGATGTAAACTTTGCATCAAGGATACTTGGGTGTGATATTTCATAGTTATGTTATGGTAGATGTAAATCTGTACCTGTGGTGACTGATATGATGTTAGTACAGTTACCCTTTCACCCAGCTACAGCTATGCTATACTGATATACTCCTGCTTCTTTCTACCCATATGCTGTATAAATAATCAAATATTATAGTAACCCATAGACGTACAGTGTCTCCTTTAGGAGATGCTTTGGCAGTATCTATCTGTTGGTCCAGAATGCTGGGCATGACACATTATACATGAGTAGAATGAGAAAAATTTGCTGAAAATTTTGAGTCCATTTTCAATGTAGTATGATGTTGCGTTTTTTTAATTAGAGCAGCTTAAATGTAACTAATCATTAAAGTCTTTAAATTGGCAACGCAGTGAATATTATATAATCCCTATTTCCGTGTTCAAATTGGCATTTTCCACTTAAATTTTACAATCATAATTCATTTTGGTTCATGTTTTATCTATATTTATTTTTTTTTCAAACTATGTTAGAGTGGAAAAAATAATAGTTGTTGCCAATTTGAGGATTGAAGATGATTAATTTAGACCTCTGAAAAGCTCTGTACTTCTTTGGGTTCAAACAAGGATAGAATGAGACTTGAAAAAATCAGATAATCCTGCTTTTGAACTAGCTTTGGAGTAAAGGAGTCTTCCTGATGCTTTAAGAGTAAAACCATTCATTTTTTTTTTACTTATTCTTTGGAATATTGTTGTAAATTTGATAAATGATAGTTTTATATAAACATTCTGTCATTGAAAATTGAAATTGGCTTATTTCTCTTCAAATTCTGAAACAATGCTGTGCAAATGTGGGCTACTACCTTTAAGAGTTATTGAATTTTCAGAGAAATGTTTCAAAGTTCATACATGTATGTTTTTGGTGATTCGAGCTGTGCTGTAGGTTTAGGGAGGAAGTCAGCAAGATGAAGTACATAAGATTACAGTTCACAAACGTACCAGTATGATATAATGAATTTTCCCATTTCACTAAGCATTTCCCGTTTCCTGAGCTACCCATCCCAGCTTCTGTAAACTACCAGGCACCTAATCCAACTTCCAAAGCAAAGAAAAAGAAGAAGAAGAAAGAAGTTGAATTTGTGCTTTTCTCTAGTTTGTTTGTAGTCTGCAAGCCCAGACCCTCTTTCGGCACTCAAACAATTCCGCAAAGCATTGAGTGTAGTTGCAAACTAAGCCTAATATTGCTAGTGTTTGTTGTTAGATTAAGAGCCGCTATATTAAAGGTGTTGGCTAACTATGTGAGCAGCTGATTTAAAAAATTCTCAAACTAAGATGAAACATGTGTATGAGTACTTGTATTTGTACTAAAAAACCCTGAAACCAACCAGAATTCGGAATGAAAAACTGTAATTGCAAACCGCAATTTAATTATTTGTCGTCTCGAGAGATAATAAATAAGAGGACCGTTTTGCTCAAATTAAAAAATATCGTTATCTGCCTTACGCCGCGTGATACGCCAATACACACAGTACGGTCCGCGCATGCGCACTCCTTGCGTCTGGTCTGTGCAACCGACCCTCGTATATTTTTCAAACATTGGTTCACATTTCTAATATTTAAAAATACTTCCTGTGGATATCATACTCTGAAACTTTCAGACTGTTATTTTTACACTATAACCCTTATGTTTATCCCATTTTCTAGTAACAAAATGAGATTTTTTTAAAAAAGTCATAACAGTGTTAACCAATGTCTTGGTTAACTTATTGTAGTCTTACGGTTTAGTCACTTCATTGTATGTTTGGACTGAAATGGGTTTGTGCATGCAAACTACATGAACATGTAGTTTGTTCCCATATTCCAGCACAACTGGCATTGGGAGTTATTGACTGAACTCCTTAAAATACATTTAATGCCCAACCTCTAAAGGGGCCAATCAAAGATGTTGCCACCCATTAATTCAGTTTAATCAGGAGATTTCTCCTGTGAAAATATTAGTCCTGCCATTCACATGTACATGTGAAAGAAGGTATAGGAATTGGCCTTTCTGACAAGGAAAAAGCAGAAAAGAAACTAATTGTACATGAAATTATTACTTTGAGTTGCACTACGTCTGATGATTACCACCACTAACCATATCATGAGTTTGATTTTTTTACATTTTGAAAGTAACAATACTGTTGTATGAAACTAAAAAGGTGCCCTCCATTTGATGCCTCACTCATAACTAGTATGGTCTCGCGTAGGTCCAAAGTTCGCATACAGGGCCATATCTCAAAAACTAGAAAAGATTGTGAAAATCTGATAGCACCAATGGAAAGAGCAACCTAAAATTTGGTAAGGAATTGTGAAATTATTAATGAAAAATCAGCATATTTTGCATAGTTTTGCGTCCGTTCTAAAAAAAAACTGAACCTGCCGACAAGGGTCCAGAATTCCTCTTTTCGAGAGATGATGTCATCAAAATTGTAAGTAAAATGTGATATCAAATGATTCTACGGCATTCTGTCTTCCTAATAATGCAATTATCTTACCTTTTATGGATCTCTATTTTGTATTAATCATTTGTAAACTAGCGTGCACGAAGTTAGGTCTCGTTATTTTTGTCTAACTTTTCCAGGTCCAGAGAGATGCGAATGCGATCAACATCAAATTTTGTGATCGCGATATCTCGGGAATCCTTCGTAAATATAGTCTTCTTCTTGTGCCCATTTGTAGTCTAAAACTTGCTTTGTTGTCTTTGTTGTCAATTAAATCAGAATAATATTTGGTAAAATTTGAGAAATTACGGATCGAAAATTGCCTTCTTTAGAAAATTAAAATGTGCGCGAACTATGGTCCCCCATCATATATATCATATATTTTGCTTTGTTTTGCTTCTTGCAATTTAAGCATTTGTTGCTGGAAACAGATATTCGAAGGGTTAAGTTTGCACAGCTACCCATAGCGTCATTGATTTTAGTACTAGAATTGTCAGATGTTCAATTTAAATGGGTTTCCTCTTTCTTTCAGTTTAAAGGTGACAAATTAATAGCATTAATTCAGAGACTCCAACTCTCCCGTTTTCGGCAGGAGATCTCCCGCTTTGAGTCCATTTTCACAAAATCTCTCGCTCTTCCGCTTGAGTTTGAATTTCTCCCGCCCGAGCAAAAAAATGAATCAGAATCATTGGATTTTACCTCATTTAGTATTGTCATATGTTAAAAAATAAGCCTAAGATAGCACCAGAGAGCTTCTATAACCCTAAAAGTGGCCTCCGGCCGCAAGGAATTTCGTGCTTTGCGCTGGTGATGTGGGCTACGCGCACATTGAGTCAGAGTCTCTTGTCTGCTAGGAGGTCTCGGCGGGAGAATCTGCCGCTTAAGAGGTGCTTGGGGTTGGAGTCTCTGTTAATTTCTACAAATCTCCTTTGATTTTTATGTATGTAGAGATCATAGGAAATTTTGAAATAATACATGTAGTTCATGAGGTTGCAAGTTTATGGAGAAATATAAAAAGCATGATGGTGCATCTCTATGTATGAAATTATTGCAGTAGAATCGAACACAATTTCGTTCACTTTTTCTTACGTGTAAGTTGGCTACTCTGTACCTTATACAAACTAAAAATCAAACGAATAATAATATAGGCATTCAGCAGTGATACATGCACACTCTCGTTTCTTTTGTGTTCCGACTCCAATCTGTGGTCCCAGGACGCTGGATACTATGGAGACATCACATATGAAAAGCATCAGGGTAGAAATGTCAAATTCCTGTTGACATTACGGATGTGAGGTTTGAATGGGTAAAACCTCTCTCCAATCACTGCGCTACATTCCCTTACATTGTAAAGGTCAGGCAATCCCTAGATTGATTCTTGTAAACTATCCAGGTCTGTTTTCATTAGCCTGAGTTTTGACTTTTTAAATGATCTTGCTAATTCTGATGGAGAGGGGGAGGGCGGCATGAGACTGATCACAAACTAATAAGCTAAACATTATAGGCCCTAGCAGCAATAGCTCAACTAATGAGGAAGGGGGGATGGTACTTTAGACTTGCTGTTTTTTTTTTTTTTTTTTTTTTTTTTTTAGTATCACTGATCGGTCTCAGGCTTATTGCCTATTGGGCTAATGGGAATGATGATTGGCCTAATAATATCTCAGGTTCTAGCTTGTTTGGGCTCGTGAACATGCTGATCAGTCAGTGACCCAGGCCCAACATGTGCTCTGGCGACAAATGCTTTATTTCATCGAGAGATAATTGGGTAAGGTTATCCTTAGGCATAGGCCTATGGCGTGGAATAGTGTTTGGTTTAGGCAGGGCTCCGCATAAACTTTCTTTATTAGGGGTTTGGATTGAAATTCTTGGCCATACATTATTATTATGTAATGAGTCCTGTGTTAAAATTGTTTAATTTTGGGGGTCTGGTCTTGATATTTAGGGGGCCCATGTATCCGAGGTGCTTGTTGATATCGAGTCCGGGGCCCCGTAACACAAAGATTTGCAATCAATCGCAAAGTTCTAACAGCCAATCAAGACCATTGTTTCATGCATATCTCATTCAAAAAGGTGACCCTGGACCAATCAGAATAATTGTTTTAAATTTGCAATCGACTGCAAACCTTTGTGTTACGGGCCCCTGGTGTGGGGTTACAGTTCTGTTCAGCATTCACTGCATGCCGAGCCATTGTCTTTGATCATGTGTTGTAGAGCTGATGGGCTCCAATACCTCAAACTCGAACTTGTTTGGGCTAATGGGGATGCACCTTTCTTCTCCCTCTCAGGTGGTATTATGACCCTATTTGCCTGTGAAAATGAAGAAATGGTTCCCTGATGATGGGCTGGGGAGATGGGGAATGCATCGTTTTACATGCGAGGGTGCACCAGTTCCACACAGCCTCGGGACTTAGCATGATGATGTTGAAAATTGAAATGATTGAACTTTGCAGATGGAAGTTGATGAGGCTATATGGTCAAGTAGGGAATTGTTACAGAGATTAGGGGTTTTGTTTCTTTCGAATGTCTTTAAAGAGAAGCCTGAGCTCTGGTAAAGGTTTAAAGTAAAATGCTAACATTGTGAGAATTTTAACAAATCTCATTTTGCTACTTGACAATGGTATAAACACAAGAGATATAGTTTAAAAATACCAGTCTGAAAGTTTCAAAGTATAATGTTGACGGAAAGTATTTTTAAATATTAAAATTGTAAACCAATATTTGAAGAAAATATAGTGGTCAGTTGCACGGACTGGACATAAGGAGGGTGCATGTGCACAGAGTTCACCTGAACAGTGTAGGTATGTGTATGCATATCATGTATAGTACAGGGAGAGAGGTGAAGCCAACAGTTTTTTTTTTTTTTTTTTTTTTTAATTGGTTGAAAATTGCTCCTCTAGCTATTTGTCTCATGAGACCAACACTAATAAAATCGGCGTTTGCGTCTTATTAACAGTTTTTCATTTCAAATTATGGTTGGTTTCAGGGTTTCTGAGTACAAATACAAGTACTCATACACATGTTTCATCTTCGTTTGAGAATTTTTAAAATCAGCTGCTCACAAAGTTAGCCAATGCCTTTAAATGATTTGTGAGCTTGTTAGTAGGGTTGATGCAGAAGGCAGACTCTCTCATTCTACCAGAGTCCATACTTGAAGATGTGACGCATTCTTAGTAATGGCAGTAACCATCTTTCTCCTCTCTTTCTCATTATGGCTCATTTAGTGATTGATAGTTTACATTCATAAACCATTTTCTGTCATATCATGTAAGTGTCTGAAGTAAGTGAAGTTTAAGACTAAGTGGACTGCATAGTCTGCACTCTATTTCTATGGTCTGCATCATTTTGACAAGCCAGAGACTGGTAAAGTTAGAGTCTGCTCAGGCCTAAGCCTTTACGGTAATGTGTTAAGTACTGATAATGTATCAAAATCAAGCCTGTGCATGTAGACTAGCTGATTGGTGCTGAAGAGCCTTAAATGAAGAGAGAGAGAGAGAGAGGGAGAGAGATGGGGGGGGGGGGGATCCAAGAATTAAAATTGTACTGTAGCAAAGGCTTGGTGGCCAGATCCACAGGCAGGTGCTTGCATGCTGCATTTCACACCGCAGAGCAGTGAAGCGGCGAGACTCGCCAAGGCGTTGGGCAGTACCACCCCCCATCCACCTGTCAGATTACGGGTGTAAATGAACGTTGGGATCGGTGTGCTCGCAAAGAACTTGAAACATGGCGAGAGTGAGGAAGGATGTGAGAGGGGAATTGGATGTGAACAGTGAGGGAAACCTAATCTGTGTTAAAACATTGATCCAGAGCTGAATTTTTTGTGGCATTTGAATGTGTATATTCAGGAATATGATCAAAGTATGAATTGCACTGTAATTTTGCTCCTTGTGGTTGTTGTCTTGTTGAAGGTGGGGAAATCCCTATGTATAGCCAAACCAATGAATTGATAAAATGAAATTGCATTGCGGCCAGTTTTATGAGTTGTATACCCCGGTTTTCTCACTTTCCCTCCTTTTAGTGATTTAGGAATTATTTATCTACCAAAGCACATCCCCCTTGTATATTTGGTGTCTTGCCACCATTTTTATGACTCGTAGTATACCTCATTTTTCTCACTTTCCCTCAATTTAGTGATTTATGAATTATTTATCTACTCAAGCACATCCCCCTTGTCTCTTTGTCTGTTCCTCTCTCTCCATCTCTGAGGGTCTGTCTCCCTGTTCTCCCCCTGTTCCTTCCTTCCTCTCCCTCTCTCCCTCTCTCCCTCTCTCTCCCTCACTCCCTCCATAACTTCCTACTATCCTTGCGTACATGTAAATCATATCATATTATTTTTGCATGTTCTCTGACATTTTGCAGCTTTTCTCTCCTTCAAGTTCTGTAGTATCTGTAGTCATAACCTCTTATTTCCATGTTCCCCCTCTCTCCCTCTCTCTTCCTCCCTCTCTCTGTCTTCCATGCAAACCTATTTAACCTTCACCTTGCCAGTGGCCAAAGGTCGTAAAGTTCACCTTAGTTTTATAGTCTACAGTTACAAACTTTGTGCAAAGAGCCAGAGAAAAAAATTAAATTGCTGTTTCAGGAAGGAAAATTTAGGCTTGGCTAACCTTGCTTAGATCGCATACATATATCGCATTATTAATTGCTCAAATTCTTGGATTTGGCATACATGGCATGGAAGCGATTAAACTGTAAAAAAAAAAAAAAAAAAAAAAAAAAAAAGATTTTTAAAGCAATGTTCATTCCAACGCAGCCCACCTGACTTGTAAAATTTGCAAATTCTTGAAAATTATCCTCGACTCCATATTAGCATTTAAACGCAGTGTATGTTTCCTGATTAATACATGTAGTTTACCTATTGGATGGAAGAGACCTCAATCAAAAGCAGCTATATCTGTCCCAGAAATTGCCTGGTAAATGCTCTGCTGGTGGGCCTGAAATGGGTCAGGCAAGCATCTTAATTCTAGAAATCATGTCTTGTATGCTTGCAATGAGACCTCCAGGCTTCTAAGCCTTTTTCAGTAGGAGAGGATCGAGTCCATACCCAAAAGCTGATATTAACTGTATCAGCATCGCTGATGTGCACCCATTTCGAGAGGTGGGTTTATAACGAACGGCATCAACATTGCCATTTACCAGATGTACTGTTAGTAAGTTAGTGTCAAACTTTATCTGAATGCGACGCACTTTAGCAGGGAATATGAAAACAGCATGAGGGAAGTGTTACAGGAATATCTTTCTTCAGGATAATGATAAGGTGGAAACTGAGAAGAAGGAAGAGAAAGAGGATTTTGGACAGCATCCTTGTTGCTGGTAGCTTTGTTTATGTTGTAATGATGATAATGATGAGTATTCCATGGCATGTATTTAACCGGAGTGACAGTAATGG
>CM057154.1:14675262-14777582 GCA_029962745.1 Echinometra lucunter | reverse complement strand
TGTGGGCAGCATCCTTGCTGATATAGCTTTGTTTATATTCTTATGATGAGTATTCCATGACATCTATGTAATCTGAGCGACAGTAATGGCCAGATATGCTGACGGACATGGAGGGGAAAGTGATATTGTCGTTGTGTTTACACTTGTGAGCGAGATATATGTTAAAAGCACTATAGATCTGACTTTCTATCTTGCTGCATGTTTTGTTTGTGGACTCAGTAGAGTGGACAGGAAGAGAGTGAGAAGGGTTTCTTCTTGCTATCAATCTCTCAAGGAATGACTTTGTACAGATGTAGTGCTTTGTAGTTGAATTGAGCGTAATGGAATGATAGAAAATTATTTCCTCTACAGCACTCAGCCACAATATTAAATTTAATATTATGTTATGATAGAGTTGTAAAATCCTCACACATGAAAGATTTGACCACAGCAGAAGAAATTAATTATCTAAATGTTTAAGTTAGTTCACTTGTTTAAAGTATTACATATTGTAAACCTTTTTGATCGACAGGAAAGATATGACTGCTACAGACCACAGTTGAAATGTCAGAGTGAACGTTTTGCAATGTTAACAGTAGTTGTTTGAGCTGCAATGATTTTGTGTTCACTTCTCATTGTGTGCATTGTAGGATATGCCCATACCTTCATACTGCTCACAGCCTAATACCTTATATAAACCATGCCCCACTTTAAGAAAGGCAGAAACTTCCGTTATCGAATGGTATAGAGGTGTTGTTGTGATGTAGTACTTCATTCACGTGACTCTTAATGCGCCTGTCAATTGTTTCTCTGGCCCCCGGGTCCCTGGGCACTACCGGGGACTTCGGCCCCTCTAAGCTGACAAATCCCCCGCCGACTTCCTCTCCGACTTCCCCGCTGGGCAGGGCATCTTCGGTGGCGAATCACCGATGAAATCTCGGCCCCCATACCACGGGGGAATTTCTCAAATCGCG
The DNA here is from genome assembly GCA_029962745.1 of Echinometra lucunter. Lineage (NCBI taxonomy): Eukaryota > Metazoa > Echinodermata > Echinoidea > Camarodonta > Echinometridae > Echinometra > Echinometra lucunter. The sequence continues at coordinate 14,776,629 of CM057154.1, read as the reverse complement.
GACGAAGTCCCGGCCCCCATACTTCCAATGTCGGGAGGAAGTACCCTTAATAATGTAAGATATTTTATAGTAATATGAAAAACAATAGAAGAAATACACTGTAATAACCATTTATCATCATTTCAATCACAAAGAATGAAAATTAAAATAATGAGAAACAACAAACAAGGCAGGAAATGGAAAGGGTCCAGTACGATCGCTACTGCTAATTCAAGTCTAAGAAATTAAGAGTGCAACATTTAAGTTTTGTTGATAGGCTGCATAGGATCCATGTATGAAGAAATATCTGTAAAGAACAAAACATCATCAACAATAATAGCAACAACATTATAACAGACACAAACATGATATTGGATGCAGATAAACCTTGTGGGTGTTTTTTTGTTTAAGCTGTCAAGTGAGAAATTGTCAGATATTAATTTTTTTCGAGCCTTAGGCTATTTTCAGTCAGTGTGCTAACTAAAAAGAATGGATTTGCATGCAGTTAGTTTCATTTATATTAATGCAATGAGCCTGTCCAGTGATTCTTTTAAAAAGAATAGATAAAGCAGAAAAAAATAGACCCTCCCCAAAAAGCAGTTTTCTTTTTGTTTTAATCATGCAGAAGTAGCTGGCATTTCGTTGCACTCAATATAGCTTTTCAAGTTCAGCAATATGTTGAAATCTTGTTACAGAAATATACATGTATTGAAGCATTTGGCTGGCTCTTTTTTCTTTTGCTCCACATCTCATGAAAAGCATTCAGATGAATCTTTTGACTTTGTTCAGGACCATAACCCATTGAAATCCAAGCCTGAGATAACTTGGGCTAGGGTCTATGGAAAATGCGTTTTATACTGAAATTAAATCATGCTCAACGGCTTAAAGACATTGGTTAACATTGTTACGATTTAAAAAAATCTTGTATTGTTACTTGAAAATGGGATAAACATAAGGGTTATAGTGTAGAAATACCAGTCTGAAAGTTTCAAAGTATAATATCCACAGGAAGTATTTTTAAATATCAAAAATGTGAAGCAATGTTTGAAAAATATACGAGGGTCGGTTGCACAGAATAGACATAAGGAGTGTGCATGCGCGTATGACTCACCTTACCGTACTGTGTGTATTGGCGTATCACGAGGCGGGAGGCACATAACGGCATTTTCAAATTCAAGCAAAGTGGTCCTCTTAGTGATTGTCTCGTGAGACGAAGGATAATAAAATCACTGTTTGCGTCTAACTTATGGTTGGTTTCAGGGTTTTTGAGTACAAATACAAGTACTCATACATATGTTTCATCTCAGGTTGAGAATTTTTTAAATCAGCTACTCACAAAGTTAGCCAATGCCTTTAAGAGTTGTCTTTGTAGTAAGGGAGCCAATGATCATCACTCTTCAAAGTGCGGCAGTAGTGGCAGTAGTCGGAAACCTCTCTTTTGTTTGCCAGAGACAATGATTCTTTATCCAAACATGCAATATTTGAGCAGTGTCAACCACACTTCTCCAGCAGCTCCCTAGTTTACAGACTGCCAGAGATAGTAAAGATTTACTCATTCCCCCATAAACTTGAGCCAGTTAAACTGCCCTTCCGCTCTCGTAAAATGGAAAAGCAAATAAAGAATGTGGGCTTAGCAATACATATTTCAGTATTATGAGAATTTCTTGTCTTTATTTCTGTTGGGGTTTGTTTTACCATCATTTGAAAAGATTGAATATTTTTGTGGCTTGTCGTTCTTTGCAATAAATTAGAGCTGGTTTGTGAAAGGTGCCAAACTGGTCTGTGAGGTAGAGATATAAAATTTGATGGAGAGTAGGTGAGACATTGCTCTGTAGCCTAGAATGCTCACTTCCAGAGGAATTTCTCAAGTTTGTCAAAGAATGCAGGCATATTGATACTGACATAACTGTTAAGGTACATTCAAGTGAAGTAAACTGTGTGTACTTTGAAATGAATTACATGAGTCCATAATGTAATGTATGGTTCCAACTTATTTGTACCACATCATAGTGTATATAGTGAAGTTACTCCTATTCTATTCTGTATAGACATTTGAATTACTGGTAACCTTAATTATGATGATGTGCTGAGATAAATGTACATGTTTCTGAATGTACAGACAGGAGCCATAAACCTCAATGCAAACTTTGTACAACAATGTTTCTGCGTCTTTGTGTACTGACATACATGTAGTTTGGTACTTATAAAAACTACATTTGGGTTTTTTGAAAAAAATATTTATTGTAGATACTTTTGCAGTCTATGAATGATTTTTTTCCACCAGTGAAATGGCTGCTACCTGTCCAGATTCATCATGTCTCCAATCTTTCCAGCATTTCAAAATGGACCATTGGAGATATAGAATATATATATATATATATATATGTGTGTGTGAGATCAATTGAGAGAATAATAGTGTAGCATGAATCAAAGTTTCCCAGAGCTGTCCTACCATTTTGGAAATTTTTGCAAAGGTTGAAAAAATGTCTCCGCCGGGAATTGAACCAGGGCCTTTGGCTGTGAACGCCAATGCCTTAACCACTAGACCACGGAGACGGGCCAGTGGTTTTGGCGACTCCAAATTCGCTTAACCAACAGATTGACAAATCTTTAACCCTCACTAATTAATTCCTTTGTCGGTGGCAGATGAGTTTCCACGAGAGTTGCCAAAGCTGTTGTATATGTTACCTGATCACAAATATATATAAAAAAAGAAAACTCACATGTGGTTGGCATGCTCGTCTGTGTCTTGGAACTACATGTCAGTTTAGGCCTACCAACTACCTACATGCTACAGGGCCTTGTGCTTGATCACCATCTGACCTTTGACCTTGATCAAACCAAGGTCATAGGCAAGGTCAGAGAGTTATCTCCAATATCATGGCCTGGCTGTAATATCATCCAGGAGAGTCAATGCGGTCACCCCTAGGAGTTGTCCAGAAGGTTTTAGGTTTCACTCTTCCTAATACAAGTCCAAGGAAGTATTGCAAGTCTTGAGACATGAACACGGAAAGTATTCTACTATAAATGGTGCGTGCAGTTGAGTAGAGAACATGGGCATGGCTCCTGAAGGACCAACATTCAGATTCAGGTTCATTCATGAGAATTTCGGCCTAAAGAGTGCAGACCTGATTTAATGAACCAGATGATATGATATTCGTCTCAAATAAACTTGTTATCTGTTGAATGATAACAGCTTTGAGATGCCAAGTATCTCACAGCCTATATACCCCTAATATCTCCTTTTCCTCCTATCTCCTGCTCTCTCTCTCTCTCTCTCTCTCTCATTTTCTCTGAACATCCTTACTCCTCTCTTTCTAACTCTTTCTACTTATGATCCCTCTTTATTTCTCCACTCCTCTTGCTCTCTATCTCTCTCTCTCTATTTCTCTTTCTCACTCTCTTGAGTTTCCCCCTCTCTTTACACATTCCTCTCTACTGATTTCCCATCCTCTCTTCCTCTCTATTTCCATCTTGCTCCTTTTGCCTTTTCTATCTATTTATCTTGCCCTCTCTCTAGCCTGACCAACTTAGCAGCTCTGTCTGTCCTAGTAGCAGATGGAATTTTAAGTGTGTTTATTTTCACTACTTCCCTTATGCTTCTCAATCCAGTACTAGATCTTTAAGGGGATAGATTACATTTTTCATTTCAGTACATGTAATGTACCACTTACTGTCTTCTCGTATTATGAAATAAACATTCATAATTGGAAAGGGTCTCTCTTTCATTCTCTCCACCGAGGTCTTTCCATCTTTGTTTTTTATCCTCTCGCTGTCTCCGGCTTTCTTCCCCTTCTGAACTGACATGTAAAAGGGATCCGGTAACTTTGTGGAGGCGTGATTTGATAAATTTTGATAGTTTTGTATAAAGATGTTCAGGAGGATGAATAAACAGCGAGGAATATAAAGGTTTTGAAATATATAGGCTATTGCCAGGATATCTATCACTGAATTCTGCCATTTGCAAAACCAACCTGAGTATGCTTTTTGTCTAACACTGCAGTCAATGGGGTAAAGGTCTGGCATTTCCGGTCACTTGTATATGTCCACTTTTTGTGAAGCACATGATGATGCTTTTGAAGTGCATTATTCAGGGATTCATATTTGTACAATATTACATACACTGATAGCATGTAGGGATGTGCATATCAGATTTTAGAAAGTTACTCAGTGGCTCTTATATTAAGCCAAAATTTGGTATCAATTAGCCTCAAGTGCCCTTTTTGTTTGTTTGCTGATGATTCCAGTAATTGCTCCTGAAAATGACACATGTTATTTTGAATTTGAATTCAGCCATGAAAGATAAAACTGACAGAAACATAGATAGATATGGAAATGGCAGATTAAGATGATTATTTAGATCTGGAAAAGAATGAAATATGCACAGTAAAAAAAGGTAATGGAAAGGAGGGGAAATTAAAGAAAGGCCATAGAGAGAAGAGACAGAGAGAGAGAGGGGGGAGGGGGAGGGAGGCAGTTATGTGCATATACGCTAAAGATCCGTGAACTGCAAGTGATTGTGGGGTAATTGAATTTCTGCACCAGTTTCAACCTGAAATTGTGAATTGACCATGGACACAAAAGTACAGTTACCCGAGCCAATAAAAGAAAATACCTCAACAGGAATAAAATTGCCAGAGCTAACAGGATAAAGCGAAAAACACTGGCAAAGTTGGTTTTATCACTCCAAAATTGAATTAGCCAATTGTCTCAGTCAGATGTGCTAAGCCAGGCGGTGCTTGAAGAATCCAGTCCCCTTGGTCAAGGATTCGAAACCGACGAACAGGCAAAAAAAAGGTCTCTGAAATTCTCCATCAGCGTTGCCATGGCAACTAACAAGCAGATGTATCTAATTCTGGCGGAGGAGCATGTTCAAGGCTGTTGAGTTTCACCCTAGGGAATCACAAGGGGGGGAATGAATGGGGAAAAGAAAAGGGATAATTTTCAAGATATCTCCAAATCAAATAAGTATGGAAGTGGGCTAAGAAAGTGCCTCGGTGCAGAAAGGAGCATATGATTGCCCAATTTAGAAGCAATTTCGTAGATCTGATGAATCAGAATGAGATCATTATGCTGACAACCTCAAACTTTCAAAAGGAAAAGGAGAAATGAAAGAACCAAGGATTTAAATGGTATCTAGCAACACAGAATTATCATAGAATTTTTTTACATAATTGCTATTAGAATAAATATTGAGTGACACCTACATGTATTTAGTTTGCAATGATTTTAAGTTTGGGTTTAGTTCATTGAACATTCATTAAGGAACAAATATGCAACAAGTATTGGTAATCAGTGACTTTTCATGTGTGAAAATTGAAATTACATGTAGTTTGAATTACTGAACAATCCTGAAACAAGAGGAATTCCTCATACTATTGTATTTCATAATTTTCAGATAAAAATCTCTTTGCTTCGTTTATCTGTCAGAATGAATTCGCATTCAAGCAATGAAATGTATTTTTAAAATGGAGCTGTTGTAAATTCTGTAGCAATTCCTCAATATGTTCTGTAACCAACCTTTCAACAAAAGTTGAAATTATTCTTTGTACACTTCCAACAGGGTGGATTATCTTTTAATATGGAATTAGCTAAAAAAAAAAAAAAATTTTTTAACCCAGACATTTCTGCTGCCTATCCTTGATTTTTACATTTTTGTTAAGTTAAGTCAATGCTTTGGACATTTCCATAAACCTCTTTCCTGTCCCTCTTATGGATGTCTACCCTTCAAGTTCACATTATGATAGTGATAAAGCATGTATAATGTGAATAAATTTCTTTGGATTAAAGGTTTTATGGAGATGTATGTACTTATACTTCCAGTGTTACTCTTGGAGGATATGACGTACAGTCGCTCTTTACTTGAATTGAAAATTGGGTATGAAGAAGCTGAATCATGAATGGAAAGGTTATCTCTCCTAGCGTTGCTTTTAAGGGCCCATTCACACATGTTCACAGACATCAAATAAAGAAATACTTTAAACAAATTGTAATAACCCAGTGTGAAAGGGACATACATGTATCACAGGTTCAGATAACTTCCATGGTGGAAGGAGTGCAGTGTTATAGAAGTTCTTGTATCAAGCTGCACGCAAGTTGAAAAAATGGTTATAAACCGAATAACAGAAATAGTTTTTGTGGAAATAATTTCCAAATAATTCATTTTGCAACTAAAATATCAGTGTTCAAAATGCTGCATTAGCACAAGTAAATTGTAGTTAGGTGTACACATGCAAAGCTGTGAAAGGTTGTTATTTTTTGTGTCTGAATGGAGTTAGGGTAGTAAGGAAGTGAATGTCAGAGGTTGACAGCCTTTCTATACTCTATTGATATACTTACCATTTGATTTACAAGCCAAAGAAAAGCTGCAGAGCCATGTTTGGAGACCAGCGGAGAAGAGCAAGAGCTCTGCACGGAAATTGGCTCTTGGCTGACAAACGCGACCAAGCAGGCACGAACGTCAAGCGAGAACGCTCTCCCTTTCATTAGCATGCCAGTGGCAGGAAACTCAAAATACGTGCTTTTGTCCCAATTGTGACTTCATTGACATGATGAAATGCTGTCATCCTCCGTCAGTGTATAGGCTCTCTTATTTAGAACTGAAGTGGTGCACTGAATACATAACATGAGTGAGAGAAATGGCGTGGGAAGGAAAAGATGGAGACAGCGGGGAAGAGTTGTCTGTTTCATTCAAAAGATAATGATGTAAAATGTAAGAGTATCAATAAATTTGAAAACTTCTTTTTTGGCAGTGTTAAGCATTAAAATCTTGAAGGAAAAAAAAAGTCATGAAAAAAGACATTTCATGTGCCTACTCCTGGAAAAATGTATGAACAGTACTTGTATCTGATGCATTTAGACCACTTCCCATGCATGTAGTAGTTTTATGAATCTGACGAAACTTAAGAGTGGTAAAAGTTGAATTGCATGAAGAATTTGTAAAAGCCTTGAAAGATGAAGAAAGTATTATTCATGTAGATAGGTTATAACTAGAGTCAGGAAAAAAAATAAAATAGAACACAAAAGAGGATTGGAAAAGAGAGAGAAAGAGAGAAAATAATGCGGTCTGTATAAAAGAGGAGAGAAATGGTTTGAAAAAGTGGGTGCAGCCTAGGGAGGGCAAGTACAATGTTTTTAGAAAATACATGAAGAGGAAAGAAAGAGGAGAGGAAATGAGAGAAAGAGATATCCAAATAATGAATAGGTCCAAAAAAAATAAGAGTAGAGGAGATTTTAGAGAGAAATAGAGATAGAGCATGGGAAAAAGAGAGATGGAAAAAGACTGAATAGATAGATAAAGATGACAGGAGAGAAGGTTTTGGAGAGAAAGATAGAGAAAGAGAGAGAGACAGACAGACAGACAAGGAAATATTAAAGGGGAAAAAGACATTTACAATAAATAAAGATGAGAGTAGAGGAGATTGAATGGGAGAAAGAGATATAAATATATAAATAGAATAATAAAATACAGAAAGGTGAGACTATAGAAAGTTGAATATGGCAGATGGAGACAGAGAGAGAGAGAAAATGGGGAAACAGAGAGAGATGTATGAATAGGATGAATAGAAATAGAAAGGTGAGAGTAGAGGATGCTTGAGAGAGAGAGAGAGAGAGAGAGAGAGAAAGACAGACGGACAGAGTAGATGGTGTATTGGTTGAGACAGGCAATGGATCATTCTAGCTCCGTATTTATCAATGCCTCGTTCATATGTATAACAAGTCAAGGTACTTGTCACATTCTTGTCGTACCAGTTGAACAGTCCAAGTACATGTACACTAGTTTCCAGTATTTCCTCTCTTTTTGTATTTTTTTAAATTACCGCCAAGTGTTTAGAATACACTTTAGAGCATACCAGTATTCGTCGATATTCACAACTTCTCATATTGAAGCTTGCAGATTTTCAAGAGTTTTACTCCATTTCTATTCCATAACCTTCATGATTTCTCCTTCAAGCATTAAAATAATCTGTGTTTGCTGAAAAAAAACAGAGAAATAGAAAAATCCGATTCGTGCAAATTTCACTTGCTTAATTTTGTAGGTCGTTTGTCTTGTGTTGAAGTTAATGTACACACACACACACACACACAAAAAGTGACTCTCAACAACCTTGAGTGTTATGTAGTCTTTACTGTAGGGTTTCACTTCTGTTTCTTTTGTAAGAAAATGCAGTTAACACAAAAACCAAGAAGCATGTATTGAATGGAAATTTTTAGAATTTATGAAATCAAAGAAAAATAGTTTCTACACATGTTATGCAATACTCTTTGCCATGTGAAATTTAACAAAGTACGTAGTAAGTTTCATAAGTAATACATGAACAACACTCCCATTAAAGACAAGTTTCTTTGAGCCTCTGCTATCTGACCCTGGAACCACTCATTTGATAGGATTCCTCCCCTTTATTTCATTTCGAAATGTAGATTTTGTGATGCAACAATGTTAAGGTATTCTTCCGAGATCTCTACTTTACGGTCTTCAATCTTTCTTTTTCAAGCTGTGAATGGTTTGAGGCTAGTCATCTAGAAAACTACTTCACAAATAATCTCTGGAGAAATAACCTAAAACGCATTTGATTTTAACATGAAAAGGATGCTGGACATGTACACAGAAAAGCGACCGATTTGTTCATTCAATGTGGTAGAGAATGCTGGAAGAAAAACATTTTATTATCAAGATGATGAATGCATGACCAGAATACCCTATGGAGCATATCAGTTTTTGATTGTGTACACTGTAGAAATGTTGTTTGTACAAAATTTTGTTTTCAAAACATGACTAATGATGCTTTTAGTATGTGTATATTTTAAGACTCTGTTTTAGATATGGTTATCCCACATATTATGCAGAGCAACTCTGGACAAGCCATTAAACATGCTACGGCTAAACACCCAGAAATATGCATTGCCACAATAAAAAGGATTTTGTCAATGTTTCTTGTGCAACATATTAATTTCATTAATTTATTTCAAATGGTTAATACTTCAGTTTATACTTAGTATGTTTGTATTTGATTTTTTCCAGTTTCATCCAAGAGGCCTGTGCAACGATTACGATGATGATGAAACAGAATTTGGAACGGTTGCTGTGGTCAACCTGGAGTCTTCATTCACTGATCCCCATCCATGCCTCTCTGTCTATGACAAGGTCAGTATATCAAGTTCAAATTCAAACCTGTTTATTCAGCTCTTCATAAAAACTAAGAATGTTGCCACTCTCCACCCAGGTAGAGCGACAAGATACCTGTCACAGCCACAGCGTAGCACCCCAATTAACTGCCCAAAAATGTTCACTCCGTGCAGCCTAATTTGCATGAAGTAAACAATTTGTTTACGTAAAACCGCTACGGAGGAGTCTTGGCTAAACTGTAAAATCTCGCCTTAGAAACCACCAAATGAAATGAATCAAACTTCAAATTAAAGAATTAGAGTTGTTCTGATGCATCATGATAATTATTTGTAGCAGAATCATGTTTTATTATATGAAAAATTAGTGAAATGAGATGCTTCTTTTTTTTTTTTTCAGTCAGCAAAAGTTACGTTATTTTTCATATTTTCCGTTATTGCCCAAGATCGAGGCTTGCATATATGAACCATCAAAGTACTTAGTATATCGAAAGTCCCCTCCGAAATATCTTTTCAAAATTTACTGTCGAACAGTTATTTCAGGAAAAAATCCAAGGCAACGTCATACACGAACCCTTCAAGATTCATCTCGTGTAGTCCCACGTACTCTGGTTCATGCATGGCCTTCACACTGTATACTGCGCAGTGTGACTGTGCGAAGCTAACTGAACTATCTGTGGTGCGAACCGTACGAGACCCGTGCACTTCTAGATGAAATAAATGGTTCAGAAAACATAGAACAAAGCATGGCACGGTAAACAGATTATGAACAATTTTACAGAAAGGAAAATGAAAGAAAATTACATGCATACGGTTATTTTGGCCTCGCATAAACAGGGAATTAATCGAAGGCTTGCCGCTTGCTGGGGGCTGCAGCAGTGCTGCGCTGGTCGTCGATATACACGCAACGTGCAACGTGCACAGTACATGCAGTGCATGCTAGTGATATGCATGACGTAATGCGCCCGACTTAGCTCATTCATAGAAAAAGTCAGAAAAGCGCATGCGCACAGTAGTGACAGTTTACAGTCGTTTTATGTTAAAACTGTGACTTTTAAAGGCAAATTTACAGAAAACTACTCATTGCACAAACATGGAAATACACTGAAAGTTAGCCTGGACACTGAAGTCTAGTAACATGTCAATTGTTTGCATATTCATGCTCTCCTAGGGTTGTGTCAGGAAAAAATAAACACCTCTTCCCACTGTCCTCTGGAACTGAAAAATACTTGCATTTCAAAAAATACCCAACTGTTCTCAGAGAAAATGAAAATGAAGAATAATATCATCATTTCTGATGTAATCTGAAATTTTTATGAATTTTGGTGCCAAAATAAGGGAGAAAAAAGAGGTTGTATTTTCGAGGATTCATTGATCCTCTCTCAGTGAGGCGTTCGGTAGCTGTTACGAATTCAAAAGCTTTTACGAGTTTACGAGGATTTAATTGGGATCCTACGCTGTGGCTGGTCAGGAAAAGAAAAATCCTGGAATGCCCTAACCCCTTGCCATAGTATCTCAGCTAAAGCCAGGCTGAAGATATGATTACAGGACCTCACCTAGAACAGTATTGATACTGATGTGGCTGCCCTGGGTAAATGACCTTATTGCAGTAAAGTAGAAACTTGGTATAAAAAGATCTGATATAACAATATTCCTGATATAACAAGGCAATATTCCAGTTCCAGTACTTTATATTCTATTGTTTTTCAACCCTGATATAACGAGATTTCTGCTGTAACAAGGTAAGTTTGCTGGTCCCAAGGACCTCGTTATACTGAGTTTTCACTGTATTATAATGGTTCAGTACAAAGCATTTTAATTGGATTTAGAAATTAAAACATACTCTTTGACATTTTATAGCCAGAGCTTTTTTTAAATGTAATATAAATATAGGCTCTTAAACATTAAAAGTATTCAATGAAAAAATAATTGACTTCTGCATGTCAATATGGATGTATCTGATGTTTCACTAGTATTCATGCACAATTACAATTGATCAGAAATCTCATTTCACTTAATGAAGTCGGCAGGCTCTTGCTTGAAAAGCAGATCCTGATTGACGACCATGGCACAGAATAGGAGCTAATTCAGGCGGTTTTCTCATGTGGCAATTTCTTTGAAATCTCCATCGCATGGCGCTCCATTCGTTGAATCTTTAGTCAATGGCTAATTACTCTATTTACTTGCAACAGATTGTATGATTTGACCTCATCACATTGCGATATTTAGGTACACTACAATTCATCATTCCTTGAGGGGCTGATGGAGGAGGGGGGGGGGTGAAAATAGGAGGATAGGAGGGGGAGAGTGAATGTAAAAAACTGACGGAGGAGCATAAGTTGTTGAAGCTGTTGAAGCCCACATGGCGAATTATGGTACTCTATTGACTTGTAAGATACTGGGTTAACCTCTTTGCATCATCGTATTTGGAAACTCTCTAATTTATTTTACATTGGGGGCTGATGTGGGAATGGGGGTGGGGTAGCATGAAGAAATTCAGGGAGGGGCATAGATTGGTGAATCGGATTCTGCATTCATCCCACACAGCTAATTACTCTATTGACTTGCAAGATATTCAATAGTTTGACCTCCTCACATTGTTACATACGGAAAGTATTTTGTTCATTATACATCAAGAGGCTAACAGGCAGCGGGATTGGGGTGGATGGATGCAAAGCTCCATGAAAAAGCATTGGTTTGGGTTTATGGAGAAGTTCAAATTTACCCATGAAAATGGAAATTCTCAAAAATTAGCATTTGCAAGTAGTGGGGTTGATTTACATGACTGTGTACAAGAATCATGTAACCAAATGATGTTTTCTGGTGCAGAGAAAATGACAAAGTTAAAAATTACAAAAGAAAGGACATTTTGGGGGGCCTATATGTTGCATGTAAATCTAAAATATATTTTTGTCCATTGTAAAAATTTTATGTTCAATGCATGGGGTAAATTAGGAAAAAAATATCTGAAAGATGAAAGATACTATACAGAATTAATAGAAATAAATTATGACTTTGAACTCAGAGTGGTTTATTGCTGTGAAGTTTTCTGTGACTGCTATGGAGATACGATTCAGCATGCTTCTGTAAGGTTTGGATAATAAGTCATTAAATTTTTTGTATTCCTGTTTACCTTCCCACGCACACACAATGATTTTTTTTTTTCTGAATCGTATCCGTCTTATGTTCTTTTTCATGATGATTTTAAACTTAAGCTGATTAGACTTGATTTTTGACAGTCCGCATTCCTGCAACCAACAACTGGCACAAAGAGACCAAAACAATTATCCGGATTAAGTGCATGGTTTCTAGTGCAGAGAATAGGGAACAACATGTTTGCATTGAACATAAATAGCTTACAAATCCAGTTACTGACAAAGTAGATCAGAGAGAGTTTGTCGGTTGCTTTCTTTGATGTTGGTCCCGGAGAAGAGAGACATAACAAGCATACTCTGTATAGAGAGAGCCTGGTAGAATGCTTTGGCGTAAATGGGTACATTGCTGTGCCTTTCAAGTGCCGCTTTTTCTTTCTCTCCTTCCTTCTCTCTCTCTCTCTCTCTCTGTCTTTCTCTCTCTGTCTTTCTCTCTCTCTGTCTCTGTTTTGTATCTCTCTGTCTGAGTGGCACATCATGTGTTGTCTGTCTGTTTATTTACTCTCTAATTTCTTTTTATATTTTTTCCTTCTCTTTCTCTGTTTTATGTCTTTCTGTCTGAGTCGCTTTTCTTTTTTTTTCTGTGTCTGTTTGTTAATCCTCTCATTTCTGGGCCCCATTTCATAAAACTTGTTATCAATAATTTAACTCTCATTCTTTTCTTGCCATTGCTGTTCTCCTCTTTCTTTCTTTCTGCATTCAATGCTGGCAATAGGTCAATCGCTATTGCAGACTGGAGGATGCCTGTGAAAGACACCTTAAAAACAGGAGTTCAACAAGTCTCTCCCGACCATCTCACTTTACCCCTGATCATCAAAGCAGACTTTCCAACATATGCCACATAAATTCTCTCTTTCTCCTCCGAACTTTTTACTTAGAGAAGATGGCATTCCCTTACATATTCCCATGGCATACTCCTCCCCTTTCGGTTCTTCTTTGTCGTGACGTCGTCAGAGTAATACTTTCAAAAGTATTCATGGAGAGTTTATTTCATAAGAGATTGAGGTTTAACAAAAACTGAATAGTATTTATCATTATTCCTACATGTTACTGTGTTCTGCTGTATCAAATTCTGATACTGAAAGAATATATTCATCAGGTACCAGTTGGCAGGAATCTAGTACACGCATCATGCCTTTCTTAAGGAATGTAACAGAACTGAAATCATACTGTAGTTAAATCATATGCACAGTTATTGAAATGGAAATTGAAATTGATCAGGTTTATTGATTAGATACACATTTGAAATAGCTATATGCCAGGCTGCAAAGTAATTTTTTTACGTTCAAGTAGGGCTCCTGATTGCAATTTTTAGGGTCTGTTTGCTAGAAGACTTTGCATTTTGGGGGTCCAGACCAAAATTTAGAGGGCTCAAGTGTTCTGGACACCGGTTATGGCCAAATCAAATTGAATTTGTATAAGTGGGACTTGTATGAAACAGAAATAACCTTGAACAAAAAAGTCAACAGGGAAATGAATAGAACAATTCAGGGAAAAAAATACACGAGGGCTCAGGGCGAATTTGCCCCGAAATGCCAAAAAGAGCCCCTGAAATTCGCACAGGGTCCAATGTTACTGTAATACAAAGTAGAAAATTGGAACCGGTGGGCTCAAAAAGTAGCCCTGGAAAAAAATTTATTATTTTTTTCCCTGGAACAATTACAAGGAAAATGCCAAGAATAGATCAGAATCAGGTACACAGCAGAAGAAAAGAGAAGAAAAGAAATAAGAGCTCTATCTTTATCTGTCATTGGGCTAAAATTATTTGTTTGTTCCCTCTACCAAAGTATTTCTGTATGTCTGTATATATTATGTCTATATTCAATGTGAATATGTCTGTATTCATATGTACATTGTACATTTGTTATATTCATGTAGGATAAGTTTTGGTCATAAATGATTCAGTTTAATTCAGTTCAGTATTTCGATCTGAAGCATTAAGATTAAGACCAAGTTACCTGGTGAATTTTTCAGAATGCACCTGCTCAAACCAGGCCCAGCCCTTCTAAAAATTCATGTACATGTACTTGCTCCATGAGCAGTCATATACCCAGTCATACATTTAACTTAAGAGGACTCCAAAGTGATTCAGAACTGAATGATTATTGGCTGTTGATTTTGATGTATTATTTTTTGTACAGTCTGTAGATGATCTGGTAATCGGTCTTGGGTCCAATTCAAGTCAAGTTCAGTTTATTTATTTTCATTGATATAAATGTAAAGAATTATTGTACAAGGGATGTCAACAATGTGATGGGAACAAAATGTATTTGCTACCTTTACAATCCCAAACTCCACGGAGTTTCTTTATAGTGCGCGGAGTTCGGGAGTCGATGTGAGTCACGAGGTGAAATATCACAAGTACAGTATATTTTCAATGGGATATTTACAAGTGAGAATGACCCTATTGTTACAGCCTTCTCAGTGTGACTGGGGCATGAAGATGAGGGTATCTGGAAGGTCTATCTCTTTGTAGTCTGCCACAATAGGGCCTTTATCTGCAGGACAATCCCCAGTCATCATAGGGGTAATCCCTCAACATAATTGCCCTATTCACGGCTAACATAGCTCAAAGGAGTACCAATTTCTTAGAGCAATGTCCCTGCTTGGGCGACACAATGAGAATTTGAAATCAATCTTTGACTCGCAGCTCCTCTAATTCCATAGAGGGGTATGGGGTAGGAAGAAAATGTTCTCTTGATAAAAGGAAAGTTTCGTTGCATTTCTTTATGTCATAGAATGAAGAAAAGGCTATTTATATGTATTATTGGTACAAGCAGAATTTCACATTAACTTTTTGCTATAGAGAATGTATTATTATGGAGATAATGTGAAAAGAGTAAGGCGTCATGCTATACCTCGTGATGGGATAAGTTAGATCAAATTTGGGGTTATTTTGTAGGTCCTTCGCCCTGGGAGTCATTGGACTGCCCTCTTAATGTATGAGGTACATAGTGAATTATGAAATCTCATTGAATTGCTTGAATCATCTATTCAAAGGATTCTTCAGAATAAATGGAACATATTGTCTGGTCAGAGTCAGAAGGGCGTTAACTCATATCATTTTATACAGATTTAATGCCCTTCTGGCTCCAGACAATTAAAGAATAACTCCCCTTTATTTACTGCATTCTTAATTGATTTGATACAATAATGATAATTACTAAACATGGTTTTTAATGTCTCTGTTTTTGTCTCTTTGTTTGTTTGTTTGTTTGTTCATTGTTGTGAAACATTGTTTTTGCTGTGATGCATAAATAATGATATGTTTCATGAATTTGAAAATAATTTTTTTTTTTAAAAGAGAAAAAAGTATGAAATATTTGTCAAAAGAAGGAAATTTGTTGGTAATCCCTTCCATTTTATTATTAACAAAGTTCTTGCCAGTGCATGCCACCTTTGGTGCTAATCATAATTCAGTTTAAAAGCAAATTTAAAAAAAATCTCCAATCTCCAAATTTTATTGTCCAAAAGGAAATTCTTTATGCCCAATTGATCGTGGGCCCGGCAGCCACTGAGCAGCGCCAAATCGACGTTGCTCTATCCCTTTCAATTCTTGAACGCCAAAGAAGGTAGCAGCAACTCCCATTTTTTAACGTCTTTTGGTATGAAAAGAAGTACCAGTAAACTGTTGCTTGGAATAACCAACTACATTAAATTCCCCAGTTTTCTGCGATATGGAAAACAGAAAAATTTCAAGGGATTTGGGAAGAACACGGAATTCACGGAATTTCACGGAAAACGCAAATTTTTCAGGCCAAAAAATTGAATTATGAAAAATACAGTGAAAGTCATGAAAAACGAAACAAAATCCAATAAAACAAAACTGTGCATCAGCAGAAAATCTGGATCAAGCCTGTTCGCAGTGTTTAGCATGTGTTCGCCGAACTTCATCTACATACTGTGCACAGTGCGTGCATATACATTGTATATATTAGGGTAACTTACGTCCTTCTAAGATTTTTACTATAATTCACAATTGCTTTATCATATGTTTTGTACATGTCACCAGAGAAGGTGGAATTGGAAGTTTAGAACACCGGAGAACATGGAATTTGCATTTTAGAAAACGGGAAACAGGGGACTTTAAACTACATTATCTGTTTGCTTTGCAATTACTTATATGTTTGTTTCCCCAGCATTGAGAAATAATTCATGAACAATTTAAACACCCCCAATTTCACATGAAAATTGTAAATGGGTGCCTTTAAGTACCATTTGTCTGTCATTCCACTTCTCATCCACATTGTGGTATTCTAGGACATTGGCATTAATACCCTGTTCAGACTAAATTTTAGTTGTATGATATATGTGTAAAGAAACATTACATAGGCATATAATTGTATTGGAGAAACAGCACATATCTTTTACAAATGTATTGTTTACCGAAACATTGTATAAAGATTTACTTGACACCTGCACAAGATTACAAGAGAATGCTTATAAAAAGTTAATTACTTATATTAGTCATATGGTTTTCACTTTGCTGTACAATGTATTGAAGTAGTCTGAATGGGGTAAAAGATTATAAGTGTGAAAGATGTGGATAGCGGTTTAAATGGAGGATTCCCCTCCCTAGGGGGGTTTATCGGTGGAGAAAATTGTTTTATTCAGCAGGTAGAGATAGATGTAAGAACATGAAAGCGGTAGCCTAGAGGCGGCAACTACATGTCTCCATTATCTGATGTTTTACGTCATGCGCTTTAAAGGTTACCTGCATAATACCAAACATGATCATGAACCTGTTTTTCGACATGAGTTAAACTTCAACTGATTTTCTTTTTCTGAACAGCTATATTTTAGGATAATCATCAGAAATGCACTTTCAGAAGTGAAATTTTAACTTATGTTTTGCTTCTTTGACAAACTGGGCAAAAAATATATTTCATGGGTAAAAACTCAATGGATGAAACTTTATGTTCTTGGAAAAGAAACGTAGGACGTTTTCTAGCAAACACAATGTTCAACATTCAAAACATTTTTTGGTGAAATTGCCACCCATAGCATGGAAAGGATTGAGGTTACCAGAATAAAGCATGGATTAGAGTGTGTGGACTTGTTCAGGTTGCATAAATAATATGAAAATTATTTTTACATGCTTTTTTTAGACCAATGTGGGTTAGTGTTTGAAACCTCTTTAATATTTACCAGGGAACTGCTGACGACCTTTGATAGAACATTCAAGCAAATTGTTCTGAAGGGACATTAAATAGGAAAATTAACTATAAAGGTTAATGGTCTTGAAGTGCAGAAGTCATCCGTAAATTGGTCTCAAAAGAGTAATTTCTCTTCCCCCGATTTATTTTGCAAGGAAGATGATTAGCTTCTCTAGAGAAGCAATTGACTGTCAGCGTCTCCTTCTTTAGCTCCCATTTTTGGAGAGCACTGAAAAGTAAAAATTCTTTCTTTTTTCCCAAATGCTTCTTGAGGTTGTCCTCAACCTTAAGATATGTTGGAGGTAGTTCCCACAAATGAGTGTCTCTATAAAACATAGGCTTGGAAACACTTTTGGCAACTTTTGGCCAGTTCTCGCATTTCGCAATGCATGCACCACCAACATCCGTACCATTAGAGGCCTATTTTCCCACTCGCGGGTCAACAACTAATTTCAAGATAGCAGACGCTGCAAGTGAGAGCTGAAGAAATATTCAACTGACCAAGGGATCCCAAGTGCAGGGAAGAAATAGGATGAGTTAGTATAACTAGCAGTGAGAGCCCAGGGAAAATATGAAGCATGAAAAGTCTTTAATCACTTAGAATAGGAGAGGAAAAGGCGACTAGTGCAAGATGTTGATGGTACTGTTGCTGACCCATCTCCCAGAATTAATGCGTTAGATTAACTATCATGAACCATATAAGGGTGCAAGGATTGCAAATGTGAGAATTCATTTGCTAACATGCAAAGGGTAAACGTTTGGTCAGTATTTGTTCACAAATTCTATTAACAATTTGAATATTTGGCTTTCTTTTTTCTTTGTAACAGGCCAAAAGAGCAATGCATCGAGGAGCCACAGCAGTCATCTTTATTGTATCAGATAGTCCTGCAGCCGTTACACAGGTAATCTCAATACAGACATGCAATATTTTTCAGTCCCTTTTGCCTTTTCCAACCCTGACTGGTCACTTTGGCAGCACATGACTAACACAAAAGAACAAGAGATCTTTTTTTTGCCATGTATACTAGGACTGCAGTACAGTATGAACAGAATCAGTGGGCAGTATTACACATTACAATACAGTCGCGTTGTTGTGACTTTCTGTACTGGGAAACTGTCAAATTCTTCCAAGTGCCACAGGGGTCAACTTCAAAGGTTAATGCGCTTTTAATGATTGGTGTTGCCAAATGTGGGAGTCCCAGCTTGGATGGAATATGCACAGCAACTAACCATCTTTAAGTACCATTTTATCTGGGTTAAGTTGTGGCTTGATGCCAGTATGGAACAAATGAAGAATCATAAAGGAAATTTCTTTGAAAATTGAATGATAATTGAATAAAGAATCAACAGCTATGATATAGAGCAAGATGTATACCTTGAAACCTTTGAACAGATGCCAGAATGATTTCACATAGTCAAAATATTGCAAGGCCCATTTGCTTTGTAGCTGAGATTCTCTGAACAAAATGGGCCCCATTAATGAAATGGCTGATATAGAAAGATGTACTACATAGAGAGCTAGCCCTAGGCATTCTTCACAGAGAAAGCCATGGTATTCTTAATCTCTCCCCACCCCCCCCCCCACCCCCATTGTCATATCATTTGTGGATTATCATAGGCATATAAAATGAAAAGATATGGAATCAAATCAGGAAGTTAAATAAATCCCTAGTCATAATAAATTCCTTTACAGAGAAAGAGTCATTTTCCCATTTCTCAGCAGTTGAGAGAGAGAGAGAGAGAGAGAGAGTGAGAGAGAGAGAGAGAGAGAGAGAGAGAGAGAGAGAGAGAGAGAGAGAAAAGTGATGCCATCCGGAGAACAACAGCATCTTGCAGCATGCACACTTATCCTGTTGAGAGAGATAATATTTCACATTGGCATCAGAGATTTATTTGCTAGGTCATCCTTTCCCCATTTTACTGAACCCCATAGCTTGGGAAATGGGCAATAAAAGTTTGTAAAACAAATCTAGCTGCTGAAACAAACAGTCCAGTTGATATATGATCCTAATCTAGTCTATGACAACAGACTCATCTTTACTACAAAATAGTGCATAGAAGCTTTTGATATTATATAGTTTTTCCTAAAAAGAGAAAAGAATTAATATTGAGCCAAATGGTTATTGTAATTATCGCAAGAGATTCAGGCAAAGTAAATTTTAATATAACTGAATTTTAAGAATCAAATTTATTTTCAGAATGAGATTTTTAAAACATTTTAAAAAATCAAATTGTGTACTTTTATTTTTCAACTATTCTCTTTATCATTTGTTCAGAATTACTTGTATTAGTTAATTCATGCACATTGGAATATATCAGGGAAAAAAAAACAGTTAACATATCAAAATCTATTTTTGTATTGAACTAATTTGATGTATTAGAATAAACTGCCTTTTATTTACAATTGGAAACTCATCCGTTTACAACTTTTAAGTCACAGAGATCTGAATGATTGATTTCTTCATTTGGGGGGTAAATCTTTTAAAATTTCAGAATTTATAAAAACTTACAAAATTTCCCAATAACATATTTTGATATGAAATATTTTTTGTTAAAATACATTCAGAAAAAATCGCATTACAAGGAAATGTTTACATGTATGATTGGGATGTAAATTCTGTCAGTATCTGTTCTCAATTTGTAAATGCTCAAAAATTAGAGACAAAATGTAACTAGTGTAATGTGGATTTATGAGATGATGACCAGTGGAAAATCTGAAGTTTAACGTGGCTCTCTAGAGTTTTCCAGAGGTAAGTCCCTCATTGCTACCATATATTTTTTCTTCTACTGATGGAGACGGAGAAAATGTAAGATGGGTGATAAGCACTCCTAAGCTGCATGCAAAATAGCATCATGATGTACTGATCCCAAGTATCCCATCTTTTATCTCCTTTCTCACTTAGCCCCCTGTTCAGACTATCAAACTTTATCAAAAGCCGTATGGCTACAGGATAAATGATTAGATTTGTATAGTCTGAACATTTATGTAGAAATGCATAACCAAATGTAAACTCATGATTGAGCATCATTTTAAACTAAAACTCTATAAAGAATCAGTATCTCCGTGTACTGTATTAAAATTGTATATAACTGGGTGAGGCTTATCTTGTGTGCGTGGGGATTGCTTTTTTATGCTCCAGTGTGAGCTGGCCTCTCCTCCCCCCCCCCCCCCATTATTGTGCTTCTTGTATACACAGAGTTTTACAAGTGTGTACACTCCTTTGGCTATAAACATAGATTCTTTATTTTAGTTTCATAACTTTCTTGCTGTCTGAACAGACGCAAAGATGAGAGAAGCATCCTCCTCCTTTGAAAAGGTTAAAGAGGATAAGAGGGAATTTCCCTTATCCAGACGGAAGATGGGCTCATAAGGAGAATTAGAGATGGAGGATTTGCGAAGGATTAATTTTAAACAATCTAGGGAATAGAAATGGGTCTTTTATCTTTTATAACAATCCAGTTCCTTGAATTTCTTCCCTCTTTTCAGCCCCTCCTATACATGTAGTCTGCATCGCTCATTAATGGTAGTTATGGGTGGAGTGGTGGGATTTAAATGGCAAAAGTTGGAAGCTAGCTCATAATAGTGAGGATACTGTAGGGAAAGTTTATGTTTGGTTTTCTAATAAGAATTACAGGAATTCTATTTGTACCACGGTACCAATAATCATAAATCATATTTGTCATCTTTAATAACTGGAGGAAATAATACTAAGGAAATAAATGAAAACAAAACATAAAGATAAAAAGAGACAGAACAAGAAAACATTTTATTGTCACCAACCATGTAATCCTTCCTTGTTTCTGCTTTTGGAATTAAAGGAAACCAATTTTTTTTGTATTTTGTACATTATTTGTTTCTTTTGCCTGAAATCAAATAAATGAATAAAGAAAGAAATAAACACCCTCAAGTCAAAGAGTTTTTAAATCAAGCTAAAACACCCCCTCCGCCCATACCCCGTACACTCTCACTTTGTTTATCACCCCTCCCTTCCTAGCTTGCGATGATTGTAGATTTGCAATTGATCACAACTTACAATCAATACTGTTGTAAAGAAAAAGTTGCGCCTGATAGTAATATCACGCATAAGTCTTGCAGTCAATCATAAGGTCAAGCACAACTTTACAATTGGTAGCAAATTTGTGTTCTTCTTATCTTGTCCAAGATAATGCCTTTTTTCAGGCTAGCATGGCGAGGGCACAAGCTCAAGTTTAGATTATTAAGTCAGACCATATGAACTGATCAGAGGTCAGAAGTTTCCAATACCGCAAGGGTTTCGGGGAGGGAAATGAAGAAGAAAATTTTCTTTTTAGATATTTTTGCCCAGATTTCTGAAGCTGATGATCCACAAATTTGGATGGACTCAAATTCAAACCAAATGTCATTCTAGGAGCATAGGTCAAAGGTCATATCTACAAAATTGTTCCTTTTGTTTTGCTTTCTTTCAATATCATCCATTGTTCTTTTAAAATGGTGATACTGAAATATTCGGAATATTTTCTTCGGAAAGCCAGCAATTAATTGTGGGTTATATACAAGTTTGGTAGGCCCTGAAAAATCATTTGTCAGGTTTTCTTACTTTAGCTGGTCAGAAGCAAGACAGAAGCAGAGATGCCAACCATTCCGGATTCTCCGTATTTGTTCTGCTTTTATTGCACTTGTTACGGTGTTACAGTTAACAACCAAAATGCTATGGGAAACCAAACAAAAATATATGTAGGCCCCTCCATTATACATCTACATAGAGCCTCTGTATGCGTATGCATTTGCAGTGCATGCTGAGCTATGTAGCACATGCTGGAGCACGCGCCCTCACTGAATTTCACTGTACTGCACTGCACATGACATTGGCACAATCGCGGTTGTGCATTAGGGATGCTTCGGCGCTCGTCAGTGCTCCCATTTTGGTCAAATTTGGCTTGTCGGAACTTGCATACAACTGTGTACATGCACCGGCAGTTACGGAGAGATTGCTTTTCAGTTTGTTTTTTGCCGATACCATCACATCGGTTGATTGCGATAAGCAAAAACATGCATCACAAAACCCAGGATTTCTCAATTTCTAGCAGGTCTTCGGCAACCCTGTTTCTTTCACCGGGCTGTAGCCCAGCGTTCTTTGGAAAAATAACGCCGATTCCGCTTTTTGACTGCGGAATTCAACATTCGCTATGACTTTGGGACTTAGTTTTGGTGAGTGATGCTCACTGGTGTGCAGTCAAATGAATGGGCACATGACATGTGTGTGTAAAAATATGATTGACATTTTGACGGCGTGTGTTCTGGAAAGACACCCATTTGTTCCCGGAAATATATGTAAAATGTTATTGACAACCATCCTTTGGGGTTGACATCTCTGTAGAAGCTAGACTAAGATGCTATGAACTTTTCTCGTCCTAAAGTTGAATATTAGACAGGTGAAAGAGGGAAAAATGTTTTGATCTTGGGCCAGTGACATAAAGTCATACAGGCCTGCACATGTGTGAAACCAGTGAGAGTTCTGTTTATGCGACAAGTGTATGAAGCGCTGTAATCGTTTTGCAGGGAGCAGTTAGGATGCAGGGGTCCCAGCGTAAGGCTGATTGTAACCATTACATTGTGTTCATTTGAAATACATGTATTTACATTGAAATTCACTGGAAATCACAAATGGAATATCACATGATCTCACACACATATCTTTTAATGCAAGGTGAACAGTGTAAGACTTTAGTCAATTTCATGCCAATTATTTTGCTACCAAAACCTTGTATGAGCTTTTACATGTACATGTAGTAATGCCCTTCTACAGGGTTCAACTCTTTACTGGTACCCAGGACATGCAGGCATCCAACATCTAAATCAGGACCTCCAAAATTGTCACAATTTTGAAATGGTGCTCATGCATACAGGCCGTATGAATATGAACTAGGACAACCAAGAAAACAAACAACAAAAAGCAAATAAACAAACAAAAAATGTTACTTTGGAGCCCTGGGCCGGTATTCAATTCAATACTTAAGTCAGAAATATGAGTATTTTACTTAGCTTTTTACTTAGATGAAATACTTAGGAAATTTTGGTATTCAGTTCAATATTTTGGCTAAGTATTTTACTCCAAATCTAAGACACCTTCCTGGGAGACTTAAAGGAGAATCCAACCCAGGCATCAGTGTGCTCATAGTGAATAAAGATGACCAAGAAGAGTAAACAGTGAAAGTTTGAGCAAAATCGGACAATCTGTTCAAGAGTTATGAATTTTGTAAGTTTCAGTAAATTCTTATTATGGGGATCCTTGAGTTGGCAACTTTGCCAGCATCTGTGACGTCATCATGGACAACTCTCAATTCATTTTGTACATAATTTTTCAAAAAAAAATGATTTATATGAAATTTCAAGTCAGGAATCAACATAATTCTTTCTAAAATGCTTGCAGAATTGATATAGCCTTGTAATACTCAAACAATAAATCAAAAGAATTTTTATTTTTCTTGAAAAAAATAAATGAAGAGTTGTCCACGATGACATCACAGATGCTGGTAAAGTTGCCAACTCAAGGATCCCCGTAATAGGGATTTACTGAAACTTTGAAAATTCATAACTTTTGAACAAATTGTCCGATTTTGCTCAAACTTTCACTGTTTACTCTTCTTGGTCATCTTTATTCACTAAGAGCATGCTGATGCCTGGGTTGGATATTTTGGAGGCCTTGATTGGCAGGCATAGGTTTTTATACGCAGTAATCATGAGCTGCGCAGAATTATATCATCGCGTATTCGAGTTTATTCCATGTGACATGTTAATTGCACATTGAAAATATGACGTCACAATGCTTATCATCGAGAATTTTGGCTTAAATTTGTCTTACTGAAGTAAAATTCAAAGTATTGAAATGAATACGACTTAAGCAAATTTCTTAGCCAAGGTAAAATACTTAGGAAAAGTTTTACTTAATCCAAGTATTGAATTTAATACTGGCCCAGATTTCTTGCTCTTATGTTTTTTGGGGTTTTTTTGTGTCTTTCATACAAATTATTGATCATCTAATGTGAGCTTATGTTGCTCAATCTCATGCCAGAATTCTTATTCCTGCAGTGTGGTTTATTAGGAATATCCCTCCCCTCCTGCAATATTGGTTTTAGTATTTCATACACAACATTCATATAAATCAGGTACTTAGACAATTGTCCAAGAAAATGGAATTAAACATAACATTAGGCCTTAGGGTAGCTTTGTTAATACTACATGTACATGTATGATTACAGGTAGACAGGTGGTTCATTTTTCTCCTATCATGCTTACCAATTCTTTTAGAGTAATTACTATGAATGCTAGGTTAGTGCACCAACTAAAACAAAGACCAGTTTTGATCAATAATCATTACCCATTCTCATTGTGAATAAGTTGATGGTTTTGTTTGATTGATTTTAGAGTATCCTTTCGTTTCCACATGGTCTGCAATAGAGCCTGAAGATTAATAGACTCTGAAACCAGTGAAAGGGCCTTGACAATTTTTTTTTTTCTAAATAAATCTCTAAACCCCCTCCCCCCAAAAAAACCAAAACAAAATAACAGAAATTGAAATGAATGTATAGATTAGTCAGAAATTTTATGTTTATAAATTCAAATTTTTTGTTTCATTGTAAATGTGAAATACAGCATGGTGCTCCCCTGCTTTCTCTCTTTCTATCTCTCTCTCTCTTTCTCTCTTCTCTCTCTCTCTCTCTCTCTCTCTCTCTCTCTCTCTCTCTCTCATTCTCTTCCCTCCACTCTTTGTGCATTATTTTCTGATCAAAGGAGTCAACAATTTGCTTGCATTCCTCAGATAGAGGTCACATTTCATCAGAAAAAGGAAGAAAATTCTTATGTGTTTGAAAAGAACAACAACATTCCAGTAATTTGTAATCCACAATACTACGGACAAACAACAAACTTAAAGGAGAAGTCACCTCTGCATTTCATTGATTTGAATGAATTCAATGTATAAAATCAGAGAAACAAGGTTAGAAAGGTTGCCAAAATTTAATGGAGAGAGAAAAATAGATATATAGATAATCCTTCTACAATTTTACCATTCTTTTTCATTGTAAGCTATTTTCTGCTTCTGTTTGGTACAAATATTCTAAATTTTATCTTTGGTGCCTGTTTGCAAAATCATTTTTTCTATAGAGAAAAATCAAAATTTATGAAAGCCTTTTGTAGAAGAACAAAACAGAGGGTAAATTGCAACAGCAATATGAA
This sequence comes from Echinometra lucunter, assembly GCA_029962745.1. Classification (NCBI taxonomy): domain Eukaryota; kingdom Metazoa; phylum Echinodermata; class Echinoidea; order Camarodonta; family Echinometridae; genus Echinometra; species Echinometra lucunter. Next base: position 14,751,004 of record CM057154.1, on the reverse strand, counting down.
AAAAGTTTACAGTGGATTAGAGATCTCCTGTTTTGATTTTCTTTTAATTTTTCATTATTTTTTATTTTCATTTTTTATTTTTTATTTTTTGCATTTATTGAAATCAGCTTGATGCTAGCATGGATTTCTTCTTTAACTTCTTCTCTCAAGACTATTAAAGAAATTTATATTGTAGCAGCTGAAAGGAGACAGACTTATTTCCCCTGCTGTATTTGACCTTAAATGACCTCCGATGGAGTGTGTTTTGTTTTGTGGGATAGTGTTCTCATACAGTGCATCTTCTTTATCAAGCCAAGTAGGTTTGAGATGGAGAAAAGATAACAGGACTTTCCGAGAAAGGTACCCATAAGAATGCATTATATTATACAAAAATAATTCATTATTTGTAGAAGATTATAGGCCTCTGATTGGTCAAATTTGCAGGCATGATATTCACTACAGATTGCTGGGCAGTATAGTGCAAAATATTGACTAGGCATAGTTTTACTTGCACATAACCTGCACTTACATGAAATCAACATTGGATAAGTGCCGTGCAGAGACAAGTGTACAGGATACTCTTTTTATAATAGACTGGTTAATTTTCCTTTAACTAATGACTACATTCCAGCCGTCATATTTTGTTGATTAAAGATTTGTTCATTAAAGGTTTATCAGTCTGAATAAGACTATGCATAGAATAGGACTATTCAACGAATATTTTATTTACAATGCTTAGGTTTCTGGAGCTATAATCTAAAGGTTGGATTTATAAAAAAAAATCTTTTCTTTAGTTTCTGGATAAGTAAGAAATAAGACGGCTACTATATTTTCAGCATACATAATAATGGTTGGGGTAGGTCATATGTCTTCTATGCTAAAAAATACCATGAAAAATCCTCTCAGCATCCTGTCAGCTTATCTGAATCCTGATGAAAGGATTTGTTTAATTATTGAAATCATACCCAAGAAAATCCCATATACCGTGTTTACACAGTGACAGGGGTTGAACACCGCTTTTTTGATCCGCCAGAATCTTAGGTTTCAACCCGCGAGCCAAGTCAGACTCGTCTATTTTTTCGTGTGTAAACAGAAAGCCGTGTCAAACCCTCGTGACCTAGGTCAAACACGAAATAGCAGCATCCGGTATCGTGCGAGATAGCTCTCTTGTCCTTACTATGCCCCTGCCTTCACTTGATTTCCCGAGGTAAAAAGTACTCTTTTTAGGGATCGTGAAATTCTACTCTTGCTCGTAAAATTGTTTGTATGGTATATCACTGTTTGGTATGATCTGTAACTTATTCTTCTATATATTTAATATAGTACTGTCACCACGGTAATTTTATAAGTAATGTAACCCAGCCTCACTCTCGTTGTTCAGTGTTTAACGTATTTTGTTGTGAACGTTGTGGGAAAATATAGTCGGAGGCAAATTTCCCGCATTTGTGATGTTAATTCTACTTCCGTTTGTGATCCGCGGGCCGTGTCGAACTCGCCTTTTTCGTTTCGGTATAAACACGATCACAGTTGCCCTCTTCGCAGCGTTTGACCCTGCTTGAGGATTCAACACTCAAGCCGAGTCACTGTGTAAACCCTGTAATATATTCCAAAAAGAACTTTCTACGATAGAATTCACTTGAATTTGAATTGTGAACCAGACTTTTTGAGATCATTTTCAAATTCTTCAACCACCTGTAAGAAAATCCAAGGAAATGAAGGACTATGTCTGTGGAAAAACATATAGTTTTGTAGAAAGGGGAAGTGTTATGACTTTGAGGGATGCCGTTTAAAGAGAAGTTTGATTTCTGAGAAAGGGGAAAATTATTTTGTGAGCTTTCATCCCTTTTCTTATGTCAGTTTGGAAGAATTTCATAATAGAAATATCCCTTGAAAAGAATTGCTCTTCAGATGCCCCCATATTAAAGATAACAACAAGAAATTGCTTGAATGTTTGGCCCAAATACTTGTGTTTAGTCCCATATACCCATTGCTGCGTGCTTTTCAACAAGATCAAGTTGGTTTTTATCATCTTGTTGATTTCAGAACTCAAGTTCCGCTTAATCAACCTTTCCCAATGGCTTTGGAACAGTTTCTTTCACATTGTAATCGCATGAGCAGAACTCAAGTTCGTCTTTCAAGACGGCCGAGAGGAAATGGATACAAAAGAGAGAGGAATTTAATACATACCCAACAGCAAAAATGAAAAAACAAACAAAAAAACAGAGATAAACGTGTGGGAGCAGAGAGCAGTTTTAGCACTGGAAAGCTTCCTAAAGACTCTGGGGAAAAGGGATTTAGGAAGGAGAGAATCAAAAAGATACATGCGGAAATTTCCTTGGAGAAAAATCTTACAAAAACAAATTGAGATCTATTCCAGAAAACTGTGACAAGTAAACAGACAATAAAGAAGTGAAATGGTGATGCAATTTCCTGTTAAATGCCTTAAATTGAGAATGTTTATGCTATGTTTCAAGCTTTTAAGTAAACCAGGTGAAAAAAAGTAAATCAAACTGCAACCTAACCTAAGATTGCCACTGGAAATATACTAGTGATGTTTTAAACAGGAAATTAAGAGAACCCCCAAGGACCCCCCCCCCCCCCCCCCATGCAGTTAGGAGGTAATTCACTTGTTCTAGTACAAGTATTTTACAGTAATTTGATGACTATGTGATATGAAAAAGACACACAAAAAATGAAAACAACATATGTCTCTCAGTTTTGTAATACACCCCCTTTTTCACCAATAGATGGGACTATTGTGCAGTTCTACCCGTGAGAGTGGTCTTGTACCAGTGTAAAATATACTGATTGCCTGAAAGATTATCTGGCTGTTTGTCAGTGTAAAGAATGCCACTTATGAATGATTGAATATCTTCTTTTTAGCAAGCTGTATCGGGATTACAAATTCCTCTGATCGCAGGGGAGGAGCAAGCAAGAAGGAGATTGGGGTATCCGGAGGGATACTACAGCATGCTTTTCATCCTTGGTTTTCTCTGTACAACTAGGGTCTGAGCATTGTTTCGAACTAGAACTCGATAAAAAAATCATGTGTGTCTGAACGTAAGGCGACCACTGAACAGTATAACTGGGCAGGGCTTAATGTGGGCGTGGTCGAAGGAGACATGGCCTTGCCATGGCAACATGCGCAATAGAAAAGTGCGCATCTGTGGGATGTTTCTTCTGAGGGATCAGGATGTGTCTGAACAGTCCGTAGGCTATACAATGAAAATTTTATACTTTTCTTTATTGAGTTGCGGTATAAACGTTTTGTGTCTGAACAAGGGGGTAGTACCACACTCTCACTTTTGATCTTCTCACATGTATTGGTAGTTCTGTAGAATTGCCCAACCAAGCCTAAAAAGAATCATGCTTTTTTGCTTGAAATCACTGACTTTGGAATGTTTGGAGTATTACAAGTATTCATTCATTGTAGACCCTGAATGCAGTCCTTAAATCTTATTTTGATTCTCTTCTTAATTCAATATGTAGCCCCATCTTTTTTATGCTTTGCCCTACAAAGCTGCAAAGTCTATGAAACTCATCTGTTACTTCCTTTTTTTCTTCAAGTCTTTGGCAGCATTAAAAACTTGGCAAGTAATATCAGAAGGATTTAAATGAACAGAAACTTTGAATGCACACAGCACCATTGTATTTTCATGTTGATTATTTTTTGCAATTCATATTTTTTGCATTGGGGCAGAATGAGGACATGTATTTTATGTGGACCCAGAAACTTTCACAAATCCCAGATATTTGTCACAAGAAACGGGAGAAATTTATGAATTCGGAAGGGCAATTTACATGTAACTACCAGCGTTTCACAAATCTTTGTAAGTCAATACCACTATGAATATTTAAAAGGTCATGTTTCATGTTTTATTTGGTTATCCTAATTAATTTTCTTGCATAAACCTTCAAAACTTTTATAATTACGATCTGGTATATGGTTGTATCTACTAACTTGGTTTTCATGTACTGTAGGATGCATGTTAGATAGAGCCTTTAAACTTGGTGGTGTATATTGAACCATGACTGCTTGGCATTCCGTGGCGTAGGTCACTTGGCGGAGGGTTCCTTTGATCTTCTGAGATTGTAGTTTGGGGTAGATGGGGAGAGCCGGGGTGATGACTTCTCCAGTGATGGGTTGGCGTGCCGGTGACGATGCTTGGTGTGGCCTATGGTACCAACGTAATTACGATGGTCTGGGACTAATAGCAATAACGGATGGCGTGAGAGAAAGACAGATAAGGAGAAAGAGAAATGAATGAAGTGAAAAGGAAACTCTCAGGTACTCACAAGTTTTATGGGATTTCTAAAATGAAGATTTCTGCTTTTACAAAAGAATGATCATTTGGAGTAAAAATGAAGTTTAGCTTTAAGATGGAAAGATGGAGAGGGAGAAAGTAGGAATAAAACCAGAATGGATCGCAAAGAGAAAGACAGAGAGAGAGAGAGACAGACAGAGAGAGCATATTATGTTTTTATGTGTGAGAAAGAACAAAAAGAAAGAGAGAGAGATAGAGAGCATGTGTTTTTGTATGTTAGAAAGAAAGAGAAAAAAAAGAAAAGAGATATTGAAAGAAGGAGCAGGAGAATGAGAATAAGAATGAGAACAAGGAAGAGAGAGCTGTGAGCAATTTAGTTCATCAAAGTTCAGAAATAGCTCCGGGTAAAAAGACTGAATAAGTATAAGAATTGCCTCAGAGTTTCTCAGGAGCAGGACTCAAAAAGAACTCCTGCGAACAAAAAATCAATTTTACTCTTGGGGATATTCGGATGTATTAGGGATAAGTCTTCACTGCTGGCAAGCAAAACTGGTTGTGACAGCTAGTTTGTTTTATGTCTACCCGCGCATGATGTATTGATTAAGCAGCCATTCCCCCATTATTGGATAATTAATGGAGAGATCTTCGGTCCGTGTAAGGATGATTAGAATGGTTAGAATGTATGTGGCAATGACAAAACGTTTGGATGAAATTAAAGTCGAGGTCTCAACTTTTTGTTTTGGGTTTTTGTTTCTTCAATATTTTTTGTTTGCTTATGATGTCTAGATTAATCACCCATTCCATGATTACTGGATAATTATTGGAGATATCTTAGTTCCCATGTGAGAAGAATTGAAACCATTAGTTTTTATGTGGCAGTGGAAAAATGTAGCCTTTCTTTTTTATATGTTTGTATGTATGTATGATTTCAAGACAAGTTTTAAGAATTGTCCCTTTTTGCAATCTCATTCATAGGCAATCTCTTTATCTCTCAATTTCTTTTTAATTTCAGTTTTTTCAATTTCAATTGAACTTATTTCATCACTTCAAAACAATTTAAAAATTTACAACTTACAAATAAATTACAACATAATGAAGGTTAGGACCCATAAAAAACAAAGATGTGCTTATAAATGGGGCCCTAAAACAAAAAGACAAAAAAAAAACCATTATTTGTTTCTTTCTCTTTCTCTGTTTTTGTTTTCTCTCTTCCTCTGTCTATTTCTCTTTCTCAATCTATATCTCTTTCTCTGTTTCTTTCTCTTTTTCTTTCTCATTCTCCCCCCCCCCCCCCCATCCTCCCTCCCCTTCTCTCTTCCTCTCTTTCCTCGTCTCCCTCTTAAACGTGATAAATGACGAGTTGATCACTCCAAATTTTTCCTTCGCCAGAGCGCTGTAGTGGCGTGATGTAACAACTCTGACTCTGGGTCGCCTGCAAGACATGATTCATCTGGTCTTACCAAAGATTCGATTGTCGTAATTTCCAAGGGAAGGGGGCTGGGTAAAAGAAATATTGAAGTAACACTTGCCCACATTCCCATATACAAATACTCTTTGTTTTCCTTTTGCAGTGAGTCATTTTGAGCATTTGCTTTAATAGTGGTGAGGATGATCAGGGGGGTGTTTCACAAAGACTAAGACTGACTCAAATTACACTTAACTATAGCCGGCCTTTCATGCCAGAGTTTGTTTCCACTATCGGTCTCTCAAGGGATGTGAAACTCATGGGCACAAATTTGCAGCATTCACCTTTCTTGTTTTCTTCATCATTGAACTATAAAAAATGTCAATTCTGCAGATTTGTGACCAGGATCTGTACATCGCTTGAGAGAGCGATGGTGAAAGCAAAAAGTGGCATGAATGGCCTGCCATAGTTAAGTTCAGTTTTAGTCAATCTTAGTCTTTGTGAAACACCCCCCTAGTCTACTGAAAGGCAAAATGATGTTAACCCTTTACCAATTACTGTAGACTTTTATCACAAACATGATATATTTAAAAATCATAATAATTAGTATTCTCCTTTATGGTTGTACCATGGAACCTGAAAATTGCTAGGATGCTTGAGCCGATATCTATAGAATAATTATCAGTATCACTGACTGCACAAAGGATATCAAAATTCAAAGAAAATATGAAAAGAACAATTGTCATTAGTTTTCCTTAAAATTTAATTCAGCAGGCAAACAGTTGGCTCTGTTCTAGGCCGAGTCCAAAAATATTTTGAAGCATCTAGGTTAATGACCACATCTAGAGTTTAGTAGGCCTGCATCTGATCATCAGGGCCCAGTTGCATAAAATTTAATATCAATAATAAGTTGCAATAACTGTTATAAGCTACTTAAATACTTGCATCTGATTGGCTGAGAGCAGATTTATCATAGAAATGTGGCAGTTGTTACAGGTAACAAGTTGTATGAAACATGCCCTGATCTAGCTAATAGTCCTATTTGAGTTCAAATCAGACGACATATGAAGTTAAATATCACATTTAATGTTGGATTATATTCAGAATTCCTCAATACCTGGTACTTGTACGTGTAGGCCTGATATGATATGGGGCACTACATCATGGAATACCTTGAACATGCCTTGAAGTATCGACTGTCATTTAGATATCAAGCAGTTAACCCCTCCCCCCCCCCACCCGGCAATTTCTTTAGTAAACTGCACTACTAATGATAACGAGATGCGCATAAATGCATTTATGATCAGATATATGTGAGCTTTGCTAAAGTTGCAGAGACAGACTCATGACTTCATATATTGCACTGCCTTTATAAGACTTTGATTGGTCCATACTTTTTTGCCACCAGGAGACCAAAAAAGGGTTTTGTCTCTGTGTTGTTTTTTTCCCATCATGTAGCGTTTATGTACACTATTATTTCCACGGTGTCAAATAGACTTGGAAACGGCGTCAGCTGGGAGTCAACTCTATTCCGATTTGAAGTGAATCGGATTCCTAATTAATTTGACTCGGAATGGTGTGGCTTTAGCTGAGAATCGACTCCATTCCGAGTCAAAGTAACTAGGAAAACGAGTCACCTTAACTCAGAATAGAGTTGACTCCCAGCCAACGCTGTTTCTGAGTCAGTTTGACACCGTGGAAATAAGAGTGTACGCATTACGAATAAATGCCCGAGTTTACCACGAGGGATGTGGCTTCATGTGTGAACAAGATTTTAAAGGTATCGGTTAACATTGTTTTGATTTTTAAAAAAACTCATTTGGCTACTTGAAAATGGGATAAACATAAGGGTTATAGTGTAAAAATACCAGTCTTAAAGTTTCAAAGCATGATATATTCAGGAAGTATTTTTAAATATTAGAAATGTGAACCAATGTATGAAAAATATATACTGGTCGGTTGCACAGACTAGACATAAGGAATGCGCATGCGCACATGGCTCACCGGACTGTACTGTGCGTATTGGCGTAACACGCGGAGGGAGGCAGATCAACAGGTTTTTTTTAACTCGAGGAAAACGGTTCTCTTATTTATTGTCTCTGAGATCAAAAATAATTAAATCGTGGTTTGCGTCTTACTAACAGTTTTTCATTTCAAATTGTGTTTGTTTTCAGGGTTTTTGAGTACAAATACAATTACTCACACACATGTTTCATCTTCACATGAGAATTTTTGAAGTCGGTTCCTCACAAAGTTAACCAATGCCTTTAAAGTTAATACCCTTCTTGCATGCAGCAGAAGAGTTCTTGTACACTTTTTGATAAAATGTTGAGGGGAAGATGAAACATTTCTAAATTGTAATTGTTCTTTGACATGAACTATGTTTCAGGGGAAAAAATACACGGGTGCTAAGGGCGAATTCACCCCCGAAATGCCAAAAAAAAGCCCAGGAAAACTAAAAAAGAGCCCATGAAATTCTCATAGGGTCCAATGTTAACTGTAATACAATGTAGAAAATTTGGGCTGGTGGGCTCAAAAAGTAGCCCCGGAAAAAAAAAAATTATTTTTTCCCCTGCTATGTTTAAATTTAAAAAATCAAAACATTTTTAATCAACAGTTATTCAAGTAACTCCCACATTCAAAAGTGAAATGATGTAATAATGAATATATACTTCTCACTGTAATTCCTACAGTATTGCTATTGGAAGTTCTGTGATATCAAAGAAAAATGAGTAGTGACTTTTGTTTAGAAAATATTGACATTTGTATAAAAAAGAAAAAGTTTTTTTTTTTTTTAATGAAAAAGTGTTTATCTTATATTTCATGAAACCTTGAAGATGTTTTGATATACAGAAAGTACTTGGAATATTAACCAATGATCATTGTATTTGGGCACACTTTTTTTCTTGCTTCACAATTGTGACTTAAAATCGTATACTCCTTCCTTCCGACTGCAGGATTTCAAACTTGAATTTGAACCACCTCAGGATATAGAGTTTATTTGTTCTCTTTTGATAAGTATTGTACTCTGATACTGACAGCTTTTCCTTCAAAATGCAGAGACGTTGTAGCAAAGGAAAATAAAAGAAAGTACTGGATAAACTTCCCTTAATCGGTATCATTTTACCCTGTGATTTGATTTATTTTTCTGGTGCAAGCAAGCTTTCCAGGGAATTCAATCATTCCCTGTCTCCAAAAGCTGCCAGAAGCATTATACCATCAAGCAAATGCGTCATTTCTGAACTCTAAAATGTTTGAACCTCTAGCCAAATCTCATTGAATCCTGTGAATACAAAGTATTCCAGAGGCATGTTTATTGCAAAGCAAATTGTTTATCATCTTGTATGCAAATGTCATCTTATTTTTCTGAATGGCAACACAGTCTTACCGATACGACACTGTCATCATTGACTTTAAATTAAGAATTAGGTGAGAGCCAGTATTAATGGCATCCCAAAGATCATGAATAAAAGATGTGTTTTACTATGACAGAGCAAGAAATTGACTATTATGAATGCAAATAACATCCAATATTTAGCAGGCATGAGATTTTGCTTTAAATCCTAGATATTCATCAATGCAAGTGTTTATATGACAACAAATATTGCAATTTAAAAAAAAAAAAATTGATGTAATGTAATATTGAGCTAAGAGATGTCGTCAGTGACCTGTTAACATGTTTATTTCCCTGCATGGCCCTGCAGCGCCTTATCTCTTATTTATGTTTTTCTGTCTTTTACCTGTTTCCTTCACTGAGTCAAAGGATGCCTTGTATGGTAATATATTAATAAAAGGCAAACTTTGTGTTTATTATTGTACATTTCAAAGCAATGTGATTAAAATTGTAATTACCTATATCATTTTATTCAGTCGTGATTTTGCCCTTATAGTAAGGTAACAATTGCATGGAGAGTGCAAGCATATACCAGGAATTAGTGGCTCATATGATATGCATTCATAGATATGTTTGCATGTAGGCTTCTACAGTTATACTTTATTTTGATGTAAATATTTCAATACATTTTCTCACTTTTGAAGCATTGCCGAAGTAGATGCAATCTACACTTTGATTTGTATGCTGTAAGTGGAAAGCAAGTGGTCTTTTTAGAAATTTGAACATTTGTACGTGAAAGATATCGTCATGCAGATGAAATAATCAGGTGCTTATAGATTCCTGTTTAAAGGGCATAACAAATCCCAGTGGATCGAGGATTAGAAGACGTTGCCATGTCATGAATAGGAAAGCGACTTGGGGATGCAAGCCACTGCTTCCCTCATCCCTATATACTGGACATTTCTTGCCTCAAAAGGTCAAGCCAAGAATGATAAACTCTCTCCACTTGTCAGTGCCAATTTGAGTAAGAAAGAGAATACCCTATAAAAGAAATCTAGCTCTTCGCAAAAACAACCAATCTTCTTGCAACCTCCCTTCCACATCACATCTTATTTTCCCTTGCTTTCCTCTGCGGTAATGGCTTAAAAGTCTCCACTTCCAGTCGTGATAAGAGCCGTCACCACGTTCGGAAGAGAGGAATCTGTCTTCCGTGATGCTTTTTTTGTTGAGACAAGAGGAGGGAGAAGATGATGAAGTGTGATTCACTTTCCAATCAGTTTGTTTTAGAAACCTCGTCATCGCTCACTATGATGAAACACAGTGAGGAAACAAAGTGATGGCTATGGAGGATATAGGAATCTTGGGTGATACTGTGACCTGATAAATAGGTTCAACAGGACATAATCTGTTGAACCCATCCCATACAACAATAAATTTTTGGAACACTCAGTGTGTTCAATCTTTCATAAATGTCATCTACCCCACAACCCCCCCCCCCCAAGAATAAATTGTCTGTTTAGAAGGAGAAAGGCATTGGCAGGAATTCACAAAATAGTTTTTTTAAGCGTACATGCTCTCAGAATCAGGCCCAATTGTCAGTTTTCTTTGAGTGTGTACATGGCCAATATGCGCCAATTTACGTCTTTATTAGTATACACTTACGCAGGTTTAAACCGCCCCATGGTTTAAACCTCTTTTGTGAGTTCCGGCCATTGTGTTAAATGATGAAGGATAGTGCCTTTGTATTCATAAACAAACACTGCTGCACACCTTACCCCCTTCCCCCACCTAATAAAGAATAAATCATCTTTCAAAATCATTCTCTCCTTGTGTGGTGTTCAGCTAGCACTTTTTGGTATCGAGCAGAGAAATTTATGGACAATAACCATACGAATGGTTTAGTACAAGCCTTATCAAGATTTTACTTGTCTGTGCTGTACATTGTAGGTTCAAGTGCATTGCATGATCAAGTACAGTGAAACCTGTAAAGACCGCCCCAGGGGGATAAGGAAAACAGTCTTTATGAGTAGGTGGTCTTTATGGACAGGTTCCTTTAATACACATTTCAATGGGAAAACCCATTCAAGGGAAACAAAACTTATGGTCTTTCTAGACCTGGTGGTTTTTCTGTACGGGTGGCCACTAAAACAGGTTTGGCTGTATGACTGCTAAAAACTGATTACCAGTAGGGCTTTTAAATGAGCTATTTTCTGTCTCTCAGCAAATGGCTCATGAAAATTCAATACGTCAACATCTACTGTAGATATGGGGCATTACCTAAATAACTGATATTTTACCGTTCTGCTCTTCTTGGAATGAAAACAGGCGTAAAATTGCAGAGTGAAATTTAACATGTCATTATCTACTGCAGATATACAGTATCCAACAAAAGTGAGTACACCCTTGAGGGTGTGCTTTACTTTTGTTGCTACAAATTTAAACAAAATCCTTCAGCTGTTACACTATTGTTATGGAAGCGATAATTCCTATCAATACACCAGTTACAGAATTTTGTTCTTCTCTATCATAGTTGTAATTCATTTATGTAAGAATTTACATTTGAATGTTAACATTTTGTAAAGGTGTACTCACTTCTGTTGGATACTGTAGTGTTTTTCCTAGAAAACTTAGATATTTATTATTTTACACTTTTGGCATGAGAAAACAAGAATACACTGAGCAGGATGAAACATTTTTGAACAGCATTTGCTTTAGGTGTTTTGCATTGGCAACAACCTTAACTACATCGTATGTGTCTTTTTTAAAGGAGACAAAACTGGCAAGAGTATTAATAATTCTTTATGGCTTTGTTTTTCATATTACTCATTGTCAGGAACCACTTGTTTTGATTGTTGGGGGAGGGGGTTGACGACGTACGACAAATTAAGCCAGAGCTGTGATTGACGGCTGGAAAATTAGCATAGGCATGTTAGCGTGAGTAGTTCTCAAGAGGCTGAGGGTTTCCTGCTCAGGGGGATTGCCATGCGTGGTGTCGGCAACAAAGATTGGCAGGATGGAAGGAAGAGGAGAGTGGAAGATGTATTTTTTGGAGGAGGTGATGATGGTGGGAAAGAAAAAGTGTTAGAGATTGTGATGAAAGAAAAAAGGAGATAAATGAAAAGAAGATATAAATGTGATGGTGATGATGGAATGGTGAAAAGGTAAAGACCATGATGAAGAAAAGTATGGAAATTCAAGGAGAAGACAATATCTGTTTATACTAACAGAAGAGATGATGATGATGGGATAGAAAAAGGATAAGGTAAACAAATTAAAAGGGATGAGATAAAAAGAGATTTTCATATGTATTTACAAAAGAGATGATGATGGAAAGGAAAAGTGGCGGATATGCAAATGAAGTAAGAAATAAGGATAAAAGGATAAATCTGTTTGCATTTACAGAAAAGTTGATGATTGGATAGTAAAAATGATGCAGGTTAAGAAGTAGAAAAAGAAGGGAGATAAAGGATAAGAAGATTCTCGTATGTATTTACAGAAGGGATGATGGTCAGATGGAAAAGAGAGTGATGGAGATGAAGAAAAAAAAGAGGGAGAATGTTATTCTGTGAATGAGGAAAGAAAGCATGTGTAAAAAGGAAGATGAGCAGGAGATGAAAAGGAAAGAGACAGTGAAATGAGAAAGCTCTGGACATTACATAATTAACATTAATATAACTTTGCAAATGAAGATCAGTTAGAGAGAAAGGAGAAAATATCATGTTGGGGTTTTTTTTAGACACAAAAAAGTGAGGAAATAGGAAACAAGTTTCAACACAGTGACGTAAAGGGTGTGTCTGTGTAAATGATTCTAGAATAATATGTGTTGGGAGGATTAAATGAAATAACCATGAATACAGAGGGAAATGTTTCGTGATAATGTTGATGTTGAGAAATTAAGAGGTAATAGAAGAGATGGAACAGAAGCAAATGCATAAATGAAGCAGCATTAATGATAATAATAATAATAATAATAATAATATGTCTTGTTTGCCTAGGGTAGCCTCGTCAGTACTATGTACTGTTCTCCCAGAGGGTCCTGCAAGAATATTATTACCCTGGCTTTAGCTCGACCAACCGCAGCGCTTCGTGCATTCAAGGAATAAATCCTACCAGGTACCCATTTACTACACCTGGGTCGAGTGTGGCAAATGTAGATAAATGTCTTGCCAAAGGACATTAGTGCTGCGGCAGGGATTCGAACCCCGTACCTTGTAGTTCATAGCCCGGAGACTTATCCACTGGACCACAACACCTCTACATTTGATTGAAATGACGGAAAAGATTTGGGAAGAAATAAAGCTAGTTGTAAAAACTGGATGGAATGAAATATAGACAATGTACAGAATTTAATAAGAGTAAAGAAAACTACTTGACAAAGCAAGCATGGTAGTAGATAAGGACAGATTATGAAGACTCAGAAATTGTCTCACATTGGAAAGTATGTTACACTTGGAAGAGACATGCAGACTTGCATGTAAGCAGAGGGAGAAATCAATACAAGCAATCGATATAGGACTTTCTGTTACATTCGTCAACACTTGTAGGATGTTTTTCATCTCATGGAAGAACCGATTTTCTTTGCTAAGCTTCGTTCTGCACACAAATACTCCCAGATTCCCTCGCAGCCAAATCATTACAGCAGCTTGGGGGCATTTTTTTAAGCCCAACGATTTTCTCCTGTCAGGCGGATGCGGTGCAGGGAGAAAAAGATGGGTAACCATGGCGATGGGAGCTACTTTGAGCGGTGATGAGAGAGAGGGATGACCCTATGGGGGATGAGTCAGGAAGGGGTATTGATCTTCTGCTGATGTAGACATGTTGATTGGCAGGCGGCGCACAGGCCAGGGGGGTTATGTTTGGCGTTAAGTGGACATGGAGGCTGGTTTTATCAGCGATGGATGAGGGGGGGTCGAGTGTGTTTGCTCATCACTTCTTCTTGCTCGTTGGTTCATTCAAAAGAGACAAATCGTTTCTGATTTCCCTCTTTCCCCGTCGTATTTGCTCTATCAGTATTTGCTTGGTGAATTAATATTGAGGAGAGGCTTCACAATGAGTGGTTTTTTGAAGGTCTAGAATTTTCAGCCTGCATCATTCATTTGCCTGATTACTTAAGCACAGATATATCCTAATGCATGAGATGTAAAAGTAATTGATGTAATTTTAATAATAAAATTAGCTAATGTCCAGACTTTCTAGAATTTCAATAATGAAACTGTCTTATGCAGTGAGTGTAATCATTACATTATATGTAGCTTGTAGCCAGACCATTACTTTATTTAACATTTCCAATCTTGAGTTTGCCCTATGCCTTCCATGCATTTATCTTTCATTGTCTGTCTGTCTTTCTCTCTCTCTCTCTCTCTCTCTCTTTCGCACACACACACACACACACATACAAATTTTTATTTTCCATGTGTTGTCTCATTGTTTAGGACATCCATGTCGACGATACAATGGTAATCATAAGGATATGAAGTCATTTGTTTACTCATGAATATCTGATGTTTGATTATTTACTGCCAGATCTTTTCATCATAATATTCTGGAAGTACAAGGTTTTGTTGACTGATGTCAAATTTCAGTTTATGTGGATATCAAGTCTCTTTTCTTCTCTTTTTTTTAAAAGGGAATTTAGTGTAGTATTTCATTGAAAATATTTGCCAATGCTGATGAGGACTTCCATGGCAGCCATGCCTAAGCCATGTAAATAATTAGAACAAGGAGCATTAAAGTATGACAAAGATTGATCTTCATAGTAAGCAGTGTGTTTGTAGTCATTGACGTTTTTGTCATCAATGTTGCTATCATCATCATCCTTCTCATCATCATCATCATTTTCATTATCATCATCATCATTATCATCATCTTACATATTTGCAAATGCTTAGTTTATGCCATTTTGCCATTATTGTATCTCTAATTGATCTTTAATGATGAAGCAAACGTATCTAACCTATGTTCATTGTGTTTTGCTTGACCTCCCACAGTTGGAAGCTGAGAAATCATCTCCCCTTGATCGTCCCATCGTGCTGCTGACTGGTCAAGATGCTCAGAAGTTAATGGAGATTGTCAACAAGGTAGAAGAAGCATGGGCTAGGATCCAACCCCCACCGCAACTTAGTCCAGACCCGGTAAGTTTGATTGCACAATAGTCCCTGACTCCCTGCTCCGAGCTCTTAACTTAATTCTAGCCCCTAACTGGAGCTCAACCCTATGTGCTAGGATTCAACCCTCACCTCAACATTTACTCACCCTATACATGGTAATTTTCATTATACATTGTCCATAACCCCAATCCTAATTCTAATCCTGTGGGCTCGGATTCTACCATCTGTACTCACTCAAACCTTGATAAGTTTGATTGGATATTATACAGAATATTAAGGAAGCACTGCCCATTCAAAACACGATTTGATGGTTCGTAAAAATGTTTTCTCCAACGCATGTATCTGCGCACATTCACAGATTTTATCAATGACAATTTTAGATACTTCCACTTCTACAATTCTACTCAGCAGGCTCCTCGAGCAAAGATGTAATTCTAAGAAATTGAACTTGAGTGTTCATTTGCCATGCGTGCTTGTTGGCAGTTGTTGCAAGTGAAAAAATCCAGCTCCTCAGTCTAGATATTATGTAGGAGGGTTCAAAACTACACTTGGGTGTAAGGTTTGGTTTAAGGTTAGGGTTAGCTTTATTTTTCATCCAAGTTACAAAATTGGTAAGTGGAAGATATTGAAACAGTAGTTATTGTCCCTAGAGGATGTGTGATATACTGTACCCTTCAAAACACATGCATCGTAGTAAAGGATTTTGCTTTTATAGTTGAGAAACAGTTCTGTTTGCACAATCAGTCAATTTTACCTGCCTTTGTGAGCTTATGTTGAACTGCTTTGGCAACACTGCCAGCTATAAGGAGGGTCTGAAAAAGCTTGAAGACCAGCAAACTACCAAGCTTACCAGAAATAGGTCAAATTTACTGATTGTATCCCCCCCCTCCCCCCCCCCAAAAAAAAAAGTGTTTCTCAAGTTGCATAACCAGTCAGGTGAACCTCCTCAGCAATGTTGCTTTTTAAAGTGTTTGAGATCATATGCACAATCCACTTTTGAATGAAAACACTGGAAGTTGCAGCAAAATTCTCTTTTGCAAAGTCTCTTTTATCAAGCTGAGGGGTTTTTCATACAACCTGTAACACATTGCTCTGTAAACAATGTGTACAATGCTGGTGATTTTAAGTCTTTACTCATGCTTCATTTGCGCATGGCTTTACATTATGGCTGACATCGCTGAAAAACAGAATGAATACTATACCCTTGAAATCCCTTTTGATTCTGTTACGAATGTGAGAAAATGACTGGATAGGGATGATGAAATCACATGACTAATCATATGATTAATTCATGGAAATAGTCATTCTCTGGAAACCATTATCTCGTTTTCACACCATGGAATATTTGGACGACTCTCCAGAGAATATTTAGGATCACATGCATGGTTGCTCCAAGATGAATATGAGATCCGATCGGAGCAGTAGCATTGTGAAAGAAGCATTTGGAAAGCTATGTGAGAAATGGTGACTGAATAAATTCACTCACTTAGGCCTGTGTTGTGAGGCAGGGCTCTACAAACCCACTTGCCCACTTTTCCAGGGCAATTAAAGACCATGAAAGGGCAAGTGAATTTTGAAGTCACCTGCCCAAAAGGGTAAATTCTCTTCTTTTTTTTTTAATGAAAAAAATCATTTGATATAATGCTCATAGTGCAAGTACATCTTTAGCATTGGCTTATTAATATCAATGTTGCAAAATTTAATACATGACTGTCTTAAATTTTCATAATTTGTGGAAACAGAGCAAGTGAGATATGTTTTGGGGCAAGCAAGATGTTTTGGGCAAGCAATTTTCAAAGAAACTTGCTCAACGCTCAACAGGCAAGCAGGAAGACAATTTTTTTGTCGAGCGCTGCTGTGAGGTTTAAATCATCAAAATTATGAGAAATTAACTCCATCTAGTGGCAAGTCACATGCACTGCATAGAGAAATGTATATATCGTTGGCTTCCCGGAAAAAGGCCATTAGCGACCTTTTCTCAATTTTCCCGCCATTTTTTTTTCATTGCAGAAATGGAAAAAGCATGTCATAAGCTTTCTTCTCGTACCATTCTCAAACCTCACTTTGACGTCATTATGACGCGAGCACATGAATTCCTCCTCACTCAACATGCTTACGCACATAGACCGATTCGCAATAGCGTCCTTTTTCTGGGAACTATTGCGCATTTTTTGTTCCCGGAAGAAAGACACTATTCTTCGCTCAACGTGCTTACGCGCATAGACCGATTCGCATTAGCGGCCTTTTTCCGGGAACTGGATTTACGTACTCGCGCATTTCCAGGAAGAAAGCCGTTAAGGATATACTAATGATTAGAAAACCTTTAGAGTGTTTTAAATAAAAGCACAAAATGTCATTGAAGAAAAAATCTTGCTCTGTCAGAAAGTTTGAGAGTTAGGACGGAAAAATAATACACTAGCTGCCAGAAGCTCAAAATAAAGTCAAAACTTCATTCGCATTTTTCTCGAAAATGTACATTTCGCGCAAGTGCGCGTTAGTGGCCTTTTTCCGGGAAGGCAACGAATTATGTACTGTATTTCAGAGTACCCGGTACACATAAGTGTGGCATGAAAAGTTGTCTGAACTTTTGCACCATTTTAGTCATATCTCAGATATGAGAGCATTCAAGAGCAACTTCTGTACAGCAGACAATACTTTTTTATGACATTGTAACAAGCTAAGATGTAAAAAGAAGTAGAAATCTTACAAAATATTTTTTTTTACTCAAAACAGGACTCGGCCATCTCTTAAACAAATTTGAAAGGAAGGAAAGTGGATGAGCACCAGAAGGGTCGAATGCAATTCTAAAAATTGCTTCTGTCACTTTCACCTCCCAATCTAAATGAGAACCTTGTCCAAGGAATTGCTTCTTAGAAGATCTAGGTCATCAATGAATAGAGAAAGAGAGTGAGTGAGGAGATGGGGGGGGGGGGCTACAGAATACAAAGAGAGACAGAGACAGAGGGGAGAGAGATAATAAGAAAAGAACAAATGTGAAGAAAGAAATTATAGGATGAGGAAAAAGAAGGGATGGTGAGGGGGAAAAAAAACCACTGGGGAGATGGGACAAGGGCAGTAAGAGAGAGAGAGAGAGAGAGGGGGGGGGGAAGAAATGAAGTGGAAGAAGGGCAAGGAAAATTGTAACAGTATCAAATGTCAGAGCTCAGAAATCCGAAGCAAAACCAGCGTGAACCTAGAAACCACATCATATGACTGGGAGACAGTGTGCCTCAAGCGTGAATGGGAGATTCGCTCAATTTTCTATTCCTCAACCCCCCCCCCCCCCCCACATTACTTCTTCACTGAAATGGAAAAAAAAAAAAAGAATTACTACTCAAACACCCATTTTCTCCAATTTCTGCTCCATTAGAGAGAAGGTGATTGTCCTCCCAGCACAGATTAGAAAATGACTACTGCTAATACCTCACACGGCTTGTGGGAATAGTTCTTGTAGGCACAGAAGATGAAAATGGAATACGTTTCAAGATCTCTCCTGTATTTAAAATTTTTTTTTTTACTTTCTCTCTTCTCTCTCACTGTCCTCTCTTTGTTTCCTTGTTCTCTCTCTCTCTCTCTCTCTCTCTCTCTCTCTCTCTTCTCTTTCTTCTTTTTCCATCTGTCCCCTCTTTGTACTCCTATCTTCTTTATACCTTTTCCTTTCCTCTCTTTCTACCTTTCTTGCCCACTTCTACCTCTCCAACACTGCCCCACCCCTTTTCTTTTTTACTTTCCCTTTCAATATTTTTTTCCTCCTAAATCATTCTCTTTCCCCCCCCCTCAACTCTCATTTCTTTATTCCAACTCTCTCTCTCTCTGTTTCTTTCTATCTTTCTGTATTCAGTATCTTTTTTCTCTATCTTCATCTCTCTTTCATTCCCTGACAATTTCTCTTCTACCATTCACTGCTTTGTGTATTTCTTTTTCTCTCTCTCTTTGTTTCTCTTTCTATTGTATTTCTGTTCTCTACCCCCCCCCCTTTCTCCCTCCCTCCCTCTCTCTCTCTCTCTCTCTCTCTCTCTCTCTCTCTCTCTCTCTCTCTCTCTCTCTCTCTCTCTCTCTCTCTCTTACCCTCTCATTTCCCTAAAGAGCCTCCTCATTTTGTTTTCATCTGTCCTACTTCTATCTCACTTGAGGTGACTTCTAGGAAAAGCTTTCACAGATGAAATTCATATCACTGGTCATACAAAGCGTGACACTCGTTACACTGCTTCATGCAAACAAGGGTTTACTACACATTTACATATTCACTAAAGAGATAGTGAATTTGTTGGTCAGGTTGAGGTTGCAGTAGGTGCAGAATTGAAATTCATGAATGCTCACCTGTGAGCTACAGTAATATAGCCCAGTTCAGACTGTTGGAAAGTTAAGCAAAACTGGAGTAAAGAAATGTATAGAAAGAAATCGTGTTGCTGAAGGGGCATACACACTTGTTAAAATGTAAAAAAAAAAAGAAGATTGTTTGAAGATACTAGTATTGAGGTGATCAACCCACATTATGTTCCATACCAGGTTATCTCAAAGACATTGACAGAACAAGAAGCCCTGCCTAGTTAAACTATTTTTTCAGTGTAACATTCAGGCGTCTCACCAGGGTTTTCAATACGTGTGGTGGAAACATAACATTCCACAAGGAAGAAAAATTAGCGCATGGTACAGATAACCGAATGCGTGGCCTTGTTTTGGTTGGATAACTTTTGTGCATCGCGGGTATATATGACAAGTAAATCTATGACAGATGAGTAATACAAAAAGTGCCATTGGCTGCACTTTCATGCCTAGATTTATGGTATTTCCCCTTCTAAATTTACCCCTGGTGGCAAAAGTGTTCTTTGAATTTACACATTGTGGCCCGCCGGTTGTGTAAAGGTCCTGGCAAGAAGCATGGCAACATTTACATTATGTAGACTGCCAGAGAATGCTGATTCTTCACTGAGCTTTCGTTCCAAGCGGTGCAAGCATAGGTTCCACTGTATTGCTACCACAATCTTTTATACGACATGCAGACTATGAAAATTTAGTCACTGTAGCTGTACGGTTTTGCATAGATTAATAGATGTCTGAATAAGGATAAAGCATTTTGACCCTCCTGCGTAAGTGTTTGAATACTAAGCTCCAAATAACTCTGGCTAGCCTTCTATGTAAAAGTGTATTGCTGAAATCAGATGGTGCTTAAAAGGCTTGTTCAGATATGGCGCGACTAACCCCCGCAACAAATCTCTGCAACATTTTTAGTGTACAAGTCTATGGGATATGAGGCGGCAAAAAAAATGTTGCCAAGGCAGGAAACACATTTTGTTTTTTGTCGCCTGGCTGCAAAAAATGGAGGATCAATCAAATTCTTAAAAAGCAAGCGCAAAACATGTCACAAGTTTGTCTGTACAACTTTTGACAAAACTCTCTTTTATTTGAGAGTTGACACATTAATGTGTGTTCATTAACGTAAGAGGGGTGGTTTGTCGTGCCATATCTGAACACTAAAATGTTGTGGGGATTTATCGTTATATCTAAACAAGCCTTAGCGGGTTAAAGAAAGCTATTGAAATGGATGAAAAACGTATGAAGGTGTCTTTTATTGTGGCTCGTAGATGCTGGAAACTAGTTTTTATTGATATTTTGACACAGCTAGAAAAGTACATACATTGCCCACAGTTAGCACAACAGCAGAAATTAGGGGAATTATCATATTTGACCCATTTATAAACATGTGATCAATCTGAGTCTGTTGTATTAGTGACAGTCTGGTGGTAGTAGGAAAGTTATAGCGATAAATTAGAAGTGAGAACTAGCCAGAAATTCTTTGAATATAATGCTGCAAGATGAGATGTTTTCCTGCCTATTGATGTACAATATTCCTTACAAAAAAAATGTTTAATAGAAATATGAATAAAGATATTCATGAGCTGATGAATTGTCTTTTTAGCCTGGACATGGGCACAGTCATTTTCTTTATAATGTGATGGAGCAGGCGAAGGTGTACCTGAACTGTTTACAAAACTTTAGTTGGAAAGAGTTTTCAGTTCTGTAACAAAACCTTTACTTTTCAAGGCAGGAAAATCCTAGTTGAAAAGGTAAAAATTCATTTGGAATAAAATATATAACAGGGAAACAAATGTAACTTAATTATATTTGAAATACAAACAAAGCAGTTGACAAGTAACTATTCATTTGTGCGAAACCTTCACCCCAACTAATTCATGCAATTTTTGTTCTGACATCTATAGTGCAAAAAAAAACCAAAAAAAAAACCAGGTGATTGAAATACTACATTACCACACACGTGGGAAAGAAGCATCCATAAATTTGAATACATTTACAAAGCAGTAGACTTCGCATAGTATGTCACGTCTAGGCCTAGTCACGTCTCAAGAAAATGGCGATGCCCATGTCGTGTTGAGAAGGTGTAATTATTCTTGCTTTATACCTTTCTCATAAACTTGGAAATCTTATAGCTTAATGGGCAAATATATGCAATAAACCTTTTGGAATAACTGAAGTTAATGCCTGGGGTTTGATTTCCTAAAACTTTTATATTTGAGAATAACATGCCGAATTTTTAAAGTTAAAATCTGTGTACTTTCTTTTGAAGATACCTTAAGATCAGTTTCTCCCAATCTTCTAGAATTCTTGCAAATTGGTTTTATTTTCTTATCTTTCCCCTGTGAAATTTTCTGTTCATCACTGAATCACTGGACTAGACCTATCGGGTGAGTCAAAATATAATCAAATGTTTCTTAAAGAACATGAATACTTCATGCAAACTTTTGATATTCAACTAATGATGCTATTCAACATGGTTACATGTATATTTATATAAATTTGCAATGGTATAATTACGGTCTTACTAACTTGTTAAAGGCAAAGTCCACCCCGGAAGTTTCACTGTATCAATAAAAGGAGTTAAATTTGAACAGCATTTTAAAAGAGAAATGAACGTAATCGGTCAAAGAGTAAGAAAATTACACTCATTTACATTTTCTAGTAAATTACTCTTGGCTCTGCGAATTGGCAACACTAATGACATCATATGCGAGCAGCTCTCCATTCACTTTCACTTTGTACATTAAATTTCACATTTTCTAACCCGCATAGTCAGTGTATGTTCAGAAGAATTGCTTTTTACATAACATACTTTGACTATGGGGTGAGAAAATGTGTAACTTCCAAGAAAATTGAGAAAATGTGAAATTTCATGTACACAGTGAATGGAGAGCTGCTCGCATATGATGTCATCAGGGCTGCGTTTCACGAAACCGTCATAAGTCTAAGTTCATGGACATCCCATTGAAACACGTGTTAATTCTACAACACGCGTTTCAATGGGATGTCCAAGAAGTTAGACTTATGACGGTTTCGTGAAACGCAGCCCAGTGTTGCCAATTTGCAGAGTCAAGAGTAATTTACTAGAAAATGTACATGAGTGTAATTTTCTTATTCTTTGACTGACTTTGCTCATTTCTTTTTTAAAATGCTGTTTTAATTTAACTCCTTTTATTGAAACAGTGAAACTTCTGGGGTGGACTTTCCCTTTAAAGGTTATGCGCAGTTTTGGTAGGCCTTCATATCAAATCTATATTTGTCACATTTCTTTGCTTTTAGCTGGTCAGTAGAGAGATGCAATCAAAAAGCTGTGAAGCTTTTCCCTCCCTCCAGAATTTGAATATAAATGAAAGGCAAAAATATTTTTGATCTCGTTCAGCAATATAACATCACACTGTGTCTGCACACTTGTAAATCCAATGAAGAGTTCTGTTTAATATATGATAGGCCTAAGGACTGCTTCTGAAATTCCTTCATACTCAAAATGTATGTAATGCTTATTCAGAATTTTAGAATAACTTCAGACATTTAGATGTTTCACATTAGTGTAGTCCCATATGCTCTTATCATGGTTCCATTCAAGTATTCAGTTGTTTTTTACTGTATGAGATATTCAGCAAGATTGCATTAATTTGTTGTCATTTTCATGATTCAAATTTCAAAAACCTCACAAACACTATTACAGCTATGTTATAGCTGACCAACACATGCTGTTTTACTTTTAATACAAAGGTGTGAAGGTATTTTGGAAAATTATTGCACAATTTTTTTTTTTCCAGACAGAGGTTAACATTGATAATTTGGGTATAATAACTGGATTCAATACTGCAGACGAAAGAATTTTATGATTAATCTAATTATAGATTTTGCTCAATATTTACAAAGATCATATTAAACGTCTTTGAAAAAAACAAAGAGTTTCAGCTATTGCTTAAGCACTGTGGATAGCTTTTAAGTTAGAATTACGTCAATATTTGACTTTTTTTTTAGCAGAAGTTTCTGCATTTATTAAAGATAAAAACATTGGAAAATATAACGATACAAATCAAATTGATACAAGTTAAGTGTGACAAATATACAAAGGAAAAATATGTATACTTTGATAATATTAAAATAATAGAGTTGGTTTTAATGAAGAAATAAATATAAATGCAGGGGCCAGACTTGTTGATTTATTTGTAAGCACTCCCATTCAAAGGCAGTTGATCCAATTAGTATATTTTATTCTAATGTCATCAATGATTTGAGGTATTCTGGTATATAATACCTAGATATTTGCCATAGATAATGAAGTTTCTCATGTGAGGTGAAAGAAAAAAAATACATGACCAACCTATCCTGGTACCTACATAATTGTATAAGAGAAATTCTTTCACCATGCATTAACATGACTGGAATTTAACCCATCTATAAGTTTTTAGAAAGCAAGAAAGCGATGCCTGGAGATTGTAAGATTCATTGGAGAACCACAGGAAACCTAACCTGCAATCAATCAGAGAGAGGGATTCGATGTAACAAAGTCGAATGATCAATCGTCACGATTTCACCTCCAGAAAAAAGTCACACGATCTCTCAATTTGAAGTCTTGGTTACCAAATTTGGCACTAATGGTGTTTCTACCGTCTTTCTGTATGCACTCTACTTGTAGATTCGAGGCAGTGGTTGAGAAGGTAAATTTTTTTGTAGTGTTATGTCAGTGTGCCTTAAATGAAGCTGTCTAGGTGATGGTGGAATGGTTGGTTAGTTGGATCAGAATAATTTGGTTTTGTAAGGTCTTGGAATCACTGAAAGGATAAGAAACATTCTAAATCTTGCTAAAGAAAACACGATACAACAAAAGCACAGAACAGAGATACATGTACGTGCATCTTGGACTACACACACATTTAGCATCAAAATTTGCATGGCGTCAATCAAGGGGGTGACAGGGGGACACATCCCCCAAAATTTTAATGGAGGGGGACACAATAGGGTATGTCCCCCACCCAGATATTAAGCTGAGGATCTTCTTTTTTTTTTTCCTTGTCAGCAAATTTTAGGTGTAAGCCCCCACTCCCCCAAAAAATTATTT
Source organism: Echinometra lucunter (assembly GCA_029962745.1). Classification (NCBI taxonomy): domain Eukaryota; kingdom Metazoa; phylum Echinodermata; class Echinoidea; order Camarodonta; family Echinometridae; genus Echinometra; species Echinometra lucunter. Next base: position 14,726,526 of record CM057154.1, on the reverse strand, counting down.
AAGCTGAGGACCTTCTTTTGAGAGTGTCCCCTTACTTAAAGCGGATTGACGTCCCTGAAAATTTGGCCGCAAGTTTTTAACTATTTCTGTTGTGTGGAACTACACACACGCATACACATCTGGCTTCAAAATTTGATCAAGAGTTCTGAACTATTGCCAGTTATATTTGGAATATGAGTGAATTTCTAGAGCATCTACTTATGTGACATCATTACTACAATATTTTCCACATGGAAAGCAAGGGATTGCAAAAGCTCACAAATTGTTTTTTCTCCACCCTTACCAGACCTTTGCCTTCTCTTGAATAATTAAGTAATGGGGGAGGGTGTGAGTGGGTACATGTTTGTGTGTTGCAAGCAGATCTTGAAGGAAGTTAATCTATTCGTCAGTGAATACATCCTGAGGCTTCTTCCCATATGACCCAGTAAACTGCCCCCGATTGACCACAGCAGTTTTTTTTTTCCTACATGTAAATGGAGGGCAAGTTTAGTTGTAAAATCCACGGACCCTTCCAAAAAACAGTAGTAGTCCTCCCTCTAAATAAAGTGAATGTCAACTCTATTTTCATTCATGTGGGAGTCATAGTGTCAGTAATCACTTGCTTTGGAATAAATATCGAGGGAATATTTAGTGCCTCTTAAAAAGAAATAAGTAGCTGTTCACTCTGTTTCTATCATATTTTCACTCTTTCACAGAGTCAAGTCACTAATCACTTGAATTTTTTTAAGTTGCCGGGACTTCTTGGCGTATAGACTTCACTTCACACAAAGCTTGCGAAAATCCCACTGTGCATTGCCATGACAATTTGCGAGCCTTGGCAAAGGGTTTCGGGTGTGATCAAAGAGTTTTGGGGGTACACACTAGTAGCACATAGGCTCACTCGCACACGCTCTTGTGTGTGATATGATGCACGATGGCGATGCATATTACAAACACGCATATACACACAAATGGGAAAGTTGCTGTCACAGTGCAGTGTCTGCATACAGTGATTTTTCGTGTTCATTCGCAACTAGACTGGTTCGTACATGATGCTCGATCTCATTGACACAGAGGTAAACATGTATGTCACACAGAACTGGCATGGCGCCCCCCAGTGGGATTTTTGCAAGCATTGTGTGAACCACCATCTATACACCAAGTCCGAGTAACTTTAAGAGAGTAGGCAACAAAGGTGCTTTGTGTACTTACTTAAATGTATTTGTGTAAGATAAGATACAGAAATATGAAATAGATTATGCTGCAAAGGGTTCAGTGGTTTACAGCAGCAAGTGTGAACAAGCCTTTATTGCTTTGGTAAGGGATAAGGCCGATTACCCTCTTGTCATCTTTTATTCATTACCGCTAATCATCATCGGCACTCTAATCATTCTTTCTGATACTGCTGGTGTCATCGCGGTCATGATAATCGTATTTGTTGCCATGCTCCCTCCATCAGGAATCAGTTACATTACTAAAGTCAAATCAAGTTTGTAGCAGTGTTCTATCATAATTGGTGTCATTGTCATTAATGATTATTCATGAATAGCATCATGAATTGTGTAGACCTGTCAACCTCTTCTTCTCTTGCTCTCTCTCTCTCTCTCTCTCTCTCTCTCTCTCTGTACATGTATGTACACATACCTCCCTGTCCCCCCCCCCTTGTTTTTGTCTCTCTCATATTCACTCACTCCCTCTCTCTTCTCCCTCCCCCACCCCATCCCCCTCCCCTCACACTCTCACATACAAACCTTGACAGTTAATATAAAATCACTTTCTACTAACTTGCACTTCTGACATTTTTATACCCAGTATTTAGTTTAGAAAGATCATGTACATGTATTTCATCTTCCTGTTTGTATAAGAATTAGGTTTGCAAAGCCTCTGTATCAGCTTGAAAGATTGATATGTTGATTATAAATCTGTCTGTAATTCCATAAATCAACTATAGTATTAGGCGTAGTCATGTACGGACATGTATCCCCTCGAGGAATACGTCATGTTTATTTACTTTGTTGAATACTGGACTAATTCCCATCCTTCATAAGGATATATTTTTCACAGAATATGCTCCCTCTCTCTCCTCAAAAGCTTAGTTGTTAATGATGTTGTTTTGAGGAAATGGTGAATTCCTTATTTCACTTGTAAATGATTCAGTCATGGCACATGAAGCCTCATTCATATTCTGCTGCAGGGGTGGGATTATCATCAAATGATGTCAGCTATGACTTGCAGCTTCGTGAGTGTTTTGGAAGTGTTTTTTGAGGAGGAATTATGACGTTATTCCATTAATTCTCCCCCATGGCTCTGGCTTACAGTGGATCCTGGATGTCGTCATAGCTGCTTCATTTGAAATCATATTTTCTCTCATGTGAATCTGCATAGATTTAGGCGATGATATCATTCATTTACTTATGCTGTCATTCTTTCAATATCTTTATTCTTATCATCACAAGGGATGATGTCATTTATTATGTCATCATGGAATCGAAAATAGTTGTAAAGATAGCAAATGGTCTTATATTAGGTTTGACCATTTCTGTTAGTGTTATGAGATTGAAAATATAAGAACTGATACACATGCTGTCTGTTCAAGTTTCCTTTTAACATTTTTCAGTTGAGGCAGTTTTATCGTGTATTCCTCTATGGTATTTCAAGCAAAATTATTGTTCCTTTCAATTCAATTCAATTTCGGTTTATTAATATAAATGTACAAATCATGTAGTCCAAAGACTAATGGTGCAATGTTTACATTAAAAAGTTGATTAAAACAGAAATAATTATATAATCAAAGTCATTAAAAATTAAAATTCTAGTAAAAATCATGCAACAGGATCGAAATAGATGGATAAATCAGTGACAAACTGGAGAGCTCTCACACAGTGCAACCTAAGGCGCCACACTCATTAATCAATTGTGTTTATATTAAGAAATTGACTTTTCTCTTTATAATCTGTGTCTATAGGGAAAGTATTCATGCTTATTTACATTTATAAAAAAGATGTTTAATAATCATTTTGTCATTCAATTGAAATGGCTTTTGTACTAAAATTTGGGATTTATGAAATAGAGGATTATTGCTGAGATACATGAATAGAACATTATGAACCTTTGCACTGAAAACTTTCCTCTAAATTACGCTAAAAAATATATCAGTTTTCAAAGCTATTAATTTATCAAAACTATCATGTGTGTTTATATAGATATCTATATATTCTCAGAACCCTGAAAGAAAAAAGAAAAGAAGTATTTTCTATCCAGATAAGAAGAAGCTATGATATGAACCAAATATTGTGTGTATGTTGGAGATGATAGCACAAATTGCCCCCCACCAGGCCTCTATTTTCACCTCGGGAGGGAAGCATGCATCCCTCTTGGAAACGTTTGAGTTGCCTATCAGCTAACCGCCAACTCTGCCATTATGTTGCTGATTTTTCCCCCAAATTCAATCAATTTCCAGAGATATTGGCCCGTTTGGCAGTCATGGGGAATAATAATGGTAGGGAGGCGCACTCTCACGGCTATCTAACTTGATGCGCTGTGAGGCAAGGAGCCTCGATCATGCAGTTGCGTCTCTTCAACAACAGCTATTCGTCTCTCACTCTTCATCTTTCTCTCTCTCCCTTCTTCATCCATTTCCAGTTGTATATCATTCTCCCTTTTGTCTCCTTGTTTGATTTTCAACTTGTGTATCAAGCTCTCTTGCCTTCTCCTTTGTTTTAGACTGGACTATTTTCCTCCATTTCCCCTTTTTCTGCATCATACACCTCTTTTGGGGGCCACTTTTTTTTTTCCTTTTCTATGTCTTTCTTATTTTTCTTCTTTTCCTCTTCCTTCTTTTTCTTCTTTCTTCTTTCTTGTTGTTCTTCCTTTCTTCTCCACTTTGTAGATTGTCGTTTTTCTCCCCTTGCTATTCATAACTTTGCTTCTTTTTGTCATTTTGTTCTTACTCCCTCCTTTCCTTCCTTTAGCTTTCACCTCAAGCAAATATCTCTCTCTGTCTCTCTCTGTCTGTCATCGTCTCTGTCCCTGTCTCTGTAGGCCTATCTGTTTCTTTCTCTGTCTCTGTCTCACTGTCTCTCTGTCTCTCTGTCTCTCTGTATCTGTCTCTCTGTCTCTCTGTCTCTGTCTCTCTGTCTCGTATCTGAATGAACATATTTAAGTATACAGTTCCAGGAGTCTCGTAATTTCAAGACATGTATGATCGCATAAATTGTTGTCTGCCTTCCTTGTTGGTTGGACCATTGATTGTTCATTAGTGTTGCTTGGTATTTCTCTCAAGTATTCCTTTGTTTCAACCACCCCCCCCCAAAAAAAAAAAATATATATATATATATATATATACATGTATATATATATATATAGAAATGAATAAATAAAAATAGAAATATAAATAAAAATATGAATAAATGAATAAATTACAGAATGAAAAAAAAAGTAGATAAATAGATTGAATAAATGAATAGATCAATATATAAATAATTAAATAAATAAATAGATAAATAGATAAATTTATAAATAAATGAATAAATAGATAAATAGATAGATAAATAAATAAATAAATAAATAAATAGATAAAAACAAAACTTAAGATTAAAATCTAAAAGAACAGGGGGAGAGTACATCCCAAAAGAGAAAAATGCAGCTACAACATGGTTATTCTAAGAGTCAATTATTGATTTTAATTTTGTAGCATCTGTCTAATGTTTTCTGGCCTGTATTAGCAGAATGGGATGAGAAAAATGTTTTGTTTTTTAATATGATTGGATTTTTCATATAGTCTGTTTAAACATGCTATGTATATAGATAATCTTTGTTATGAGTATATTTATGCTGATACTGACACCATACAGCCTATTAAGAGCATAGAAGCAGCCTGATCGATAACAGAACCAAAGGGATTGCATTAATTAGGGAGCCACAGAATTGAAATTATGTTCCTTTGTGTAAAGCGCACTGATCAGGCTCTTTCAGCCTCTAACAGGGACCGCCTTTGCAGGATAATTGCCCCGTAATTGAGCCGTCTCGATATCATGAATTGTGAAGGGGGCGGAGACAGCAGTATTGATTTAATCAGGGCTCATCTGTTCTAATATTTCATAGTGCTATACTTGTGTGGCCACTCAGCTAGGCTTTGCAATGAAGAGTAATTTGGATTTATTGTGCCAAAATTATAATAAACCATTTCGAATGAAATTTATTATATGACAGAAATGCATTCCTCTCTCATCAATAATATTGAGGTTTTAAAAGGGTTTTTCTTTTACACATGTATTAAACAATAACTTTATATTTTGAAAAATATGAAATGCTGCAATTAATGAGCAGTCTACCTTGATATTAAGTTGGATTACATGAGAGAAAAATGACAGAAGCAAAAAGTTTGAGCATTTTCAGTGAAAGAAAGTTATGATTTTCGAAGTTGCAATCCATAAGACTTGAATGGGCAAATATTTGACATATCTTAATCTTAAAAGACCTTCTCATTTGCCCTGCTCTAAAAAAGTTCTCTTTTTTTTCTTTGTAGTTGATAAAGGAGTATAGAGGAGTTGCAAAAAATCACATGGATTGATGAAATACAAATCTACTGTATATTGTTTCGTTTTGCAAAACTTGGAAATATATTTTACCTGTTGAAAATACTTCAAGAAGAAATGGTATAAAGATAATAAAGTATACTTTTTTAAAAGGGCAAGGCTTACGTAGGTAACATTATTGATGCCACAGTTGGCAGGTAAGAGGAATCGTTTGATAGATGTCGTCCATTAGAAGGTAAGATAAAAACTCTGCGGTGGATGGCAGAGTTAATGGGGGTTTTACAGAGACTAGTGCTATTAGTGAATGTGCATTATCATAACACCATCTAATAGGCTGTTCAAACTACATTTATATTACACAAAGTTTGTGTAAGAGATGTATTTATAAGAAAAAAATTAATGTATCGTGCAAGGTGCGTAGACACTTTTTAAAGTGTATTGTTTCGAGGGTTTAGTGCAGCATGGGGCTTTCTGCATTTTTTGGCAATTTTGATAAATCTTGAAATGAAGATTTGTTGCACTGATACACTGCAGATTTAAGCAGATAGCCATGTCTATTTGGGGTGATACCCTGCCGTAGCAAAGTTTGCTGTACAAACCATTATTGCCAATGTGTTCCTGGTCTCTACTGGATCATTTTAATTTTGAAATCTCATTTTGACCAGAAATGCAGATAGCTCTTTGTTGCACTAAACCCTCGGTATACAGGAACATCCTGTAAAGTTATTTGTTTCCAGGAGGTTGGAATTCAGGTTCCATCATGGGCTGCATATGAATTACAGCCGATTGGTCAAATCAGGTTGCACATGCGATCATGGTTCTCGCCAGTACATAAACCCATGGTTCCAATACCATGCATAAAGGGTTTCAGACAAGGAAGAACCATGTGTGAAATTGCTGCACCATGCGTGGCAAGAAGGGTAAAAAATATTGGAGTATATATATTCCTCACAATAATGATAAATGTCACAGATTGTTTTGCTTTTTGGCAATGTATTTTTACTTTTATGCCATTAGTAGACAACTCCTGCTTACCAAGAAGTATTTTTCATCCTTTTACTATAGCATATACTGCCGCCACACCTAACTTTAGGTGTTATTCCGTAAAACTTCCACGCTTTGCGCAGAGTGGGAACGGTGTGTGGATTTTTTATTAGTGAGAACCCTGCATGCGATGAGCCCCGCCCTCTTATATGATACAACATTCTGCCTACAAGAGGATGCTGATTCTTTATTGAGTTTTCGTTTATCACACTGGTCAAATATGCATTTCTCATATACAGAGTTTTGTTATCAAACAACATTCAGACTCTGAAAATTCATATACATTTCATATAATTATACACTCTTATTTCTGCGGAGTCAAATTTGACTCGGAATGGCGTGAGCTGGGATTTTATTTCGGGTTAAGTGACTCAGATTTCGAATTAATTTTACTCGGAATGGAGTTACTTTGACTGGAATTTTGGCATTTCTCAATTGATGCCACACCATTCCGAGTCAAATTTGACTCTGCAGAAATTAGAGTGTATGGTTCTTGTATAGCCATATGATGAGTTTAAATAGTCTGAACAAGAAGTTAAAGAGAAGGTTTAATCATGCTAAAGGTAGACAAATATTTTGTTTGCTTTCTCATTCTTTTAAAATGTCAGTCAAATGGGAAAAATTTTATGGAAGCAGTACCTTCTGGAAAAAATTATACTCATACTCGAAATATGAACAATATTTAGCTCAAATGATTGGACCAAACTCTCTTCTGCCACATTTGTGTTTAATCTTGTATACCATTCTTTTATTCAATGCATAATGTGCTGTGACGTGCAGGGAGGTTGAGATGATTTCTTATTATTTTTATATCCATAAGGTACATGTACATAAGTCTTTCTAAATTACTTATTGACCTTTTTTTTTGCAATGTAATCACTTGATAGCTAGAACTTGACATTTTCTTTGATTATTCATTGGAAGAAGGGAGATCATGAAAGAGCAAGATATTGAATAAAACATCATTGGATCATTCTAGCTCATGCTATGTTGCAGTATGATCTTGTGTAATTATGCCAGCAAGATTTGTCAAAGCAACTGATGTCAGATCTGAGACTAATGATGGTTGTGGTAGAAGAGGCATAGTATTATCTGATTTAGATGGCCTTTCTGATTTCTTTTTTTTTTGTCTTCTATATTTTCTTTGTTTTCACTGTTTTCCCCTCAAATTCACACTTCAGTCTTTGTTGTAAATAATTATGAAAACCACTTCTGAAATGCTAATTAATTTTTCGCTCATATTGTACTATTGCTGTATGTTGTGAAATTGGAGAAAATTTCCATCAGGCAATAGAATTGAAATTGAGATTGCATTGAATTGAAAATATAATTTTTCACCCAGAAGGGCCAAATGATCATGAAAGATTAGCTTGAGTTCCGGTCATGTGATTACCATATGAGAGAAACTGTTTAAAAGCAATCAGGGCCTTGTTTCATAAAATTTGTTATCAATAACAAGTTGCAATAACTGTTATAAGCTACTGAAATCCTTGCATCTGATTGGCTGAGAGCAGATTTGTCATAGAAATGTGGCAGTCGTTACTGATAACAAGTTTTATAAAATGGGGCCCTGGTTTCATGAGTAATTATTTCATTATTGTTACTCTCATTATCACAATCATTATTATTAGTATTTATATTATTTTTGTAATCCTTGTTTTTGCAGAGTTCTAACGAGTTCTTTGACATGGGCATCTTTGTGGCATTTTTCATCCTCATCTCCATCATTTGTTTGCTACTAGTTCTCAAGTTAAGATGGAGACAAAAGAGGAAACAGGTGAGTCATTAAACCTTTCTAGAAAGACCAACTGTTTATAAAGACCTCTACTTATAGGTTGAATCTATCTATACAGACCTATTTGTGTATCGCACCTATCATTTCTGTAAACCTTGTGCTATCCAGTGTCATGAATGATTCCTGACTCATGGTTAACCCATTCGTGACAGGAATTATTTGAAGCCTAATTTGATCAGCTTTTATTCTTCAAATTGGCAACACCAACATTTTTATTTTATTGCTACATTTTATTTATAAAACGTCATGTATCAGAAATGAATATAAATTGACAGAAATTATGATAAGTCAAAAAGTTGCCAATTTGCAGGGGAAAACGGTGATTTTAAACTTTCTGTCACATTGCCAATTTAAGGATTCTAATGCTTATTTTCCTTTAAAAAAATTTTCAGCATCAAACAATGAATATTGATGCAACCAAAATGGGCACAGTTTGTGTAGGATTTTTTGCTCTTTCTGCTCATGTATTTGGTATGATTGTTAGGGCTTTGCATCAAAAGATATTAGGCCAAACAACAAAATGTGGACCTCCGTCACAAATGGGTTAAAAGAGGTGCTCTGAAATTCTAGCTGCAGTACGCAATTGAGATTTTCGTGCTCTGAATGATTGATTGATAAACATAGATTTTGTGGTTTTGATGTTTGGATATTCTGAGCAATGTTTAAAGAATAGTGTTTTAAGGTAAGGTCATAAAGCCTCCGCTAAAGAAATTTGACATCATTCACCTTCACAGTATTTTTGAGATATTGATGATTGAAAGTTTCAAATGCCTTTCTTTTCACCCATTAGAATGCGATAATATTTATACCAAATGAGTAATGTGCTGTCTGTCTTAGACCTCGTTCTCATTATGAGATTGGAAAGAGGATCGCGCTATCGTGGGGTGACCCATGGCGCGTGCCAGGGAGGTCCACGCACGCTGTGGGTTCACACATGCAGAGAGAAGCGAGATCTATTTTGGCACTCTCTGCACAGTAAACTGTGAGTAGCGGGCTCTGGATTGCGCATCTCACTTGGACCACCCCCCCCCCCCCCCCCCCCGAGGTGGTCCGATCGCTGTGGACCGCGGTGGACCTCGCTGGATTGCGCCGAAACGACTTCACCATGTTCCCACCTAGTACCTTAGAGGTGGCGCGATCTAGTGTGCGCTGGATCGTGCTATCCCTTGTAATGAGAACGGGGTCTTATAAATGGAAGTGACCAGGCCACACTGTAGGAGACTTACATTAACTCATCAAACTTACGTCAATCAATTACGTGAAATCTACCTAATCTACCTACCTGAAGAAATGCACAGCAATCATTTAGCACACCTACTCATACTTTCAGAGGACATGTTATGATTCATGATTTAAATACCACATGTGCCACTTACACATAATAAAAGAAAGGAATAAAAAAAAGGTTTTGCAGCCCAAAGAGGTCCTTTCACCCCAAAGGTCTTGCTACCCCAAAGGTCTTACTTCCCAAGAGACGTGCTTGAAGGAATTGAAAAAAATAACATCATTAAAACTCCCAATCTTTGAATAGGACGATTGTTCTCTAATTTGATATTTAAAAAAGACAGCCTTTATGGCTTTACCTAGAACTTTAAAAGCTCACCAAAGGAGCTACCAGTAGTTTTTAGACATCAAGTTTGACTTCACTCTGGCTAGTACATCTGCATGTATGCCTGAAGGTGAAGTATATTAAAGGCATTGGCTAACTTTGTGAGTAGCTGATTTAAAAAATTCTCAAACTAAGATGAAACATGTGTATGAGTACTTGTATTTGTACTCGAAAACCCTGAAACCAACCCTAATTTGGAATGAAAAAGTGTAAGTTAGACGCAAACGGCGATTTTATTATCCTTCGTCTCACGAGACAATCACTAAGAGGACCACTTTGCTTGAATTTGAAAATGCCGTTATGTGCCTCACGCCGCGTGATACGCCAATACGCACATTACGGTAAAAGGTGAGTCATACACGCATGCGCACTCCTTATGTCTATTCTGTGCAACCGATCCTCGTATATTTTTCAAACATTGGTTCACATTTTTTATATTTAAAAATACTTCCTGTGGATATTATACTTTGAAACTTTCAGACTGGTATTTTTACACTATAACCCTTATATTTATCCCATTTTCAAGTAACAAAACAAGATTTTTTAAAATCATAACAATGTTAACCAATGTCATTAATATGTAAATCCTCTGTGTAATAGGGATTTCTTTCTTACTATACTATAGTAAAAAAATAGGAGCTTCGCATATTACACTTATGAACAAATATTACTATTTGAAATATATTCTCATTAAACATGAAAGTGACCAACAAGTAGATATGTTAGGATGCTTATGAAAACCATCTGTGACTTCAGGTTTGTTTGGAGAGTTTTATGTTCTCCTTTATTTTCTTCATACTTCATAACTATTAACCCATAAAATGCCTTTTAGCTCTAAAAATGTTTTCCAAATGATTGGTACACTTTTAACCTGGTTTAATTTAGTCAATAGATTTATGGAGTGCCAAGTGTCTAGCTCCTTATTTCTTGCAAATTCTTGTAATTCTGTTAATAAAGAATATGAATGAACATGAATAAGTCCAGTCTTGAAATGAAATTAGTTATTGATATCACATTGCCTTGATTTGTGTTAGGTAATTACAGATTTGGGGGTAATTTTTATGGGACAAAGAGGTTGAAAATTGACACTTGGCATTCCATAAATAAGTGAACTAAATCTACCCAATTCAAACTAGACTAAGATTAGTATGCTTGTATGAATTTACTGGCCACTCTATGCAGCTCATTTTCTTTCTTAAAGTGATATGTCAAACAAGAAATATATCTAGCAAAAATAATAGAGATGAATATGAGATGAGTTGATTGTGTGCATTGGACTTGAAACAAATGGGAGCCAAAAAAATCTGAGATAAGACCTCCAACATATCAAAATTTGACCATGGGGCTCCTGCTGACCATAAAAATTTCAGCGCAGACCTCTTGCAGAAAAGTTGGTGTGGAGGTTTGGTCATAGATGTGCATGCCATGATACTCTTTGTACGAAAGGCAGTAAGACTTATGGTTAGAATTCAGTCCAAAGAGGAACAACATTGGGTATTTTTATCAGGCGATCACAGACGGAATGAAATGGCACATCCTCAAGTGGAATTTTAAAGCAAACACAAAATTGAAGTCGTCCAATGAAAAACGATCAACTCGCCTCCTCACAACCGCAAGCATCCCAAAACGGCTAAATGTTCATGGGCTGGTTTTCGAATCATAACAAGCCCAGACAAATTATGGAGACGCCATCTGTGGATGCCTGAAGAACACCTTCATTTGGGGTCAAGTATCTCAGTCACGGTGCGCGTATCAAGCTTCTAATAAATGTCGCAGCATCAGAAAAAGACAGTGAGGCTGCCTTATTTTCTTAGCCAAGATCTTATTGTGGACAGTCGTTTAAATCCAATCAGTTGAGGGTAATGGGGTATGCAGCCATCAGCTATTACCCTCAACCATTCTTTTCTCCATCTTCAGTCGTTATGTGGTGAGATTGTAGAGTCATGATGAGTTTGTCAGGAAAGCCTAAGGGTCAGTTTTTGCCCAAATCTTCAGTTCCTTTGTATTCAAGACTAAGACACGCCAACTTGGAGCTAAGCGATTAACGCAGTTTGGCTAATAGCAATACCAGGACATGGGCTGGACCGGTTGGGCATAACTATGCATTTTCAGTGCTGGATCCGGAATTTTTCAAAAAAGGGGGAAGGGGGCGATCGGCTTTTTCAGGTGTCTGTTGTACCTGAAAAAATTTACTGACAAAAAAAAAAGGTCCTCGGCATTTTCAGGTATATATATTACCCCCCAAAATTTACTGATAAACAAATAAAGAAAAGGTCTTCGGCTTCAAAAAGGGGGGCCGTGGCTGATCCAACCCCCCCCCCCCCCCCCCTCATTATGGGAAAAATTGATTAAAGGGGGTGACTAAATGGTGACAACAGGCTCTCACAAGAGGTACATCTCGAAAGATCCAACTTGGGTGGGCTAGAATCTTAGGTTTGTGAGTGGGCTTCTTCATCACGCAATTTTTAATGAACTATACTGACGTCAAGAGGGTAATAGCAATTCAACCCTCGCCACTCATATCCACTTTCAACTTGCGGTGGAATTATGTGTGGTCATGTGAGGCATTCTTAGCCAATACCTGATTTTTTGATGAATGATATAATGTCAACTGGTCCGTGCCTGAAGTGGCCGGGTATAGGAAATGTCTGAATTTAGGAGCCATGGCCACCAATAAGTAATCCCTTGCCTTCTTCTCTCACTGTTTCTATTTATTTGTCTGTCAGCCTTCCTCTCTCCGTTTTTGTATTGTTTCACTGAAATTATGCCTGTGGATATTGTATACCAATATTCTCTTTCTCTTTCTCTCTCAAAAGTCTCTTTATATTTCTTCTTACATATATGTTTCACTCTTATTTTCTAATCCATTCCTTTCTCTTGCCCCATTGTCTCCCTCTCCCTCTCTCTCTTTCTTTGGCTGTGAATTTTTCCCTCTCTTCTCTTTTTTTTAATCTTGTTTTTATTTTGTTAGTTAATTCATATGAATCCTTGTATATCGTCTCTTTCATTCCATTCTCTCTATCTTCCAGTGCTTTCAAAGCAAGACAAGCTTTGAATGCTCTCTCTCTAAGATGGAAGTCAGCCATTACTGTTGAAACAATGAGCAGTGTTATTCTCAAAAGATTCTACTGTCGGGCCTCAGTATACCCTCAACTAGGAGCATTGCTGCTCTGAAGTTATCCATGCTTGTGTTTTCTTTTTCTCTCTCCTTTCTTCCAGTTCTCACCAGCAAGACAAGCTTTGCACGCTCTGTCCACGATGTAAGTCAGGGAGTGCTGTCCTAACAACAAGGGACATTTCATTCTCCAAAGATCCTTCCAGATGACCGTCAGGGCCCGAACCCTCAGTACATGAACACCCTTAGCTGGGACCATTGCTGCTGCAAAGTTACCCATGCTTATGTTTTCTTTTTCTTTCTCCTTCTTTCTTCCAGTCCTCACAAGCAAGACAAGCCTTGAACGCTCTGTCCAAGATGGAAGTCAGGAAATACTGTCGAAACAACGAGCAGCGTTATTCTCAGAAGATCCTTCCAGACGACCGCTGGGCCACTACCCTCAGTATAGCCTCAGATGGAACCATCTGTGCTATATGTCTAGAAGAGTTTAGAGAAGGCGAGGTAAGATGTCGCTCATTTTAACAACACATTCCCAGGAACCTCTGCTCCCGGATCACTTTCCTACTTTACAAGAATGCCTTGCAGAATTCTATAGAACAACTCTGGGCCCAATACAATACCTAACTCGAACCTTAAAGATTACCTGAAACTGATGCACATCCCTAAGAGACTTATCATAAAGTAAAAACCCAGGGCTTTATTTTAGATTGTTAAACTACTCAGTAGAACGTGTCCTGTAAAGTTTGTTTAATCTTTTTTTTCTTCCAATTGTGAGGGGAAAAAACCCACTTAGTATAACCATTGATAAAGGACAAGGTTTCTTTCCAAGTACCTTCCTACATTAACCAAACGACATATTTTTATCTGTTATGTTACTATCATTTTAATACAACTGTCCTACATGACCGCGTATTAGCTCCTGGTTTGATTTTTGTTGAGCCACCGAGGTGGAGCGAGACTAAGGGATTCTTAGCAGCATCCATCTGTGACGCTTATGAAACTTCAATTACTTTGCGACTGTTTGTAACCAAATTTGGATGGTAGGTGCCATACAGGGACCTCAGTGGTATTTAGGGGTCAAAGGTCACATATGTAGGTCAAAGGTCAAATGAGGTCAAATGTTAAAATTTACTTACAAGAATGATTGCACACGAACGTGGCAAGACACATTATGGCTATTGCCTTGTTGCAAAGTTACAGGGTTAGGATTAAAGTTGCACTTTTATTAGGGTAGGTGTAGGATTAGGGTTAGGGTTAGGTGTAGTGTTTGCTCCAGTTGATGTTAAGAATCCAGTTGCATGGAGAATTTGAAAATGACCACATGTGTGACTTGGTTGATTGTACATGGTGTCACAGAACATTTGATGATCCTGTGCTTGTGACGTTGCCTTATCTTGTCAAAAGGAAGCAGGTTTTATCTAAAATACACCCTTAGTGAGATATATTAAACTGGAAAATAGTCTGCAATAAATTTTATTTGTCTATTAGTTTTCAAAAAGCATGGATGGCAATTTTCTTTGAATTATAAGAACACTCCTGATGTTGGAAATGCTTTTGTCATGATGTGTAGCATTAATACTTATTTCCTTTGCAAAAATTATTACAACATGATGGATAGGGTAAAGAAAACAAATGCAAGGAAGAAACAAACAAAAACAAGAAAAGAAATTAATTATGTTTACTGGATAGGATGTAGGGCAGGTTGAAGAGTTTTCTAGGGAGATGTATGTAACTTGTGGAGCACAATTACACAAAATCCACTTCCCCAAGGCAAATTACATTCTTCCCACCCTTGTGATACATTAATCACATTTTTACAGGACGTGCATCAGATGATATTACAGCCTTTGCACAGTTTTTCAGTTTAAAATGATGTGTTGTTAGAAATTTCAGTTAAGACTTTGATGGATGTGAAGATACTTGATATTTAAGGTTGTTGCTTTTTTTTTCTGACATTGAGTAATGAATAAACATATAGAACGTGACAATTACTTCAATCACTAAACTCTTTTCCATCACTTGCCAAGATTCAGAATATGCCTGACCTTCAACATAATCATATTCCAAACTTGAAGCTCAAGCTTTAAATTCATATTTCATGAATAAAACTTGGAACAAGCGTTGAATCATCTAAAAAGAAAGCTTTCTCCCAATCTCAAGATTGTTATTGAGTGATTCAGTTTTTCAACCAATACATCTGAAGGGGAAAAAATTCAGCTTTCTTTCTGATGTCCAAGTTTAGCTTCAGATATTTTAGTTGTAAATGAAGTGCTCTGGAAAGGATGGATTATCCCTCCAGTATTAAGTCATTTTAAGGCTCCGAAATATCTCACCTTTTAAGCTATGGAGCAGAAAGAAATCAACTGTACCTCTGTTGTCCAAATTTATTCTAAGAAAAATAATATGTCAACCAACGAACCAAAAAGGATGAACTCTCTTTCCAATGTCCAAGTAATTCTAAGGATGTGATATATCTTATTTTTTGTAAACATAAATTCTCTGTGGAAAAAAAAGAGTACTGTTCTCTGGGGAAGAATAATCGTCTCCCTAAACTGTTGCTTTTTTCCTCTAAGAATTAGAAAAAGTATATTTCTTAGTTTATGCCCCTGAAATTCTGAACTTTCTCTTGCTTCATTTGTAACTTTATATTTCTACATTTGTCTTATTCTATGGCTCTCTCTATTTTTCTGTGTCTCTTTCTGTCTCTCTATCATTTTGCCTCTCTCTGTCTTTATCTCTTTCTCTCTTTTGCACTCTCCATCACACTCTCTCCCTTTCCCCTTCTTACCCTCTTTCTTCCTCCCTTCCTACATCCCTGTTTTCACCCTATTCCCCTCCCTCTTCCTCCTTTATTTCTCTTTCCCCTTCCTTCTGTTTCTATCTCTGTTTCCCCTCTCCTACTCTGCCCCTCTCTCTCTCCCTCTTCCCCTCTGACTCTCTTCCTCTCTCTCTGTTGCAGGAGCTAAGGATAGTACCGTGTGCACATGAATTTCATAAACACTGCGTGGATCCCTGGTTGCTTTCAAATAGAACCTGTCCTCTTTGTATGTTTAATATATTAGGTAAGAATATGATGATGATGATGATGATGATGATGATGGTGATGGTGATGATGATGATGATGATGGTGGTGGTGGTGGTGATTTACTTTAACTGACTATGAAGAAAGCAAGTGCATGCTTACAGGTAAGTAACCAACAGGCCAACAGCTTGAACTCTTCTCAGGGGGACTACATAATTGAGAATTAATGCCTTACCAAAGGGGAACTAGGTGTGTTTGCATTAGCTCGAGCTTATAGAATAGCCGGCTATGTCTGATTCCATGAATTAGAGTATGGCCAGTTAATTCTCAGATGAAGTCAGAATTAGCTGAATATTTTGCTCAAAAAGTAACTCACCCAAATGTTGGACTTATTTGCAAAATAGCCAGCTAATTAGCAAAATGGCTTGCTATTTTTGACGCGTCTTCATCAGCTCACGCTTCAGGAGCTGGTTCATCCATTCCATCATGCTTGGTATGACAACATCGGGCTATAGCTGGAGCTATACATAGGGTATTGGAGCTCAAGCAGATGTGGACGCAATTGCACGCTTCAGGGAAGTTTGGGCTAGTACCCCTGATCCCCCAAATAGCCAGCTATTGCTAAGCTCCAACCGAAAGAGACCCCACCTATTGGTAATTATACTGGATTTTGAACCTGGAACCTCCCAATTCCAACACCACTGCTCTGCTACTGAGTTATCAGAGCCTCCTCTTTTAATTCATGTATTATGTATCTCATTACATCTAATTATTAAAGGTAATAAGCAGTAGTGGGAAAGATGATGCTTTGAATATTTAACTACTTTGTTAGGTGGAATGAAAATTACTACATGAACTGTTGTAGAATTACTCATTTCGAACATAGTTGACTTTTCTTTAATAAAAATATTTGTTTAGAAATGGCTAAAATATCAACAGGCCCGCGTTGAAAATTCACACACGTGTAAACAGTGTGTGCGAACCGCTTTGTGCTGTTGAGCCGAGAGCGTCAGGGTAGGTGGTCCGTAGCGAGGGTAACGGTCGATATACGATCATTTGAATTATTTTACTGAAAATCACAGGAAATCGTGAATAGAATACTGGATTATCTCACCCATGTATCTTTTCATGCAAGCCGAATAATATGAGACTATATTTGAGCAGTTTCATGCCAACTTTCATTTTGCTACCACTACTGTTTATTACCTTTAACATTGAACCACTAGAGTGGCCCACTCTCACAGAGGGTCTAATGTTTCAGCACATTGAAACAATTTGTTAATATTTGATGAGACTTCTACTCACATATTGCAACATATATTCTCCCCCCCCCCCAAAAAAAAAAAAAAAGTGCAAGCAATGAATTTTGTACCTCTTGTGTAACTATTACACCATCGTTCTATTCACGAGTCTGGTAAAGGGAAAAAAGGAAAAAAAGTGCCAGCAAAAGGATTTAGCAACACTACTATGGCATAGAGTGTCACTGAGTATACTGGTATATCCAGAACTGTAGATGGCGCTATTACTGTATATTTCATAGATAGATTAGACCTTGCTAACAATTTTTTAAAACTTTGTGTTTGGAAACAGATTAATGCTGAGCCATGAATATATATATATATATTTACAAGTGATTTAGGTAGTATTTTTTGTAGAAATTTTGTAAAGGATTTTTTCTCATGGAAAGCATACACATGCTTTCTTAGCAGAGGAGGCACTGTGGCTCAGTGGTAGAGCAGTGGTCTCATAACCGGGAGTACCTGGGTTCAAAACCAAGTGGATGCGCTAATGCCCTTTGGTAAGGTATTAATCCTCATTACCAAGTCCTTCGGAGGTGACTTAAAGCCGTCGGTCCCCTGGTTGCTTACTAACAAGCATACACATGCTTTCTTAGGAGTCCGGTAAAATAACCAACCACTTAACCATATAAGCAGATATACATCTTAAGGGAAGATAGTGGTACAAGTTGAAGAGATGTTAATTGATGTTGCTTACTTTGTGGATACCAGTGTATGTATGAGAATGAATTTAACATTTGAGCAGTTTATTCTGTAATGCCTGTATTTTTCTGAAATTGTTTAGACTGGGTTAAGTTCGAAAATAATTTTTTGTTTGTTTGTTTTTTCTGCCAGATTGTGGAATAGATGGGAAAAGTCCTGAAGGTACCCCATCAGGACATGTAAGTCCAGTTGATCAACAACTGCGAGTCAGCTTGCCAAATTCACCTACAAGAGATGCATCCTGGGAGGGTGTTTATGCTGCACCCCCAAGCCACCATCACCATCGAACACCATCGTCATCACATCATCATCACCACCACCACCATAAACATTCCAGAAGCCGCTGTCCACAGTCGTTGTCTAAGCGAGAGCATCGGTCGGCGGTGGTGAGCGGTTCTAACGTACGAGAGGGTGTGCCACGCCTCCCATCCGCCTCTCAAAGCCAGCTGGAGAGATGGTTCGGGCGGGGCCCTTTGACGTGGCAATCAAACTGTGAATATGTGTGCTCTCATTGCCATAGACATATCAATTGTAACGGTCAGTACAACTCCCGCTGTGTCACACCACGCCAGCTAGGCCTGGCCTCATTTGAAAGCCACTATGTGGTAAATTCTTCATATGTCCCTTGGAGTAATGGTGGTGGTGGTGGTGGAGGGGTTAATTGCTCACGTGGTGCTAGTGGTAGAAGGGGGGTGTCTCAGGGAACCAGACATTACCGGGACCAGTGCCATGTACCGGTCCAGGTCCACCTAGAGGCGGTCACATCGACAGCATGCCAGAAGGGCGCCATCAATCATCAGCTCAGGGGTTCAGAATCAGGAAGCAGCCTCAGCTTGTCCGCCTTCAACGCCGACTTTGAGTGCAGCGATTCCACGAGTAGCCCGGAAAACTTTGACAGCACCCAAAGTGTTTACGGTAGCTCTACCACATGTCATAGTGAAGTGACTGGATGTGACCCATGTGTGTATTCGAGACCAGGAGTCGTTCAACAGTATTGGAAAGTAGGCCCACCGGCCCAACTAACACCCTCATGTTTGCATAAGTCAAAAACACAAAATTCGAATCGCAATCAGAATAGCACTTCAGACAGTGATGACCAAAAGCGTTCGGGAAGTGATGCCAATGCAAGTGCCAGCAGTGGTAGTAATTTCTCTACACGGGTCAATACGTCGCGGAAAGATGGCATCCAGCCCTACAAACCACAGAGCAGTGTATCAACAGTCACAACACCAGACTCTGTATCATCCCAAGTTAGGACTAATCATGTGTGCTCTCCATCCTCTAAAACTCCTACCCCGTCAGGTTCTAAGACGGACACGCCCAACACTATCACCCCTCAGACGCATTATCCACAACCCTTGCCTAAATCATCAGATTCCAGTCGGCAGCAGACTCCGTGTGCGTGCTGCGGCGATAAAGAGGTGTGGGACCAGCGCAGTCCTGCATCGCCTGAAGAAAAGACTCCCTCTGGTGACAAACCGGAAAGAGGAGTCAAAAGTCAACGGAGGTCAAGTAGAGGGACACCCACCAGGAAACCTAGAGGTCATTTGACTCTACCAGTGCAATCTGTAGCTACTCTTAAGAATACCCAGGGTAATTATGCCTTTAAGTTCAGATAATTGTAGATAATAGTAGGCAAAGCATGTCATGAATGCTGAAAGTTCATTCAGTTTTGGTAGTAAAAAGAAATTGAAAGGGACCAAGAAAAATGTGGTTTTTGTATACCCATCAAAGATGTTATTGTATGGTTGTATGAAATGTGTTCCCTACCACATCCGTTTACTTCATCCAAAATCTCTATTTCTGACCATCGACTGATGGTTCTTTATCTCATTTCAGTGGCGTCATCCAGATGTTCTCATTCATGTATTTCTTCAAATGAAATATATGGATGAAAGATTATGTGGTGTTGGAGACATTGCACAGAGTTGCTACATTCCACATTTCATGGTTTGACTCAATAAGCATCGATTCAAGTAATGACACATATGCAGCAATGGAAATACTCGCATGAAAGTCCACTTGAGGTCCGGCCACCCTCAAGTTGACACGGGAACATAGAAAATTTTACAAGCAAATATAGTATAGGCCGTAATGTATGGCTGCCTGTTTAGTTATTGAAGTTATTGCCTGGACTTATTGGTAAGGTCAAACAATTGACTTGAAGTCATCAATGGCTAGTATTAGGTAACCCAGGGCTATCGCTTCCATTTGAATACCGGTATAAATGAACAGGCAGCCCTACATTACGGCCTATACTGTATTTTCTTGTAAAATTTTCTAAGTTCTGTTTTTGACTTGAGGCCTGCCAAACTTTCATGTGAGTATTTCCATTACTGCATATATATATATGTATTTACCATACATGAGTAGGAAGTGTATAAATCTGCTTAAATGCAGTTTTCACTGGGCAAGCAAACGATTTGTGAAGGATGCGAATGTCGAAAAAATGGCAAAGTCCAACATTTGCACTTTGTGCTCCAAAAGTTCGCTGAAATGCGCAGGGGTTCAGAAGCATCGGCAATTGTTTGTTTTTAGTTCGGCAGAATTTAAAAAAAGTTTGAAATTTTGTGAACGGTTCCCGCATCCCTTGAACAATAACTGATGATGCTTCCGAACCTCCGCCCAAGTTTGGCGAATTTTCAAAGCATACAATTTTTTCGTTATTCGCATCCTTCGCAAAATGTTTGGGTGCCCGTTAAAACTGCACTTTATGATTTTGCTTCAAAATGCATTTTTTTCAGGTGACAAGGTTTGCCACCTCTTGGAGAATCAATCATTATTTGCTCTTCCTCAATTTTCAGCCTTTATGCCCCTAAAATGATTGACAGTGTGGGATAATGACATTGCAGAACTGTGCATATCATAATTATACTCCTTGAATTTTCAAGGCGTTTACAGTCAAGCGTGAATAGCTCCATTCATCTGATTATGTGAATCCTATTGTCTCTTTGCAGGAACAGTCATCACCATGCCTGTCCAAGGGACTTCCCCTGCTGCTGCTGCTGCCAACACCTCACGTAAGGTCATGGAAGAAATTGTATGACCTTGAACTCTTGACCTTGCTCACATGGGCCGTTCTTCAACGTGATGGGGGACCCAGCTTCTGACGCCCAAACCTACGATATACTATTTTACACTTTAGAGAGATAAGATAAAACAACAGGGTAAAAAATATTCAGTACTTCCACCATTCCATGCAGCCGAGGATAAAGTTCTAAAGTGAAAAACAGGAAAGGTGTTACATTAAGGCGACTGCAAACTTCAATCAGAACTGTTTAATTATTCATGTAATGACTTATGAAATTCATTACCTTATACAATGCCCCTAGGGGAAATCTCTCTTTTGGCAGCGCTCAAACATTTCATTTGGAGGGGGGTGGTCTCCCTGCCTCCCTGCCTTCCCTGCCTTCCTTGGATTAAATAACTAATGGAATAGATTAATTGGTAGGACTGAACAATGATAGAATCTTGGAAAGAATGAATGAAAAAAAAAAAGAAAATCCAAAAGAAGGGCAGATATGATATGAAAAGTTTTAGTATTAGCAAGTGACTAGGGAGAGGATATATTACAGATTGTATTCAACTTTGTATTATACAGCATTATCCATATTTGATATCATCAGTATTTATTGAAAGGAATATTTTAAAATGGCACATCAAACATTCAGATTGTCTTTTTTCCCAAATAGTATAATAATTGACTGAGGTGATGAATTTTGTGTACTGTCAAAAGAAATTTTCTATTTTCCACCAATGAATTCAACATTTCACCAATCATGTGAGTAATGTTTTATTGTTAATTAAATCAAATTGAAAGCATTGCAAAGACTTTTTTTCAGTGTATGGTCAATAAAAGACTGAGGCTACAATGCAGTATTTTATGGAGGTCTGTGCAAAAAGGAAGTAAAGTAAATTTGTGTTGCCAAGATTGGAATGAGGAAAGCAATCAGCTAAAGAAAAAAAAATGTTGCTTGATGTTTTGATCCGATGTCAGATGTAACAATGAATGTACAACCGCAGCGATGAAAGTAATCAGCGATCTTGCTGAATAAGCCATAGGCCTTTGATTGTGTACACACCTGCACCCTTGTGTGCAAAATGCATGGAGGTGAAAAGAAAATGCTATAGCATTGCACTCAACGAACTGCTTATGTGTGGAGTGAACAAGTAGTGGACTATAAATGCAAAAGAACGCCAAGTGAAATGAACTTGACGCTCATGTTGCTTAACACATCATTGATTCTACACAAGGTAACAATGTCTACAGGGTTTGCACACCTCAGCTGAAACACATCATTTTAAGAATTGCTGAAGTCATGTTTTTGGTTCTTCCACTTTTTTTGTTTCTCATGCATACAATATTACTTATCATCACATGCAGGAATGAAGCTTCATATTTTAGTCACTCTTGGCATTTATGATGATATTCTAACCGGTTAGTAAATAACCTTAACCTGTGGAATACTGAAATTTCTTATTCCGTATGGCTTGTGGCAAGAACCTCCAATTTCTCATAATCAATCAATCAATCAAGTCGGGTAGTATTCGCGAGATAATTTTCTTGTTCTTTATTAACAATGGACGTCAGGGAGATACCTCGGTAGTTGTTGGTGTCAGTGAGGTCACCTTTCTTTGGAACTGGGATGATGTTACTGATCCTCCATTGGTCTGGGGCAACACCATTCTCCAGTACCTGGTTACAAAACTCCAGGATGATATCATTAAAAGCCCGGTTCATATTACCCATACTGCAATATTACAGATGCACATCGGTCAGTGCTTTTCCGTGGACACCGTTCATATTACCGTAATATTACAGTATTCTCCCTTTCACCCACATTCATATTGGTATTCACATTATTATGGTATTCTATTCCATCAGCAAGTCCTGCACTGCATCCTGGTTACCCAGCGTACAATGCACATTTGGCTAAGGTCATACTCGTCGATGTGACCTACGCTCCACTGCACAAGCCGTAAATGTTGCGCCTATTTTGCGGATGCTGTTCATATGCACCAGGTATCCACAATATCGCGGTAATATTTCTAAGTCTCAGAAGCAAATACTGCAATATTCGATGGGAGCAGTTCATATTACCAGCAGTCTGAAGCATACCCATAAAATAGGCATAACATTTGCACCTATCTTACAGATTGGTGGGTAATATGAACAGGGCTGCAGACATTAGGTCAGTATCCAAGATGTTGAATCTAATCCACCCAACTAAAGTGAAGAAAACTAATAGATCATCAAATTTACATCTTTGCAGCTTATAGACTTTGAGGTACTCTACCAAGTGTATAAAAAATTGTTAGCAATCTCTCTCTCTCTAAAAAAAGAAAAAATGCAGTGAGTGTTTTAATTGTTAATTGCTATCACTGACGCGGATGTGGCTATCGTAAATTGAATTTGAAGACAGTATTACTCTATAAGCATTATTTATGTTGTTCAGATATATGTCTGCTAGTATTGTTAAGCTTACAATCTGTCATTTTTTTTATTATTGTCATGTACAAAGAGAATTGTTGTATTTATTTATCTCAGGGTATGTGTATGTTTTGCTTAGAGGCTTGTTCAGACTTCTCCTTGCAGCTCACCGTAATGTTGCGATAATCCTTGTGTTTAAGTGTGCCATCACCTGAAAAAAAAAAAAATCTCGCATTTCACAATCCTTGCGCCTTCATTCGGTTCAGTTGTGACAGTCCTTCTAGCGCAATAATTCTGCGAGATGGTTAGACAACAGTACCATCAACACCTAGCACTAGTCGCCTTTTTCGCTCCTATGCTAACTATTTACAGACTTCTAACACTTGATATTTTCCCTGGGCTCTCACTGCTAGCTCTGCTACCGTAACTCATCCTTCTTCTTTCCTGCGTGTTGGATCCCTTGGTCAATTGAATATATTTCTTTAGTTGGTCAACTCTCACTTGCAGTGTCTGCTATCTTGGCAAAAGTTGTCGACCCGTGGGTGGGAAGATAGGCCTCTCATTGTATGGACGTTGGTGGCGCATGCGGTGTGAAACGCGAGAATTGGTGTAAAGCTTGTACATGTGAAATGATAACAAGAAAAAACTTTACCCGCCATTCTATGTATTAGTGGTTTTAGGAGTGTGAAGGAAATAAAGGATAGTGTAAGACAACAATATTAGGGTGTTTAAGGAATGAAATGGCTGTTATATTCTGTAAACACCCTAATTTGAGCCCTCATAAACAAAACAGTGCTTAAATAACACTGAAAAACAAAGTTACTGAATGTTTATAAATGATCCAATTTAGGTGGCATACCACTTTTTGTCCATGAAATTTTGTACTCCATTCTTTGTAATCTTCCAAAGGATACGGTATGATGAATTGATTCAAGTGGCTGGAAATACCATCAGTTACAGCAATCGAAGTTAATCAAAGTTAATCAAGCAATCTTTAAATCCATCAGACAATCAAAGCAAAGATTTTGTAGTGTTCCATGTCATTCCTCCGGAATAAATTCCCAGCAGAATTAATTTTAACCTTATATAGTTTTTTTTTTTACATAACATCAATGTATATGACAAGATCGTCAGTGATGTATTTCTTTGTCATCGTTTTTTTTTTCTTCTTCAGAAAATGTACTGTTTTTGTGGTGTATTATTAAGTATGAAGAGATTAGAATAAATTATGATATTTAGTGACCCCTATGGGGAACTTGGGATACCTTTCTGTATTATTTATAATGTTGTTTAACATCCCCAATTTACCATCATTTGCATAAGTTTATGACCAACCTTCCAAAATGCAATAACTCAAAGAAAAAACAAAGGTTAAACATATTTATTTTTCAGGCATACATTTATTTTCAGCACATTCATATTGGCTTATACCATTACACTTGTGCTACTGACTGCTATAGTAAACATGTTATTTAATCATTAATCATTCAATGAGACAAAAGAATGTATTACAAATTATTAAAATACCCACAAATTCCCAGGTTGTCTTGAAATTGTGTAAATGATGGTAAAGTTGAAGTGACTTTAGGAGCTGATGGATGTTCATGTTAGCTTTTCAATGTTGCAGCCACAATGTGGTTGATAATATCTTTCTAGTTCCTTTAAACAATCGTGGTGCTTTTTAAAGAATTGATATCTTTACGAGTATTATGTTAACCATTTTCTGGAATGTACACTCATGTGTGGACTTACAAAATTATTTAAGAGGATAATACTCTTTTTTCATATTAGCACCCTCATAAACGAAAGGTGATTTAAAGATTGTATTTTAAACCCAGGACCAGTTGTCCAGACTGTGAAGTTGAATTTTAAAGGACAATTTTCCAATGAATATCATCAAGAGAAATCTTAGAATATATTAGAAAACAAATCTTATGCTGTGGTATATGTGAGGAGTTTGAAAAGCTGCATAATGCATTATTTGAACAATGTAGTGCTGTATAAGGAATAGTAACAGGATATTATAATTCTGTTGTGCTAATTTTTGTCATTATTATGTTGTTTTTCATCTACTGTGCTTTTTTTCCGGTGTACAAACTGTGCTTTAGTTGATGTTTTATGCAAATGTTATCATTACCATACATTTTATTTCATATGTTATATCAGGTATTGTAGATGCTAAGTTAAAGTATTTATACATGTACAAATATATCTGAAATCAAACACACACAGTTATTAACGAGTTATTATTTTGCAATTTTTAAAGTAATTTTATTGTTGTAATTAATAGAGAAACTATTGCCAAATTACTGCATACTGTAAATAGACTCAGTAGACAAATCTTTCAGTAGGCTATGAAATCCTTTGGTATCGACTCTGAATGATGAATTAATGTGAATGAAAATGTAAGAATTTTTATGAATATTGTGTATGATAGATATTGTGTGCTTTTCATTGTTTCTGTACTTTATTCATAGATGTTAACTTATTTTTTACCCTTGTGAATTACACTGTACTTCAGAAAAATACACATATTGAGAACAAGCATTGTTCTTAGGGGAAAAGCGCTCTAAATTCTCACTGGTTTCACAAAGTAACCCTTTTCACCCAAATTATTGAAATTTTCAAGTTTTAGTTTTACTCGGATTTAAGATGTCCATAATGATATCTTCTACTTCAGCAAATTTTAGAATATGATTGTGACTCCTTATGTTATAGATGACATCACCGGGATAAAAAAAATGTGGGCCACATGGGTGTTTTCGGTTTCACGAACCATCCCATTGCGGTGCGCCACTTTTAACTGCGCGCGATAGATTAATGTACTCTATATATTTGCGCATTAACAGATTACGGAGCGGTGCATGCCACGTTATCCTGAATGGGATGGTTCGTGAAAACGTAAACACCCATGTGGGTGTTTACGCTACTTGGTCTGCATGACAGCGTGCAACAGATTATTGTACTCTACATATTTGCGCCTAAACAGATTGCAGTGCATTTTGGTTTTCATGACCTGTACTGCTCCCTACCACTTTTTCACAGGCTTGTAACATATAAAACAAAATAATAAATGAAGCTAACTTTATACTACAGGAAGAACAAGCGACCAAGCGCAAGAAAGGGCTACTTCTTGAAACTGGTGACGAAATGTAGTGTCTTGTTTGAAGAAATGGACCATTGTATTGAGTAGATGCACAATTCTCAAAGTGAACGGCAAATCATTAGACACTTGAATGGATTTTGGAAATGTATCATGCAACTATAGCAGTTTTTAATTGAAATGCATTTATGAGAGATTTTGAACCCGAAATTGCGGTGGATGACTTTATGGTGGGTGACTTTTCCATAAATAATACCATCAATTTTACTGTAAATTCATTATTATTTTCTGTTTCACATTTGATATGAAGATGCTTTTCATTTTTAATTATCAAAGATGATCCTGGTTATTTTTTCTTGTTTATTCATCTTGTTCTCTTTAATCTAATCCCTATTGCCCTATGCTCTTTCTTGTATTTTGTTCTGACGTCCATGTGCATTTAACTCTGTGCATTTATTCTTTTCTCTCTCTGTCTATATTTATGTCCCTTTCCTCTCTCATTTCTTTAATTACCCCCCCCCCCCCCTTCTCTCCCTCTTTCTTTTTCTCTCTCTCTTTCACATTTGCAGTGCTTCCAATGTTTGTTCATTATCCAAAAATCAAAGTTATATTTTCTAAGATTTCTTTTCTGTTGATCATGACATACTGTAATTCAGACTTATACTAGTATCTTCTTAGGCTGTTGTGAAAGGGAGTATTATATGATTTTAATGATTCACTTATAGTATTATCGGTAATCGTATATGTTGAATCATGACATTTTTTTTTGTAAGTGAAGACCCTTGTTTGTAATACCAGTACCAGATTGAACTGTTGAGGTGATGATGTTATTATGCTGGGGTTTAAACCTGGAGATGAATTATAAATGACATAACTAAAGTTTATTTGTCCTGTGTGATTCGTGGATAGTTTTGTATTGATGTAGAAATTGAGAGCATGTAACAACATGGATGGAAAATCATGTACAATGTATTTCAGTATAGGCTTTGAGGAATTGTTGGGTAGAGGGAGGGAGAAAGATGGAGGGAGGAAGAGGCAGAAAAAAAAATATACGGGGGCTCAGGGTGAATTCGCCCTCGAAATGCCAAAAAGAGCCCTGGAAAACTAAAAAAAGAGCCCCTGAAATTCTCATAGGGTCCAGTGTTAACTGTATTACAATGTAGAATATTCGGTCCGGTGGGCTCAAAAAGTAGCCCCGGAAAAAATTAATTATTTTTTTCCCTGGAAAGAGGGGAGGCCGAGGGAGAGAAATGATAATGATAATGATAATAATGATAATTATGATAATAATGATAATAACAATAATGATAATAATCTGTTCTGGTATAGCTAGCGCATATCACATTATTATCTAACTTCTCTAGATGTGCTTCCAAAGAAACATGGGAAGGGAGAGAAAGAAAGAGAGAAACGAGGAAAAAAAGGAAAAATGGAGAGAGAAACGAGTTGAATAGGGAGGGAGAAAGAGAGAGTGAGAGAAAGAGAGGAGAAAGATAGATAGAGAGGCAAATAGGGAGACAGAAACACAGAAATATATAGAGAAAGAGAGAGGGGGAGAGAGAGAAAGAGAAAGGGGCCGTGGATGCAAAGGGGATACAGCAAGTAGCTCCATCATACAATATATACATGTCTACTCTTGAAATGGCGCCCTCTCATCCATTTGACTTGGATTAATTCTGCTTGTTAGAAATAAAAATAGGAAGTACGTAAGAGGAATGCCTGAATTATAATTATAATTATCTCACAGACATGCCTTTCATCATAAAAGAAAAAATGAATACCTCAGGATGACGAACATTCTTCTGAAAAACAGTAAAAGATTCGTAAGACATAAAGCATCCTGAGTTCTGGAATAAAACATTCCTTTCCCTGAAAATTATATACTTTGCTTCATCCCGTGAACACATGCATCGGAAATTAAAATCTCCTCCATTCATAACCATAACTGACCCCCTCCCCCTCAAAAAAATTTAAAAAATAAAATAAAGTACAAAATAGGCCTAATGAAATATAGCTAGTACTCAATTTTGCAGGCTGTGGACCGTCTACAAACTTCAATATATCATTCCTATACATGTAGCCAAAAGTAAATCTACCCCTGTTCAGAACTCCAATGTAAGATATATTTTAGTACTTTCTTCTCCTTCTTTCTCTCCTTCTTTACCAAAAGCCTGGGCCGGGGTCAAATTCATTGCATTTTACATGGAATTAATTAATATACATTCATCCTTGTGGTCTTTTGCACAAAAATGGACAAAAATTTTGAAAAACGTGCAAGAAATGGTGAGAATACATTATCATGATTATCAAGTCCATCAGATACACATTTTTAAAGTTTTCAAGGTTTAGTAAAATGTACTGAAAAAATGTAGACATACATATCCGTTGTTGTAATTGAAATCAAACCAATGCCAACAAATTAAAGAAGGAATATTACTGCCAACTAATATTAAGACCGAAAATTCTTAGTTCAATTTATTTTCGATTATGAAAACAGTGTTTGGACATTACTGTTACGTGATGATTTTGGCAATTGACGATTCTCAAATCAACTCGATCCATTTACTCCACCCCCCCCCCCTCTCTCTCTCTCTCTCTCTCTCTCTCTCTCTCTCTCTCCTCTCCATCTCTCTCCTCTCTCTCCTCTCTCTCTCTCTCTCTCTCTCTCTCTCTCTTTCTGTCTCTCGTTCCTACTCCTCCCCAAACATGGTACACAATCATACTGAATGATGTGTTTACAGGTCAGATGATCATAAAAAGGTGGTGATGATAATTGGTCCTCTTTGGCATACATTCATTCTTAGATCATTTACAAACATGATAAACATTAAAGCCTAAATCAAACTCACATTCTTATTCACTCGCACGAGGAAGCCTTTTGTTTTTTATACGTCTTACAGACAAGCGATTCCGCAGGTAAACATGATAAATATAAGAGCGCGGTCAATAGGCAAACATAGATTTTTGTCGATGGCCATAGGTACTTATTTCTAGGGAAAACAAAAGGGCTTTGGCTCGGTCTTAATTCTCATGCCTATACTTTAGCATATGAGTACAGCTTGTCTAGAAATCATTTTAATTTCATTTTGTACGACTGTGTCTGGATATTTTTTCTGACAAAATCCTTTCATTTGAATAAAACTTTATGATTTGCTTTGATCAAATTTCATTTGAACGGGATGGCCCCAACAATTTTTTAAAAAAGAAACACACATGCACGCGTCGGTATTCATATGCCTATATAACATGATGATTTATTTATGTACGATAAAAGAGCAATGTAGATAAAATGCCATGTTCAAGTACATAAGTGCCGTGCCAGGGTTCTAACCCATGATCATCGCGTTACCAGTCAAATGGTTTAAACCACTCGACTACGACTCACACCGTCCTCTACTCTCTCAGTAAATAACTATCATTCTTTCCTAGGGCTCTGAATAGCCTATCGATATCATGTTCAACTTCCAGTTATTCTGCAATGCCAAGGCATTCAAAGTATGATTTTGGTTCGATTTTATAATATACACATAATTTATCAAAGAAAAAGAATGTGAGAAAATTGCAATGCCCCAACCGGAGCACTGGTCATGAAAGCCAGGGTCCCGGGTTCAAATCCCGGTCGGGGCATTGTAACTTTCTCACATTCTGTTTCTATGATATATTATTCAATCCTACCAATTATGATATTAAGTTTATACACATAATTATTTTCAAAACATTATAAGTGTAAGTCATGTCCGTATAGTTATACTCACAATGTAGCCCTTTCTTTTTGATTTGTATTACCAACAATGTGATTCCGCAAGTAAATATAAGAGGCATGGTCAATAGTCAAAGTTATAGATTGTCCATAGGCCACGGGTCATTATTTCTGGAGGAAACAAAGGGCATTGAAAAGGCTTTTTCATGTCAATGGCATTCCTTAGCTTAGCTGAATGAATAGCATGACCAAAAAAATCGATGTACAGTACTTTCACTGTGTATGAATGTTTCTTGTTATTTCTTCCCAAAGTGAATTGTTCTGTTTTTAATGTTATTACTTACGATTTTCCTTCATCCACCATTCACTATGCGAATGCCAAGCTGATGAAGAAAAAAATCAACATGTTTTAGACTAAATTTGACAAATTACATTTCAAGAACTTATAAGTCTAACTTACAAAGTTATGTCCGTCCTACTGCTCGCGATGAGCCCCCCCCCCCCTTTTTTTTTTATTGATTTGTATTACCAACAATGTCTTTCAGTGATTATAAGAGGCATGTTCAATTGTCAAAGGTATAGATTTTCGAAAGGCCATGGGTGATTATTACTGATGGAAACAAAGGACTTTGAATAAGCCTTTTCATGCCGGTGGCATTCTTTGTCTTCCCGATATGAATGCATGTTATGTCTATTAATCAATGTACTTTCATTGTGTATGACTATGTCTTGTCATGTCAAAGTCACTATAACTTCTAGATCTTCCCTAATATTTATCATGGAAGGGATGCCATGACGTACAATCCTTTCAACCTTCATCGCCGTGATAATTTAATTTCTTGGAAGAAGAGCACATCGATTACGATACGATTTTTCATGAAATTAAACATTGTAGCAAAAAGGTGACATGAAAATGTCGAATTTGCTCTGTATTTACATTTGCCGTAACAATGTCAAGTATAATTTCTACTAAGGTATATTGTTTAATTGATTACAAATGTTATTATATCAAAATTCACACAGATCGGTTAAAATTACGTATAGTTATTATCCATGAATGATTTTTTTTTTAAATCTTAATCTTTTATCTTAACCTGTATCAATCATCTTATTTCTCTTCCTTTCTTTTATTATAATTAAAGAATCTGGTTTTAAGAGCCCAGCCTTTGAAAGGCCATACACAGGCCTCTGAGAACGATTTTTTTTCCACAGGGGGTGCTGAGCCCCTGAGCCACATGTTAGGTTACCGCTCCTTGAGCAAGCAGTGTTTCAGTATTCGCGGAACATGAAGGAGAGGGGTGTAAGGCCTAAATTTGTCGAAAGTTATGCTGCATTCTAAGTCAAATCTAAGTACCCTCTCCCTCTCACACAAAACATAAGAAGTTATTTTCAAACAATATCGCAGATGTAGATTTCTCTTATCTTGATGAAACAGTTAAGGGTTGCGAAAGCATTTTTGGGAGGGGGCGGTGGGGGAAAAATGACGCTTCTTTCTAGATTATGAGCCACCTTGTTTTTAAATTTTGCGAGCGAACCAAACATAATTGAAACTTCTTATTAAGAAAGAATTATGTGTTATTTTGTCATCAAAATACAGGGTGGGCCTATATGAGATATCTAAAGCGGTGTGAGTGAGCCAAAAATAGCCATTCTTGTTATGAAAGAAGTGTTAGTTTGGCCATAAAAAGGGCCACTTTAGGCCTATTAGATATCTGAATGACATGATCGCCTTGCTGCCAAATATGACTTTACTTTGGCACCTCGCTGGTCCAACTGTTTGCTGTCTCGCAAAACAACTATGTTTATAAATATTACAAGCGAGCAGGGGCGCCACTAGAACATTTTGACTGGGGGTGTATAAGACCTAAATTTACCGAAAAATTTTCGATGGTGACCCCAAATTTGCCGAAAGTTATGCAGCATTCTTATCTTATCTCCCCCCCCCACACACACACACACACACATACACATAAGAAATTATTTTCAAACACAATCGCAGATGTAGATCTTTATTACTGACCGCGATTCTTGCTCGATTATGGACCACCTTATTGCAAGCGAGCGAAGCGAGGGAGTGAACAATAACCACTTCTTGTTATGACATAGGTGTTATTTTGTCATTAAAATACACCATATGCATTAAAGATATCTAAAGAAATATTTTGTCACGTCGCCCTGTTTCTAAATATTATGAGCGAGCGGAGTGAGCGAGGAAAAACACCTCTCTGAGACTCTGACAGTAAAAGAGAGGTATCAAAATACACTGATATCTAAATCATATTATATTCGGTCACATCGTTTGCCAAATTCCTGTTTTCCGAAAAGATCCTGTATCTGAATATTATACGAGTGAGAAAAATATACACTCTCTTTCATGGCAGACGTATTATTTCGTCATCCAAATAAATTTTGGCCTATAAGATATCTAAATTATAATTATATTCGATCCCCTATTTGCCGTATCATCGTCTGCTTTTCGAAACCATCATGAATGTAAATTATAGGAGCAAGCGCAGCGAGCGAAGAAAAATATACACTCTTTTCATGTTATTTCGTCATCAAAATACACTTTGGCCAATAAGATATCTAAATGATATATTCTATCACCTCGCTTTCCGAATTTCTTTGCTTTTCCGAAACGATCCCGTATCTGAATATTATACGAGCGAGGAAAAATATACACCTTTTTCATGTTAATTCGTGATCAAAATACACTTTGGCCAATAAGATATCTAAATCATACAATATTCGGTCATCTCGCTTGCTGAATTATTTTGCTTTTCTGAAACGATCCCGTATCTGAATATTATACGAACGAGTGCAGCGAGCGAGGAAAAACATACACTCTTTTTCATGTTAATTCGACATCAAAATAAACTTTGGCCAATAACATATCTAAATCATTATATTCGATCAGTTCGCTTGACGAATTCGTTTTCTTTCCCAACCATCATGAATCTAAACGAGCGAGCGCAGCGAGCGAGAAATAAACCCCCTCTCTTTCATGGTCGTCATCAAAATAGGATATAATCCTGGAATAAGAGTGCTTGCTGCGATTTTGTTTTGTTTTGTTTTTGTTTTTGTTTATTTCTAGATTTATGAGGGAGAAAAAAACTTATTGCACAGCTAAGAGCATAAAGCCCCGCGCAATGTGCGCGGAGTAGGAGAAGATAAAGATGGGATGAGAAAATAACTTATTCTGATGGGTGCTGTGTTACCCCTCATAAAAATCAGGAGGTGCTGGAGCACCCCCACCAAAATTAAGCCCTCTGGGGGGTGCTGCACCCCCAGCACCCCCGGCTTCCAGGGGCCTGGCCATACAGTTGCCTCTGCTGGCTCCTCCAAATTCTTGTAAATATATTTTTATATGTATTTTGTATATGCATTACTTTTTTGTTACTGAATGTAAATTGTTAAATGTTTTTATGAAATTGGAACTAAATGCAAAGTTAGAAATGACATTATTACACATTTGCAATTATGATTTGGTAGTACAATGTTAATGACTTAAATTCGTGTTTTCATCACTGAAATCATGCAGGTATGACAGAAAACGCAAGAAAACAAAATTTTCAAGCCAATCAACCCAAATTTCAGGCGATACAAATCATTTTCCATTTGTCATGTAATTGCTTAAGTACTAATGTTCCCATGCATGTGACCATTATGGATGCATTGAGGTTTAACTGTTACGAGCGTTGCCTACTCATTTAAAGAGCGGGAAGGTGGGAGGGGGGGGGGGGTAAATCAGATTTCCAAATTTTCCATTTGCCGGCAAGGAAAAAAAGATCAATGTCAGACATCCAATTGGCTATTTGCCCCCTCATTACCGATAAAAGAGTTGAAAAAGAAAAAAAAAATCATTTGAGATATTTACCAACAACCTGTAAGACCATCGAGCTTGCCGACATAACATTTTGATGGGGCTCTCAACCCCCCCCCCCCCTCGCACCTTCCCCCTCAAGCGACGTTCATATGAAGGAAAAGACCCTACAAAAATGCCCCTAAATTGTATACTCTTCATGGACCTATTCCAATTTCGCTTCTTCCATCAGTTATTTTTCCAAGGTCTTTCCAGCAGGGGGCCTCCTTCATCCAATGCACAAAAAGAGACTCTAATTAAATATCCCAAACATCTATCTACGAGGCATCCATGCGAGGCATCCATACATACGAGTAGCCTGCCCGAGCTCTGTCCACTTCCACCCGCCCGCCCGTTCATAGATCATTTAGCCTCGCGAGCTACCCTCAGCCAGGTCAGTCAGTGAACGATCGCCGCTGCGCACTGGGGAAAGCAGACGGCTGATTGCCGCTCAACAAAGACCATTACCAGAGACAGACGACGCAACAATGGACACGCCAAGGAGAAACGTTGTTTTTGTCGCCACGCTTGCGTGCACCATGATACTACACTGTGTTGCTCTGAATGGTATGTTTTAATTTTATTCTAAAGATTTTGTCAAATATAATATAGAACTGTATATAAAACAGAATTCATTCAGAATGGTTATCTTTTTCTTTTTTTTTTCAATTCGATGTGTTTTCACTATTTACAAGTAAGTGATTGCAAACTAAACAAACGAAAAATCAGAGGGCTTTGTTTTGGGGATGGTCATATGGCATCCAGTCGTGAGAGGCATCCTTTCTTTATTCTTGCTGAATAGACCTACACTAAGCCTTGTTCATAATATGTCGAATTAAGAAAATTCTCTTACGAAAAGGAGTTCAATAACTGCATGCATGCATGCAGTAGGTTTATAGGAAGGTATAGACTGACAGAGAGAGAGAGAGAGAGAGAGAGAGAGAGAGAGAGAGAGAGAGAGAGGGGGGGGGGAGAGGCAGACAGAGACATACAGAGAGATAGAGAGTGATAGACAGAGAAACAGGAGAGGAAAAGGGTTATGGAATAGACATGATAGAACATTAATATATAGGTTAGTAAAATTGATTTTTATATTATACGCAAACCAAAGATTAATTGAAACTAATCATGCTGTGCTGATAAAGATAGAAAGAACTGAAAGACGCCTGGACGAAACATAAATGTTAATGAAACTATTATCATGATTATGTTCATTATTAATCAATATGCAATAATGTATTATTTGCATATCAAACTGTGACTGCATTCAAGCACCTCAAACGCTTGATATTGCTACAGGCTTGTTTTTAAGGTCCCCGTTGTTTAGCTTATAACACCTCACAAGCCAACTGTAATCTGAAATGCAACCAAAATTAACGTATACAAGTTACTTGTAGAGAAAAATAACAGGCTTGACAATTGCAAGTAAAATAAACAATAAATGTAAATTCGTGAATTACTGTTGAAGAAAAGGGGTGTTACTTTGGAAAATAAAACTTGATTTGAACATTTTGAACAATGTAGGCCTAATGAGTGCAGACTCTAATCTTATGATTATCGCCCCCCCCCCCCCCCCGAAATGGGATCGCAGCCGTATCATTTTTGTGATTATATCTATTCACATTGAGTCTTATCGGGAGAAAACATCGAGATTATCACCGGTTCATGAGGTAAACATCATGCGTCCTCTCAAGCAAACTTTGACTAATGCTTTCCGATCTGTTTGTAGCTTGATTTTACAACGTACATGTACATACAAGGGCTAAACTCAACTAAGAGGGATGCACGCCCCCCCCCCCTCCTCCCTGTAGAAAGGTACCACAGTACTGTAGCCCTGGTACAACTACAATGGTCTACGTTCAAGTCACCGTGTAATTTGATGTGTAATTTAATCATTACTAGTATCATCATCATCATCATCATATACAATCATCATCATCATCATTTTCATCATCAT
This sequence comes from Echinometra lucunter, assembly GCA_029962745.1. Classification (NCBI taxonomy): domain Eukaryota; kingdom Metazoa; phylum Echinodermata; class Echinoidea; order Camarodonta; family Echinometridae; genus Echinometra; species Echinometra lucunter. Next base: position 14,690,372 of record CM057154.1, on the reverse strand, counting down.
CGTCATCGTCATCATTTTAATTTAGGATTATCCATTCTGCTGATTGAATATGTTGATCTATTTCACAATATTGTATGGGGCTGCCATATTTTCAAGCAAATTACTTCCACAAATGATATAATGTTTGATGAATTGTGATAATAATATTTGACAATTTATCATTTCGTGTCTGCTTTTGAAAAATGATTGTTACATGCTTATTTATGATTCATTGTCAAAAAGTACTTTTGTATTAATTTTATATGTCAAATATGTTGTACATGTGAATGCAGAAGAAATCATATCAAATTAAATATATTATGGTCAAATTACCTTGTTTGTACCGTGGGTACCATTGGATACCATGTTACTGTTTTACAAGCGCCCCCCCCCCTCCCTCCCCCGACTCACATGTACACAATCTATCCCTCAATGTATACACGTGAGTGTGTAATAGGATGATCAAATATTGGTTTTCCGTCCCCTTTGCTCGCTTCAAGGTAACTGGGTCTCATGCGAAGGTATTAACACAATAAAGTGAAAGTAAAGATGAGGCAAAGTTTAGATCTCTCGACCTTGTGTATCGTATCAATGTAACTTTACATGAAACACGACAGCAGAGACTTTCGACAACTCACCAAATGGGATGTCTGCGGCCTTGTCCAGTAATCAGTACATGATTTCTGCGGGGATATACAATAGAGTATGGAAATTGACCTTGAGTTCATTTCGCTAAAGTCTTTGTAAAAGCATTATAGACCGTAGACATGTATCCTTAAAAATATCCTTGAGTCTATATACAATACCGTATGCAGGATTCTTTACCTTGGGGGGGGGGGGAGATTTGCTCAATATTTGAGGGAACACGCAAGCGAGGGAGCAAAGAGACCGAGCGGGGGCTTTTGCATTTTTAGAATTAAAATTGAACGATCTGGTGTACACTGTGGGCGGAAGTTTTGGAAATGTCTGTACATTATATCGTTCATGATATACATTGGAAGCTCTAAATTAGGTATCAAACGTTGCTTTGATTTGTCATTCTATAGGCATAATGTTCCTGCGTATATTTTACCAGTGATTTTGATATTATCGCATCCTTTTAGCTCACTTGCTAACTTACCAGTCATATTATGGTGTCAGCATAGTATAGTGCGATTTGTGGGGGGGGGGGGGGGATTCACTACTTATTTGGAATCGTGTTTTTCTAATCAATTGTGAAAGTAAAAGAGAAGACCGAGAGAGAGAGAGAGAGAGAGGTGGGGGAATATAAAAGGAGAAAGAGATAGCTGAGAAATAGAAGATATAAAAAATGTAAAGCGAGAGAAAGAGGGACAGAAATATGGGGGAACGGAAAGGAAGTTGGAGAATGAAGGGAGGGAGAGAGAGAGAGAGAGAGAGAGAGAGAGAGAGAGAGAGAGGGGTGGGAAGAGGGAGGGAGGGAGGGAGGGAGGGGCAGATTTCGATGTGGCAGAAGGGGGTGTTCGCTAGCCCTCCCATGGAAAATAACTGGGGAGGGAGGGGGGCTGCCTTGGATGTCTTTCTCTGACATACACCAAATAACAGACTTAACAAAACAAAACGAAACAAAAATACGAGGTTTTATCTTTTTTTGTTTTGTTTTGTTTTGTTTTTTATTTGGGAGAAGGCTCCAGTGTACGGGGTCATTAACTGCTACAAGTTCCTTGACATGTAAAAATAAAACAACGTGTATAAAATAAATGTAATAGGATAAATCCAAAGCCAGAAGTCAACGAGCAACCGCAAGTGATCTAAACTTGGAAAGATTGACAGTTGGTAATTGTCATTAGCCAGACTATCCCTGTATACCTGGGAATTACTAGGGCATCCTATAGAAAAGACAGGAGAAAACAATTCGATGTGATGTGTCACAACAGGTCATTTCGTAAATTACGCATGGTTGGTTGGCAAAAGTGTTAAGCCATGCATGCGTGAAATGACGTCAGCACACCTAAAATTTGAATTGGTAAATTCTAAATTAGTCATAAATAAGAACATTCATTTTAAAGTTTGACAGCAATTTTTTATTAAGTCAGGTAAAAATGTAAAGATCCTCTAAGTTCTTTCCATTCCACTTGCTTAATGAAGCAAAAAGGTATGTATATATCGCAGTCATTTGCATGATAAATATCATCTTCAGTAAAAAAATTGATTCGAATTATATTTTTATGCCTTCATAATAACTTTCAATGTAAGTTGTCATCAAAACTAGAGCAAAGAAATCAACAAAACTAGATTACGGTATTACTTCGAAAATAATTTCCTAGCATTCTCAGCACATAAAACCTTGTTTTTTCGTAAACATTGGAACTGAGATGATTTTGCAAATTGTATTTTTAAATGTATTTTCAAGATAGAATTTGCTAGGAGCAGTATTATAGTGCTTATTTGTATACAATATTATTCTCGGTTTACAAGCAGCCCTTTAAATAGGATGCCTTTGTTGACTAAAGGATAGCTTAATCGATACAACCTTTTATACAAAGAAGGATTATAATGACAATATATACCATTGTACCAAAATTTATGTCCAACCCTTTTGCTTTAACAGTCAATTAGTGAATTAGTGGATTATTTGGCATAATTATCTTAGTTCAAAGCTACAGACTTGGAGGAGGAGGGGGAGAATGAAGGGATAATCAATCAACAGTCTCCTAGAGAGAATCACTCAAGAATTCACCGGTACTTTGTTATTTGAAATGGTGGTGGTGGTGGTGGTGGTGGTGGTGATGATGATGATGATGATGATAATTTTGATGGTAATGATGATGATGATGATGATGACAATAAGTAGATGAATAAGTGAATAAATAAATTTTAAAAAGATATATAGATAAATAAATAACAGAGAGTGGATCATGGTAGCCCATTTTCCATCCATCTGACACAAAACAAACTCAACACGTACGGATGATGATTGATGACCCTGTGATCACGTCGAAAGTTTGTCACCTTCTCTTCTCCGAAATAACCAGTCTGACAACGTCTCGTAAAACATCGATAAAAAGCTTTTGAGATTAATCCTTGAGATGAAAAGACTGGATGGATGCTTGAAGGATGAGCATCACTAGAATATCCACAGTGTAATCTCTATCTAGACAAACAAGAACAATAGGATCGTACTGTCTGATCGCTCAATTAGCAGAGCGTGAAAATACTTGCATAATAAAGTCTTGGTGTAGACGAATTTTGGAAGGGAACGGAGCTTGATGGATTTTTCTTTCTTCTGTATTATTTTGGTTTTATGTACACTTTATACATTATTTTGTTGACGGTTTTAACTAAATAAGATATGAGCCAGAATCTTTCAGATCTTTTTGTGTGTGTGTGTGTTTGTGTGTGTGTGTGTGTGTGTGTGAGAGAGAGAGAGAGAGAGAGAGAGAGAGAAAGGAATAGTCGTGATTATATTCATTAAAACTGACAAGTGACAGTCTCCCCGCTCAGTCAATGCCCTAACCGCAGATCATTCTTCTGAAACGCAAGACGATCTAAAGTAAGAATGTATTCCAAGCGAAATACTAAGTATTTGCATTTCTGTTTTACATCAAATAACAAGTGACGCCATAACAACTATTCTTGTTTAAATATTATACTAAATCGATATCTGGAAAGTGCAAGAAAACCATAAGCGCTCTATTTTCGTTACCAAAGTGATAGAACCGCTGATCTCTACTCCTGTATACGTGTATAGATCATATGATTTAGATCGTTTGCTCAAATATTTGATCAGGGTCCCTTTCCGTTCGGGAGGGGGGGGGGGTGCAAGGAGACCAGCAAATGTCATCTAAGAATTAAAAATTGTCATGTCCCAAATTCAGTGTTTTGTCTAAGAGTATACATTATTCTTTTTTCATGAACTATAATCAGCTATACATCTACTCAGAGTGTTTGTTTTAAACACCGGCGTTGCATCTTTGATAAATGTATATAGTTTGTCAAAATAAGAGTCTGTCAAAATACCATAATTTTCAAAAGTTTAAGACCACCTGGGTATCTCAATAATTTTGAATACTTCTCCTGTCTCATGCATCGAATGATTATATAACATGTTTACAACAGTGGCCAGTAGCACAAGAGTGAATGATATGAATGCGTTGAAAATAGATGTTTGTCTGAAAATAAATATATTTAACTTTGTTTTTCTTAGAGTTATCCCATTTTGGAAGGGTGGACTTAAACTTTTGCAATTGATGGCATATCAAGTTGATCGCATTCCAATACTATTGTCGATGATATGTGTTCTCTAAAGAGGTATGATGATCAGGACTTATTTTTCGAAGTATTTGCCATTAAAGTTAGATGAAAATATAAAATTAGAATCTTTTCAGTGAGCGTTTTTTGTTTTCGAATGTGCATTCTATTTAAGGAAGCAGATTCTATTTTAGGCGTTGATATTGATGTCTTTTTTTTTATTCTGAAGTTTTCCCATACATCTATTTTTGAAATCTTTTTTCCCTGTCATTTTCTTGTTAACAGTCGTTGCTATAATTTACGCTTAATTAAAAACAAGTAATTTGAAAACTGGATATAGAAAAGAGCAAACAGTTTTGACTATTCAAAATATGTCAAAGCAAAAAAAAAGTGAATTTCATTGACTTCTATTTAGTTGGTCAACTAATGACGTATGACGTAGTCAGATAGCAATACATAACTCAATTAGACCATTTCATCCTTCATGGATCATTGGAAGTTTGACATCTTTAATGTGTTTGTTTACGTCATCATTCAATTTGGAAGAGAGCTTTAAATGCTTTACTTGTATTAGGGTAATTGCAATCGAAGAAAAACTTTTATTTAATTACTGAACATTTTATGCTTAACCTGTTCATCAGTCAATATAACAATGATTGCTTTCAGCTGTAATTACCTATACCATATACGCTACATTACCACTTATCTATATTGTTATCGTTAATATTGTTTCTGTTCTTAAAACCATCCTCGTCATCAGCATGAGTTCAGGCACGGGGCGGAAAGGGGGACTGGTTTCCTGGGGATGCACCGATTCTTACTCGTTATATGAAATGTAAATGAACAAAGCCATACATGGTTGAGAAGGATGCATTTATTATCTTTATTTTCTATATCATTGCTTTGTATACACACCCCCCCCCCCCCCCTCCTGCTTGTCATCATTTTGCTCGGGGGCACATTCTTTAGTGCCACTGCTCTTCAAGTCATCTACATCACCAGTGTCCTCAGACCTTCTACTCCTTCTCCTTCTCCTCCTTCTCCTCCTCTTAATTATTATTATCATCATCATCATCATCATCGTCGTCATCATCAACGTCATCATCATCATCATTATCATCAACATCATCTTCATATCTTACGGGTGAAATTATTGCAAAAATGGCGTGAACTGTCGGTGGTGAGTAAAATTAACAATCTTGAATTCGCACAGACCATCATGTTCGTTTCAACAATCTGTTCTCTCAATACAGAATGTACTAGCAACCCATGTATGAACGGAGCTACCTGTCTGGATGGTCCTTATGGTTATTACACGTGTGAATGCGCCCATGGTTACCATGGTACACATTGTGAGGAACCTCTTTCAGATGACCTCGGTAAGGTGTTCGTTATTCTCTCGAAGAAATATGAATGTGTCATTGATGAGTTCCTCACGGTATCTCGTCTGATAGGAGACCCATTCAATCTGTTCGGTTGTACGATATATTCTCAGTCGACAATAGCCCCCCCCCCCCCTCAGTTTCCTACACTCTCCGAATTCTAAACTGTAACCTTGAACCAAATACTACATCGACAGAGTGGTGTCTGCTTTTACTGTCGAGTGCTAAGGTCCGTCACGTCGTGACGCTCATGGAGCCCCAACTTTATTACCCCGGTCATGTAGCTTAGCGCCCAAATTTACACCTGGGTGGAGAGTGGCAAACGTTGATAAAATTATGTCTTGGCAAAAGACATAAGTGCCGGGCTGGGATTCGAACCCTCAACCCTCCGACTGAGAGTCAAGTGAATGAATACCACGACTATGCCTAACCATATCCTTAATCCTAAATTTAACCTAAATCCAACTGCAATTCCAACCTTCACCCTAAAATTTTGACAGAATTAAGTCCGGAACCATTGTTGCCTGAGAAAATATTGGATCACTGTAGTATTCCTTTACGTATACTTCAGTTACTCATCGATTTCTATGTTCGTATAATCAAAATTTACTCTTAAGAAATAAAGTTGATTCAGTTTTAATAAGTTCATTTGCAATTGTATCAATTATATCCATATATTTACATAAGACATGTAAGAGGTTAGGCCGTGGCGCTGGAGATTGAATCCCCGACAATTTTCAAATCAACAATTTGATAGGTAAACCATAATATAGCCAACGGCGTACAAAATGTAAATGACTTGTTGGTTGGCCCATGAAGTAGGAACAGATTTGTTCCAACTCCCTGGTTGGTCGAACTGTACTTGCTTCCAGTTATCTTCCGTCTCTCATCTCTCGATGAAAAAAAAAATAAAGAAGAAGAAGAAAGATAAGTTAATAGGTCAGGTGAAGAAACTGTCAATTTCACCGTGACATCCATCTATCCTGTCTATTGAAAGACCCGTAACCGCAATCTTACAATGAATGGACCACAAAAGAGGCAATGACACCTACAGAGGGAAAAACAAGTCGACGGAACTACGGGGCTGTAAGGAACTGAATAAAAGTTTTCGACACGGTCTCTCGTGTTCAGTATTGTTCCGATAATCGTTAATCACAACAAGGTTGAAAGTGTTTCACCAACTCTGAATCAATGAGCCAATATTTGCTTTGTGACACCACACCGTTGACTTTATAGTTGTCTTCTCGAAGTTCCCTCACATCCATCTTATTTGTTCTATACTGTCGATGAACAAAGCGTTGATAGAGAACGTTTGTCAAATGGCATTTAACGAGCAAGTCATAATTGTGCCCCTTTTGTATTCCTCTCAGTCTTGAAAATGTTCCCTTTATTCCGGAATCAGAAAATAACAGACTTTTACATTTTCACCTTTCCGTGCGATTTCCTTGTGATTTCGATTTTGGGGATTTTCTTGCTATTTGGACTGCTCATAAATAAGATTCATGTTCATTATTTTGAACAAACACTTATATGATAACCAAAATGTCCCAGAAAGACAAAACCCTGTCGCGGAGATTATTTTGGGAGTTTATGCATATTGTTCTCTCGAATAATGCACAGTTGACAGTAGTGTAGTACGGGTCTAGTTAATAAAGGGGCATTGATATCAACGAGAAGGGCAGTGGGCTTATCGTACTATAAGCGGATTATACATGTATAGGAAACGGCAAGAGAGAAGGGTTATTTTGAATCGTTTCTAATTGTCACGGTCCCTTTCCCCAGCTTCCTGATTGTTTCTTTCTTTCTCGTTTCTTCTAATTTCTTGTGTGTTGAATTAATGCATAAATGAATGGACTGACAACTTTGTTACCTCTCTAATACCATTGTTTTACATCTGCAGATGAGCTTTGTTACTTCTCCGTCACGGATCCTGTTACCATGGTAACGAGTCCTGGCTTTCCCATGGTATCCAATCATAATGTCGTCTGCTATTACATCATCCGGATTCACGGAGCGAAGCACATCAAAGTCACATTTAATGCTCTCAATACAGAATGGCTGAAAGGTAATGGTTTAAAATCATGCTTTTAGATACGAAGAGCTCGCGTCCAAACGGTGCTAAATCCACTTTTTATAAAAATTGAGTTATTGATATCAGGCCATTGTTCATATACTTAGGTACCTATCTTTTAATATGAAGTATTAGCCTAAATTTTGAGAGTAACCATAAAAATGCACCTTTTAATATCACTTTTCCATAGACGCCTGTATACAAACTGATGTGGTAAACAAATGCACACTTTTCTGATGTTACAAAGCTGAATTGGCGCCTTTTGGAAGAAAGCTCTTCAGTCATTACTATATGAATACTGCCCCGTCCCAATAGTCGACGTCATCGGTTGGTGTTATATTCTGAATATCCCCAACTAAGAATGCAGTAAACACATAAACCTGATTCAGTCATAAAAATCATTGTCTAAAAGCTGGTGATACTGATGTAATTGTTAAGCTGCAATGATATTGTTTGCTCTGAGTGACTAAAATGTGAGTATGCACTGCCCCATTGTTTAAAAAGAACTATAATTATCAGGGACTATGTAGGGGTGTTGTGGTCTAATGGATAAGTCTCCGGACTGTGAATCACAAGGTACGGGGTTCGAATCCCTGACGCAGCACTAATGTCCTTTGGCAAGACATTAATCTACATTTGCCACACTCGACCCAGGTGAGGTGAATGGGTACCCGGCAGGAACTAATTCCTTGATGTAATGGCTGCCATGCAGGCAAAAGCCAGGGTAATAATTTCCAAAGCCCTTTTGGAAGCGCATAGAGACGTTAGATAATAATGTGATTTGCGCTGTACAAGAACGGATATTGTTATTATTATTATCATTATTATTATTCTATATTCCTTTTTTTAAATCTTCATTAGATACGATTGAGATGGGTTCTGGTAGTAATGCGAGTATAGCAACGACTACCCACATCAGGATGGGACGATTCCAGGGAAACTTACCCGATGGTATCATCTTCAATACATCCTCCATCTTTATGATCTATGTCACTGATCATAACATTATATCACAGGGTTTCAATGCAACCATCACTGCAGGTAAGGACGACGGGAAATGATTTTAACGATATATAACACATGATATTTGGATGGAGTACTGTAGGTGGAGAAGAAATGGATATTATTTTTGGAGTTGTACCTCACCAAGCGTCATATAATATTGTTTATTTGATTTTAAGTCAAGAGTTTTCGAGTTTCATATTGCTCTTGAAAAATTATGTCCTCACGATGAATTATTTTTCTGCTGTAATCTACGCGCCAACTAGAGTGTATATAGTTAACACTTTAAACGAATAAACTCCTCCGGGCGTTTTATAAGACCGTTTTTTTTTATAAGGGGTGTGAGCAAGTAATGACTGAGAATGAAAACAAAAACAAAAACAAAAAGAAGAAGTTTATGACAAACTATCATATAGACGAACTTGAAAAATACGTCCTGTTCTGTCACTCTTCAATTGAACATTAGGGGAAATAATGTATTTTAGTGAATTTTCATTGTGGCAAGTTAATTCATACGAAAATTAGTATCATTTCAAAGCAAATCACCAAACTTGCTACGAATTAAAATCATTCAAGCCTGTCAGGAATAATGTTTACTTCAGTACATGAATGTAAAGTGTGTTTTCATTTTTTTTTCAATTCGACAGACTTTGATGACTGCATATCTTCACCGTGTCAAAATGGCGGTGTTTGTATGGATGAATTTCGAGGGTTTGTCTGTGACTGTCCTCCTGCAACCACTGGAAAGCTCTGTGAAACAGGTAGGATTGTTCTGTGGAGAGACGATGAAATCAGGCTAGATAGAAAAATGGAAGAGAGAGAGAGAGAAGGAGTGAGAGAAAGAGAAATATGGAAAGAGAGGAGGAGAAGAGAAAGGGAAAGTGAGAACGATAGAAAACGAAAACAAAGACAAATGATGATTAAGAAGATTTTTTTTCATTTGATTTTTCTTTTAAAAAGGCTATAGTTAAATTGTAGGTTTCGCTTTTCAAATTTGTTGATGATTTTTTTTTTTTTATATGGACTTTTCGATTTGATATTTTGTAATTTATGAGTTGTTTATTTCTATGCTATCGATCTTTGTTTTGTTCACCTTTTGTATGTGGTGTTTGTTTCTTGTTTTACAATGTATTATGTGTAGGGCCTTCATGAAAAAGAGTGTTTTAATCACTGATTAGGCCATCCTGGGTATTGAGGACTCAGTAAATAAATAAATAAATAAATGAATAAATAAATAAATAAACAAATACATTTGGATAGAGCGGATGTATATTTTCTCTATTCTTCTTGTCTCTATCCCCCTTCGTTGTTTTTTCCTTTTGTTTTCCTCCTCTTCTCCGTTTTCTTCTTTTTATTCCACTCTCTTTCTCTCTCTTTCTTTCAGTTTATCTCCTCCCTTTTCCTATTTTTACGTAATACCTAACCATGCTATGTTGTACTCTATCTTTCGCAGACGTCATTTCGATCTCCTCGGCTACTCCTCTTCTTACCGATGATGACGTCACACTAAGTTCTTCAGTACATTCGTTAAATCTAACATTCGACTTTGAGCTTACCCCATCGCAGCACTCCGCCAATCCCCATCTGACCATTCAGTCGACATCAATCATCCCTTCATGGACCGTCACGGCCTTCTTCAGCCCTGACGAGATCAGCAATACTAGCAGGATCGGCGAGATCGATCTCCCGCTGAAAAGCGAGCAGTCCGATTTCTCCTTGGAAAATCACATGACTCTCCGTGATATCGCCATCGTGAATATGAAAATACCTTCTTCAACGACATGCGGTGACATTGAATATTTCTGTGCCATATTCAATGCAAACAATGAAGAGTTATCTTCGTCGTCGTCTTCATCTACCTCATCATCATCGTCACAAGGCCCTGAGTATGTGATACGGGGTGATCCTGACTCGTCGGCTTTTGTCGGCTGCTCTCGAGTCTCGTGCAGAGGTATTGTGAAGAACACTAATCAGGGGCGGCGCTACAGGGGGGGGGGGGCAGGGGGTGACCACCCTATGGTTTTTCAAGTGATCAAAAAAGAAGAGAAAAAGAGGAGAAAGGAAGAAATGAAGGAGAGAAAGAAAGAACAGTATGGGAAAAGAAAGGGTTGGGTCATGTAACTATACCCCTATTTTTTCACATAGCACGTAAATAAACTCACCTATGGGTCATCTTGCCCCCCCCTCTCAAAATCACCTGGGGCCGCCCTGACACTGATGCTATTTCTGTATTCCTATTTAACGGAGTTATTACCCCCCCCCCCCCATTTTACTGTAACCAACTTATTCCAATACATCACCCGCCTGTATTAATCAAAATTTCAGCTTCTTTCTGTCGAATATTGCCATCATCACTATAAGCTTAATTCAGATATTTGTCTAACATTCCCTTCGACATCGTAATAAAAGTGCACTGTCTTCGTAGAACGTCGTCAACTCCTTTGTCATGGATATCACCATCATCATCATTTACAATTTCACACCTTTTTTGTTTCGACTTCTCCGGGTTAGAACATACAAAAAAAAACCCCAGTAATATCATTATCTTTCTCTTCCTTGCTTTCTTTAGTTTTATAGTTTACTAACTTTGTACGAAAATAACAAGCTGTGCCAAATTATATGAGCATGTCAAACGTCAAGGATATAATAGTGTAATCTGGTTATCGTATGTCTTGCGAATTTCAAGAATATCTTTTTAGTTTTAGTTGGAGTCGCATGAAATTAATATTTTCTCCTTGAAAATTATGAGGCCATGCACTGAGCTCTTTATGCAAGTCGATTTCATTTTGAAGTCGAATTTAAAAAACAACAAACAAACATTGTGCTGAATTTCCATTCTTCCTGTGCCATCCTTCTTCTTTATTAGAGATCAATATAGGATTCTAGTTCCGTATAATACTTTGGTAAATATGATTGTGTCCGACCAAAAATATTGGTAAAGATTGACCAATACGATGGTCAATATTACCAAATTATTGGTTAAAATGTACCAAAATTTTGGTTTATTTTGACCAGTTTTTTGGTCGGACACATATTCACCAACACATTGGTTATTTTGACCAATCCTTTTTCAGAGTGTATACTTGTACTATTTCAGTTGTTACTGGAAATGTATTTTGCTCTTCCTTGCTTTCTCAGCGTTATAGGTTTACTGCATTGTACTTGTTTTGATTTTCACTGACAGAGAAACCTCCTTGTGATACAAATTGTAAAGATGATTGTAAGGACGCAGTGAGATGCAATCATAAAGCAGAATTTTCAGATGAGGCTCCTTCTAATGGTAAGATATACTCTCTTTTGAAACTGTTTGGACTTCTCTTTGTTTGGTTTCCACCCGTGTTTCCCCTTTTTGTTTCCACCCGTGTTTCCCCTTTTTGTTTCATCTTGTGCCTTCTTTTTTTTATCTTTCTGAATCCATGTCGCCTCCGCAATTTGTACACCGACGGTATTTGCAGCGATATTACCTTTTCTCCTTTTCACCTCTCTTCAGAATTCAATAAAACATGAGTATTTGATATCTAAAATTGTTTCACTACGTTTTATTCATTCCTCATAATTGTTTATTATTCATTTAATTCCAGTTTATGTATTCCCAGATTTATATTTTCTCTCTCTCGCTGATCATGATGCTAATCAAATAGACCGTTTGAGACTGTTTCTCGTCCCGTCTATCTCTCTCAATATTCATTCCATATAATTTGTCTCTCAGCATTCATGTATGTTCTTCATATGTGGAATTTCTTTAAAATATCTTGAATGACCGTCTGACTAATCAATCGACCGACTTTTTTTTTCACAACATAATGGTGCAAAATTATGCAAAGAAATTGGTAGCCGTATTTCAGTGACTTTAATAGTGTGGATCCCGAGAAAAGGATTGACTTAATAATGATATTTAATGTGTCTTTCAGCACGAGGCTTATCATTCTCTTATCTTCTAATTTACAAATATCAGAGTCTGATCAAGTTGGATTACATGAAAGCAGTTCGTGGGATCACTCACATGTCAACATCATTCTCCTTGTCGTCGTCGCCTTCGTTTCGTCAGCCCTCATCCTCATCGTCATATTCGTTCTGGTTAAGGGCCGCGATAAAGTGTATGTATAAACAAAAACAGCAAAAAACCTCACAAAAAAAAAAACTAGATAGATCTACTTGACCTAGCCCCCCCCCCCCCGGGCCCAAAGACTGTAATGATAAAAATGGATATCAAACAACGAATTCATTAGACATTGTTAAAAAAATCAACGGTTGTCGTATAGGCATAATTTCTATACAATTTCAAATTTTCCGACCAATTTGATGACAAGTATGGGGTTGGCAAATCTATGTAATAGAATCTAATATAAATGCATTCCCCCAATAAAATGGAATGATAAAGATTTATTAAAATGCAGACTATGATATTGCAAGCACATTGTGTGATGAAACTTAGCAACAGACTGTAATGGGCCTTATCAGCTAAAAACATTTGATACTTCCCAGCATCCTCTCTGTCTTGTGGTTGGTCATGTGTGATCTTACTTCTCTTCATACAGATGAGTGGAATGGTGTTAGGAGACGTATTAAGGAAAACTTCCTACACGGGGGGGGGGGGGGGGGGGGGGGGGGGGGGGGGGGGAGTCAAATATTTTGCTGTACACACGTGCGAAAAAAACCCGCGTGAAAAGGTATAGTTTTTGCTGGCTAAGGCGCTTGATGCTCGTGACGCATTTAGCGTAGAAATAGGACCAAAATCAGAATTTTCCCCCTTAGTTTTGGGCGTATTTTTGAGAGATTTATACTTGCTTAAGGGTACATTTTTCGAACAAGGTGTTATTTTCACTAATGGATGTATCTTCATTTCCCTTTTATTATAGGAAACTGCTATTCATCCATTCCCCAGCGGCTCCGTCATCTTCTACCCCAGTGATCAGATGGATGCCGCCAGCACCCCCGCCAACAAACAACGCGACCACGGCAGAACGGTAAGAAGAGAAAAATCTATTTCGCCCTGTGTATGTTGGGGCGGGGAGGGGACCGGGGGGGGGGGTTATAGTTACCTAAGGGTGCGTTTATTCACGGAGTCATGATTAGCATTTTGAAACATATATGGAACACAGTTTTGAAACTGATGTTTCATGGTATAGTACCGGTACCCTGCTTATCTATAGTTCCTTTATCCTCTCAAATTCGGATCATTTCTCTGGATTTGCAGATAACTCCATTTGTAACTGTCTTTTGAAATCATTTGTCTGCAAAAATGGCTCCGGACGCAACCATTTTTTCAACTAAATTCTTATCACAACGCTGAATCTGACCTGAAAAAAAAGAAGAAGCTGTTAACCGTAAACGCACCCATTAGTTATGTTTAGTTATGTGCTTAATGTTTGGATCGCTCAATAGAATAGTAGTGCTTTGTTGATAAAGCTGTATTCTGTATGACATTTCTAAATGACAACATGAGTTGTCATTTAGGTTATCAGTTCATGTGGGTTTCTTTTTGTGGTATTATTAATTGTAACCATTCACATTCACATAGAAAATCAAACAAACTTCATTTTGAATTGAAATAGATTTTTATTTAGAATACATGACTTAATGGAACAAAGTACGATTAAATTAATTATATTGAATGAATACTCTCGTTTATAACATTCCCGTCTCTCATCCTTGAAAAAAGTACATAAAAAAACCCAACAGACAAACACATTTATAAAAACAAACAAACGCGCAAGCAGACAATCAGAAAGAAGAAAAGAGAAGAGTCTGTTGCGTCTGAAAGCGGTCAACCATACACAAGCGCGAACCAGGCGGACCTCTCCACTCCTCATCCACCGCATATTCTCGTTTCAATGTGTGTTGGGGTGTCGATAATTATATTCAAATAAAATAATCGACGAGTAGAACAGTCTTGTAAGATAAATGACCCCTTTCCAGATAGAGCCTTTTCGACCCAGATCTCCTCCTCTAAAGCGGTCTCTGAATTGATCTCATTCTTGATAAGATTTAAAAAAAAAACATTTGTTTTCGTTTTGCCGACAAGACTCTAGAATTCCAGACTGAATTTTAAAGGAAGGTAGAGGTTTTTAATCCCAACCTGTAGTGACGCCCCTAGAGCGAATTTTCCGGATTTTTCCTTTTCAGACATCGTTTTGCTTTAGTCAGTTCAAGATTTATACAGAGCAATAAATAAAGGATTAAACTGCGAAACGTTGGATTAAATTAACGATGCCATATTGGGAAGGATTATCAACAGACACTGACAGAGAAAGATTTTCGGAGCGGAAATATGGCTGCACGGCCAAACAGAATGACAATTTATTTTGTTTTATGCCTTCTAGTACAAACAAAAAAAAAGGAAAAAAGAAGAGATCCTTGTTGCATTGGCAAGTAAAATCACTCATGGGTATAGCCTAAATAATTAATGATGTGTAAAACCCCACTGATCCGGCATTAAACTGAATTAATCTGGTCTATTAAAGACG
>CM057154.1:14363345-14674762 GCA_029962745.1 Echinometra lucunter | reverse complement strand
ATAAAAATTTGTCAATTTTTTCATCTTTCAACAATCTTTTTCCTAAAGTTAATCATTAATTTCTCATCTGTGTCATCCAATCATGGTCAAACATCTTGGGTTTTGAAAAAGAATTGTCCCATCTTCTATCATGCATTTTCGTAAATGTCACACTTTACCCTAACCAGAAAAAATATATACAGTGTATATGGGGAGGGGGGATGACTGCCCCAGACAATGTTGCATTAACATGTATCATGCTATTTTTAAAATTTTCATTATTTTTTAATTTTTTTTTCTCACTTTTCAGTGTTCATGGTTCTATCTCTTTAATTCAAAACTACACCCCTGCGAGATCTTCATCTCATCCACTTCCAGTTCTCCTGTGATCCGCAAAGTTGGAAAAACTTGGGGGGAAAGATCATTTGTCCACACATGTCCTAACTTATGAAATAGCCTTCCTACAGTCATCAAAAAGTGTTCAACCTCTGACTCCTTTAAAAAATCATGCAGAAACCTTTTTTGTTAAATTCTTAATTAATTCTAAAGGTGCCTTGAGCACTCCACAGAGTGGATTAGGTGCTATATCAGTTGCATGATTATTATTATTGGAGATTACACTGAGAAAGAGAGAGAGAGAGAAAGTGCAAGAGCATAACTGACCTGTTAGCAACCAATAAGAGAGCCTTGCTAGTCAGGATGGTTTCCCAAATTGTTTGACCAGCTTTGATGCATCTCAGCTTCTGAATGGTTAACCCTTCAAACAAACAAATAAAACCAAAATTATATATATAATCTAAATATATGTGAAAAAAATAATAGTAGCAAAACTTAAATCAAAGTTCCCCAGAGCTGTCCTGTCCCCTTTGAAATTTTGCAAAGTTTGACTAGACTAAGGAGACAGGCCAGTGTTTCGGAGACTCCAAATTTGCTTAACCGACAGATTGACTAATCTTAAACCTTCACTTATTAATTCCTTTATAGGTGGCAAATGATTTATAAGTTACTCCCGATAACACAAACATCAACATTTTTTTTGGTATGCTGCAAAACAAACAATGGAAATTGCTTACAATTGTAATGGATCTAAACAATAACTGCCATCACCTAAGGCCTATTGGCTTTAGATGATGGCAGAAACATCATTCAACATAAGAGCTGAATCCTGTTATAAAAATGAAATCATATAAATTACTGAGCAACATTCTTAAAGTGAATGCATTTCATGTAACTACACACCTGCCCAGCACATTTATAAATGAATATTAACTTCATGAAAAAGGAACAATAAATGTTTGAAACTAAATGCCACCATTGAGATGTCATACCAACCTTGATAGTGACCTTGCCCTCTCCTGCAGCCTGCTTTGTTTTACCCATTACCCGGGTGCTGATGCTCTTATTGACTGTCAGATATTACCATTTAAAATAAACAAGCAAGAAATAAACAAACAACAAATACGTCAGACTTACTCCCGGCGTTGACCTCATTATCGACCTCGATAGTGAACTTGCCCTCTCCTGCAGCCTGCTTGCCCATTACTTGAGTATTGATGCTCTTACTGACCGATGGCGTGGGCAGTTGTAAGCTTCGTCGAGGCAGTCGTGAAGTGTCCCGCTCAGTTGCACCCTGTCAAAACAGAGAATGGTGAAGTGTATGTGAACAAACTCTATTTGCTGAGTGGGAAACTTTCAGGGTATGCCTGCTTCCATACATCACAAGGTAAGTATCCAGAAGATTTCAAAATTTGGGTTATTCAATTCTCATAACAGAGAAAGCAACATAGTTATAATCAAAGTGACTTCATTATCAATACACACATGTTCTCTATGAAGACTACATTACCTGACTCCATATCATCATTATTGTTCCTAACAGTCAGTCTCTTCAATCCTACGAGGGGTCACTGACCCTCGTGCCATGACAGCGCAACCCTCCCGCTGTGGTTCCTCACCCTTTCATTTCATATAGTCCTTGGCTTTCCCCTTCCCTTCATTTCTCTGTTTTTCAATGGCCATGGGATAACTGATACATAATTTTTCATTATTTGATATTATCACTCTTTTATATACTGTTTTTCTCATTACCACCATTATCATCATCATTAACCTCCTCCCTCTCCTCCTCATCACAATCATTACTATTTTCCTCAAAATCATCTTGAGCACCCAAGCTGGCAGATACTAGCGCTATGGATAAATGTCATCATCATCATCATCATCATCATCATCATCCCAATTGCCTTCATTATTATCATCATTATACTTCTGATTACCATTATACCAAAACAACCATCATCATAATCTTCATCATCAAAACAATCATCTGCAACATCATCATGATTAAGACCATCACCTTCATCATCACCTTCTTCATCACTATCATCATCAACACCACCACTACTTCTACCACTATCATCATCATTCTCCTCTTCCTCACCCTCTCAAGCATCTCCAACACAGCCTAACCCTTAAGACGCCCTCACCTGTGTTCCAGGGGGTGTAGCCCTGGCGGCGGCGGCAGCAGCAGCAGCAGAGGCAGCTGCCGCAGCCATCGCTGCAGCTCTCCCGGACCCAGGAGGTCTTCCTCTGCTCCGTTTGACAACCACTGGTGGGGCAGAGGCTGCCGAAGCTGCTGGTGGAGCTGCACTGGTTACTGGAGTAGAACCCTGAGCTGTGGTTGGTTCTGTCTCTTTCCTTCGCGGGACATGGACAGTGACTGGCGTAGTGAATTGTGACTCTTTGGGAAAAGTTGATGAAACTTCACTTCTGTGGGGAAAAAAATTACAAACAGACAGTATCAATAATACATTTCAATAATAATTTGATTTAAACAACATTTTGTCAAGAGATTAGAGCACTGGGCATTATTGTTGACTATGCTTCTGCAGAGCTGCACCTGGGTAAAACAGTGGCACATGCAGAAACTGACAGAAACAAAACAACACAGAAGACAGGAATTGTTGAACAAGTGGCAATTCTGTAGCATTGTGGTTGCTCTCAAGAATCGACCTTCAATGCTTGAACAGAGAATGAAAGAAAGGGTGCGTTAACTTGAAAGACAAGAATGTTTGTAACAAAAGGTAATCAATACAGCTGTTCGCACAGTATCCATCCAATAACGAGAATAAATTCCACAAGTCTTACCTGGCAGTTACTTGGGTTGCTGCTGGGGTTTTGGCTCTCTCGGTAAACCTTGAGTCCAGTGCAGATGGTGCCTTTATATAAGAGAAAACAAGAGCAAATTAAAACAAACCTTGATAGTTACGTTTGATATTTTTCCAATGACCTTTGCTTCCAATGTGCAATACAAATTCTTACTATTCATCAATCTCCCTGCATGATGTTTATATTTTAGTTTCATTTGTTCATTTACTTTCTTTTCATTATTTCATGGTAAATGTGGTGACAGAGAGGAGCAATATCCTTACGTGGCCTGGACATCATAATATCACCGTTTTTACGAACTGGTGAATCCGTACATGACGCGCAGAAACGTGAATTGGAGGAAGACGCAATTATAGATTCAGGTGTCCTTAAATAATGGAATATGCTTTTTTTCCATAATTTCCTCTATTGATATATATATTGAAAGAAAGCTTATGACTTTGATTTAAAATGGTGTACATTATCATGTATACTAATACAATATAAGGAAGCACTGGCCATTCAAACACGATTCGACGGTTCATAAAAACATCCTTTAAAACCCATGTATCTGCGCACATGCACAGATTAGTCGGTTCGTGAAAGCGACAATAATCCCTGGATATACCACTATTAATACCTGCCACAAAGCTTTACCAAAAGTGCACTAGAATGATAGAAGAAAAAAAATATGTAGAACAAATGTTGCTTCAACCTTGAAACAGGTGGATGATATCCCCACAGATAGATAGAAAGAACATTGTCAGTTCCCCCTTAACCTTTAGCTACCTTCTGTACTTTATCTGTTGTTTCATTCTCTGTCTGGGTCTGGACTTTCTCTGGTGCTTCTTGTTTGATAGTCTTCATCTTGTCACTGTTCTCCTTGAAGGCTTGGCTAGTCTCATCCTCAGGTCCACTTGCCGTAAAGGCAGAGTTTGTGGGTGCTGTGAAGGGCGCAGGGGGACCCCTGCCAAAATTTAAAAGAAAAAGAAAAAGAAATAATGAGTGCTTCTGCTCCTGTTGTTGATTACTTTGGTTCTTTTTTATATTTTTTCCTGACATTGTCCACATAATGAGTTTTTTTTCCCTATCCCTAACAGGGCCTTTTAAGGGTTAAGGCTTGATCACGTATGTAGCAGTAAACTGCTTTTACAAAACTTAAAGGGGGTACCCAATGCTGAAACAATGTTAGTTCATTTAAAAGAGCATTTCATCAGCAGAAAATCAGCTGCCTGAATTTTTTTAAAAAGTTGTGTTGCCAAGAAAACCCCCAAATGCATTAAGATTTCAGGATATTTTTGAACCCAGTTTCAATTGGGTACCCACTTTGACGTCAAAGTGGGTACCTTGTCGCGCAATTCTAGCAAAATGCGCGCCAGGTATAATACATATTGTACAGTCTATCGCGCAGCACAACTGCAATGCATGAAGCTGGGTACCCACTTTTACGTCATACCTCATACTCAAATTTTTGGGTCAACTCTTGACTTTTCATGAGAAAATTAGCCAAAATGCATTGATTTCGATTGAAAATCATCAAATTTTTAATGTTATTCTTCTTAAAATTCTATTCTTGATCATATAAAAAAAAATTTACCATTGTGTAATCACTTTAAGGCTTGAGCGCGTATGTAGCAGTAAACTGCTTTTACAAAACTTAAGTATACTGCACTGCACATTAAACCTGTTGAACACTAAGCTCTAGGGCTAGGGTCTATAGAGAAAATCCATGAACAATTCCATTCATATGGTATACAAAAACTGCCAAAGGTGTTTGACGCAGTGTAGCCCTGCATGTCTGCACAA
This sequence comes from Echinometra lucunter, assembly GCA_029962745.1. Taxonomy (NCBI): domain Eukaryota; kingdom Metazoa; phylum Echinodermata; class Echinoidea; order Camarodonta; family Echinometridae; genus Echinometra; species Echinometra lucunter. The sequence continues at coordinate 14,669,830 of CM057154.1, read as the reverse complement.
GCCTGTGTTGTGCGTTCAAACTAACGTGTACTAAATTGAACTGGACCCAATTCATACTTACACTGGGCCTTGTTGAGGAGCAATGAAGATGGGAGTAATTCTTCTTCTTCCATCCTTCGTCCTGGTTTCTATTTGCCTTCTCTTGACATCCTTTCAGGGATCAAATACATGTAAGTGTAAACTGGATGAATATGAATGCAATGTCAATATGCATGTGTTTCTTTTCACTGGAAACACTGGTGAATATCAAATATTTATTCTACATTACAAATACAGAGCAATGCTCATTAAGCTTCTGATTTGCTTCAGATTTCAGCTACTTTCTTTGATCATAAATATATCAGCCATCATTCTTAATCATTAGTTCCACAATTATGAATACAACTATGACATTAATCTACATCTTAATACCATTACTGTCTTATAACCATCATCATCATAACCACCACCACCACCACCACCACCACCACCACCACCATCATCACCACCACCATCATCACCATCACCATCATCACAATTGTCATGATCATACTGATCACCATCACCACCATCATCATCATCACCCCCATCGCCACCACCACCACCATCATCATCATCAACACCATAAATATCATCACCACCACCACCACTACCATCATCACCACCATCATCACCCCCACCACCACTACATCCACCACCACCATCATCATCACCATCGTCACCACCACCACCACCACTACCACCATCATCATCACCCCCACTGCCACCACCACCACCAGTATCATAATCTCCATCATCATCACTTATCACCACTACTACCACCACCAGTCAGGCAACTTACAAACTGCTGTCCCTCCATCACGCTGTTTGCTGGGAGATTTCTCTTCGTGGGAGTGTGGACCACCTTCTGTTTGGCAGCCTGTTCTTCTTTCAGCTTCTGCTGCTGCTTCAACAGCTGTAGCATGGCAGGGTCTTCTATGATGGTGTTTGAGGCAAGACCCTTGGATAACACACCTTTCCCATACAGTCCCTCATGGATCTTATTCTATTGGGTAATGAAAGCAGCAGATGTTTATTGAGGGGAAATACTTCAATTATTTGAAGGTATATCAGAATTGACTTCTGCCCTCTTTTTTGTTAGTGCTGCTGCTTGAGGGGGAAAAAAATATTTTTTTAAAGAGTACATTCAGACTAAATCCTGGTCTTCTTTCTCTTCCTGTTGCTGCTGTAAAAGTTCAATTCAATTCAACTTAATAATGGGTTTTTATTTTTTTATAAATGCTTTGTAGCAAAAGGCTGAATTATCATCCTCCTTAGAATCTAGGCCTACTAAAACAGAACTCTGCTGCTTGGTTTTCTTACCCTTTCTTCAGTGGTGAGTTGACGTCCAATCTCCTCCATATCAAACTGACAGTAGCACACAGTACCATCCCAAGAACAAGCCAAGAGGCCCCCTCCAGAAAGACTCCTAACGAAGATAAAAACAGGGTATACATGGCATGAATACTACATTGTTTTCCTGAACCTGCTTCAAAAAATAAAAAGATAGGGGGATCTTGCCCCCTCTAGAAACCTCATGATCAATTGCCATACATTGAGATCTCATCGTATCGTTTCACAGCTTCTTCTTTCTTCCAAGCTGTACTCCAGTGATAGCAGATTAACAAAGCTAAGACATGGAGTCATGCCATTTTGCGGGACCTCATTTGCTATCTTCATTAGAATAGCAAGGTTATAGATTGTGCTTAAAAAGCAAATGAACTAACTGCATTTGTATAGCTTTCTCAGGAATCATTTATATCTGAATTCAAGGTCCCTGATCATAGAATATCTGAATATTGTTGATTCGAATGAAGGGTTCAAAATGAGCAACAATCTTTCTGAACAAGGGCTCCTGTACAAAAGATACATGTAAATATTCACAGGCAATCATCATGAGAAAATTTGTTGGTGAATGAAGCACAGTGAAGGTCTTAAACTTACCATGTTACATCCATAACAGAATTGGAAAATAGGTCATGTATGACCACTAAGGGGCGCTTCAATGATGTCATCTAGAGAGAAAATATAGAGAATAAAAAAACTGAATAAAGAACAATCATAAGTTCTCAAAAGCATTTACATACAAAAAAAAAAAAGGAAAATGATCGGGCAGGTTTAAACGCATATGATTCCAGGTGTTGACTCATGTTTTGATAATAATGAATTTTACTGGCAACCTTGCTCACCTTTAATTAATTTAGAAAGGCTAACCTAGAGATTTCTACATCTACAATCAAAATGTATATCCACAACTAAAAATATGTATTTCACTAAAAAAAAAAAAATATAGAAAAAAAAAACCAGAACAGACAAAAATTATCTAGATTTGAGAGAAATCATATCTATTATGGCTAGAAAGGTGCATGGAAAAGGTCAAAAATGTCCATTAAAATATGACGAACATCAAGAAAGGGAAAAGCAAGTGAAAAATACGGAGATAAATAGGGAAATGATTGGGGCAGCACCGTTAATATCCATGTAAAATCAACTACAGTAGACCTTTTAAAAAAATTTTTATAACATACTCCCTTAAACCAAGGAAATCCCCTTGGGACATTGAATGTAATGCTCAATAAATTTGGGATGAAAAACAATAACGAGCAAAGAGATGGAACCATCAAATCTTCTGTTTGGAGCCAGAGGGGCATTAACTCATATGCTTTAGCACACAGTTAGTGCCCTTTGGCTCTGAGCAAACAAAATGTACTTTGTTGTGACAAGATTTCTTAAGCGAATTTTTACAACAATGTTCTAAAAAACGAGGTTCCACTGTATTTAGAATTCAACTGTATAGAGCCTAGGAAGCATTTCATGAAGTGTCTTGTCAGCAATTTTTACTGACAAATTTGCTCTCAGCCAATCAGATGCAAGGATTTCAGTAGCTTATAACAGTTTGTCAGTAAAACTCACTGACAAGACACTTCATGAAACACTTCCCTGCCTCTCATGTTATGAACCACACATGTTTTCGTGTAATACCTACCCATATGGAGATGGCTCTATCCCTGCTACCAATAGCACAGATACTATAATTATGAGCCTGCAAGTGAAATTCACAAAGAAATGATTGCTATAAACTTCTTCATCTCATGCTCACAAAATCATTGCTCAAACTAGATGAATCCTCGACCATGCGCGGTCAAAATTTATGCCTCCGCAATTGTCAGATCGGAAATATATGGCACATTTATGTTGATTTTTTAATTTTCATGTATAAAATGACATCTTTGACCTTGTGACCCCCAAATCTAATGAGACAATTATGAGACTTCCATATGCATACATGAGCCAAGTTTGGAGATGAACCGTCACAGAGTTGTTAAGTAATCGCAAGAAGAAGCAATTTTCATGTATATAATGACCTCTATGACCTTTGACCTTTAACCTTGAGACCCAAAAATCTAATCACATCATAGTCCCTCTCATATGCATACATATGCCAAGTATGAAGCTGCTCCATCAAATGGTTGTTGAGTTATCACGAGAATGGACCATTTCTATGTACATAATGACCTCTATGACCTTTGACCTTGAGACCCCAAAATCTAATTAGATCATTGTCCCTCCCATATGCATACATGAATCAAGTTTGAGGTTGATTGGTCAAATGTTGAGTTATGGTGAAAACGAACCATTTCTATGTACATAATGACCTCTATGACCTTTGACCTTTGACCTTGAGACCCCAAAATCTAATCAGATCATTGTCCTTCTCATATGCATACATGTGCTAAGTTTGAGGTTGATCGGTCAAATGTTGAGTTATGGTGAAAACGAACCATTTCTATGTACATAATGACCTCTATGACCTTTGACCTTTGACCTCGTGACCCCAAAATCTAATCAGATCATTGTCCCTTCCATGTGCATACATGAGCCAAGTTTGAAGTTGATCCGTCAAACGCTTCTTAAGTTATCACGAGAACGAAAACAGGACGGACGGACGGACGGACGGACGACCCGAAAACATAATGCCTCCGGCAACCAACGGTGGGCGGAGGCATAAAAATCGAATAGCAACATGTGTATAGGAATAAAGGAAGCAGGGAAAAAAAATACATGGGTGCTCGGGGCGAATTCGCCCCCGAAACGCCAAAAAGAGCCCTGGAAAACTAAAAAAGAGCCCCTGAAATTCTCATAGGGTCCAATGTAAACTGTAATACAATGCAGAAAATTTGGGCAGGTGGGCTCAAAAAGTAGCCCTGGAAAAAAAAAAAAAAATTTTCCCTGAAAGGAAGGAAAATACTTACATCTCTACAAATGATTTGTGTTCATGCTTTCTGGCAAATCATAGTTGACTGTTCTAAAATTCATCAATATCTTATATTTTCCTAAGTTCTCATTTGATAATATTTGTTTTCTGTAGATGCAGTGTGGTGTAAGAGTCCTTGGTCTCATTCTCTAGATTTAATTCACAATGATGCAAGATTACCAAAGCAGAAATACTTCCTTTTTTTATTCAAAGATATATATGTGGTGAAGGGAAAATCTTACAAACAAACAAGAATTGACTTTTGAATTTCTCTGGGATGGTGCTTTAGGTATCCGACATCGTCCACCTCACCTTGACCTTTTGTGAATTTTCAAAATGTCACTAACACAAATTTCTATATCTCCATCTGAAAAATAGTTCTTAGTTATTATTTAGGATTTAACTGTAATATAATTGTACATGTATATATTCACCATATGCAACTTGTAAATTGATCCTTTCAGCCTGTGCTGCTGATCAATTTTTATACACCAATGAATGAATGAATGAATAAATAAATAAATGAATAAATGAATGAATAAATAAATAAATAAACATATATATATATATATATATATATATATAAATGAATGAATGAATGAATGAATAAATAAATAAATGAATAAATAAATAAATAAATTAACATATATATATATATATATATAGATAAATGAATGAATAAATAAATATATATAAATAAATAAATACACATATATATATATATATATATACATAAATGAATGAATAAATAAATAAATAAATAAATAAATAAATAAATAAATAAATAAAGAGTAGTTAAAGGTAAAAAACCCCTTTGGTTACCTTAATGGTACTCTTCTTGGATGGCTTAGTGAAGATACTGTTGTGAAATCTCTGCATGACAAGAATGAAGAGCAAGATAAATGTTAAGCCCATCGCACACTATATGATCTAACTGCGACCTGATTTTCGACCATATGGCATTAAAACAAGTAAAATCATCTTATTCTAAGTTCGAAATAATGATAGGAATACTAAAAATTGAAATTTTAGTTAACTGCGAGCCTTGTGGTCGGAGTGAAAGCAAATTCTGCTTCAAATCGTAGCCAATCACAAGACTGCTATGATGTCACTGTGATTTTCGGAATTGAGTTTGTTTTTATTCCTACAGGGAGGCCTGCAATAGCCCAGAACTTTGATTTTAGTATTCATACTGTACGACTATTTGGAACTTTGATCGCTAAAATTTTACATGTTTGAATGTTCATATCAAATGCTATAAGAAATTTGTCCAAAATCAGATCACAGACAGATCGCATAGTGTGGGGTGGGCTTTAGAATGTTTAATCATTCAAAAAATATCAAAACATGGGGTAAGATGTAAATAAAGCAATCAAATATTCTTATAACATACTGATTAAGGCTTATTTATACCAAGTGAGAAAGATTTGAGGAAAATATACAAAGGGTAAATTTTCCCCAAGGATAATAAATCTTTCAGTGGAAACCAAAAAGTTTTAGAACCCATCCCATGGGATGCTGTATGGCCAATTTATACAGTAAGGACCAAGAGTACAAAAAATGTCAAGAACCCTGCACGACATAGGTACGAAGACCAAATGATAAGAATTATTCCTCAGAAATATGAATAGCTGGCAGTGATTTATCCTTTCCCTTACCACACATGTGACTGCCTTGCGATGTCCTACAAAGTCCATGGTAGGTTCCCAGCCTTCCCTCTCTATGATCTGAGCTGTGGGTCCACGGTTATTCATGGCATGGGCTGATACAAGGTAGAATCCATCGGGTGACCAGCACAGACGAAGCACATGGGTTGTACCACCACACTGTCACAGGAAATGTGCAAACATAAGTATCGTATGTATAATCAGTAAAGTAATGATTTATTTTTAAAAACTCTATTGATTACTAGAAGGAACAGTTTATTTTTCATATCACAACAAGCTATCTTCTTTATATGCAGTGCTATTTAGTTGAAAAACAATACTGATTTTGACACAGCTTTGGTAAATTGAAAATCTTGACTGTTTAAATAAAAGTGACTCAGTTTTGAAAGGGAAAAAAAGAGAAGATAAATATTTCAAGAAGAAAACTGGTCCCTGATACAATCTAATTGTTCCCTAAATGGAAATTTGACCATGATGAGAAGTCAACAAAAGAATGGAGAATGAGTCTATGTGTACAACTGCAGACTATCCCACCCCATAGGTAGCCATAACCCTACCATGACCCTAGGGCCTGGGCCGGTATTCAATAAACTAGTTAAGCACGCTTAAGTCAGAAAATCTAAGCACTTTTTCTTATTTTCTGTCTAAGACAAAATTCTTAGCCAAAGATTTTGGCTTATTGGCTAAGCCAATTTTCACAAAATTGTGGAGGCGATATTCAGTAAGATTTACCGGTAGATATGAAAAATTAGTAAGAATTATACCCTATATTTAAGCATACTAGGGGGGATGCTTAAGTGGTCCACTGGGCTGCTTCAGCCCTATACGCGATGGAACAAAAACATAGGAATGCACTGCGCTGTAAGCAGGATTGACCGGTTGACCTCCATCTGCATCTAGATTTCCTCCTCCCATACCCGTATGCGCGTCGCCGGATACACGTACGACGCGCAGTAATACTAATAGCTATCTACCATGGAAGCCCTAAAGCACTGAACAGAGTGTTTATGCATGAATTTTTAAGTTTAACTACCGGTATTGTTGAGATATCCACTGAACCGACATGTTTTGGAACTGTAACAAAGTTTGGCTATATTACAATCTGGGAACAGTTTAGAGACTGGTAAGACTCGGTTAATCTATTTATTAGATGTTACGTTACCGGTCCGGTCGCTGTTGTAAGGACGCACACTGGCCAGCGGCGCTGGCCGACTGGCGCGGCTACGACTAGCTAGCTAGCGACCAATGTGGGGTCCACACTATTGCTGGATGGGATTCTCCAAAATTGTCGTTAGAAAAATTACATCAGCCTAGCCCCAGACCCTAGACGGTGGATAGTGGTCGAGAAATTAAGCTTTGACTTATCGGAATCCATAGGCTATATGCTAGCCAAGGCTAACTTGAGTGCCAGTCAGTTAATCACAAAACGGCATCATTCCTCCAGGCATGTGTATATACATATGATGACTAGTCTATGTACAAGCTGCTTTGATATAGTTAGTGTACATTTCAACCAGTAATATTTTTCGTACCAGCATCATTTGAAGCTCCTAATTAGAATATGGTACATAGATAGTGACATTAGAGATGTCTTATTGGTCACTGGTACACTTGAAGCTGGCGATGTAAAGAAGAGTGTGTATAGCGTCACATGGACAAGAAAGAAAAATGAGAGAATGGCAGAAATGAGGTTAGGAGAATATAAGGAGGAGGAACACAAAACAGGATCACAACAAAAGGAATAAAGGTAAGGTGAAGGGCATATGCAGGCTGAAGCAGAAGGTGAAGGAGAAGGGAAAGGAGATGGGAGGAAGGGGGGGGGGAATGACAAAGCTCTTACCTCATTGAATGGTTTGAATACTGCCGTTTCTTCTTTCCAATCTGAAGTCCTCCAGATCCTCACACTCTTGTCATCAGACTGCGAAAATAATTCAAGAATAATCACATTAGCAAAGAGTATAAGAAGAAAAACAAGAAGCATGTGAACTTTTTGCACAGAGCTGTCAATCTATACATACTGATGGCACATGATGGCGTGCTATAAATTCTCAACAGTGTACACTTAAAGAATTCTAAATTTCAACCCAGGCCAAACACAACACTCAACTCTTACCCTAAACCATAACCTATGCTTGATGAGGATTGGAAATGCTAACCATTTTTCTGTTTCCAGAGTGACTGTCAAATAAAAAAAATACTTCCCCTCTATGGACTAATCACTTTTATCATAGAAGAAGAAGGGAAATGAGTAAATATCTTTTTAAAAATACAAAACAAACAATATGGTCAACTTAAGCCCACGGCACAGTATACTATTCGTCTGCGATTGGATTTTGGAAAAATTTGTGATAGTATTTGACATGAACATTCAAACATGTAAAATCTTCATGATCAAAGTTCCAAATAGTTGTATGAAAACTAAAATAAAAATTCCGGGCTATTGCAAGTCTTCTTGTACGAATAAAAGCAAATTCAATTCCAAATTGTAGTGACATCATAGCAATCTTGCAATGAGCTACGATTTGAAGCAGATTTGGCCTTTACTCCGACCACAAGGCTTGCAGTCAATCAAAATTTTGATTTTAGTATTCTTATCATTAATCCGAATTTCAAATAAGATGATTGTACTTGTTAAAACTTTCATATTTAATGCAAAATGCCATTTGTTCGAAAATCGGGTTGCAGTCGGATTGTACAGTGTGCGGTGGGCTTTATACTAAGTGCAACTACTACCCATTACCATCAGCACTACCACAATAGGTACAGTAACCATCACCATCACAACAATCACCACCACCACCAAATAATACCATGTCTATGATTACATCACTTTACTGGCACTTCCCCCAATGCAGAACTATCGTAATTCTTTACCTGAGAAGCAACATATTTTCCAATGGGGTCCCATGAGACTCCCTTGACCAAACCAGAATGACCCTGCAATACTTTGATCATTTCTAAAAGAAAAACACACAAAAAAATAAAAATACATAAATAAATCTCAACTGAAAAATATACAGATCCCACATGAAATAAGTAACTCTATCTGAAGAAATATATATCATCTGAAAACAAACATATCTCATCTGAAAATAAATAAATCTTATCTGAAATTGAATAAGCCACATGTGAAATGAATCTTAACTGAAAGTAAATAAATGTCATGAAAATTCAAATGAGATCAAATGTTTAACCATGGAACAATAACAACAACAACAACAAAAAACACACAAAGTAATGACAAATCTTTGAGAAACATTGCTCTGTTTGTTTACAAAATACAAAAGATGTAGTGATATGATCTTCACTATGTAATTAACCGGGTATCAGCTAACATATCAAGATACATGAATTGTCTACAGTCTTTGATGCATTCTCTGTTGGGACATAACTTTTTCATACATGTAAAGTCTATACCTCCAAATCTTTTAGCATTTGTAGGACTATTTGTAAAGTAATAACATCTTATACTGGAGTAAATAATAGCATCTTTAGTATACGGTGTGCTAGGCTATGGCGGATAATATATGATACATTTATTGATGTTGTTTACGATTTTTAATTACCCAAGAAGAGGCCATTTTCTCTTTTTGTTTTTTTTTCTCATCAATGCCTGAAATGCAATGATTACCAAGATCTGTAACTGCCTGTACATAGAGCAGTACAAGGTGCAACGATATTTCTTGAACAATCCCTTTTTATGAGGATATCAATTAATGAGTAGATTTCTATATAATGTGTGTATGTATTTCTCTATTTTGTTTGGTTGCCGTTTTCGTTTTCATTTTCATTTATGATCAGTAACAACGATCGGTAACAATGTTACCAAACAGGGCCTCATGGAAGACCACTTTATTGGTGAAATGTGCCACCCTGTATAAATATCAGAAAGAAATGAATGAATAAAGCCGATACAATATTAATCACTGTCTCCTGATTGGCCAAGATGGAAAGGGCCAGAAAAAGGGTCAGCATATCTTCAATCCCTTACCTGGGAACTTGACAGCATTCCAGATAATGACAGTATTATCAATACTACAGGAGGCTAACCAGAGATCATGGGGAGACCATGCCACATCTAACACATCTGTGTGAATCAAATAACAGTTGTGAAGAGAAGTTTAAGAATATAGACATTTGCTACATATACATCATATTTCAAGCTAATGATACAAAGATCAGTTCAAAAATGCATTCAAATTCTGTACATTGCCTTCTGCAACACTTACTACAGATGATCCTCAGGTTTGCTAAAGCTTGACCAACAAAGTAACATTTAATTCATGCAATCTGCAAACAGGTCTTACCGATATCTAAGAGGAAAATCTCCATGTCCATGAAATTGAGTACATTTGTAAACTGGTCTATTTGTAGCATCACTTTGATATAAAGGAACTATGTGACCTGTATTCTTTATGTAAGATTTTTTAAAGCGGCTTCTTATTTTTGATACAGAATGAACAAGAACTTTCCCAAGTTGCACTACAATCAAACGCATACTACTGAATCAAGTTTTAATTTGTTTATTACTTTATCATATGTAGGCAAGAAGTGCATTTTATATTGTTCCAGAGTAATTCTCAGGCTCTGGTTGCTCAACCAATTAGGCTCGTTCAGATATGGTGGGAGAAACCCCTGCAACAAATCCCCGCGACAAATCCCTACATTTTTTACGTACAAGTCTTTGGGATATGAGCCGGCAAATAAGATGTCACAGAGGCAGGAGACATTTCTGTTGTCGCCTGGCTGCAAAAAGCTGTGGACCAATCAAATTCATAATTATGTTAACGCAAAATATGTTGTCATGAGTTTGTCTGCGCAGCTTTTGACAAAACTCTCTTTTATTAGAGGGTTGACAAATTAAAGCGCATTCATTAACATAAGTGGGGTAGTTTGTCGTGCCATATCTGAACAAGCCTTTAGAATAAGTTGAAATAATTTAGCCTGTACAGGTTTCCTTTATGCTTACCCCCTGTGTGATGTCTGAGAGTATGAGAGCACTTCCACTGCTCCACGTTGCTTACACTAGAGCCAAATACAGCTGATGTCCCAGTCCTGTCACATCATGTCATCATTTCAAAATAAAGAGAAAGAGAATGAATATATTTACATATATATATATATATATATGCATATATATATATATACATATATATATATATATATATATATATATATATATATATATATTTATATATATACATATATATATATATATATACATATACATATATATATATATATATACATATATATATATATATATATATATATATATATATATATATATATATATATATATATATATATATAAAGAAATTTGACAAATGCAAACAACTTTGGCAACTCCCTTGTAAATAATAAACACTGAAAGAAATGAAAATGGGAAAATAATAAATGCATAGATCCCTCAATGTTCCCCAGAGCTGTCATCCATTTTGAATCAAGGGTTGAAAAAACGCCTCCGCTGGGAATCGAACCCGGGTCACTGGCTTAGTGGTAAGGCATTGGCGTTCTAAGCCAGTGACCCGGGTTCGATTCCCGGTGGAGGCATTTTTTCAACCCTTGATTCAAAATGGATGACAGCTCTGGGGAGCATTGAGGGAGCTATGCAATTATTATTCTCCCATTTTCATTTCTTTCATTATATATATATATATATATATATATATATATACCATTTGAATAATATTTGAAGAATTAACAACACATAAATATCTCAATAGCACAATCTTTCACACTGCATTATATTGCAATTATCTTATGTTTTCACCAGTACTCTGTAAGATTTTTCTAATGTTGTAGCTGTTGTTACTGTTCTAATACCATGCATGACGTATACTTCATTATGTTTGCTACTTAATATCTAATCCCTGTTCTTAATAAATAAAAAAAAGTTATCAATATACCTAGAAATTATGAAGAAAATTTCATTTTTTCTCTTTCAGAAAGAAACTGAACATTTTATACGATGTCAATGACATTATGACCCACATCTTGAATTTGCACAGCAGAGCATTTAATTCACCAAATGGGTCTTCTTTCACAGATGATTCATCAAATTTCATAAACACGGTACTGTGTGGTTTGGAACTTCTTTTAATCAATTCTTTGTACATTTCCAGTATAGTACCAACTTACCCCATCATTTTCCAGATCATGATAAGACGGTCATCCCCTCCAGAGGCCAAGTAGTAGCCATTGTTGGACCACCGCACACAGTTCACACATGCTACACAGAAAATAAGAGTCAAAACAATTCAACAGTCACTGTTATGGACATCATGGTCCGGATATTTGGAATCTTGTTCAACTATATATTCACTGAAAGCTACACTTAAACGAAATATTATACAATCTTATGCTCCCCACGCTCCAATCTAATATATAGCTTACTCATTAAAATGTGATTTATTCCTTTTTCTTCTACTCAACTGCTATCTACTGCACCTGCACCCGCACCTGCATTGCACCCACTTGATCAGTGTAGATTTATGTCACGAAATTTATTTTTGAGGCCGTCATCCATTCAAGCCTAACCACTCATGATGGCGGTCTCCTGCGTTCCATGCATTATTCATTAAGTTTGATGAAAAAATTACTGTATCCTTGTTCATATCTTTATATTATGATTATACTGCTCTTGATCCGTTATTTATGTAATATTAATGTATACTTATATGATTTATATTGTATTATTTGAATGCAAAAATAAAAGCAAACAAACAAACAAAACAAAATAAAGAAGTGGCTCATTGTTTCAAGTATGAGTACTGCATCTGAAGCCTTCTAAGCTAGGGACTAAGTGGACAGCTTGTATATCTGAACTTGTACCTGAACAGAAGAATGAAACCCTGGGGAACTATTCATTTCAATAAAAAGAGAAGACGGAGAGAAGCAATTTCATAAAAGTTCCATCAAAACAGGTTACGAAATGAGAAAGTTGTGAAAATATGAAAAGTCCCAATTCACTTTTCATGGCGATCCTCAAATTGGCAACTTTGCTTCAAACTGGCAGTTTAGGACAATTCTCAATTTGTTTTGTACACAAAATTTCATATTTGCTCTGCTATCTCTAAAGATGCTGCTTGTCTCTTTGTGAACTCGACATATGTTGTGTCAAATACATTTTCTAATGATATACATGTATCTTGAGCTAAGACGGAGACAAGCTGCACCTTTTTCCTTTAATAGTATATGAGACACCTTACTGCATTTTAAGTATTCATTGGGTCATGTTCTTGAAAGCATGTTATCATTTACATTGGTGAAAACGATATTAACTGTCATAAAGATTTGAAATCTCACACAGAGTAGACACTTATATTATAATTCATGACCATACAGATGTCTCTTATAACTGTGTATGTATATATGTGACCTGCGGTCCATTACATAAAACTTGCGTTTGATCACACCTCCTAAGAATCAAACACAAGTCCTTAATGCGCACTTCTGATTGGCTGAAAATAAAGTGACGTTTGATTTTCCTGAGTTGCGTTCAAATGCAAGTTTTATGCAAGGGGCCCCACCTACATCTGCACCGAAATATAAATGCGCAATGTGAATTGTTCTTTACTGTGAATGTGATTTCCAGCAAGTTTTCTTTTCTTTCTGATATTTTGGTGCTTGCTGGTCTCAACAACCTACCCCCTGCATGGTTCACAATGCAGTATAAAAGCCACTCTGTCTACAAAAGAAACTCTGTTAAGATTACTTGTAAATTAGCTTTAGGTCAAAATAAAGTTCATCTGGACCCCATTTTCATAAAACTTGTTATCAGAGAACTAAACGCAATCACTGGAAAAGCTACTTCAATCCTCACACTTAATGGGTTACAAGCAAATTTGTCATAAAATTGTATCAGCTGTTATTGATTAAGATGTTTTATGTGGCATGACCAAAATCTTTGCAGAGACTTCAACTTTGTTTGAAAAGTGAGAGATAGTTGCAAAGTTATCTGTCATAAGAGAGTCTTGCAGGTAGACTTTAACATTTGACCTTAAATGACCATTGACCTTACCATGTGACCTCACCATGTGACCTCCAAAGGCATCATAACATGAAAGCACCCCAAGTGCATCTATCACCAAAGTTTGGTTGCTATTGCAGCAACATGTGCAGAGTTATGTGTCATAAGAGAGTCTTGCAGGTAAGCTCTAACATATGACTCAAATGACCTTTGACCTTATCACGTGACCTCCAACGACACCATAACATGCAGATCCCCTTAGTACATCTACAACCAAAGTTTGGTTGAAAAGTGAGGGATGGTTGCAAAGTTATCTGTCATAAGAGTCTTGCAGGTAAACTTTAACATTTGACCTGAGATGACCTTTGACCTTACCATGTGACCTCCAAAGGCATTATAACATGAATGCACCCCAAGTGCATCTATCACCCAAGTTTGATTGCCATTGCAGCAACAGCTGCCAAGTTATGCATCATAAGAGAGTCTTGCAGGTAAACTTTCACATTTGTGACGAACAGACGACGGACGGACACCATCTGGATCCCTTAGATCCCTTGGATCCCCTTCACCTCTGGTGGGCGAGACAAAAAATGAATCTGAATTTAGTGTTGTCATATGTTAAAAAATAATCCTAAAAAGCACCAGAGAGCTTCTATAACCATTAAAGTGCTGCAAGGAATTTCGTGCTTTGCGCTGGTGATGTGGGCTACGCGCACATTGAGTCTGAGTCTCCTGTTTGCTAGGGGGTCTCGGCAGGAGAATCTCTCACTTGAGGTGCTTGGGGTTGGAGTCTCTGTTTTTGTAGTGCTCTGACCTACCAAGATGATTGTCCATCTGACACAGCAGCTTGGGGACATTCTCATCCTTCTCATCTTTCTCATGAATGACAGGAGCCATGTTCCAAATGATGATCCTCCCAGAATCATCACCTGTTAAAGATAGATGGAAATCAACAAAAACTAAATCATTCGCAGGAGCAGTGAGTGATATACATGTAGATCCAAGTGACTTCATTAATTATTCAGGGTAACACAACAAATACCTGTAAGACCAGCTGATAGAAAGGGCCCTGGACAGCCATCTTAATAAAAAAGATATTTTCATTTCATTTGACCTTCATATCTAATGCAAAATCTGCATATTTTGGGGAGGATAGTGCACAGTCAATCAAGTAAAGGAAAATATAAATAAAAACTTCTTTTAAAAAAGAAAAAGAAAAGAACATGTTCATGCAGAAAGCAGAGAATACAACATCTGTTTTAAGCACATTTTGAGATCTGAATGCCATGATACAAAGTACTTAGATTATTGGAAGCAAATGCTGTTATTTCATGGAATACTTGAAATGCATGATTTGTGAATCTCCATACCTTGGCCTCCTGTGGCAAATCTGGTGCCATCTGGATGAATGTCAATCCCAAAGATGGGTTTCCCTTCAAAATAAAGCAGAGAAATAGTCCAAATTAGATAGGAAAATTTTTTATTGCAAGTACATTTGAAGTAATATCGGGGTGGGGCAGGGTAAGAGAGACAGAGAGAGAACTCAGAGAAGACGAAGAAAAGTCTAAAAGATAGAACGGCAAAGTAAGCTGCAGAAAAAAATACTTTCAAATTACTCTCAGCTCTAAAATACCAATGAAATACAGAATATTCAAGTCACCAATGTTGAAAAAATTAATTCCAAAAATAAATTCCGCAATTTACCGTCAATTCTGTTGGCTCAGGACATCGAAGACGGTTTGGGCACATTTCTTGATCAGAAAGATACCAGATAACTTGATGACAGTGTAGGGCTTTCTTCTGAAAAAAATTCTGCTTGTACGATCATTTTGATCAGAGTGGTAACCTCAATACAAAAATATTAGCATAAAAATTGTCACACAGATGTGCATGGTACCAAACAAACTCATTCTAATGAATTTTATGCTGTGCCCTTATCTTTTAATGAAGCATACAGCAAGTTACTCCACATGGACATGCTAGTAATGCTCAATATACAATGTGATACATTACACAAAACTGTCAATTCTCAAAGTGAAAACTGAGAAAGTTGCGACAGCCAGATTTCCTCTGTTTCTTGCATTTATCGCACTTTGATTTTGTCGACGTTATTTGGAATTTCTTGTTGAATAAAGTATTTGAAAGTCATGTGGACTATATCATGTATATGTCTGTGTATGTGCAATATTTTGGAGGGTAGAATACCTTTGATTTATATCTATAAGTTAGCACTAAATTGGGCTGTGTCAGTGTGTGCTTCATCTTTGAACCAGTCAAAATCCACTCACACTAGTGCTCGGTTATACTAACCTCGCACAACAGACCTGCTGTAGAATGCAAATTGCTGACAATAGGAAAGTAACTTTTTGTTGGTGTTCTACCAATGAATTTTGGGGGACAGAGGAGCAAGAGCTGTGTCACCACTGATCAGAAAAATATTTTTCAAAATTAATTTGATCAAGATAATTTACATCCAGTTGGAGGAATGAAATGAAAATAGGATAGTTTATTATCCTAGGTGTAAGAAGCATTTTATATGAATTTGTTGATTATTTTAGTGATTTAAATCTTCGACAATAGAGGGCAACATGTATGATAAATTTGCACAGCTCAGCATGAGCATACAAATGTAGCCCTGTGTGGTCAAAATCGAGAAACCTTCCCCTGGCCCTGCCCTGGCCCTGCCCTGGCCCCTATCTTCATCACGTCGTTTGATTGAGTCTTCAATGTATATTCACAGTCCACAATGTTTCTCAAACTCAACAGCTTACAATGGATACATAAGAACAGATAAAAAGATCAAAGTGCTGAGGCTTCCCACTCAGGGAGCCATTGGTATGGTGAGCTGTGCAAATTTATGTGAAATGCTGCCCTCTATAGTTGGAGATAGAAATCACTAAAATAATCAACAAATTCTTGGAAAATGTTTGCTTTTTACACCCAGTATGATAACATATCCTATTTTCATTCCATTCTTTCAATTGGATCTAAATTATCTTCATCAAATGAATTTTGAGAAATCTTTTTCTGATCACTGCTCTTGTTCCTCTGTCCCAGAAATGTGACAGAGAACACTACTTTCCTATTGTCAGCAATTTCCACTGTACAGGCCTAATTCAGTGCAAGGTTATCTGATGATAACCTGGCATTCGTGCAAGTGGAGGCTTCCTAGATCTGCGCGCGGTTTGCGCTCCATTCTTTTATTATGGCCGCATAAAAAAAACAGCAATTTTATCGGGTGGGACTGCTTGTCCCTGTCACTCAGGTTTAGCTTACCATCGTGATTGACCCAGGGTGGTTTGAGCAACTTCATCTCCTCCGGGCGATTTCTTTCAGCATAAGAATGAATTAAATCACGCAATTTTCCAACCTAACACAGTTTACATGTATACTCGATCAAGAGCATGTTTTTTTTCGTTCCATGGTTTGCTTGCTGTCAAATGTGTGATTCAATTTCAGCTTCCTGCCATAGAGGGCGACCGTGAGCAGCGAAAAATCTTTTGTCATGAGTTATGGCAGGAAATTCACAGCATCAAACTCAAGGTTTGTAATGTTAGAAATAACAGGAAGTTTTAGTGTCTGTTCATGTTATTTTAAGGTTGTGATACTGTTTTTTCTTCCTCACTTAAATACACTTTGCTTTTATTTTTGGTAGAAATTTCAATATATTTGGAATGCTATCCTCCTTTTTTCAGGCCTTCAGTCCCGTCTATTGAAATATTTGTCATTAATTCAGGAATCTTGACTAAGTTTTGAATTTGTTAGTGTTACTCAATTTGTAATTTTTTTTGGCATTATCGTGAAATAGGAAACCACCGTTTACTTTGTACAGCAGCGCTTTATTCAGTCACACGGATTGGTTTCCTATTTCCACCTCCATTCTCTTTGTACACAAGTCATGCAAGTGCGTGCGTCAAATAACGAGTGGTTTCCTAAACCACGATATGGCCTTTTTTTTGGATAACATTGAGTGGTCTACCTAACAGGTCATAGAAATAATCTTCTTGTCGTGCTACTAATGGAGAATCGTTGAAAGCCAAACTAAGTGTCTTGGAGTGGTGTTTTTAGTTATTTTACTTTTTTGTGAAATGTACTCTGTTTATTTTTCAGAATGAGTGCTGTTGACAGTGTTGTTAAACTTAAATTTAATATTTGTAGACTAGATTAAGATGCCCTAATTAACTGTGCACTCACGCACAAGGTCGACCTCTAATGCTATAACTGGAGCTGGAGATATAAATCACTTCAATAATCAGTAATCATGACAATTTTCTAGAAAACTTCACACTTTTTGCTTCTTGAGAATTGAGAATACTCCACATTCCGTCTGGAACCAAACGAGGAGGATGGGGAGTGCGCACTTTTGCTTCATTTAGTCCTTATAGCTTGAGTCTTGATTACGGGAAAATGTTCTGTAAGATGATGAAATATCTTGATTTCCATACCGTTCCTTCAGTTTCCTGGTCTAAACAAAATTTTCAGATTTGTTGTCTTGCACTTTAGAAGCTTGCACATGAGTTTGGGAACACTACTTGCCAGTTGTAGACAGTTGCCCCTGTATAGACGGTAGTTACGGTAGTAGATCAGGGGCGCGTTTCATGAAACCAACTCCATGACAGTCATATCTCTTGTCGATGATCTACGGAGATGTCAAGAACCTGACAAAGTGTTTCACGAAAGCCTGACATCTTACAAATCCAAGATATCGATACTATCGGCTGAAAAATATAGCCTTGATCACAAATCACTGGATTTATTATCAATCATTCCACCACAATTTAGACTCAACTTTGCTCTAATTGTAGGTTATTTCACTTATACTTTTATATCAACATCAGTCATAACTGGTTATGGAATGAGAGTCTGGAACTCAAGAAATATTTGTATTTAATAAATAAAGATTCCTTATTTTTCACTGCGCGCGAACTGCCCATAGCCGACGAAAAGGTGACCTGTGATGGCGTGCTAAAAAGATATGACATGCTCGGAGGAGCGACAAGTCACTTGTCAGGGAAGTTGTCGCTGATCTTGGCAAAGACGGCTTTGTGAAACACTTAGCAGACAAGATGACTGACAACTCTGAGATGTCGTTGATCTTGTAGTTATGACGGTTTCATGAAACGCGCCCCTGTAGTATAACCTTGCATTTGTGTCGGTGGATCAAATCAGTCATTCCAAATTTCAGTGTAGAAATGTCTAGATGAAAATGTCGGGAGGTAGAAATTCCAGAGGTGTTTAATCATAATCTATACAAGCTAATAGTTTACAAATATATACGGCAGTCCCAGGGGGGGCACTCGACCCCAAAAGTGGTAGGTATGTACCACGGGCGAGACAAAAAACGGGGGCTTTGGAACGGGCTTGTTGTGACAAGGAGGGTCTTTGGAACTACAAATGTTTGTGAAAACGGGGGACTTTGGAACAGTTCGCTTGCGTGTGAGTGCATATGTATCCCTATGGAACAGGCATACAAAGTCATGCAATCAGCTAGCCACCGGGGGGATATGTCTCATTGAAGCCTGTACATCATCCGCGTAAACAAAAACATAAAAAAAGGGTCGTTTAATTAGGAGATAATGATGCAATCCTTGCATAAAATCCCTGTTAAGGGTATAAAAAATGGGAGATGTATTTCTGTCCTACATCCCCGTTTAGGGTGCTTTTCAGAAAGTGATTTACGCGGATGATGTACAGGCCTCAATGAGACATATCCCCACGAGAGCTAGCCCGGTGGCACGGATGCCGGGTGCGTTCGCGCAGAGGCGATGTTCGGACAGCGTTGGCTGGCCTACGCATGGTACTGTGCGGGCTGCTTTTCACCCAAAATGAAGCTCATTGTAACAGAGCAATGCGGCCGGAACGGCGAAACGAAAAACTTGCTATGCTTCGGAACGGATTCCTTTTTTTTTTTGATAAGAAGAAAATGCTATGCTTTGGAATGGAAATCGAGGTCTGAAAAAGGGGGGTCGTCTAAGCGGCACGTCCCCGTACCACCAATATATGTGAGTGCCCCCCCCCCTCCCCCGGGACGGCTGTATGAAAACTATGGTACCCAAAGTGATGTGAATGCTGCTATTTCCTTGTAGGGCACAACCCCAAAGAAAAATGGACACATTCCAAGTCACTGAGCGCACCATAGTTTCACCATATTCTCAAACAGAGGCAGTGCATATTTGGTTAATATGTCATCTTTACTAAATGCACAAAGCATAGAAATGTTATTTAATTTAGACAATTAAGAAATGCAGGCAGTGTGTGATATGTACTGCACACATACAAAATTAAAAGATGATTGAAGCACACAAAATTATGATAGCAAAATATCTGTGAATTGTATGTGCTGGTAATAGTTTTATCACATGATGCACAATAAACCAATCAACTGTGCAGATTTTAGTTATGAGCGGTATAATTTCATTTCAAATATCAAAATCATAACGGGTTCAGAAGAGTAACCCTCTTTAACACACCCTCCTGTGTGTACCTGTTATCATTAAGTTAGGAATGCTCCTGTGTGAAGAGAACCCAGCTTATTTTAACTTTTTGTAATACATGTAGGCCCCTACAAATTTTTCACTGCGGCATTTCCTTCATTTTATTTCCATGTATATTAAGGGATGGAAACCTCACAGGACCCAGAGCAGATTCGATTTGAAGTGGAGCTGGAGTTTGTTCAGTGCCTAGCCAACCCTCACTATCTCAATTGTAAGTCATTTTCTTTAACTAGTTGACTACTGAATTCTTATATTCCCATAGACTTATGCTGGGCCCACCCCGTTTAAGTAGCTAACAGGTTAATATTTATATCAAGGTGGAAAATTTTTCTGAAAAATACTGATTTGTTTTTAAGCAAGTATTATATAATACAGATTAGTTTGTAAACAAATATGAAATAATTTTGTACATTCTTAGGAATATTTATAATCATTTGCGTAGTACAGTATAAATACAGGTAGTATTTTCAGTTGTGTAACTTATTACATACATACAAAGAACATCCTTCAGTGTGAATTCCTTTGCGAGATTTAGAAGGAAAGATTGCCTATTTGTACTGAAAAGTTTGAAGCAGAACCAGTAAGCCCTTTTATGAAAAAGTATTGGTAGAAAAATTCCTATTTCAAAACCAGGTGGGAATATTCATAAATTAAAAACCCATTTTTCAGTTCAGAATAAAATGATCTTGATGTGGATGAGATTAATTAATCAGCTTTCCTTTGTTCCTATCTTCTGTCCATTTTTCATCCTCACCATTGCTTTCTTCTCTTTATTTCGCTTTAACCCTTTAGTTCTTGCCCAAAGAGGTTACTTCAAAGACAAAAGGTTTGTGAACTATCTTCAGTATCTTCAGTACTGGAAGGAGCCTGCCTATGCTAAATACCTCAAGTAAGAATCATTGCATTTGATTTATAGTGTTTAAATATGTTCAGAACTTGTTTTAACAAGTTTTTCCTTGGATCAAGGAATTTATATTGTTACCTTGAAAAAGTGTTATATCATAGAGAAAAAAAAACATTTAGAATACAAAGAAATAAAGAACTAGTAGGCAAAATTACTTTAAGATAGGAATTTAGTCTTTTAAATGTTATTTATAGAGAGTTTCCACTCTAGTGTCATTTCCTTCTCTTTTAATGAGCATAATGATTTCAAAAACTGAGTTATTATTTTACATCATTTTAGATCATTATTTTGTTTCTGAGAGCGAATATTTAAGAATATAAGATTGTGTTAGTCAAGAGCCTAGTCGGTTTGTAACGGACAGATATGTGACAAAGTGTAAAGGCCTTAAAAGATACTCGTTAAGTAATGTTATGTATGTGTTAAGCTATTTATTGTTTCATTGTGAAGGGCATCACTGGAGTACTTTTGACAAAATTTGGTTGATCTGGTTGTCTAGTTCACCTAGAACCCATGAAGTGATGAATGTCATAGGTGGACAAAATTGTCACTCATAACTGATCAGGCTCTTGAGTAGAAAAGCTTGAGCAATGTGATCTTCTGCAAAATGTACAGCATTTGAATAGCTGTGAGATTCCATAAGTTATTTCTTCTTAATGTTGAAATTGATTGTGTAGACACCCAGTTTCTCCCGCATTTGAATAGCTGTGAGTTTCCATAAGTTATTTCTTCTTAATGTTGAAATTGATTGTGTAGACACCTAGTTTCTCCCGCATTTGAATAGCTGTGAGTTTCCATAAGTTATTTCTTCTTAATGTTGGAATTGATTGTGTAGACTCCCAGTTTCTCACTTTCTCAAGTGAGAAAGTAGGTGCAAATCAATGTATAGTTTTTCTGATCACTTTTTTCATTGTTTTTAAAACAAATCTTGCGATTGAATTATATTGGCAGAATTGTGATTAGAGCACTTATGACACTGATGTGATTTCTATAATGATATTTACATTTTAAAGATGAACTTAGATTAAGAACCAGTAATTCACTGCCAGAGAAACATTCTATAACTCTCCACAAAAGGACTGTTTGAATGCACTATCACTGGTATTGTGTTGGTATTGGATTAATCCTTTGCTTTTCTTTTGTCCCATTTAGATTTCCTCAATGTCTACATTTCCTAGAGCTTCTGCAGTATGAACACTTTAGAAGGGAGTTAGCTAATGCACAGTGTGTCAAGTTCATAGAGGATCAGCAACTTTTGCACTGGCAACATTATACTCGTCGACGTATGAGACTGCAACAGTCCCATCTCGAGAGCACACAACAGCAACAGCAGCAACTTGCCCAGCAACAGCAACAGCAGGGCGTTGCAGGTGCTGCTGGTGGAGTGGCTGCAAGTGGAGCTGCCACCCAGCCAACAGGTCCAGGGATCATGCAGGCACCCTTACCACCTCAGCAACATCCACATCAACATCAGCAACAACAACAGCAACACCCATCACAACAACAACAGCAACAACAACAAATGGCTTCTCAAATGAGAACAGGACCTCAAGATCAGAAACCTTTGCAGCAGGGATCTACAACACAACAAACAATGAAATGAGAAGTGCAATAGACACTTAGACCATCAATCAACTTGGCCTCATGTACTATGAAGTTGTTAAGTATGTGAAAAGCTCAGATTAGGCTGTAGAAAGTTCTTGTCAGCTTCTAAGAAGTTACCATCAAGAGGAGCTGTGTTGCAAGATGGCAAATCTTCGTCTACATCTCTAAGACTGCCCCTACTTCAGTTCACACCCTGCATTTGCAATCGCTTGTGCAGAATCTGCTTTGCAATAACGTTGTAGGGGATCTTGGTCTGTTATGTGCTCACTGGAATTTTATGTAGGGTTTTCTGATGAAAAGTAAAAATTAGAAGAAAAATAGCATTATTATTATCATTAAGTATTTAGCGTCACCTAGGCCTGGGAGGGGAAAAGCGAACTTAATTACTGTGACCCTTGGGTATTTCCCCCGATGTGCAGGTGTACCATCACACTGGGGTTTCCCCCTACTCTTCTTTGAATAGTGCAGTGGGTTCTTAACGTGCAAAGGTGGTGACCCTCCTCTACAAGGGGCCGCCATTTAATGTCCTATCCGAGGGACAGAGTGTTTTCCACTGAAGCTTAGCCTGCACCTATGAAATAGGGGAGGGGCACGTAATACACGAGGCAGGCTTCAGTCATCCACCCGGGGTGGACTTGAACCCATGATCTTTGGTTCGAAAGTCAGACGCTTTATCGCCTTAGCCAACTTGTGACCAAGGAAGATAGATAGATAGGAACCATACTGTTGGAAGGTAGTGCTGTGGCTTAGCATGAGAGTTGCTCTTAAACAGCCATACTGGAGGTTATAACCAAGTGAGACATGAACCAGATTAAAACATAAGATCATGCCAACTCTTTAAAGAGGTCTACTAGGGAAGAGTGGCAAAACATTGTCATCTTCAATGACCTAGAAAGCATATTTGTGTGCTGTAGTGCTACATCATCTTCATTGTTTTGATTTCCACTTGATTTTTTACTGTTGTTAAAAACATGGCAATTAATGTCCTTCATATTGTGGTTTTCCTGCAGTTTCCACAGAACAACATCTATAGCATGCTTGCTTACCACTCATATCATTTCATGAATTCCCTCATACAAAATATCCATCCAACACATCTGGGGAGCGTTTCATGAAGAGTCTTGTCGGTGATTTTCACTGACTAATTTGCTCTCAGCCAATCAGATGCGAGGATTTTCAGTAGCTTATAACAGTTGTCAGTGAAAATCACTGACAAAACTCTTCATGAAATGCTCCCCAGAATTGTCAAAGAGTTCTTTTTCTCTTTCAAGGACATAAAAAAGTAAACATCAGATTTGTTTTGATAAGGACCATGAACTCCTAACATGAAAGGTATCTTTAGTCATCTGGTTATAATTTTCAGGTTTCCTATGTAATAATATGTTCCTAGGTAATAATTCAGGGTTCC
Source organism: Echinometra lucunter (assembly GCA_029962745.1). Classification (NCBI taxonomy): domain Eukaryota; kingdom Metazoa; phylum Echinodermata; class Echinoidea; order Camarodonta; family Echinometridae; genus Echinometra; species Echinometra lucunter. The sequence goes on along the minus strand of CM057154.1, from coordinate 14,645,510 downwards.
TGAGGAGCCCCTCCTCCTATCAAACTTACCATCTTTGTTTTTCTTTTCTCATTTTTTTTTTTTTTCATTTCTCAAAAATATAGTTTTCAGCAGCAGCCCTGAAGGATGGAGGAGCCTGATCAACAAAGTTTAGGCATTCTGTCCATCTGTGAAATTGGACATTTTATAGATTCTGATTTGGCAACAATGGCAACCAAATTTTGCCATGTTAAAGATAAAGTTCAATGCTGCTCATGCAATTATTGTGAAAGAAACTACATGTATATCAGTTGGTAAGGTGGATTGGTTATTTAAAACAGTTGTCTGACGTGAGGTCAGACAACTATGATGTTCTTTCTATCTCACGTAAAAAGAATGAGAAAATGCACAAATTGTGTTAACCTTTTCCATAACTCATTCATTTCAAGCCTGTATTTAAACTCTTTCAGTGATGTCAGTCACAGTGAAGCATAAAATAGCTCTCCATAGTTGTCTGACGTGAGGTTTTAGAATCTTGAAATTTACTAACTTTTAATGGGGTACTCATAATGGGTACACGTACTATACACAAAAATGATTGCATGGGACCACACACATGGATGATATGAATGTTTGGCCCAAATAGTTCAGCTGTTTGTCATCTTATTTCAAATATGAAGGCATTTGATGAGCAGTCCTTTGCAGGGAACCTTTCTTCTATGATGTTCTTCCTAACTCATTTAAACAGAATGAGAAAATGCACACATTGTTTTAACCTTTTCCTGAACTCATTCATTTCAAGCTTGTATTTAAACTCTTCCAGTGATGTCAGTTACAGTGAAGTAAAAAATAGCTCTCCAATTGATGATCTATTTTCAACAAGCAGAGCTTTCAAACTTTCAAAATATGTCAAATATCTGTCCCTGACTAACTCTCAAGCTCTAAGCAGAAGATACCTTGTTATAATGATGAAAATGATGATGCTTACTAGAGGTATATAGTAAGAGACAAGTAGATCTGTCTCCAGAGGCCTAATGTCTTTCATTCCGTTTTTCCAATTTAGCCTACTCCTAGAAAGTCTATGAGACTCAATTTGTAATATGGCAGCCCACAATGAACATCTTTTAAAATTGTAATTCATTTATTTATAGTGCAGAAGAATAAAACCAAGAAAAGCAGCAAAATTGAAAGATTTGTTAATGTTTGGTCTGAAACATAATGGAATGCTATTGCTATGAATAACTGAAGTATGTGAAAGCCAAATTGATGTAAGATATTAAATGATTCCTTTTGTACAGAAATCAAACTCTTACACTGTGTATTCATTTACATCAATCATATTTAAGGGGGTTATCTTTTCAGTGTGGTGGGAAAAAAATATAGATAAATAGACACTGCAACTGCAACCTGGAGTATTACCATGGGGAAATTGCTTTGCCGATGTCGAATCTGCATATAGCATAGTACATGTAGTTCTGGGATGGTAGCCGTTTGCACATAATCTTGTACGTGTGTATTTTTTCCTCGATATTCCGGGGGGGGGGGGGGGGGGGGGGGGGGGGGGTAGGGAGGTGGTGGGGATTAGGGAGGTGGTGGGGATTGGGGTGGGGGCAAGAAACTTGTCTCAGCCTGTAGAGTTGATCATCAAGTCTTTGATCATTAGAAACTTGAGCCTCAATTCTGATCCTAATTATTGTGGGAATTAGCATGATGAAGGAAAGGTTATGAGGATAAGGACAGTAGTGGTGATGATGTAGATAATGTTTGGGATGGTTCAGACTGCTGCTGATAAAGATGTTGGTAATGATGATGATGATGATATTCATGACGATGATTGGTGAAAATGGCCATGATCATTCTGGTGATCAGCTGTGGTTTTTGTTTGTTCATGAATTTTGATGCAACATGCATGTTTAGGTAGGCAGAAACGCCCAGTGATCATGGAGATTAGAACTCTGTGTGAAAAATGATCAATTCATTGCCACTATATTCAAGCTTGTAGTGACTCCAATTTGATCTCATAAAGAGTGGAAAACGATGGCCTTGAAACTGACAGCTTGTTCGGTTTTTCAAAATTTACTCTGCAATTGAAAACATCCTGACAATAATACACGTACAAGGATGTGGTTTTAAGGGGGGGGGGGGGGGGGGGGGGGCTTGACCCAAGGCAATATATCTTTTACAAATGTCATAAACCTATTAAAATGAAGGACTCAACTTATAAAACAATATATGCATTGAATGGTCACACAGTTCCGAACTTGATCATATACATGTACGGTATGTACATTGTACACATGATTCCATGTCACACATCACACATTTGCATAATGTAAGCAAAATAACCAGTCTTGACATAAATTTACCTCTAGACATGTAATTAAAAGCTCGAGACTTCATTTTTGTTGCATGGTCAGGAGACGGGAATGAAATGAGAGATTCAGATTTTATAATTAAGTTTTTTTTCCTTTATCAGTAGTATGAATACGAATTAAGTAAAAATTCAAAGTATAAGAAAATATCGCCCCCACAACAATAACAACAACAACAAAAAAGAAATAAAGAAATGTCACAAAACTGAATAATTAATTTTTCTTCTGTCTCTTTGAAGAATTTAAGTTCGAAATGATGTCTTTAGCCCTAGTCGTTTTGTCTAGAAGTGAATTTATGTCAAGATTTGCTATTTTACATGAATTATGCAAAAAATTATGTGATGTGCATGTGCTATCGAATTACATACATAATCAAAATCGACATTGTATGAACAGTCCATACATACATGGTTTTATTTGTTTAATCCTTTATTTTACAAAGGTTTAAGACATTTTTAAAAAAGATATACTGGCTTGGGTGAAGCCCCTGCCCCTATTAAGGGAATAAGTAGTACAGAGAGCCAAACTTTGCATCAAAGAATTAGCACGTGCCACAAAACATATATTGTAAGTCTTTTTGAAGCTGAACGTGCTAGGATAGAATGATGTTGAATACGCCTCTGATCACATGAATTTAAACGTATCTCTATCTGTCCCCCCCCCCACTCTCTCTCTCTCTCTCTCTCAATCAATCAATCAATCAATCAATCAATCAATCAATCAATCAATCAATCAATCCATCCATCCATCCATCCATCAATCAATCAATCAACCAATCAATCAATCAATCAATCCATCAATCAATCAATCAATTCGAGCCCACACGCTAGTCACAACTTTGTACTCAAGAAAAATAAAAGCTTACACACACAAAACCTGATTGCTTTGCCAAAGTTCACAATCATTTCTTCATCTGTTCATTGACTCGTTACATGCATGTCAAAATATATTTGTTTAGATAAAATGTTTTGTTTCAGATATCCTACATCCTTCTAAATTTCATAACTCTGATTTGCATGTTGTTCCTAACAAATTAGCAAGATATCAAGGAAATTGATTATTTGCACAGGCTGGACCATACCTGCAGACACCGGCGTAAATCCACTTTGAGGTGGGGGGGGGGGGGGAATGATCCACTTTTTTGTCGATTTTTTTTCCTGTCGAACTCACACTTAAGTATTAACACACAACCTCACCCACCCACACAGACCTCCTTACACACATGTTCATTTTAATTTTGCAAGCGAGCGAAGCGACCAGGCCAAAAATAACCACTTTTCTGGTTTTTAATCGCATTTTTAATAGAAATTCTAAAATATGGTGGTCGTTTATGACAGATTATCACAAATTTTAATAATTGATTAATCAAAATATCATTTCTTCCTTAAAAAGTGGGGGGATATTTGGACACGCCATCCCCCCTCTCCAAAAAGTGTGTGTGTGTGTGTGTGTGGGGGGGGGGGATATATCCCCCTATCCCCCGAAATTTACGCCAGTGCCTGCAGAATAGAGTACTCAGTACTGCTCGAAACTTGTCCGTTCAAATAAAACCGTTTTCCAATAGACTGTATTCCCTCGTCGTTCATGGGTACAGATTTTTTTCCCTCCAGACTAGAGCATAATATATCATTCATGTAAATTTATCCCACATAAGAAATAAAACCTCGGAATTAAAAGTTTCATGGGCCTATTAGGGTCAGTTAGAAAGAATTAACAAAGCTATGATTTTTTTTTTCTCCAATCTCCAATCTCCAAATTTTATTGTCCGAGAAAGGAAATTCTTTTTGCCCAATTGATCGTGGGCCCGGCAGCCACTGAGCAGCGCCAGATCGACGTTGCTCTATCCTTTTCAATTCTTGAACGCCAAAGAAGGTAGCAGCAACTCCCATCTTTTAACGTCTTTTGGTATGACGCGGCCGGGGTTCGAACCCGCGACCTCCTGATTGTGAGGCGGACGCTCTACCTAATGAGCCAACACATTGGTCCGTGGGGGGGGGGGGGGGGAGTAACTGGTTACAAATTGAATTTTTGACAACCATTTTCAGATAATCAGTGTCAATTACCCTGTTTCACTTGTTTTATTCTGCTTAAGTACAACCATAACATTTTATGAAACAGCGAAGTCCTATTAAGTAACGTTATTTGTTTACACTACATATAAACAAAAATACGTAATGATCCCCCAAGGAAATTATCTTTCATTATAATGATGGTGACATTGTGGATCCATACTACCCGATAGTACACTGTGTAACATTTATCATGAAAATTGGCGCGTACATTCCCAGGTTTTGTTACGAGTGGAGGGGGGGGGGAGGCACGGGATACGCCCATCCTTGTAAATGAAGGAACAGAAGGGCAAGTAGGGAAATAAGAGAGGGAGGGAGGGAGGGATGGAGAGAGAGAGAGAGAGAGAGAGAGAGAGAGAGAGAGAGAGAGAGAGAGAGAGAGAAAAGAAGCAGAGAGGAGCAAGAGAGAGAGGAGAGATGGGAGAAGAGGGAGAGAGAGAGAAAGAGAGAAAGAGAAAGAGAAAGAGAAAGAGAGAAAGAGAAAGAGAGAGAGAGAAAGAGAGAGAGAGAGAGAGAGGAGAGATGGAGAGAGGGAAAGGGGGAAAGGAAAGTGATATAGTTACGACCACCTTCCTGCCCGGCTGCAGCTATCCTTCCAGTCGATGGCCTCGTTAATTTGGATTTCCATTGAGTTAAACTGGTGCCCCTACTCCATGATAATGCCAGTGGACCCCTCACTATCTAAACCCACACTACTACCATGGATCCTACTATGCTACGACCCTGTCTTGCTACCCCAATCTTTGGTTGAGTTTTTATGACCTTGGTACTTCCTGATCACGTAAATGAACCATTTCAGGAAATTGTTTTTGTCAACATGGGCGTCAATCAGGGAAGAGACAGGCGGACACGTCCTCCCAATCTTTAAGGGTGGGGGACACATTAATATATGTCCCCCATTTTTTTATGAAGAGAAAAATTTTCTTTTGTTTGTCAGCAAATTTTGGGTGTGTGCCCCCTAATTTTATGTCCCCCGCCAAAATTTTAAACTGAGGACCTTTATTATAATATTTTGCTTGTCAGCAAATCTTTGGCGTAGTCCCCCCCCCCCCCACACACACACACACAAAAAAAAAAATTAAGCTGAGAACCTTTGGGGGGGACACCTCCCGGGAATGTTATATTTTGTAAAAATTTGTGTTGAATTTTGTGGAAAAAAGTGAGAATCATCCCATATGTATGGATTCAAAATCAATAAAATTTGAAACTTGAAACTAAAGAATTAAGCCGAGAACTTTGGAGGGGAGGGTATGTCCCCCTAAACAAAGGTCCTCAGCTTAATTTGGGGGGTATATCCATCAATCCGTTTTATATACAATATGAAACAGATTGACGCCCATGAAAGAGAACGACACATGGCCAATGTCTTTATCATAGCACGTGCTTCAAAAGAGGTTCCTTTTCATTTTGAATATTTCCATTTATTCAAATACATTTTATTCCATTTATTTGCTGTCTCATTTTAACAGGGGAGCCCTTTTAGTTAGATCATCTTAACTTACTTTGGTGTACCCCACTCTGCCAATCCATGCCCATTCTCTACCAAATTTGAGACTCCACCTTTTTTGTTCTGTTTTGTATTTTGTTACTTGCTTGTCAGATATTTTCTGAAGCCTATAGTTATGACTCTGAAAAATGTGATGAATTTTGCTTACCCCCCCCCCCCCCCCCGGTCACTGGAAGATTTGCGCATAATAGCGTGCTCCCATCCTAACCCTGGTCAATGAATCCCATATCCGCCAAGTGGTGAGATGGGTCATGGAGTATAGGGAAGACGAGTAAGAGCTTTATTGATGTTGTTGTCGTCATTGTTGTTGGTAGTTGTTTTAGTGTCGTCGCGTCGTGTTTGTTACAGTTGTTGCTGTGTTTAATATAATGTAGTCTTTAGCGGGTATTATGATTTGTAGATTTCGTTTAACATGGGTGCATAGTAGGCTTAGTAGCCCATTTCACTCAACACTTGCCGTAAAGCTCCCCACCCCAAAAGCCCCAAGCCCCCCGTCGTCTTCTTTGACCCTCTTAAAACTGGCCATATTCATCCTCTATCTTTCCTTCCTATCTCTCACTCCCTTAATCCTTATCCCGTCTCTTTACTCAATCTCCTTTCTATATCCTATTCCCCTCAACCATGTTTTCTCTTATCATACCTTATCAACAAGAGCGTTCATTCTGATTTCTTTTTATAATAAAGTATTTATTAAGCATAAGCAAATGGCATAAACAATAAGAATCATAATGCGCAGTGATATTACTTTTGCCTTGAAAAGATCATGCATTAACAATGTTGATTTAATTTGAGTTTAGGACCGGACTTTAGGAATCGTTTTCATTTTATTGTAAATCACATACTATTCAGCTTTCTAGCTGCCAAGTGTTGAACATGAATAAACCGATTTCAATTCAATTAAATTCAGTTCAGCGTATCTCGCCATAAAGAGACAAGGCCACGTAACGCTAAGTTACTCCACGTCATGCTGCGTTAAACCAGGTGACGCTACGTCACGTCACGTATCACCTCGTACATAGGGCTATAACTACAGTGAACGTGGTTGACTTTAACATTGTGAAATCTTGAATAATTTAATAATTTGACGTTTTTATTCTCCCTTACAGTATGCTTAATGCTGGGTTTAGACTGTGCCATGATTTCCACGATTTTCACGATTCAAAAAAGTGTGGAGCTCCAGGATTTATTTTGCGGGGGGGGGGGCACCAAGTATGCTATAGTTCAAATATTCCTGCTTTAGTTCAGGGACGGCCATGCACCTGTCCGATTACATAAGACATTGAATCATATTTTTTTATGTTCTTGGATGGTCCACGATCTCCACGAGAGAATCGTGATGGGCGTTGGGGTCGTGGGGTCGAATGATCTTGAGAGAGCTTGATGGAATCGTGATGAGCGTGACGAGCGTGATAAAATTTTTGACAGTTGAAAATAACTTACGATTATACCGCTTTGACTCCAAATCTAGCTAGCGTGATAGAACGTGGGGATTGTAATAGAGCGTAGTACATGGCTCAACAGACTGAGAGCTTAAAAGTCCTTATTGCGCCATCGTAACGGATCTTGGTGAGCAAGAAAGGATCATGAAATAAATTGTGGAGATTCGTGCTTTACGTTTTTTTAATCGTGGACATATCGTGGACATCGTGGCCCAGTGTAAACCCAGCATTACGTAGACCCTGTAACTACCCCAACGATCGCCATGTGATAGCCACGACCCACCACGTATATATCACATAAATAACTTAGATCGTTCCAGCGGCTACGCTTTACGTAAAAGTATATGACTGAAGAATAACGTATTTCTCCCTTTCTCATACTAGTGACGGATCATGACAATTATTGTTCCATGATCGACCCGATTCTGCAATAAAGTACAAAGACCCAGTCGTACCACAACCTTTTTAAGAACATATTCTCGATATACAGACCTCTTTATTGATTCCCGTGACTCCAATGAAAATGATAAGATGCGTTTATAGTGACATTTCGCGGTTGATTGAATGCTCTTTTAAGTATGCATTTCCAGTTAATCGTATATCGTAATTTCAGCCCCATTACAATTACGGAGATTATTATTGTTCTCTAGGTAAATACAAAATCTGTTGGTAGCATAAAAAAATAAAATGAATGGGAAGCATTAATGCAATAGTTTCATTCATGTTTATTTCTCCCCGGCCATGCCGGCTGTGGTATAAACGGCTTTTCCTTCATTGAAGCCTTTACCGCGACAGATTCCGCTCCATGGTTGTTTGTTTGTGTTTGTTTGGTTGGTTGGTTCTTATCACCTCATTAAAGTTGATGAAAATATAGACTATCATTTGGCGCTTTTTTGCACAAGCCTAGCTATGTCCCATCGGTCGAAGGTGGGCGGAGCGCTGGGTCATGAAGCTATGGTCACTATAAAAAGGCACCACTTATTATTTTGCCTTAGTACAGTACCTTAAACTTTAACTAAACTCATTCTAGCACCAAGGCAGAGAGTGCCTGGATTAGTTAGTCCATCCCCGACAATGGCGCACAGTGTCAAGACGATGCTGTCTTTGCTACTATCCTTCGTGATCGTTTTGTCACAGAGTTGGCAATCATATGCCGAACTTGATAGGGACGCACCCTTTTCGGAACCCTTTTCGTCACCCTCATCATCATCGCTTTCGTTCCAAAGTGGAGCGTTGAACTTCGTAGGTGTTTCGCGATCGACGGACGAGCTGGTGATCGTGGTCCATCTCGACCATGTCTCTGCCGTCAAGAGGGTCATCGGCGATGAAAACGGTGTCCAGATGATCATCCTTCAAGCCACTGACGGAAAACATCTCGTTTTTAATATCTACGATCCGATGTATAATCTTAAGGAGTGCAAGGCCACTAAGAATCAAGCGAACATCGACGAATTTGGAAGAATGTTTCACGCTAAGTACTCAGCTGACCTGCTTTCGATAGACCTCGTCAGTAAGCCACGTCCATCACTTCGCTCAAGAGAAAATCTGAGGCTGCTGTCACCTACCTCCAACAATCTAGAATATATCTACAACGCCACCAGTTCGAAACAGGTTTTTGTTTTACCCAAATCAAGCATCAAGGGAGTAAAAATTCATCCTTCGATTCGGATGATGCTCGACGTCATGGACGCAAGGAGAGTATGTCGAGACATGGAGAAAGACTGGAAAGCGCATTTGACGATGACGGATCAATCTCTAGATGGTAGTCGAGTTCCTGAAGAAGACGTGAAACTGGATGTCGGGGAGGAAAGAAGTAGCAGAGAGAGGAGAAGTATATTTATTGTCCCTGGGACACTGTGGTGTGGATCAGGAAGTACTGCCAAGTAAGTCAACATCCATATCAATAAACTATCTAATGATTTTCCTTTTTTGTTGTCTTATAAAATAACTATTGGTTGTTGATCGTATGAAGGTAATGAATTTATCTCCCACACCGACCTGCTTCGATACAGAGTATTAATGTGACTTACACCAAGCCTCACGTAAGGACAGAGCGCCAGTTTTATACAAGTTAGGCCTACATGTATATTTTCAAAATACGTAATTTATTTTACATCCTTAAAAATTCATTTTATCAATTTTCCTAAAAAAGAAAGAATATAAAATAACAGACACGAACAAAAGCTTACGATACGACTGCCTCATTGTAACTATATATTCTTATCGGGAACTATGTCCTATAATATTATGCCAAGCCCTGCATTCAAATTCAAATTCAAATTGAATTCGGTTTCGATTCTGGATCACATCGCATTTGTAAAAAATTGATGAGTTTTCAGTTCTGTGGCAAAAGTGGTCATATTGACATGAAATTCTGTTCACAATAATATGCAGTTTTTATATCCTTTACGTTGGCAAGTTCAAGCTACTTTGTTCTCATACATAACATGCATAACAAACCACACCAACGATTTTACTACGTATCTGAAAATGTTGACAGACCTGTATTTGAGCTTGGCTTAAACCAAATACGAGAAACCAAAATAATGTTAATTTAATGTAGCTTTTCCCGCTCATTTCCGTCAACTCTTCATTCATTTCATTAATTTTCAATTCAATTTCGTCCTGAGAAGCTTACTGCGTTCAAATCCTAACTTTAATTTCTTTGCAATGTCATTCATATTCGTCTTTAGTCAACCAAATTTAAAAATTAAGCATTCAATTTCGTCATTGTCCCTGAAATTCGTCTCAGTCACTAAGCGAGCAAGGAATGCTTAAATCAGATTCTCATTTTTTCAAGCAAATTGATTCGTCATTTTGTCATTCGAATTCGTCAAGTGTTATATCGGCTTTTAAATGGCGGGTTTAACCAGCTCTGTATTCCATTTTTACTTTTTCATGATATAATTTGATTTTTGCTACATTTCTTTGAAAAAAAAATATGATTATACATAAAATGTATAACGTGGAATGCTATATCATTAAAAATAATTTCATATGATACACCACCCACACGCCATGAATGAATCTTTGACGAAAATGAATGCCAAAAGACGACTTTTATTTTGCTGTCTCGCGCCCACCTACTGTGACCGACGAATTTGAATTGCAATTGACGAAAATGGGTGCAAAAACGCGAAACTGAATGGCAAGTTTCATAACTGATCGACCAAAGTCGAAATCGAAACAAGCATTCACACATTTCATAGAGCTAGAGACAAAGCTGAAAGCACATTTTTAAAAACTGAATGACGAGGTGACGAAAATGGGCGGGAAACCTAAAGTTATTACTAAAATTCAACTCAAGCGGAATTTCGAAAGCCCATTGTACGAATCATGTTCGAATTACGTCATAAGCTGTTGTAAAGTCTGCACATTCCTAAAGGCGATAGACAGGGTTATTGAAGTTGCCTTATAAGTTGATTTCTCGAAAGTAGTTTTTATTGTGTTTAATTTTTACAACAGTAAAGATATAGTGTAAAACATGCAACGTTCTAGATATTTTTCATCCTTGTCAGATCTTACGATGAGCTAGGAGAGCATAGGACAACAGATATGTGCTGTCGAGAACATGATCATTGCCCTCATACCATCCTGAGCTGGGAGAACAAATTCAATATATTCAACCATCGCCTCTATACCCTCAGCGATTGCGACTGCGATAGAAAGTAAGAACACTTTTAAGCCCACCGCACACTATACATACTATACGATCCGACTGCGACTCGATTTTCGAACAAACGGCATTTTGCATTAAATATGAAAGTTTAAACAAGTAAAAATATCTTACTTGAAGTTCGGAATAATAATAGGCATACTAAAATCGAAATTCTGGTTAATTGCAAGCCTTGTGGTCGGAGTAAAGGCCAAATCGGCTTCAAATCGTAGCCGATCGCAAGATTGCTATGACGTCACTACGATTTGGAATTGAATTCGCTTTGATTCCTACAGAGAGGCTCGCATTAGCCAGGAATTTTGATTTTAGTGTTCATACGACTATTCAGAACTTTGATCATGAAGATTTTACATGTTTGAATGTTCATTTCAAATGCTATAACAAAATTTTCCAAAATCAGATCACAAACGGATCGTATAGTGTGCGGAGGGCTTTACAATTTACATCTTTACTCGCGAGCTGCAAACCCTATGAACAGGGATAAAAGTTAATGTCGACAATTCAAATGAAATATTCATTGGCGTAGTCATGGTGGTGAAATTGAAGGGGGGGGGGGTTTGACACATTAATCACAAAGTAACGGTACAAACTATTGTCTGGGCTGTCCTTGATATTTCCCTTTAACATCATATGGGTGGGGTTAACGCCATTACCCCCAAATTCCCTTCCACCCCCCCCCCAACGATGATCAGGGGTCTTTGTTTGGTTCTTTGTGCCTCTGTTTGACTGGTAAAGTTTCCTAGGCCTTCTTCATGTATCATGAGGCTTTTGAATTTGTCCACGTGACTGTGTATTTTTCCCTTGCCAAATATTGACGATATCCTTGTCAATTTGAATGAAACGTAAATAGAAAATGTTTTGAAAATAGAGATTTCAGAATGTTAAGTGGGAAATGTAAAAATCAGAAATATCATAATATTTTCTAGTTGTGGAATTTATAGCAAAACTTGTTTGTTAACCGACTGAATTTAATTTCACCCGAGAGCACTTTTCTTACCTGAGACCGAACATACTGAAATCATGATGTATTTAATTAAGTCAAGCAACATGGGTCTCAAGGGGAGGGGGCGGGACGGGGTGTAAGGGAGGCACTGGACGGATGCACCCCCTTAAGTCATGCAGGCAGAGCAGTTGAGACCATAGGTATCAAGCTGTTTTATAATGGGGGGGGGGAGGGGCAACCCCAAAATTTGCTAATAAGCAAAAAAAAAAAAAAAAAATAAATAAATAAATAAAAAGTCCTCAGATTAACATTTGGGGGGCATACCTAGAAATTTGCTGATAAAATTTTCTCAGGTGTCTCTTTTTCTAAAAATGTGTGACGTCATATCATATTGGCTTTCAGGTGTCCTTTTTTCATTTTTTTTCGGTGGGTATACCCTACTGTGTTCCCCACCCCAATTTTTATGGGGCATGACCCTCTGCCCCCCCCCCCGCCATTGACGCACATGTTGAGGCTCAACCGTGCCATGAAATAACACTGAGTTTCCTCACAATCAGCAGGTGGTGAGACCGAATAGAAATAAAATTACACAACTGTTATGATTTCTATAATGGGCCATCAGAGATAACTGACTCGAGTACAGTATTCTTCTCAGAAAAAAAGGACATTATGAATTATTCTGTAGTCAGATTTTATAGGCCTGGCATATCCTGTCTGTACTGGAGGTCAGGGATAGTGGAAACGTACTCCCGAGTTCTGACCTTAGCTCGCTCTTTTTGTCAGGGTTTATTTGATACCCAACATTTATTGATGAAACAATTTACCAGCAGGGGCGTCGCCTGAAAGGAGGGGGGGGGGGGGCGTCTGGGTGTGGGGTCGGCAGAGTAGTAGGCTGTGGGCAAATCCCAGAACTTGTTACATTGTAACACCTTTTTCGACATAAATTCGAAAGTCTGATATTTTTCACTTTGATTATTAGAAAGTTACCTTATAGCCAAGTACTATCTGACACACTCCACTTCAAAAATGATTCAGCGACACCATACTTCTAGACTTTGACTTTTTCCAGCTAACGGTTACCACATCTTATTTAATATTATTTCATTCATTTAATATGCAGGCAATAAACAACAAACGAACGAATACAAACATAGAAAATAAGAGGGAGAGAGAGAGAGAGAGAGAGAGAGAGAGAGAGAGAGAGACAGACAGAGAGAGACAGAGAGAGACAGAGAGAGAGAGAGAGAGACAGAGAGAGAGAGATACCACCATCTAGTGCCTAAAGATATCCAGAAGAAAACTAGTTCCTATTGAAGGTTTCTTCCCACTAGCAATGTAGTTTACAAACATTGAATGTACACAAACGGGGAAAATATTGATGTAAATTTCGATTTACATTTGTCAAATTTATATCATAGCACGGTGTCGAAGAAACTGCAACGAAAGTGTTAAAAACAATCAATCTCCTTTTCATAAGAAAGGTTAATTTCCCACAGAATGTGGATGAACTCAACTGTCGGCAGCAAAATAAAATGCGGATATAGCAGTTGTAGATAATACCAGTAAATAATAACCAAAATATGTTAGAAATTTAAGATAAAAAATTTATCAGGATTTTTTTGGGGGGCGAACAAGGGAGTGCATTCAAAATCTATAAAAGAGAGCAATAATGTGAATCTGAAGGTGACTTTGTGTCTTTTCTTGAAGCTTCGGAAAGACAAATGAAATCTGTAATAAGATATTTTGGCAATTTATCGTCTCAAATCCCCGGACAATCCCTGGACAGTGTAAAATCTGTCGGAAAGTGCAAAGCCCCAGTGAAAGACAAGGAAAGTTTCTCAAGGGGTTATTAGAAAGAACCTTTTTCCTTTCTTGCGAAAATTTAGTTTGGTTTAGTTTCTGAATCTGAATTTTTCTTGTGATACATAAATCTAGGGTTGACTGATTCATTTTACATGTCATTGACACTCGGATACAATGGTGTTCTCGTGTACGTTTTGATGGATGGAATAACTAGGTCGTACACATTTTATAGAGAGAAAGGAAGAAAAGAAACACACATAACACACACGCACACACACTGACACACAAAAAAGTTCAGAACCTGTTGATGTAATAAACTTGCAGCTGAGTCAAATCTCGTGAGGCAAGGCCTATATCTTTTCAGAGTATTCCCTCCTCAGCCTGCTCTATAATTTCATCCAAAGAAGACAACTGTTACTGATCAAAACTGAAATATAAAGTGTAGTTGGGAATAGTTTTATTATATAGATTTAGAAAGTGAACTTTTGCATAGTGAGCCGAATACCGAATAGATAGGAGAGAAAAGGGGGGAGGGAAAGAGAGAGAGAGAGAGAGAGAGAGAGAGAGAGAGAGAGAGAGAGAGAGAGAGAGAGAGAGAGAGAGAGAGGGGGGGGGGGGAAGGAGAGAAAGAGAGAGAAGGGGATAAATAGGGAACAAAGTGAGGGACGGACAAGGGTGTAGCCCTGGATTGAATATCAAAGGATTAGAAAAAAAAAACAGCCAAGGGTGCCGTTTCAATAATACTTACTGACTAAAAATGCACAATTTCGGGTTATCATGATATACACCGCAAAAGAATGAGAAAAGAGATGATACTCTTGCCCCGCTTCGGGGTAGGGGATACAATACTTTTCACACAAGGAATATCTCAGAATTGTAATAAGTAAGTAGAATAAAAGATTAGAATGTGTGAAAGCTTGAAAATAATGCATTCTTGTTTGACTGCCTTCTCCCCCCCCCCCCACCTTTAGATTTCGTGACTGCCTGCTGAACGTGAACAGCAGTATGTCTCGAGCCGTAGGAGATGCTTACTTCAACCTTCTAGGATGCGCCTGCTTCCAGCTTCGAGAGGAGGAGGAATGCATCTCGAGATCGTGGTGGCCATGGAATGCCTGCTCACGCTACCAGCAGATTAAGCGAGCCTTCGTCAACTTCATCGGACCCGTCCTCGATTTCATCAAGATACAATGAAGAGATGGAAGGTGAAGGAGGGGTGGATGCAGGGGGCCGGGGAGGGGAGGGGAGGGTGAGGGGACTCAATCGTCTGGATTTTATCTTCCAGCTCAGAGAGGAGGAGGAATGCATCTCAAAATGTTGATGGCCATTGTGGTGCCAGCTGATCAAAATAGCCATCGTCAACGCCCGAGAGGGGGGGGGGGGGGGGAGGGGGGCGGCAGTCAAATATATTGCTGTGCTGTACACGTGCGACCAGAAAAATGCGTGAAAAGGGTAGTTTGTGGCCGTTAAGGCGTTTAGGGTGCCAAAGGACTGAAAATCAAGAGAAGGGTATTTTGTTCAGTTTGTTATCACGCGTGTGGGTTACTCTGTTTCCCCATCCTTTATAGTCTGGACTTTGTGTAGCCTCTTATTTATTCATGGTATGTTCGAGGAGGTTAAACTTGTTTAATGGGTAAATTTTTTTAGTGGAGGCTCAAAAAGAAAATCTAAAAAGAGCGGTGATTTTGATCATTGGATAGAAACCTTTTCGGGTTGTTTTGGAAAACATGTGGTCACGCGTGTGTAAAGGAATTATACTTGACTGCCCCCCCTCCTCCCGCTCAACGCTATCAGACCAGTACTTGAATTCACCAGGATTTAGTGTAGGAATGGAAGGTTAAGAAGAGGCGTATCCAGGGGAAGTGGGGGAAGGGGGAGGATCAGGAATCCATCTTGCAGCTAGATCAGAGAAACTTGAAACTTGAGAGGAGGAGGAGGAGGAGGAAGAATGCATCTCGAGATCCTGGTAGCAACTATGCGATGACCTTCTTTTAAAACATGTCCGACAAAAATTATCACAAGTAAACCTAATTGACAAAATCAAGCAGTTACGTACTTTGAATTGAAATCTTTAACCAGGAAAAATGTAAATGAAGGAAAGAAAGTCTGTTTTATTTCTTAGCAATGGTGAACAAGGGTCCTCAAACTCATCTCATCGAGTCCCTGTTCGTTGTAACTGTAATGTCCTGTAAATCAATCAGAAAAATGTCTTTAAGTTTTCATTGAAGGGCATTCTTTGTATTTGTAAATGTCAAGTGTTTGATTTGACTCCTTGTCAAGTTTTTTTCTAAAAAGAAGAAGCCAAATTTCTCTTCATAGAGGCTCTTCTATCCCATTAAATAGCATTCATTTAATATTTCAAAATCATCTAACATCTGTCTCAGTCATCTTTGTTATACCAAAGATTTTCCGACAAGCAAAAACAAAAATGTCCTCAGCCTACACTTTGGGAGAGGGGAATACCCTATTGTGTCCTCCACCCTTAAACGTTTGTGAGACGTGTTACCCTGCCCCCTCCCCCCCCCCCCCCATTGACGCACTTGAATGAATGGAAGATTAAAATAGATAGAGAAAGGGCGGTGAGTTGTAGAGAGGAGACAACAAAAACAGGCGAGAGAGGGAGGGAGAAAGAAAGGGAGATGGAGAACAGAGACAAAGGGAGAGGGAGAGAGTGGACGGGGAAGAAAGCCTGTATCTTTTGAAATCCATTAAATTTAAAATAATTTATGTGTGTGTGTGGGGGGGGGGGTAAATTAGACTCAGAATACAACATACCTGTCGGCAAACTTGGGTCACCAATGACAAATTTGTCTGCATTTTAGCACCCCCTTTCAAAATCTTCTAGAGACGCCCCTACTTTTTCTTCATCATCGGAAACACGTAATGTACGTATAGAAACTGAAATCAAATCATGTAGTCTACTCTTCTCACAATAAAGCGACATCGTGTGATTTCTAAGCAAACCTATGATTTGTTTAGAGACAACAATCTAAATGAAAAAAAAAATAGGTCTTCAATTTATCTTTGACGTTATTCTTTGCAATATTTAGAGCAGAATTGATTAATCTCTGGTCACTTTTCATCATTCTATTTTTCTTTGTTCCTGATTGGGACAAGGCCATGCGTTTCATTCAAAAATCATTTTTAGGCTACAATGTATATTGAAGTGGACGCCTATTTTTGTGCATGTAATCCACAATAATTTTGAAGAGGGAGCGGTAAGGGTGAAATGGGACAAATCTGTGTTTTTCATTCATATATTTTCGGCGGCTATATATTCTTCAAGCTGTTATCTCACTTTTCTTGTTATGCTTGATAAGCGGCCGAGTGTTGCCCACAAGCAAGTCGAAAACGTGTGTGTGTGTGTGTGTGTGTGTGTGTGTGTGTGTGTGTGTGTGAGCGTGTGTGTGTGTGTGTGTGTGTGTGTGTGGGTGTGTGAGTGTGTGTAGGGGGGTTGAGGCTGGTAGGGCCGATTGTGACAAGGACATCGTTTCATTGATGAATTATTTTCGGCCGTCTCATTTTGAAGAGGGCACGGGGGCGGGGCCGACTGGAATTGGAACGCGTTCGTTTGTGATAGGTTTTCAAACGATGCTGACCAAACAAGATGGAGCCCGTTATGCCATGATTCTTCCCGAAGAATTTTAAAGAATTATTCTAACATTCGTACTCTATCTGTTTTTGTTTTTTTATTTGCGTAAATTGACATCACATCAGTACAAAATACATAACTTACAATAGACATGATAGATATGTGACACAAAATAATATTTCCATTTGTGAAAACTAGATACAATTACAACAAATATTCATAAGGCCCAGGACAATGATTTTGAGATCAGGCAGGGCCAACAGGTGTACAAATTGAATTGAATTAATAGACCTTGAAAATGGGTTAAATCATAGTGAACTGGAGGTGTTTGACCATTATAATAGGATAAATATTATCAAGTAAAGGGGGAAAAATGATGTTGGGATGATGACCGAGGATTGAGTAAGTGTTTGGAATGGAAATACACTCCAAGAAAAGAGGTACAATTTTGCATCCCAAATGCAACAATAGCAGCACCTTTTGGGTGCAATCTTATACACCCTACATGAAAAAGGTGCAAAGATGCACCCTATTGTACTTGTTCGCACCCGGAAATGCCCATCTGTACCCTTAAAGTTGCACTTATGCACCTTAAAGGGTACAGAAATTTTTGTATCCAGAAGGGTGCAAATTTGCACCTTCCCTAAGGGGCATAATAACTATGCACCCTTAAGGGTGGAAAATGTAGCTCAATGAACACTTAATGGTGCATAATGCTATTTGGGTGCAAGTTGCGCACATAAAGGAGCTCCTGGGCCCCGGTGTTGCATTTGAAGTTGCAATACTGAACCTTCTTATTTTTTTAAAACATGCTTTATAGTGTATATGTACATATTAAAGAAAAATATTGCTAAGCTATAAATAGGGCGATAAGCGTCGACCTTGGACAGTGTGTGCGCTCTAAGTTTTCAATTTTATTATTATATTATTACCATTATTATTATCAATTGTGACTGTAATTTGGCGACCCCTCCCAGTTTGGAAAGAAAAAAATATACTCGCTTTTGTGCCGATCCAAACCTAAGCTAAAGGATCACTACCTGTATATCATCGATCTTCAAATTAAATGTCATGTTTATTGATGTTTAATGCAAACTGTATCAAAACTAACTCACATAACATGATTAAATCATGCTCTCACGCACAAGTATATGGACCCCTAATCAACCCTATTCAAGTGCTACGAAATCTCTGTCGGAACTTTTCATATCTTAAGGCCCTGTCCCATACTACCGTTTAACGATTCCGTCTGAGAAACGGAACGCGAACCGTACGTTTATTGGACTTCTTGAATTCGTTCTTCAGCTGGTTTACAGACGTATCTAGACGTTGGCAGACGGCGCTAGTTCATGGCCACAATTTTTAAAAATTTGTCTCCGTCTGGAACCGTCTAAAAGTCGGTTTGACAGTCCTATTTAGCTAACAGTGTAACCTAGAAAAGTTCTTTCCGTTGAAGTTTTTTGGCTGATTTATGATCCTGTGTGGTCTATGAACATTTTCAGCTTGGTTGCCCAAACAGAAATTCGAGCAATTTGCTTAATTTGCATAAATCTGTATGCACAACGCAAATACAACTTACACAGAATGTTCAAACTGAACTACGTGCTAATCCAACTGGGGTTTGTGGGACATGGAAACCATTTCAGTGCAGGGGCGGCGCTACAGGCGGCGGGGGGGGGGGGGGTGGCAGGGGGCGAATGCCCCCTATATGATTTTTCAAGTGATAAAAAAGGAAAAAAAAAAGAGGAGAAAAAACGAAAAAGGGGGAGGAAGAAGAAGAAGAGGGAGGGGAAAGAGAGGCCGGGGGCTTGCAACTGTATAGTACTCATGTTTGTTCATTTAAAATGTCAATGAATTCACCTGTGGGTCATTTTGCCCCCCCCCCCATCAAAATACGCCGGCGCCGTCCCTGTTTCAGCGTTATTTTTTTTCTTACAATCAGAAATCACGCTTTTGTACTATCAACTTGCTTATCTGTGAACAACAGTGAGTATATTTTTTGCACCTAGAATGAGAGTAGGCCTACTCCTAAGACCTGGCGTCCACTAGGGCGCGGACAAGACGCGGAATGCAAAATTACTACATCCGCATTCATTCGGCAACCTGTCTGCATGTTCCTGAACGATTCCGCTCACTGTCCTGGCGTTCCTAAACACCTCCTGGCGTTTCCGCACCTTCGGTTCGAGAGGGCAAAATTTCCGCGTCCAAACCTAACCTTGCGTCCACTAGGGCGCGGACAAGACCAGCAATTCAAATTAATGAATCCGGCAGAGCCTCCGGAGAGGGCAAAATATCCGCGTCCAAATTTTGGTCTCGACCAAAATTCTGACGCCGAAACGATCTTCCTCATACCTTCGGCAACTTGTCCGTAACCCTTCTTTAGCTTATTTGGGGCTTGTCCGTAAACGCTCCTCTAGGTCTCCGCGATGGGGGCAACTTCACTGATGCATATCGAATGTAAAACTTCGCATGATTTCCTCATGTTGTCCGTATATCTAAATGACACTCCTAGGTCTGTCTGCAGTCAGTCCGCAGATATTTGCAGGAATGTCCCAGGAAACAATGATTCCTACACTTGTCCGCGTCTGACGCGGACATGATACCGAAAAGATATAATTATCTTCCGCAACCTTTCCTAATCTTGTCCGCACTCTAGTAGACGTCAATAATAATGCGGTAATAATGTGCGCAAGCAGGTTAGCAGCCTTCTTGTATTGTTTTACTTTCTTTTGGGGTACATCTTCGTGTAATGTTAGCCGTATGGATTAAATTAACGTTATTTGAACACCTGAAAACCACAAAAGTATGTTTCCAATTCAATTGCACATTTAAAAAAAAAAATTTAAATGTGATACGATTGTTGCAATCATATAGGGGGCATAATGATGTACATTATGTATCTATTCAATTATAAGACTTTGTATGTTTGTTAAAATGCTAGAGCCCAAACATTTTCCCACTGATATGTGATTCTGTGCGTGAATGCTACTTAAGTCCGACTAGAATATGACTGCAGTAGACATTTTTTTTTCAAAGATAGGCCTAAAGAATATACCGCTGTTAGTACCATTCTTTATGAATGCATAAGACTAAGTTATCAATCATTATAGATAACGAAGTTGACATATCCTTGATATTTAGTACTAAACCGTGACCTGTAATTGCAAACATAATGTTTAAACTTTATTCAACATCCCTACAAAACACCCTATTTTATGGAAGTATACACGTCAGTGTACCCCGTTTCGTTTCATCAACATGATCACAGGTTGAATTCACGAGACTGACAACGCTATTAAAATTCCGTATCACCGCACATAAACAATAATTAGTACGGAGTTCAGTTTACATATTCTGTGTAAGTTGTCTTGCTTGGCATATCCTGTATTCATATAAATTTATGCAAATTATTGCAAATTGCTCAAAGTTTCTGTTTGGGCAACCAAGCTGAAAATGTTCATAAACCACATAGGAACCTAAATCAATGAAAAACTTCAACGGAAAGAACTTTTCTAGGTTTGCAAATTGTCAAACTGACTATAACATAAATATTTTAGACGGAGGCAGATGGAATCGTTAAACGGTAGTATGGGACAGGGCCTTCAGCAAAGTTCGCGGAAATAACCGGTCGATGCATATATACCACGATCATTTTGGTATTCGTGCTGTGTGTTTTTAACTTAACAGTAAACAAATTTATATATACAACAAGACATTGCTTAAAAGATATTTCTATCTGTTTTAATGGTAAATATGACTTTGAATGTTGTTATCACAGTTACAGAAAATATTCCTATCGTAAACTTATTCAGCATTTACCCTGGAGAATCGCCATGACATTAAATTTGACGAACAACCATCAATAGGCACCCCTCCCCCACTCTTCTCTTTTTCTTGGGGTGGGGACAAAGTGAGAGAAAAATAGAGCGAAAATGCTAATTTCCCTTTTATTTCTGCTACTGGTACATTCATGCAGCGATTGTATTGGTTCATGTCACTTAGCAAAACAAAATCCAAACTTTAAAAATGATATCAGATAGCCGCATGCCAAGCTAACCCGCTCCAGGAACTCACTATGTTCAGAACTGTTCAACGTGCGCTGTAAGGCAAATACATGCCTGCTAAAAAAGATTTTGATGCTTTTTTCGCGCAATAAATAGGTGATGTGGACCACAAGCAGAAAATTATGTCTATTGCACTAAGACGGGCTAATAACCAATGTACACCATGTCATTAAAAGAAGAAGAAGAAAAAAAAAAACACACACAAAAGGAAAAAAATTAATCGCACAATAAAAACATCAATGTCATGGATGTTTACATATGGGGACATTTCACATGCATACGACCTTATTAACTTTTGTAATGTCGCCTGATAATAATTTCATCCCCTTAACAATATTCTTTTGAAATTCCTCATAAATTCTGATAAATATTACTGTTCCTTCATTTATGGCAGTACTACAAGTTTTGTAATGCGCAACATCTTTTCTTTGCAAAAGTTGTATAGAGTAGTAACTTTGAGCGATTCATTCAGAGACAGAGAAAGAGAGGGGAAAGATAGATGGAATATAGATAGATAGAGAGAGAGACAGAGGCAGAGAGACAACGACAGAGAAAAAAAGGGAGAGGAAGAGATGGGAGGAATGTATATATACCTATATACGTGAATACTATGATCTGTATTCATTTGTGCTTGTCCTTTTCCAGCGAATTTATGATCTCATTTTTTAAAGTGGTTGTTCGGAAAGGTGATGTTCATTATTCCGAAGGTTTGTTATTCCGAAACACGCAAATTGCGTATACCTAGATGTTCGTTAGTCCGAAAATGAAAAAAAGGTTCATTAATCCGAACATTTGTGGCGTTATTCCCAAGGTTTCATTAGTCCGAAAATAGAATAAGGTTCGTTATTCCGAAGGTTCGTTAATCCCAAAATGAAATAAGGCTCGTTGGTCCGAAAATAACTAACGAACTAACGAACCTTATTTCATTTTCGGACTAACGAACCTTTGGAATAACGACCCTTTTTAATATTTCATTTTCGGAATAACGAACCTTCGGAATAACAAACCTTCGGACTAAACAAACCTTCGGAATAAACAAACCTTCGGAATAACGAACTGTAACCATTTGGAAATACTAAGCTGCTACTGCTGCAACTTCTTCTATATACTTTTACTTCTACTTCTACTACTACCACTACTACTGCCACTACATACTACTACTCCTACACTATGACCACTAGCACTACATCATTGTCGTAAATCCCGGGGGATGGGGGGATATATCCCCCTACACTTTTTCGAGAGGGGGGGGGGGATGGCGTGTACAAATATCCCCCACTTTTTTAAGGGAGAAATGATATTTTAATTTAATCAGCTAGTAAAATTTTTGATAACCTGTCATAAACAACCATGATATTTTAGAATTTCTATTTGAAAATGCGATTTAAAACCAGAAAAGTGGTTATTTTTGGCTCGCTCGCTTTGCTCGCTCGCAAAATAGAAATTAAAATGTGTGTAAGGGGGCCCGTTGCGGGTGGGTGAGGGTGTGTGTGTATATACTTAAGTGTAAGTTCGACAGAAAAAATTCGGCAAAAAAGTCGATCATCCCCCCCCCCACTCCTCAAAGTGGATTTACGCCGGTGCACTACATGATTGTACCTCTACTACCTACCATCATTATACTACCATGACTACCCCACCACCATCATAACACTACTTCAACTACTACTACGACCATGACGACCACGACTACTACTTGTACTACTCCTCCAAATTTCTTAGATTATATATTAATCTACGTTGATTGCAATTAGGGACAATTCCAACATTAATCAATAACATTGATTTCTAAATCTATTAGCATAAAAATTTTAATCGAATTTGGAGTTACTACTACTACTTCTACTACTTCTACTACTACTACTACTACTACTACTACTACTACTACTACTACTACTACCACTACCACTACCACTACTACTACTACTACTACTACCACTACCACTACTAGTACTACTACTACTACTACTACTACTAGTACTAGTACTACTACTACTACTACTACTACTACTACTACTACTACTACTACTACTACTACTACTACTACCACTACCACTACCACTACTACTACTACTACTACTACCACTACCACTACGAGTACTACTACTACTACTACTACTACTACTACTACTACTACTTCTACTATTACTAATACTCCTACTAATACTATGCTACCTTTTATTCTGTATTGTACTTCTACTAGTATATACTAGTATATACTATTACAATTCATACTAGCAAAAGAAGGCTATATTCCATTTTACTCCTGAAAATAATCGATCAATGACGATGGCGACAGCCACAGTTTACGCTGTCAAAGACACATTTTTTTTTATACGAAAAATGATTGAAAATGAATGTTTATGGAAACAAACGATAACTACCGCAATAGTAAACGCCTAGCTTATAGTACTTTGAAAATGTGGCAGACAGGGATATCTGGAGCCAAACTATTTTACACTTGCAGTACTCTTACTTTTCATCCAACAGCCAAGTTCAAGTTCGTTGCATAGCTATAAACACAAGCAGTCTGTAAAAACCCTGTTTTCCAAGATTGATGTAGAGGCGGAGCATGGTTCTAGTCATATAGGGGCACCAACATTGGTGGTGGTGGCGGGGGGGGGGGGTCTTACTCGGTGACGAAAAATGAAAATGGCCACCGATTATAGGGTGCCGGAGGAGTCGTATCGTCTTCTTTTCTCGTCTTTTCCCTTCTCTTCGTTTCCTTTTATCTCCCCTGCTCGATTATGGGTCCATGGGGGACGTGCCCCGATGTCTCGCATTAGCTACGCCACTCGGTTTCCGTACGATTATGGCTCGACATTCCTTAAACGTTAGTCCTACCGCCAAACCGACCGAGTCATGCAATGCATGCCACTCTGGTAGCTGTGTTCGATGTGGTGTGTGCATAATGTTTCAGTGCGATGACGGCATTACTAATCAAAGTTCACTATAGCAAGAATAATAATCTTTTTTTTTCTCTCTGCGTTGATTCTCGTGAAACAAGTCAAACAAAACACACCTCTTCAATTATGAAGCACGACCAATACTCATCACATTCAATTTCACACTTCATTCCCCTGGTTCCGTCTTTTTCTTGCCTGATTTATTTCTCTCAAGAGATTTAGGGAATGGTCGAGTTTGTCTTAGCAATGCTGTGGGTCGCTTTTCGTATCTGTTGCACCTTCCCCACCATCCTTTTTCGACGCACTGCTTCTTCTGACGCACGACGAAGCATTTAGAATTTAAAATGTTGAAGTACCAATTGCCGACCTCGAAGGAAACTGTGTTGCGAACCTGCCGGAGGCACTTGTGAAATCTGTATAGAAGTGAAAATACAAGACGTAATAAGTGAAACTGTGACATATAAGGAAACAATGAATGATACAAATACAATGACGTAAGTAATAACTGAACAGTGACTCACTGACACCTCGCAAGACAGCAAACAGCAATTAGAAAACGTGTGACTGATCACGTGGCTTGAGAATATCCACAGGAGTGGATGAAAGCTTGCCTATAACATTTAAGGTTGGTAGAAGCTTGAACTACGTTGTATGATTACCCGCGGCCGATGAAAGTTTTCTTTATCTTAAGGGTGTTGGCTGTGTCAATTGCACAAGAAATGCCATTTTGGTTGCGTTATACTCCATACGCTAATTCGACTTACCTGATTAAGTTGATGAAGGAGACAAGTGCATACGCCACTGATTCAAAACAATAATCCATTTTTCATTCCCTTTTGGTAAAACTTCACTTTCATTCGATTAAATATTATCCAAGCCGCTGGCGCTGTCTTACGTCATGACAACAGAATGAACACACTCGAAATGATGCATGCAACGATCATGAAACACCCATTGCACACAATATGCCATTGTTATTTATTGTCATTATAATCTTGTTTAATACTGTTATCATCATTATCATTATTATTTTTATCATCGTCATCATCATCATCATGATTATCATAATATTACCATTATCATTATCATCATTATTATGTTGGCTCAATTGATAGAGCGTCCGCCTCATGAACGTTGAAGTCATGGGTTCGAGCCCCGGTCGAGTCATATCAAAGACTTTAAAAATGGGACCTTCCGCCTAATTCTAGCCAGGCGTTCGGCATATAAGAATGGAGAAGGGTATTAATAAGTTGTGTTGTGCAGGGCCCAGCTGGAAGAGCAGCTGATAAAAGCTGAAGTGGCTACCCTGGGTAAATAAGACGTTATCATAATCATTATTATTATTATTATCATTATTATTATTATTATTATCATTATTATTATTATTATTATTATTATTATTATTATTATCATTATTATTATAATCATTATTGATATCGTTTTTTATCATTACATTTTTAGGGAAAAGAATGGTATATATTCAATGCATTAGTCAAACTTTTTATCTAGGCATCAAGGATGGGTATTAGAATCCACTGCTGATAGAGGCTCGGGCCTTGGAGTTGTTCACGCACTTCATCCTCTGCTGGATACGCCATTCAGGGGCGTCGCTAGAATTTTTTGAATGAGGGGTGGTGGTGTAAAATCTAGATGTGCCGACAAAGTTTGGGTGGTGACCTGAAATTTATTTGTTCTGGTGTTTAAAATAGTATTCACTCTGTTTGGTGAAGTTAAGAAAAATAATATAGCTGCGTGAAGGAAATCCATTTGATCAGCAGTCGTGTAATATATGCTTACACAGTTATTTTCTAAAATTCCACGACATGATTCTAAGTATTAATTCATTCACACAGGGCTGTATAAACTCAAAGCGAATCGAGTATTGTAAAAAAGAAATGAGTGTGGCAAAATCTTTGAAAAGCATAATGTGTTAAGTTCATGGTCTAAAAAAAAACACCGTATATAGCACCACTTGGGTTTACTAAATAGGAGTGGTCCAATTTCCCCAAATTGTAGATTTTCCTATGAAATGGGGAGGTATGGAAGGGGATATGGATTGGGAGAGGTCACAAAAGGGAACTTAGGAGACAACCTTTTGAGAGGCTGACGAGATATAAAAATTCAGAAATGTTAACAATGAAATAAAACTCGAAACTCCAAACATAATATTCATACTCCTTTAATCTGTGGGGAAATGACTTATGGAGGGGAATGGGTGCGGAAGTTTTTTTTGGCAACAGCAGAAAAGAAAACATTTTGCCAACAGACAAAAAGACAACAGGCTGCTTGCAAAATCAATAAGAAGAAATGCTATGACGGGGTGATGGTTCTAAACGTAATTTCATTTGCCTTTCTTCTCCCTCCCAGAAAAAGATGGGTAGGCCAACAAAAAATTAAAGGAGTTAACTTCGGCGATCCTCCTGCTGGGAAGATGTAGAAACAGCGCCGTGGCTTTTTTTTTGTCCTTCAGCGTAACCTTCCTGCCCCCATTTTAACAATATTGAAAGGTGAATTACAAGTCAAACGATATTGCAAACCATTCCATCACCATCATGCTAAACAAAAAGAAAACCTTCACATGACTGATGATCATTGATTCCAGACAGTGGCGTACTGAGCAAAATTTTTTGAGAATTTTTGAGGTGACGTCTCTTGCCTCTTGTGAAACTATCCTATTTTTTTAACTTGCGAGTGAGCGAAGAGAGCGAGAAAATTCACCTTTTTTCTACATGAAAAAGTTTTCTTCTCATTTTTACTTTCGTTTTTTAACCTATTTTTCTTTTCTTTTTTTTTTTTTTTTTGGGGGGGGAGGGGCTGCAGCCCCCAAGCCCTCTCCTCATATAGTGCAGACAGAGACAAGTTTAAAACTATTTGCATCATGTCTTCATTCATGTATTGTTAAGCGCTGCTTGTCTAGCCAGTTGGATTGCAGCCAAAGTACATGCATGGATGAGACGAAAACTGTTAGAGTAACGTAACGGGTGGTAAAAGTGCGTTGACTTCCAATAAGTTATTATTTCGAACGCAAGGACGTCACGCTAACTAGCTGAACACAAACATGCTTAATTGCTTATGCGGGAAGTGCGGGTGGAAATCATAATGGAAAAGAATAGAGGTCGTTGAAATGATGAAAAATTATGATTTTTTACTTTGTGTTTTCATAATACAACAATAAAGCGAAACGTCAAGCCTACAGTGTACAAAAGGGACTTTAAATGTCATTCCCTTGCTCAAAATTCTGAGAAAGATAGATAAAAAGAAGAAAAAATCCGCCCCATCCCATTTAAAAGAATGGCGCGCTGTGGGGGGGGGGGGTAGGGTGGGGGAGGGGGGGGGGAGGGGGTATAGCTATTTGTTATCGTGGAGTTTTGTGGTTCGTGAAAATACACCTCTCCCCTGAAGTCAACCCTTGCTCAATGTTATGGTCTCACCTTTTATCACATGCACAGTGACTGAGGGTGAACATGTTTTTGTTGGTGAAGTAATACTTGGTCTTGAACGACAATATTTGCATATCCTGAGGACATAAGTCATGGGCCCTGCAGCACCGGTCTGTGAATGTGTTATCCCCTAGGGCGTATTCTGACTTCGCACGATTCCCGGCTCCACACCATAACGTTCCCGGATACATGATGCTTCGACGAGATCGACGATGACCCCGGTGATGGAGGTAGATGGAAGAATTACCAAGGTCCACATAAGTCGAAGTATTAAGGTCGGAGTGCGGCGCCACAGATGCAAGGAGTTTTTGACAGTCGTTCATCACGCTCGTGAAATTGATGAGATGAGAGGGCAGGTGCACATTTGAGAATCTCCTGCATTGCGGGAGACTGGTGGAAGATGAATTCTGTGAAGATGCAGAAAACAGTTCGATAAGCAGTTTCGAACCATCTTCCTTTTCAATGTTATCATCCACTTTGTAACTCATGAGTTTGGGTTTCATTTCATCGGCAACATGAGCACAAAATGTGTGATCCTTTTTGATATTTAAAACGAACTGGTCAGCGATGTCTTGATCATGGCTAAGTTGACATTGTCGAAGTCGTCCATGTCCGTCGAGTACTATTGCGATAGACGATGACCCATCCGTGATCTCCCGAAGCACATGATCGGCAAGGAATTCCTCAGCTTTCATTTCCAATGTCGCGGTTTCTCGTACCCACGTCATTCCCGCTTTAATTGTCACCTGTCTTCGGCCTTCACTTGTCTGTAAGACGACAAAGTTCTTCAAATTATTCTCCGTCCGATCTTCGTGAGATGGATTTTGTTGCCGGTGCCATGTCGCATGCTCATCTGTTTCCGATCTGCCAACATCTGAAAGAGCTAGGAAACCGATAAGCAGATAGATGATTTGAGTACGTTTTCTGACACTCATGGTTCTCATTCCAAAAATAATGCTTTATATTCTTTAAAGTATTGCGCCGTACACCCACGTAAAAACTACTCAAGCAAATATTTCACATGAAGATGAACGGTAAGGAGATATAAAAACTCCGGGCGATATCTTTGAAATCTGTTAACGTGATTTTCATGTGACAAAATTCAGGTCCAAAATGACTAGATCGTGCGGTTTTCATCCAGCGTCGATTTATTGCACAAAATACACTCCTCTTTGTGCATAATAAATCCTATGTCTTTTCAAAATAATGGCAGCCAACCAACACGCACGACGACTTCAAAGCCTTTCGAAGCACTTGTACTGCATCAGCAGGGGGACTACAATGAAATGAGAGAGCACGTGAAATGATATCCGTGAATGAAATAGTATTTACGTCATCGCCCAATGAAAGCCAGTATATAAAATCGACCCGCGAGGCAGGGTACAAAAAAGGAATTGACCGCAGTGTACACAAGCGTCGGTATACATTGTCATGTGCAGTGCATATCAAAATATGATTATGAGATATTTTTATTGCACAGAAGGCGATTCTAGGAACTGGGAAGTCCTACAAGCAGTATTATGTTGTTTTCCCGTTTATGTTTTCATGTTGAAGTAAAGGAAATTTACAATATAAAATGAAAAGCGCACGTCCGCACCATTTGTATATAAAGTCTAAATCTTATTCTGCAAAAGACTCCCACAATGGATATTTTGGTTACCGTATGCGGGAACCAAATTGGTATTTTTTACTGGGGAGATATAAGAATGACACTGTAATATACACATCGAGGGTGGCTTCAGGATTATTCATTGAAGGTGCGGGAGCCGGGGGAAGAATATTTATTTTGAAAACCATTTAAAATCAGCGACAAACAATATCAGTCAGTAATATGGGCTGTGAATTAAGTCGTATCGACATTGGAGTAAATGTTCATGATGTCAAGCAATGCCCGCAGCATATAGGACTAGACTTTCCAATTACCCCTTTATTTTTCAAATAACAGTTTATTACTGAGCAAAGGGAATTCATAAAAGCAGTTTAACATACTTTTTATATGCCGTTATGTTTCCTTATAAAATATAAATCGCTTAAAAAGAAATATAGCACTGAAAAATTGAGAATGCATGCACACACACCGGCGTAGCCAGGATTTCATTTTAGAGGGCGGTATAGCACGCGAAGAAACGACAAAGTATAGGAAGTAATGCATTTTAGTCCTCCAACGAAGATGTTTATTCTTATATATCGTCATACACACACACACACACACACACACACACATATATATATATATATATATATATATATATATATAAACTTTAAATGAAAAGACAAAAGTAAAGACTCCGTTGACAAAAATAATAATTATTATCATTTTATATATATTACTATATATTATTATTATATTATTATTATATTATATATCAGCCCTTGATTCAAAATGGATGACAGCTCTGGGGAATATTGAGGGAGCTACGCAATTATTATTCTCTGGGCCCATTTTCATTTCTTTCAGTAAATATATATGTATGTATATATATATATATATATATATATATATATATATATATATATATATATACATGTATATATATATATAGGGTCACAGGGTCAAAAGCTCGGCATAATAAAGGCAGAGTGAACATACTCGCAACGTCCCGCTGCCTCTTTCTTCTGTCACAATTATAATTTTCATACGATGAGCACTGCACCCATCACGTACGTGGCCGAAGCACTTTCACATTATATATATATATATATATGTATACGTATATATATATTGCATTATCGTCTTTATCCCTGAGGAAGGGGGAGGCCCCCGAAAATTTGGATCAAATTATAAACAATGCATTATTGAGTCAACTCTTCTCATTGAAAATTAGTCTGCTTGGCATCTAGATAATACAGGAATCAGAGTTGGTAGTAGAATGCCATTAAAAAATAAAATCATAGATTTTAAGATTTTTTTCTTTTAAAATCTATGATTTTATTTTTTAATGGCATTCTACTACCAACTCTAATTTATATATATATATATATATATATATATATATATAATGATGATAATAATCCACGTATAAGCAAAATTACAAAACAAGTAGAAACATATGGATTAGTTGCCTACAAGAATTTATTCGATCCCCAATTTTCGGGGGCCTCCCCCTTCTTCAGGGATATTAACTCTCTCTCTCTCTTCCTCCCTCTATGCATATGTATATAAACAAAACGGATAGTGTTCTACCCTCGGAGTTGGTGAAATCAAAATCTTCAAAAATATATACATACCCACACACACAAATAACGCGCGCACACACACACACACACATATACATATAATGTAGACAGTAATAACTTCAAAAAGAGTCGAAGGTAAGCTATGTGTAAATCCAACATTAGCTTTTATTGTTCAGAATTTTCGGCCCGCCTCGGGCCTTCCTCAGTGTATACAGTTTAATGACAAGATAAATGCAAACAAAATTTTCCTTATAGTAGCTCCTTAGCAACGCTCTGCGCGGACTGCGTACAGAGTATTAATGTACATATATATATATATATATATATATATATATATAGAGAGAGAGAGAGAGAGAGAGAGAGAGAGAGAATAATACCCACGTGTTGGATGATTAATAATGTAGACAGTAATAACTTCAAAAAGAGTCGAAGGTACGCCATGTGTAAATCCAACATTAGCTTTTATTGTTCAGAATTTTCGGCCCGCCTCGGGCCTTCCTCAGTGTATACAGTTTAATGACAAGATAAATGCAAACAAAATTTTCCTTATAGTAGCTCCTTAGCAACGCTCTGCGCGGACTGCGTACAGAGCGTTGCCAAGACTTATAACCTTTTTTTACGATTTGTCTGGCTGAGCTATCTACAATTTGGAGTATTTATCTTTCAGATTTTTCTTCTTCTTCTTCTTCTTCTTCTTCTTCTTCTTCTTCTTCTTCTTCTTTCTTTCTTTCTTTCTCTCTCTTCCCCCTCTCTCTCTTAAAAGTTCTTTCTCTTTTAATCGTTTACTTTTACACTCTTCGCGTAGAATTTGGGAGTCTGATATTTTATTTATTTATTTATTTTTTATTCATTCATTTTAGATTAATATTTTTTTTTCAAACTCCAATTATACTCAAATACATTGGTGCTTCATATTCATATCATTGATTACACTTTTGGTATATTATTATTTCTTCTCTTTAATTGAACGCTTACATAAGTTCTGGCTCCTTGGCAACGCTCTGTACGCAGTCCGCGCAGAGCGTTGCTAAGGAGCTTCTATAAGGAAAATTTTGTTTGCATTTATCTTGTCATTATATACACTGAGGAAGGCCCGAGGCGGGACGAAAATTCTGAACAATAAAAGCTAATGTTGGATTTACACATGGCGTACCTTCGACTCTTTTTGAAGTTATTACTGTCTACATTATTAATCATCCAACACGTGGGTATTATTCTCAATATATATATATATATATATATATATATATATATACCCGTATCAGGACAACTCCCCCGGGGACTGGGGGAGCTGTCGTTGGAGAGTTGTCATCCGGGAAAAGGCGTCCTCCGGGGAGAGTTGCCTTCGGGGGAGCTGTCCTCCAGGGGGAGTTGTCAGGTGGGAATCGTATCGGGGGAGTTGTCCTAGAACCATAATATACCGTATATATGTGAAAAGCCGGGTACTGGTACAGGATGAGGCAGGATCATGCGATTGTTGTCGATAAGTTTTCGGCTCAGTAGGCCTTCATCAGACTTACTGTTTTGCTATATAAATAAAAAAAAAAAAAAAAATAGTAACTATAATGATGAGCACCTTGAGAAAACTAAACTGAAACTAAAGACAACGTAAGCCAGGCAACATAAAAGTAAATAAAAGTTGTAAATCAATCGGAATAAGTAACAACATGTCAAGCGGTATGATTAAATGATTAAATGATACAAAGAGAAAAAGAAACTTTATATAAAAAATACACAATTACCTACATATATATATATATTCATAAATATACATAGGCCTATACATGAAATAAATTACTACAAGATGGTCCTAACTTCTGTAATACCTTCCTTTATTTCTGGTGAAGCTTTCGATCAACAAAGATCCTCATCCGACAAGTTTGTCCACAATAAGCAGAACCCGGAAGCAGAAGCATGCAAGGATATCATCACACACTCCTCTCTTTCAAAAGATATGAAAATGTGCAATAATAATAATAGTAATAGTGATTAATGATAATATAACCAACTTTGATCAGGGAAAAACCTATGAGGAAAATAACTAAAATCATTTTCTCACGGGTACTAATAATATGAATACGATCCGTATACCGCGCTCGTGTTCGAAATCGACCAATCATAAGGTCCCACGGCTCAGCTAATTTACATAAAGGCATATCGCCATTGCTACTCGACGGGTGGAGTTTCGTCGCTGGTTAGGGGGCGATTTTCGTTTGCAATTTCTTCTTTCATTTCAGTCGGAGAAGTGACCAAAATGGTCTCAGATTATACTTAGGAACGGTACCTAGCTGGATGGAGGGTTTTGGCCCGTGGATGGGCTATTTTTCTTGGCGATTTCATCGCTAGGATGCAGGTATGAATGATGTTCATACATGTACAAAATACAAAACACAGCGCTGTGTAATAAGTCTATGGACATGATTCCCGCACTGAACTGCTACGTGTGTCATGATTGTACATCATGCGCATAGCCATAGCAATAGCAGCGCTGCCAGGCATGCAGTGCAGTGCAAGTGGCATGGTCCATGCTGCACGGCCGGCCGCAGTGTGCGGATCGGTGTGCAGTCAAGTCGCAGTACATTGTATGGTACTTGGCTAGCTGTATTGTTGGCTTTCAGTCAAGGCATGGGACTTCATGTCTTGCCCATTCCACTAATCTTGTCTGACAAATATTGAAAATGGCTGTAGGCCTAGAGTAGATCTAGATCTATCATGTCTATAGATCTAGGCCTACATTTAGAATGTTAAATTGTAACACTGCACTAGATCTAGATCTAGTCATGCTAGTTAACTGTTAGACCTAGAATCTAGATCTAGCCCTAGGCCTAGCATGCCTAGGCCCCGTCCTGTTTTGGCTAGGCCGGTGCATCAATGAAATAGAGAAATAAATAAAACGACAGTGTTGAAAGACTTTGAAATTTAACCGGTTTAAGACCTAGAGTCTAGATCTATAAATCTATTTCTATAGAATCACAAGATATGTTTCAAACTTTCAATGAAATTGATGAAAATTTCATTCCCACCAAAGATATGCTCAGCCGTAAGGAATGAGGACGCACTGTCTTCCATCTTATCCGCTGATTTATAGCAAGTCTTGTGTGTAGATGAGCATGTTGTGTGTGCATATGCAAGGCTCCACACTAACTTTTTTTCTTGGTGGCCCGTTCGGGCCACCAAAATTATCATTTCCTTTTTTTTGGTGGCCCGAGAATGAAATTTGGTGGCCCGAAAAAACAAAGAAAAACGTAAGAAATTTAAAGATTATAATAAAACGTTGTTAGAATGATTAAAACCAATTGTTTTACCCTCCTATGCCCTGAAATGATCATATTCAATGATAAAGACAGTTGCAGATCATTTTATGATTCTTCCTTACAATGACCTTTCAATGTAGGGCTGTTTTGAAAGCCCATTTTTGGTATTCGTTTAAACGGTCATTTTTGGGGGGACGATTAATCGACTACTCGGTACTTTCATTTGGCCAGTCGGCCGACCACTCCAGCTGTTCGTAGCCTGCCACAATTCAGCCCCGCGCCGGAGCTGCACCTGCGCTGCAACACCGGAGTGAGGCCAGTCCCATACCCATATAACAGTGTGTGCAATATCCCTAACGGTAATGTCCGATTTTCATAAAGAAACTTGGCAATAAAGCAGCTTTGAAAAGAACTGTATTGCTTGTCCAGTTCATAAAAATTCAAATCATAGCATCCTACCTATTTTTGTGAGGACCGAATAAAAAATCCTGGTCAAATAAAGCCAAATAGATCGGCATTTGCTTGATATTTCATCGCTAATTGGTGAAATCGTGTTTCAATTATTCGTCAGCTGACAAGAGATGGCGCCAACCCGGAAGTGGAGCGTAACAGTCAGTGCACAAAATCCCATTCGGCCGTGTTGAAACTACGTATACATTACGATGAAAGCGCTTAGCAGTCATTTGAAATCGAACTCCAATGATTGAAATCCCCATCACAAATCGCCAGCAAGGGCATATAAATAACAAACAAACGCTTACTTGCAAGTATGAATGTTTTTTTCTTGATAATATCCTTTCGTCTTCGTTCATTGCTATGTTCCAAAAATATTTTGTCACACTGACTATGTTAGCGTATCTTTGATTACGTTGGTGAGCTCACTTGCTTACGGTGCATATCGCTGTGGTGAACGATGGTGCAATGCGCGATTAAGTCGCTCTCTCACACACACACACATTAGGGCTTACGGCTTCCGAATATTATTGAAACACTTGTTTTCGCTGCGCGAGACATAAGAGTTTGATGATCAAAAAAGATATTCTCATGTGAATTTAAGGCATCTAAATGACATAATCACACCGTAAAACTTTGAAATGGAGAGAAGCATTCTTGATTTCATTAATGATTTCGCATTTTTGGATCATTCTGAAGTTCAAGCTACGTTTCCGAGTAGTCGATAAAAATTCTATTATTTGTGTAGTGACATTTTCGGACGTTTAATCGTGTACTAGACTCGAAACAGGCCTAGTGTGGTGCGCGGAAAATACACACGGCCGCAGACCGAGGCCGATATATACTGCCATAAGACTAATCTAACTTTCATTTGAGGTCGGCTAGCTCACCGCAACTAGATCCAGGTGCAATTAGAGTGGTGTTGCGCTGACTCAAACTGCGTCGGCGCTGTTGAACCGCGAATGAAACTGACTTGCAATTGGGATCGCGGAAGGAGCTAAAATGTGTACAATTAACACCACGTAAATTGCGCTAACTTAAAATTTTTTGGTTGCCCGATTCGGGCCACCAAACTTATCACTTTTTGAAAAATGGTGGCCCGGGAGCCAATTTTGGTGGCCCCGGGCCACCGGGCCACCGCTAATGTCGAGCCTTGGCATATGTGTATGAAAAAGCATGTTTGATGGGAAAACCAACAATCTTAGCTCGCCTAGACAATGCCTAATACTAATAGGCATAGATCTACATAATGTGGATGCGTGAGCGGTGTAGTGACTTTGTCGTAACATCATGATCATGAGTGTAATGAAAAATAGGCATGACCCTTTTAAAAACCCATTTTTGGTAATCAGAATTTTATATTTGACTGTTAGTGTTAGTAGATGCTAGTAGCCTGTGCAATAACCCCAACATAATGTTTCCATTAAATACTTGATGATAAAGCAAGTAAAAGAACGATATAGACCCTATTGCTTATTATATATTTGATACAATTCAAAATTATTCCCTCCTACCGCTTTCTGTCGGGACAGAACAAAAATCCAGGTCAAATAAAGTGAAAGCAATTCCAGTTTGCTTGCTATTCTCCGATAACTTTTCACGTCATTTGTTGTCACGAATTTAATTCAGGAATAAATCAGTTACCAAAAGATGGCGCTAAACCCTGAAGCGCTAAAACCCGGAAGTGTACTGACATAGTACACAAACGTTCAAAACGTTTCCATTATGATTACTGTATGTAAGCGTGGCATGGAGCATACAGTCGTGATTCGAAATTGAACTTGGCCTTAATGATTTCATTCCCACCACCAAATTTAGTCAGAAGGGCACTAACGAACAAGCTCTTGCTTGCTGTATGAATGTTTATTTTTTTTTAATAATGTCCGTCCGTTTTGCATTCATTTCTTTCTTCAAAAATATCTTGTCAAGACTTGTCATATTTTTTGTATAGCTTTCGTTAATTTTTCTTCATGATTACGTGAGTGAGCTCCTTTGCTCATAAGTACAATTACGTCAGGGCTGAACGATTTCATTCCCACCGCAAAATTTAGTCAGAAGGGCAGGAATGAACAAGCTCTTGCTTGCTGTATGAATGTTTATTTTTAAATACGGTGTATTGTCCGTTCATTTTTCATTTATTTCTTTCTTCAAAAATATCTTGTCAAGACTTGTCATATTTTTTGTATAGCTTCCGTTCATTTTTCTTCATGATTACGTGAGTGAGCTCCTTCGCTCATAAGTACAGTTACGTCAGGGCTGAAATAGTGCATTGGCCTCGAGTAGTTTTCACTCACGTCTGCATACAGTGCTTATAAATGTTTTTCTCGCCTTGGCTGTTCATTTATCATAGCAAGAGTCGATGGGATCAGAACAGAATTAAAAGTAACTCAGTTTATTGGTCGTACATGATGATCAAAAACGATAGTCTGAGGTGGATTCTAGGCATTTTCAGCGTAGTAAATTGATATTACCATACCTTCAAACTTTCAAATATAAAGATAATTCATGATTTTAGCCATAATTACACATTTGGGGGAGTAATTCATGAGTTTGAAGTTATGTTTCCGAGTAAGTCTGTGAAAATTTTAACATTCGTGTAGACTAGAGACCTTATCGGGCGTGTATTCGAGAAATTGAAACTAGAAATGTGTGGAGCCCTGCTATTCTAAAGAAATATACATGTAGGTCTTAAACCAGTTAGATTTCAAAGTCTTTTGACACTGTCTATTTTTTGTTATATATTTCTTTATTTCATCGATGTGCCGGTTTTCGACCGGAGCAAAGCCGTCGAGCCCCGGTTTACAAAAAAAACACGAAATGACTCAGACCTACTCTTTCCACATATGCCACATTGGTCTACCTTACTAACACTTTCCCCTCCATCCCACTCACCATCACTTTTGTCTTCCCAGGGTTTACCTTCAGACCCTTACTCGCAAATGCTTTCTTCCATTTCAAAAACTTCTCCCTTAGTCCCTCCATTGTCTCACTCATCAAGACCAAGTCATCTGCATACAACATCTCTCTCATCAAGCCTTCTTTTGCACTCTCCGTAACCACATCAATCACAATCGCAAATACCAACGACAGTACAGAACCTTGATCGGATGCTAATGCAATTTTCGCATCCATGAGCATATTTTCAGTTGTAATAAAAGGAATCTGGGTCAAAAATGCACAGAGTAATTAGCAACATGTATTCAATCTTTCATCTGAATTTTGATAAAATCGGACAGAGGGAACCTTGATTATGGCTTCGTTGTCTGATGTCGTTGCTCCCTCCGCTGTGTGCTTCGCGGCGCAGCTCAACCCATCAAGGTGAATTCTATTTGTGGAAGGGTTAAACCATTCACGACAATTAATTTATAATAATGGATCATGATTTCCACTCTTGCAGATGGCAACAAGCCAGCTCAGCCTACATGTATTTACAAGTCTGGTAGGAACATGACACTCTCACGGAAACAGGCAATTTTTTCCTTTAACATTTTCTCCTCGTACATTTTTACACCAAACCCATTCGGGGAGCGGTCTCTGCACAGCCACAGACAGAAAAATGACCCTCCTTCAAACCCTTCAAGAGTACAAGTTAGGGCTGAGTCAAAACGTTTAACTGACATTTAAACGACTGCCAGAAACAAAAATGTTTTTCTTTTTCCAAAACGGATAACTGTTAAAAATTTTTTTTAAATCCTTCCACACAACTGCCAAAATATTGATAAAATTCATATCTCACACCTATGAAAATCCTCCTAATGTCCATATTTTCTTTCATGTGTGTTGATGTGCTTAATATAACACGGTATCATTTGAAACTCGATCTTTCTGAGCCAAGAAGGAACTGGTAATTTCTCTTTATTTTCAGTTAACAACCAAATTAAACCACTTTTAAGAAAAAATGGACATTTAAAGGTCATTTTATAGGAGTGATGTGAATTTTATTGATATTTTGGCAGTTGTGTGGAAGGATTTTTTTTTTTCCTCTTGTTTTTTTCATCTAACATTCTAGATTTATTTTTAAATTGTTAAACGAAACTGCCCATTTTTTTTTTAACGGTTAAACGTTATGCAAAAAAAACTTAATGACTCATCCCTAGTTCAAATATCAGTATTGACAGGACTATAGTCAAATGGCTTTTTGTGATTATTATTCAAACATTAAAATGTTCGTTATAAATATAGGTTTTAGGGGTGTGCGTAAACGTGTAATTTGCTAATCATGTACACGTTCGAAAATATGGACGAATAGTCGTGTACACGGTCAAATTTGGATCATCATTGTGAATTCATGTTAAGGACCCTATGTCTGAAGAAAATCACCTATGAAGCTAAATATAGATCTACACTCACAAATACTATTTGTTTTTTTAATTACATCACTTCATTATCAGTTGAGAGGGCATAGAAATTGAGCCTGGCACGAACAGCGACTGCCAAATTACTCCAAAGTACTTCGTATAAACAATCAGTCTTAATGCGTATCGCGTGCACGAAACACACAAGCTCTATATGGGCAATTCCACAACATATGGGACACAGAGCTCAAAATTTGAAATTGCACTGTGCCTTGTTAATTCCAAATAAAAATCTGAAATTACTACAGGGTCTTCTTTTTGTTACAAATAAACATTTAAGATAAAATAATCTGCAATTCGACCTTCTTACGGAGAATAACATAAACAAAAATGGGACTATGGTCAGGGAAATGTGCTTTAAATGCCTCTTATTCTTATATTTAGTCATTTTTCTCAGATTTTTTTTCATCTAATTTATATTAATGGATTACTTTAACAGATTTTGGGTAGTTAATGAGTGAAACACTAATGGAAATGTGCAAAATCTACGTTGAATTTAAGTGTAATGTCAGTTACCAACATGTCTTCAGTAAATTTTTCATGGCACTAAAACAAATTATTCAAATTGCTCATTATTTTGCACATCTCTTCCCAGGAACCTAGGTGTAATGTCAAATGAATAAAATAATCCTTACAACAGGGAAAAAATTAATTTTTTTATTTCGGGGGCTCCATTTCGAGTTTTATACAATTTTTCGGGGGCTACTTTTTCAACTTTCGGGGGCTACTTTTCCCATTTCGGGGGCTACTATTTTCGGGGGCTAGTTTGAAGTTAAAATTCACAGATTTGTTGATTTATCACAAGAACAAGTAAGTTTCATGTATATAATGACCTCCATCACCCTTTGGCCTTTGACCTTGAGTCCCCAAAATCTAATCAGGTCATTGTCCTTCCCATATGCATTCATGAGCAAAGTTTGAAGTTGATCCGTCAAAAGGTTACTAAGTTATCGCAAAAACGAACCATTTCTATGTACAAAATGACCTTTATGACCTTTGACCTTTGACCTTGAGTTCCCCAAATTTATTCAGACATTGTCCCTCCCATATACATACATGATGCAATTTTGAAGTTGATCTGTCAAATGGTTATTGAGTTATTGCAACAACAATACATTTCTATCTACATGACCTCTATGACCTTTGACCTTTGACCTTGAGACCCAAAAATTTGATCGACCATTATCCCTCCCATATGCATACATGAGCCAAACTTGAAGTTGATCCATCATATGGTTACTGAGTTATTGCAAGAATGATCCATTTCTATGTACATGTAGCTGTGCTCATAAATATTCATATCTGGTGTGAATATTTATGAGCATCATCTACCTAGCTGA
The DNA here is from genome assembly GCA_029962745.1 of Echinometra lucunter. NCBI lineage: Eukaryota > Metazoa > Echinodermata > Echinoidea > Camarodonta > Echinometridae > Echinometra > Echinometra lucunter. Next base: position 14,605,165 of record CM057154.1, on the reverse strand, counting down.
TTGTGCAATCACTAACCAATAAAGATGTATATCATTTTTTATCTAAAGTTGTAACTATAGCACCACACGTATGTGGAGGTGCTTATAAATATTCACAATATCTGAAGGTGATAGATATTCATATCTGAAGCTCATAAATATTCATATCTAACTTGAATATTCATGAGTGTCTCCTTACACGTGATTTGAAAAATACTAACCATGAAAGATATATATTAAGTTTTGTATAAAGCTGTAGCACACCCATTGAATAATTGAGCCAAAAAAGCTTTCACTGAGAGCTTGGCTGTATCATTGCCCCCAAAGTTAATGCGATGGGCAGTCCTAATCGCATTGGCGGGAAAGATTCATGCAACTGACGGGAGAACGCATGATCAAGCGCATGTGCCATGTGCTTCATCAGAGCTTTCCAACAATGCTGAAACGCTGAAACTTTCCTCCTAAATGCGATTGGTTCAGGAGCGGACTTGCTCGATTCCCACCAAGAACTTTCGGGGGCGATTTTCTAATTTTCCGTCGCCCCCGAAATCATTTTTTCGGCCCGTTGCGGGAGCTCTTTCAGGCGTTTCCGGGGCGAATTCGCCCGCCGCCCCCGTGAATTTTTTTCCCTGCCTTACAAGTCTGAGACATGAGATATATGAATTTGATTCTACACCATCATTTTCCATGTCCTTTTTGCGTAACATCAGTTACCGACACATTTTCACTTGCTGTATGATAAGAAATGCAGTTTGAGATAAAAACTGTCCATGTGTTTCTTCCCTATTATCAACTTCTTTATCTATATTAATTAAAAGCCGAAGCAAGTGTCATTCACAAAACTACAATATAAACAATACCACTAGTACTCTATCTTGGTAATGTCAGTTACCGTGGAATTGCCCATATGCATGTCCGATAGCCCAAGTAGGCCCTTAAAGCTGCGCCATTTTGTCCGGATCCATTTGAATGCTTAATCAATATGTCTATGTGCCCAAGACATCGACCTAGCATAATGCAGAGTATTGGCACGCAAACATTATGTGTCACATGTGCGCTATGAAAATGTGCTATGAAAATCTGCGATACTCGCCTGCTCCCCATACAAAACACACACATCTCCGCGAGGGGCTCACGGAAATTAATGCGCGCTCTGCTTTTATACAGAGATCTTATGCGTTGCCGAAAGAACCTATCTAGAGTGGGTTGTATTCAGTGATGCTAGCATTTCGCAATCTCGTACTCGATTGTGAAATGCTGACGACATGCAAGATTGTATGCAGGGTTTTTCTTTGGCTTTTGTCAACTGAGTCAGCCCCGCTGCCCTGCCGCGCCAGTGGCCGAATTGCGAAGCAAAAATGATAATCATATCACAATGACCGTGCGCTAGTATGTGTGTTTTATTTGTATTTGTGGGTTTTTGCTCTGGCCTGATTGGGGGAATTACTTGTAGATCTAAGTAAATTGCTGTTTTCTTTTCTTTTTGCTGTCATACACATTATAACACATTACCTACTGCGTGTGCACATACGGCAGAAATGCTACACAAAAAGTTGGTGATTGAACGTACACGTCACAGCCCTAATAGGTTTGTATCTGAATATCTCTGGAAAATGATGCCAAACATGTATTATCTCCTGAAATTTGGTGAAGCATAGGTATGAAGCTCAACTGAGCTTGAATGATGTGCTGCAATTTGCAGTGCACAATCACATTATCCCCAAATTTTTTTCCCTAGGTTTATTTTATGAAGCAATGGTTTTCATGCCAGGCCTGAGTCGGTTTGGTCGGTCCACCGGTGCCCGACCGATGTTGCCGGGCGCTGGTGCAAATTTATACACACCATCGGACCGATGAAATAAAGAAATAGATAAGAAAATCAGTGTCAAAAGACTTTGAAATTTAACCAAATTAGGCACTAAAATTCTTTATTTTTATTAAAACTTTCACACAACATGAAATTTCAAACCTTAAATCAATGAAATGGAACTATGGAAGTAAGCGTGCAGGGTTTCTTTATTTTCTTGCTTCAATTTATCGGCAGTTATGATATCGTTCAGTTCTGTAGGCCGCCATATTTGATTTATTTGTAAATAAGATCGCTACGCTTATTCGCCCCAAGATGGCACTATTCGATATAGCACCATATCTTGGGGCGAATATACTTGTTTGCATGTTATTTTGACCTTAGCATAGCTTCTACATGTACAGGCCTAAAATAGGATGGGGGGGGGGGGGGCAAGGTCATTTTTGTGAGGGGCACTGTTTCAAAGAGGCCAGGTGGCAGAGGGCACCAAAACCATTTTTTTAAGGGGCCTGTAACCAATTGTATATGGTTTTTTCAGGGGGAGGGGGAGGGGGAAGCTTTCCGTAATTTACAACATACATGTACACAGAGACAGACACTCGCAAGGTTGTTTTAACTTAAAAGCATATATAAATAGATACAGAATTCATTCAAAACGATACAATTGACGGACATATTTAGCCAGTACTGAAGAAGTTCATGCCCCCTCAATATTTTCATCAAATTAAGGGTTAGGGTTGGAGGAGGTGTGAAATTCTTTAGTATTACCCATGATTAGTGTCAAAAGGCATAATTGTCTTTGTAGAATGGTCGTAATCAGATTTGTTTCGATCACATGCTCGGTAACACTAGAAAAATATATAGACGTAACAGTCACAGACACAGCGGGGACAGTCAGAAAGCCTTCATTGCAGGGCAGTCTTTCGTGAAAAAAGACCATACTTTTCATATTCTAGAATGCACATTCATTCCACAAGAGATGAAAGAGAAAGCCAAATATCAAATTAAAAGGAAGTTTTATATACGTTTTCAGATACTTTTAGGGCAATTTCTATGTGTCGATTTACGATCATCTCACAACTGACTTGAATGTGTGGGACTGACTGAAGAAATTTAGCAGTTTCGGTAATTTCTGACTCATTTTTAGGTGATAGAGTTCTTGAACCAAACAGGTAGAGGGATCTAACACTATCTTTTAACTAAATTTCATTACTGAAATAATCGCTTGATGGCATATTGGTAGGATTCTAGGATGATATTTTTGGGAAGCCCATATGGAAATGAGTAGAATGTTAACAGTGCATCACGAGGTCTATCGTGTATGTGCATGCATGTGCACAGCTACATGTAGCTAGCTGCATATGCATAGGCGCGCATGCACGATTGACACTTATCGCATCAATCGGATGCAAAAAGCGTGATGCTTGTGAAGTTATATTTTAATGAAATTGGAGAAAGTTTTACTGTATACTCTCTTAGAAAAAGTGTAACTGTTAAACTGTCAAGAAGGGGCACATTGTATATAATTAAAAGGTCACATTTATGAGAAAAAAGGTACCACAGCCAAATAAAAAAGGGCACATTTTTAGTGGCCGTAACTTGAAGCAAAAGGAAGAAGAGCATCATGGCCAGTACTTGGGGTATCGGCGGCCATGGCTGTTGATGGCCGTCAATAATTTCAAGGCCTGCATGTACATGTAGGTCATGGCTTGAGCATTTGGGGGCTTTGGTTTCTCTACCGGGCACATGCACAGGGACAACGTTCTGTGTTTCATTTGCACTTCGAAATCCTTATGCTCTGTATTTTTTTTGTCTCAAGTGATAAATTCACCTAGAACACTAATTTTGAGAGAATTACAATCCAAGTGAGGTATCTCTCTCTCTACTCAATATTTTTGTAGAAGTTGAAAGATTTTCTTTCTCATTTTATTCGTAATTGTGCCTTGGTTTGAGAGTTGCATTTATGGCTGATTAATCCATACATATTTGAACTTTAGAAGTTGGAAAAGTGAATGATCACGTGCCTTACGGGTCTACAGTTAGGTACGTGTTTGTACGCTGCATTACTCCTTCCCATTCTCTTCTTCTTCAGATTTTACAGATATGAATACGGGCATATTTGAATTATCGTCTTCAAAAAGTCAGTACAATGATAATCTTGGCTTTTACTTTTCTCTATGTATCCATTTTCTGGGCAAAATTTCTTGTGATTTTTATGCCTCCACCCAGGTGGGTGCCGGTGGCATTACGTTTTCGGGTTGTCCGTCCGTCTGTCCGTCCTGTTTTCGTTCTCGCGATAACTCAAGAACCGTTTGACGGATCAACTTCAAACTTTGCTCATGTATGCATATGGGAGGGGCAATGATCTGATTAGATTTTGGGGTCAAAGGTCAAAGGTCAGAGGTCATTATGTACATAGAAATGGTCAGTTCTCGCGATAACTGCACAATCATTTGACGGATCAACTTCAAATTGGCTCATGTATGCATATGGGAAGGACAATGATCTGATTAGATTTTGGGGTCTCAAGGTCAAAGGTCATAGAGGTCATTATATACATAGAAATGGTTCGTTCTCGCAATAACTCAATAACCATTTGTTGGATCAACTTCACACTTGGCTCACGATGCATATGGGAGGGACAATGATCTGATTAGATTTTGGGGTCACAAGGTCAAAGGTCAAGGTCAAAGATGTCATTGTATAAATGAAAATAAATCAAAATGAATATCCCATATATTTCTGATCTGGCAATGGCAGAGGCATAAATTTCGACGGCGCGCGGTCGAGGATTCATTTAGTTTTTACCCTACTTTTTAAAATTTTTCCCGAATAAGTTGTCAAAGTTAGTGTGTCCTTTACAGCGATGCGACGATTATGCCGTATAATGTGATATGCTTCATAATTTCATTTATCATCTATTTTGTCTCTGTTTGTCCATTTCATTGCAGGGCTATTGAAAGAGACAATGCAAAGAGGGGGAAGATCAAGTCATCAAACACCATCAAGAGAAGTCAGCCAAGGACAGGATTCAATCCACGATACTTCAACCCAACTGCAGAAACTTGGAAATCAAGCATTGCTATATGGAGGGCTTACTGCTGGACCACAGGGACGGATTGATCCTGTAACACATTCAAACCTTGCTGGAGTTGGAGGTGTGCCCTCGGTTCATGCTGTTCAGGTTGAGGGTCAGCAGCTCCAGGTTGTGGCACCAGAGCTCATCTCGGTCGCAGATTACTTGGCACATTCAGCTGCGACAAGATCAGTTGGAGCATCTCAGAGGCAACTTGAATCATATTCCAGGAGCTCACTTGATCAAAGAGGAGAGCTTGATCAATTGAATGTGAGCCCAGCAAGGAATACATATCCAGTAGCATTTCCAGGTACTACTGGATACTGTCCGTCTAGTGGCTCACCTGTCATTGAGTCCATTGTTGTCCAACGTCTCCCGTCTCCCTCCCAACAGCCTGTCAGGACAGTACATCATTTAGCTCAAGGACTATCTGGCAGGAAATTCCCAGTTGGTAACGTACCCAGAGCTAGTGCTGATGAGCGAGGCCAGAAGATTCCAGGTAACCCTTCAGGTGGCCCAACGTCAGGTAGTCCCTTTAGTGGGCAAGGGCCTGGTACTAATCCGTTTTCTTTTGCTGTCGGCCCTACACGGACAAACCCTCTTCAGTCCAGTCCTACAAAACCCATCAAGTCAACCATGAGTGTAGCAAGCAATCAACCACCCACCGAGGTGGCTGAGCTCCGAAGAAAAACTCTTGAGGAAAAGAGAAAAACTCTGAAGGAAGTGCAAAATTCATATGTAGACAAATTGACTGAATTGTTCTTCCTTCAGCAAAATCACAATATGATGGACTATGTGATATGGAAGAAGAAGCAACCAGATCCGCAGTTGGCATCATACTTGAAAAGCAGACAACTTGAAGAACGTACACAGGACCAGAGCAGTGAGGTATGTTGTGTTGTGCAGTTGCGTAAGATCAATTCTCTCTTTCCTTTCGCTGAGGTTGATCACTTAGAATGGAAATTATGAAAGTTAAAGGAATTGGTCACCATGGTGTGACATTCAGTTGTTGGGAACAAGACATGGATGTTATTTGAAATTTTATTTTGCCCAAACCATTTGCTTATTGTTATAGGGTTAGTGTAGTTACAATTAAATGCAATATTAATTCCTGGCTTCAGTAGTAGTGTAATCAGGCTTCAGCATTCAACAGTAATAGCTACTCTGCATTATTAATGTAAATGTGAATTCTATTTGAATTGCCTTATACATTGATGTTTCAGAAATTATGATTATCCACAAATTTTATGCGTAGTGAAAGATGTTTGTATTTCACTTCTGCTCCTAAGACCAAGATCAGTTTCAGGCTTGCAGCAAGATATTTTTAAGGTGACCAAGATTCCTGAACAGAGGTGAATACCTGTGGTAATTGCTACCTTGCATTATTGATTACTAAACTATGAATTCTGTATAATTTCTTTGGTGGTTTGAATTGTCAGCAAAATTTTTATTTTTCTTCTGTCAATTTTCTATCAGGTTAAAGTAATATCCAGTAGTAATGTACCTGCCAGTACATCTGTGACCGTTACCACCCAGCTTCCTCTGGAAGGAGCATCATCCCAGTTTAAGAAACGCAGCGATGTAGAAGACATCAGCCGGAAAAACCAGCAGGGATCAGGAAGCTCTGCCACAGTCTCGGCCAGTGAGTCGAGGAAACGAACCAGTAGTCAGGCAGGTCTTGATGATGCTGGTGAAGAGCGCTCTGTCAAGCTGAGTCTAGGTGGGTCCGAGGTGTCAACAAAGAATGAAACATCCTCAACAGGTGTGTCTTGGTCAGGCTTTTCAACTTGTTATCAGTAACAATTGCCACATTTCTGTTACAAATTTGCTCTCAGCCAATCAGATGCAAGGATTTCAGTAACTTATAACAGTTATTGCAACTTGTTATTGATAACAAGTTTTATGAAACGTTGCCCAGAGGTCACAATTGTTTATTGTTTGTGCAGTGCAGAATCATGATGTCGCCTTTTCAACCCTGTATCTGTAGAATCTTTTAACTATTCAAACAACAGACTTATAAAGTAAGGTTCAAAGGCGAGCTATGCAAGTTATGTACATGTGCACATATGTAACTACATGTGCATTTCAACAAGTTTTCAACCATTTTTTTGCAGCTCCTTCAAGAACACTGCCTTCAATAACTGTGATCCCTGCTACACCTACAATAGGCAACAAGTCTGGCAGTGAGGAAGCACCACTGGTCACTAAGGTTGCTGCTGATGCTTCTGATGTCAAGGGCTTAGTTGGTAAGCTACACATGTCCAAGATATAAATCTGTCATGTTTAATATCATAAGAGTAGCAATAAATAGAGTTGATTGATGAAGGAAATTTCATCTTTTTGTTTGTTACTGTTGAAGGTTCTTTCTAATTTTTATGCCTCCGCCCACCATAGGTGGGTGCCGGAGGCATTATGTTTTCGGGTTGCCGTCCGTCCCATTATCGTTCTCGCGATAACTTGAGAACCGTTTGACGGGTCAACTTCAAACTTGGCTCGTGTATGCATGTGGGAGGGACAATGATCTGATTAGATTTTGGGGTCTCAAGGTCGAAGGTCATAGAGGTCATGTGCATAGAAATGGTACGTTCTCGTGATAACTACAACCATTCAACGGATCAACTTCAAACATGGCTCATGTATGCATATGGGAGGGACAATGATCTGATTAGATTTTTGGGTCTCAAGGTCAAAGGTCAAAGGTCAAAGATCATAGAGGTCATTATGTACTTAGAAATGGTTTGTTCTTGCATAACTCGATCATTTGATGGATCAACCTCAAACTTGGCTCATGTATGCATATGGAAGGGACAATGATCTGAGTAGATTTTGGGGTCTCAAGGTCAAAGGTGAAAGGTCATAGAGATCATTATATACATGAAACTTGCTTGTTCTTGTGATAAATCTATGACACAAGTTCAAAGGTCAAGGTCAAAGATGTCATTGTATAAATGAAAATAAATCAACATGAATGTGCCATATATTTCCGATCTGGCAATGGCGGCGACATAAATTTTGACTGTGTGCGGTCGAGGATTCATCTAGTTAACATTATATTCCAATCTCCATAGTTGGTCAATTAAGTGAGGAAGTGCTTCCCATTTTTTAGCTCTCTTTTTAACATGTTTTCTGTCCTTGAAGATACGTGGGATGTATTTATGCAAGCTTTTCCTCATGTTCATTTGAGGCTTTCAGACTAGAGTCGCCTGTTCTGCTTATCAATAGTGTTCATGGTGCTTACAGCCTCAGAAATCAATCTCCACATCTATATCCTCAGACAAATGTATTGTACATTGTCTGGCACCAGACATGGTACATTTCTGCTAGATTGTAAAATGTTGTATTGGTTGATATTTGCAGCGTTTGGAGCTAAGATCGAGCTCTGGGTAACTACCATGGTAATGTTGCCCAACAGCCAATCAAAATCCAGTATTCCATGAAAGTTACCATTGATGGCAAAGTTACTGTAATAGCAAGTTTTTATGCAACGGCACCTTGGTAATTAATTTTGTGATTTGAAAGGAACTTGAGATGTTATTAAGAAAGATTATCATGGTTATGTAAAAAAATAAGATTGTGTGCTGTTAGCTGTTTAACTCATCAAAATGATAAATTGATTCAAATCAGGGCTGAGCGAAACATTTAACCAACGTTTAAATGAAAGAAGATACCATTTACCATTTTGGTAAACATTTAACTGAAGAAGGAGAAGGAAGGAGGAAGAGGAAAGAAAGAAAAGAATTCTTCCGATCTTTCAAAATGAGAAGAATTTTACTCTTCACATCCAAGAAATTTTCTTCTAATGTCCATATTTCTTTGAAAGTAGCTTTGTGGCTTTGAGCTAGCAATGAAAAATACAAAATTATCCTTTTTTCTGGGCTCCAAAAGACCCAGTTTGTGAGTGCAAAGATCCATTTCTTACTGGACAAATTCACATCAACATTTTCATTTGGGGCTGTGCTGAAGATCTACATGTAGCAAGATTTCAAGAAAATCGATAATACGATTTCCTGTTTTACATGTGTAAAATTTCTTTCTATACTCCACATCTCCCCTACAATTGATCTAAGCCACAAAATCATAGATAACTTGTTTTATCATCGTCTTCTTGGCTATGAATTAGGTCTTGGACAAACTTTTGTTGTCCACATAGGCATTGCGGAATTGAGTTGAAAATGATCACAGATATCAAAGATGTGAAAGAAAAGTTAGTAGAATTCACATTTTCCAAGTGAAATTTCCCTCTCAGTATTTGTATTCGCATGGATAATTAAAGATCTGAGTGTCAAATATTTCATTATTAAAGAGTAGTAGAATGTTGACAAGATTTTACAACTACAAAAGTAAATTCATTCACTTCCACTTATCTTTGTTCTGTCCAGGAATCACATCACAGATGCGGCGCAATGTCAGTGCCCCATCAGCCTTGGGTCAACTCTCGAGCAAGACCCTGGTCAAATCTCATCTTCCTCCAGGGCTACCAAGAGAGAGGCAAGGAACCAGACAGGGGTCTCTCTCTGGAGTCTATGACTACACTATCGGTTCTCAGGAGATGATAGTTGAAAGGGCAAAGCAGGTGAGTTGCTCTTGAAGCTTTCATCTTACATGCCATGATAATCAAGGCTTTGCTGTAAGCCTTTTATTTATGAAATTGGCAAGGTAGATTTTTCCAGGTAATGAATTTTCTTACATGTGTATTTGTCCTTATCTCTGCCTGTAATCCGTTTTCTCACATGGCATGACTGAATCACATTGCCCCAATTGCTTGCGATACACTGGATACTTTAAATGGAGACAAACAGTGGACACATATCGGGATGGCAGGGGTTGTCAAGCTTTCTCATGCTTGTTAACTCGTACAACGCTTCGTAAAGCAAAGTGGAATCTTCTCATTCTCAGGTTGTGCTACTTAGTGCAGAATTTGAATTGTAGTATTCCCACATCTTTGCATTAATTCATCATAGTACTGCATTGGGCTTTCATTGATAGGGCAAGTCCCAGCTGTTTTGTGCTATACATCTTCATCATCTTGGATTTTTTAGTGTTGCCCATGATTGTATTAAGCAGAGCGCCCTGCTAAAGCTGGGATTGGACCAAGGTCAGGTAGGATTGCATTATTGATGTCGGTTGACAATTCATAGTTCTGTGATCCTTGGTAATTTGTGGGACATCAAACGACCAAATAACCTCAGACTTTTTAAGAGTGTATGTAGTAAGAGGGCTGTTGTACTCATCTCCTCATGCACCAACCTTCTCTCCTTACTATTCCTTTTGGCCATGTATAACAGGAAGCACAGGTAATGCAAAGAATAGCTGAGCTAAGAAGAGAAGGGCTTTGGTCTGCTAAGCGTCTTCCCAGGGTTCAGGAGCCTCCCAGGCACAAATCTCACTGGGACTACCTGTTAGAGGAGATGCAGTGGCTTGCAGCTGACTTTGCTCAGGAGAGGAGGTGGAAGAAAAATGCTGCTCGAAAGGTAAATAAAAGTTGTTCTTTCCAAACTGACAATACTTACAAAAAAAGAGACCTAGGAGTGAAAAGTAATAATAAATATCTGGAAGAAAATGTAGGAACCTCCAGAAAAAAAAAAAGAGTGCATTGAAAAAAATCAGACTTTTACCAATAGCAAATAATAAAGACCTGCTAATGAAATAATTTTTCATTGCATGAATGAAATTTGTGCTTATGTTTATTGCATATAAATATGACTTCATTTGGGTTAGTATGTACAAAATACATTTTAGTCCATGTCGAATTTCGTATGTCTGTGAATGGCAGTATTTTAGAAATGGTGATATGAGGCTTTCAGACTAGAGTCGCCTGTTCTACTTATCAATAGTGTACATGGTGCTTATAGCCTCAGAAATCAATCTCCTAGTCTCTATCCTCAGACTCGTGAATTATACATTGTCTGGCACCAGACTTGGGACAGTACAACATGTTGAACCTGGACTTTGTCTTAGGTGCACGATCATGAGGGTCAACTTTTGTGACATACTAGAACTGAAAAACGGGGGCCTTAAAGCCGAGAAACATTTTTCAATACTAATTTCAACAAGTAAAATATAACCAGCTAAGTTTGAAGTATTCCTTGGATCATGCTTTATTAAAATAATACAAACCAAAGTTTGTGTTAATGTTATATAACTATGATGTCCGTGTAACAGAGGTAAAAAGATAAAATGTGCTTCACAGTAAATCTATTACAGATTATCCAGTGAAATAGGCATGCTTGCAGTAGAAGACAATTATGTGTTTATTGCATCAAAAATTTTCAAAAGAGGAGTTGATCTTCATTGTTTAATGGATATGCTCAAACCTCAGTTACGTGGACATTGTTGTGTAATAAGTTGACCCAACGCCAAAAGAGGAGTTGATCTTCATTGTTTAATTGATGTGCTCAAACCTCAGTTACGTGGACATTGTTGTATAATAAGTTGACCTAACTCCAAAAGAGGAGTTGATCTTCATTGTTTAATGGATGTGCTCAAACCTCAGTTACGTGGATATTGTTGTATAATAAATTGACCCAACACCATGGACTAACACATTAGCATTCCCTCACCTCTCCCCTCCAGAAACAGAACCTATATATTATTGAATTCCAAGTAAAAATTTAAGTAGGGGATCTTGTTTCTGATATTTATGAGCATGAGCCCCATGTTGAAAATTTGAAATTAGGGATTCAAACTTCACTCTTTGTCCTAGGCCACTGTAGGTGTAGAACCCCTGTCATACATGTGAATACTTAACAGTTGAAAGTTCTTCAGGATCATGTTTATTGTTGTATTATATGTAATTGCTTGTTGCTATCTACTTGTTTTGTATATGCCTGTACAGCGCTTTGAAACGCCTGTTGAAAGCACTTTATAAATTCCGTGTATTATTGTTATTGTTGTTATTATTATTATTAGTGAGTTATACTGGACATGAACTTGTAATCAAAAGGAGAAAGTTTCTTATGATGTCGTTCACCTTTGTTCTCATGACAGTTGGCTCGAGCTGTAGCTAAACACCACCAGGAGCAAGAGGCCAAGGAGATGAAAGCTGGTAAGGAGGAGGTACAGAAACTCAAAAGGATAGCAGGAAACATTGCCAAAGAAATCAAAGCTTTCTGGGCAAATATCGAAAAGGTAAGGACTTGAAAATTTATTTTTGAAATGTGGTGAACTGCAAACTTCCGTTAGATTCATAGTCTCAGAACTGACGAAATTCCACTGAAATAACATCTAGACCTAAGGTGTATGTAAATGTCGGTTTGTAAAATAAGCAAAGTGCTTGATAGATACACGCCATATTCGACAAGTTGGTGTGATGAGTCTTTGTCTACACACCCTGCATCGAGCAGTGGCCAGATAAACAATCCGGGTCATGACTGCTTCTGTACATGCTCTTTATTCTTTTAGCATATACAGCAATGGTTCATGGCACATCTTATGCAATCTGAATGGAAAAAAAGATCACTGTTCAATCATTGATGTGAATATGTTGAAACAATTCTGTTTATCCGTAGTAAGGAAGCTTAAAGGGAAAGGGTAATATCGTTTCTGGTCTAAAAAGATAATTCTCGTTTTCATGGGTGCAGCACTAATAATTACAAATGTTGTGGCCATACAAAAATGTTGGTGGCTTACATTAGCTGTAATGTCATTTAGTTATAAAAATATTGATGATTTAAAAACAAAAAAAGAATATATCTATATCAGACATTTTTTTGCTGTTTATTTGTCATAATTGCTTCAAAACTACAATAGTTTTCTTCATTTTCAGCATGGTAAATGATATTGTTTTGATTCTTACTTTCATGTATCGATAATTACATATCTAAGATTAATTTTATGCATAAATTCATTAGATATAAGTTTTTAGAAATATTACTTAATGTGACCAGTTCCCTTTAAGGCAAAGGATATCTTACATTTCATGTCATATAACCACACATTTAGGTAAGAGTGGAATATAGAAGATGTATGTTACGCTGTCAATAGTGTCCAGTGAATATCGTATTTATCTAATGTCTGTGTTGTATCCAGGTTGTGCAATATAAACAGCAGAGCAGGTTGGATGAGCAAAGGAAGAAGGCTTTGGACCTTCAGCTAGACTTCATCGTTGGTCAAACAGAGAAGTATTCATCTTGGCTAACTGAAGGACTCAACACCAGTACAGCAGGATCATCTGCTCAAGCATCATCAGTGTCCAGTCCAACATCTGATCGCATGGCTGATGGTAAGTGTAGTGTCTTATTAGTTGGTCTGTCCTAATCGACAGATCACCTTTTGATTTATATTCAATCTTGATGATTTTCCGAACCAAGATGTACACAATACTGTATAATCAAATATATCAACGGATGACCATGTAAGCTTTTCTATTAGTGGTGGTTAATGCATGCAACTTCCAAGACATTTTTGTACATTTGTAAACAATAATGGCTATTGCTATCTAATGAAATACATCACATCTTCAATCCTGTTAAAAGTTGCACATAGAAATTTGCTCTTTAGCTTGTAGCAAAGTTGATCTTGTCATTTTATAATCCTACGCTCAACTATTGACAGCGCCGCAAACCGTCAGTTTGGTTCGCTTATTTTGGACATAATGCTTTGAAAGTTAAAAATTTCTACTCATATATACTCACGAACTTCCTGGACAACCAGCAAACCCTGTAGAATCCTGATTTGAAAATTATTTTGAGAAAAAAATGTGATTATCCAGTGCTGTCAAAATGTTCCCATGTTGTAGCAGCCATCTTGGAAAGTCGAAAATAGACTGCGCATGCGCGGTGTCGGCGCAGCAAACATGAATATTCAGGCATTGCAGAGAGATTAATGAATATGCATGAAGCGATGGGGTGACAGATTGTAAACAAATGCACGTGGGGTGACAGATTATATGCCACCAAAATGTACCATTATGAATGCATGAAGAAAATCAATGAAACAAATTTTCAAATCTTGCCAACAAAATCTGTTCACAATCGTGATTGCCTCTCTTTGAAATACACGCATTGCTTGCTATCTTGCAATCATTCGCTTGCATGTATTAAAATCATTACAAAATTGCGAAGCATGCATGATGCTAATTTTGTAATGTAAATAGGAGAAAAATATTGTGTAATATTATTTCTCGACAAGTACTTATTCTGTTCATCGAAGCAGAAAGCCGTGACAACTGTTATAAGCCACCCAAATCCCCACCCGCGTAGCCAAGGGGGGGGGGGGCGGTGGGGGCGGTCGCCCCCTCCAAAACGCCAACAAAAAAGAAAAATGAAAGAAACAGAAGGGGGGAAAACAGCGTGAGCGAGAAAATAAAAAAGTAAGAAGAGCGGGAGCAGACAAGGAACAGTTAAAAAAAAAAGCTTCCCTCCCTGCACCCTCCCCCCCCCCTCCTACGGAGCGCGCTTCGCACGCTTTGCGTGCTCACTACTGCCCTCCCTAAAATGAAATCCTAGCTACACCACTGCACTGTAAATCCCTTGCATCTGATTGGCTGAGAGCAAATTTGTCAGGGAAAATCACTGACAAATTTCATGAAAACTTCATGAATCATGAAACACTCCCCTGGTCTAGTTCTTTTCTTCCAATTCAGTGATTCAATATGTACGTAACCGTGTAGGCCTATTTATCGTCATAAGCTTGACCGTGTTCCGGGTACTCTCTTTTCGGCTAATATGAATTATCATACTCTTTCAGTTATCACTTAAGGTACCTCATTCTTGATGACATCGCATGTGGCTTCCACCATGGCCAATTTGGCGGCTTCTGATGTTTTTTGTAGCATGCGAAATGCTTGAAGGTATCTTGTTGCATCAAGATGGTCTTTGATTTTACTCATCGATGTTTGGGGATTCTCTGGTTGCACATCATCCTCTGGATCTTGGATCTCTGGAGGCTGTTGGCTGGATCTGCATGGCGAAGCGAAAGTCGCTGGCCTCTTTGCACATGGTGTGCCATGTGGGGAAGAAAATGTGCGTTTTGTTCTGTCCCTTTTATTTGGGGCGTTCTTATTTCGTATGGTATTTTGCACCAGTTTTCGCTTGCATTCTTCGCAAATGAAGCTGTACAGTATGCCCTCCCTCTGGAAGACCCTGCTGATTGTCCTTGGACTGGTGATTTTGACAAGTTGTATTTTTCTATAGCCCGTACGGTTCTTCACGAAATAAGCCGAACAAATAGAGCACTGCTGCTGATTGCTCATGCTCGCCATTTTGTTCTTGCAAGGTGATATTACCACCAGCGTAAATCCGTTTTGAGGAGTGGGGGGGGGGGGGTGATAGACTTTTTGCCGAAGTTTCTTGCATGAACTCACACTTAAGTATACACACACACCCTTACTAACCCGAGCAGACCCCCACACATAATTCTTTTATTTTGCCAGCAAGTGAAGCGAGCGAGAGAAAAATAACCACTTCGTTGTTTTTAAGAGCATTTCATATGAAAATTCCACGATATGACCGTCGTTTATGACATTTTTATGAAAAATTTCATCAACTGAATTAAATACAATATCATTTTTCCTCAAAAAGAGGGGGATATTGTACACGCCATCCCCGCTCTCGAAAAAGTGGGGGAATATATCACCTTCATCCCCCAGGGATTTTCTCTAATGGATATTACAATAAACTATCTCTTTGGGGTTTTTTCTTTTTTTCTTCTTCTTCTTTTTCTTTCTTTCTTTTTTTTTTTCTTTTTTTTTTTGGTACTCTCCATGAGAGCAAGGATCCGTCACTCGTCTTCATGCATATTCATTAATCTCTCTGAAAGCCTGAATATTCATGTTTGCTGCGCCGACACCGCGCATGCGCAGTCTATTTTCGACTTTCCAAGATGGCTGCTACAACATGGGAACATTTTGACAGCACTGGATAATCACATTTTTTTCTCAAAATAATTTTCAAATCAGGATTCTACAGGGTTTGCTGGTTGTCCAGGAAGTTCGTGAGTATATATGAGTAGAAATTTTTAGCTTTCAAAGCATTATGTCCAAAATAAGCGAACCAAACTGACGGTTTGCGGCGCTGTCAATAGTTGAGCGTAGGGCTCCGCCGCTTTGCGGCGGAGCCCTGTAGGGTTAGTCATTTTACAGTTAGCTGCAGTATTTCACTCAGTTTTCATTGCTCTCCTGCAGACATTGAATTTGAACCTCAGGGAGATGAAAGTGATGATGAAGAGACGATAGATGTCGAGGAGAAGCAGGCTGCCAAGGCAGGTGAAGAGTCTGGTGTGAGCGAGATTGAGCTGTTGCAGAGGGAAAGCGAGCTTCCGATAGACGAACTACTTAGCTCTCTACAGGATGCACAGAAGGAGGAAGAGAAGAAGAGCTCTGGAGGGAAGGAGAAGGCAGAGGAGGAGGAGACGAAAACTAAGAAGCAGGAAGAAGATCAGCCTGATGCTTCCCTTAAAGATGTGGTGAGTCCCAGTGAAAATATTCATGGGAGTGGTTAGCTTTTCAGCTCGTAGAAACTCCAAAAGAGCTGTCAGAATAAAAGCACTAATATACATGAAAATTCCTGCAAGGACAGTGCACTTTTGCAAGAGCAAATCGGAAAAAAGCTCCAGTGAACAAATATGTATTTTTACTCTGAAAAGTCCATGTGCAGTGTGATAGTATGCAAATGATGCATGGACATGAGTTCATTGTACCATCTATCTGCACTCGAATTGAGGCTGTGTGCATCTATCTGCACAAAGCTGTTAGGCTGAGTGCGATAGATTGAAACAACTTTAACGAGAGTGGATAGATCGTATAATGAACGAATGAAGACATGCATCATTTGTTTTATGCAACGACTCTTCTAGATCCTATTATTTGATAAAATAAAAACAAAAATAAATCTATCCTACAATTTTTTTTTCTCTACTTACCCCAAAAATTCGCACAGTCATGGAAGCTGGCATTTGCTTTCTTGTGTGACGTACATTCGCATCACGTATTAAGCACAGCCAGTTAAGTGTAATGCACATAGCGTATGCGCATCAATGTCCTTGCCATATAAAATAACACAAAAAAGATTAAAAGAAGAAAAAAAAAAATGTGTGATACGCTCCAAAACTGAATCACACATGACTGCACTCAACCAGTCATTTGATTAGGATCTAGGTGTGAGTTGTATAATATTTATGTATATTTGGCATTCACTGCTGACACATAAGGAGTGGGGACTGCAATCTAGACGTGGAATTATCTGGGGGAAGTCATGGTGTGATGCAGTGATATAAAGATGCTTTTGAATGAGCTGGCTTTTTCATGTCTTTGAGCTGAGGAGATGCAGTGTCATTTGATGAAATGGGCTGAGAGATATTCTTACCAAATCGTAAGGATTACAAGTTAATGAATTTTTAAAAATTTTAATTGGGGTTAATATGAGAAATGTAACATTTGAAATTCAAAATTTTATCCAAACAGACTGCACCTGAATCTAAGATCTCAGAGAGTAAAGATGACAAGGACTTTGAAGTATCAGCAGATGAAGAGGAAGAGTATGGTAAGTAATTGGGTATGTCTTTGTAAGTGTTGAACAAAATTTTCCTTACATAAGTTTTCCTGTATGTATAACTGAGACTCCTGAACCCAAAGTAGAGGAAAATAGGGTGGGGTTAGGCGGGGAGATCACCAAATGAACCTGGTCATTTTATTATTGGTTATCATGATGCAATCTGTAAATGGAGGTGGTGATTGGAGCCAGATATAGTCTAGGCGTAACAACCGTCTATATTAAAGTCCCCAGTTTTCCGCAATACGGAAAACGGAAAAATTTCACGGAATTCGAGAAGAACGCTGAATTCACGGAATTTCACGGAAAACGCTGTTTTGTAAGCCAAAAAATTTGAATTGTGAAAAATACAGCAAAAACACAAAAAAGACAAAGCAAAATCCAATTAAAATTGAAAATCTGAATCAAACCCGTTTGTAGTGTTAATAGTGTGTGTTCGCAAAGCTCCATTGCGTCTGCATGTATACTGCAGTGCGTAAACATGTGTTTTCTGCCTTTTTTTTAAAATTTAGATTTTTAATATTAAAAATTGCTTTGTCATGTTTTGTACATGTCACCGAAGAACACGGAATATGAAGTTTAGGAAACCGAAGAACACAGAATTTGCATTTTAGAAAACGGGAAACTGGGGACTTTAGTCTATATGAGAGACTGAAGCTTTCGGTCTGTAATGATACATACATGATTGCTCAAGTGTTATCAACTTCTGTTCACAGATGATGATGAAAAGACCCTTGATGAACAAGAAGAAGTAGAAGGTGCAGTGGACCACAAAGCAGAGTTAGACGATCTGGCTGCAGAAGGTGAGATCCCAATCGAGGAACTCTTGAAGCGATATGAGGGGGCTTATGCAGAGGACTTTGACTACTCTGATGTGGACGATGAAGAAGAAAGTGAGGAAGAGGAGGAGGAAGACTTTTCTCAGGGTGAGTTTGTTTGTTTGTTTGTTTTAGGGGGTGGCATTTTCCTGCAGTTCTTAGTCTTTGCTTTGGTTCCTTTATAGGAGAGATATGACACCCCCATGATTTGATACCCATTTTGCTCCCACTTATATACCACCTTTTTGTTGAAGCATGGTGAACAAATGTAGCATTAAATGGAAAGAATTCCAAATAGACAGAACTCCAAGGCCCTTTTGTGTGAAAAAATGATAAGGATCTTTATGTTTTAATTCTTTCTGATATAGATCTGTAGCTGCCATGTAGAATTAGAAAAACTCTGTATTTAGTAAAAAAAACGATAAGACTATTATTATGATAATCACTACTGCTAAGGTAAGCTTAAGAGTGGTTTGCCTTTCAGTTAATTTTCTCTCTTCAGTCCACAGATAATTTAGGTATTGTGCACTGGCTAAAAAATTGTCTTTCATAAAATGATTATCATCGGTGCATTAGCTTATTCCTAGGATATTACTTATTCCCACAGCATAGCACGATGTGATATTACTGTTGTTTACTGGTGTGTAAATATCAATTCCCATGAAACATCGGAGTGGCAGGGGTTGTCAAGCTTTCTCATGCTTGTTAACTCGTAAAACGCTTCGTAAAACAAAGTGGAATCTTCTCATTCTCGGGTTGTGCTGTTAAGTGTAGAACCTGAATTATAGCATTCTCACATTCTCAAGTCTTAACAAAATTCAGTAGAAAGACATGGCAAGCATTACATTGCTTTACATTGCTTTGCCACTGTATGTAGGGACAATTTTGAAGTAGGGAGCAATTTCAGCTTTTAGAAAGATGAGGTATAAGTGTAATGAAATTGCTGGAAGAAATCTGTTACTCTTGCACATGCACGAGGAACACAATGTCTTATGTCAAGGGTCATTAACTGTTTTATGGAATTCGAAATTATTTTTGTATGTGTTTCTGGCATGATGAATGAAAAACATGTAGAAGGAATGTCAGAATAAGAACCTTTATTTTGCAGCAGAAGCTTCTGCCTTTTACATTGGTTTTCTGGTACTATCACTTTGCATGTAACAGCAGTTGGTAATTCCATTCTAGTGTCATGATATGTAGTTTTTTTTTTTTTAAAGTTTGCATTATCAATTTTTTCAAGTTTGCTATGTCATTTTGGGACAAGATAACTTTTCACAGTATGGAAGGGTATATCAGAAACGTTATAGACATTATTGTTGCCATGAATGTAATTGTATGTAAAGCCCACTGCACACTATACGATCTGTGTGCGATCTGATTTTGGAAAAAAATTGTTAGAGCATTCGATATGAACATTCAAACATGTAAAATTGCAATGATAAAAGTTCTGAATAGTCGTGTAAATACTAAAAACAAAATTCCAGGCTGTTGAGAGCCTCCCAGTAGGAATATAAGTGAAGTCAATTCCGAATCATAGTAAGGTCATAACAATCTTGCGATCGGCTACGATTTGAAGCCGATTTGGCCTTTACTCTGACCACAAGGCTTGCAGTTGACCCAAATTTAGATTTAAGTATTCCTATCATTATTCCGAACTTCAAATAAGATAATTTTACTTGTTAAAACTCTCATAATTGATACAAAAGGCCATTTGTTCAAAAATTGAATCGCAGTCGGATCGTATAGTGTGTGGTGGATGAGCATATATAAAGAAGGATGAGCTTATATTTTGATCACACAATATGTTATAGATTCCTCTACAGAAGAGGAAGAAGTAGAAGAGGAGGGGGAGGATGATCAAGATGAACTCAAGGATGTAGGGATGGAGTATCTCATCAACCCCGAGAAAGAAAATGAAGACTTAGCAGAAAAGGCATCACAGGTACTGTACACAATGTGGTTGGAATCACTTGGAGCTTCATAAACATGGATTTGGGGTGGGGGCGGGGAGATCTTGATCCTTTTTGATGTTGTTTTCAGGGCAGATTTCATTCAGTCTAATTGAATTTGCTAGTAAGGCAATACTTTTTTCTCTCTAGTTGAGAAGCAGAAGATTATGTTCAAGCTTGTAAGTCCTATCAGAAATCATATTTTTTTGTTTTGTTTTGTTTTTGAATGGAATATTTTTAAAGTGAAGTGGAGAAATGTTAGTGTTTGAGTATTGTGTTGGGGGGGGGGGGGACGTAGAAATTTAGATCACGTTTGCGTATATGTGTTTTATAAAATCAAAGGAATGGTTTTGATTGGGTCTTAAGGTGTTGCATGTGAGGGTAATGGGATTGTATCCAGTGATATTGATTTACCAAAGCAAGTAAGTGTATTGATGGAATTTAAACCGTTCTACTTTGTAGGGAACATCTGGAGATGCTGGTCCTAACAGGGAGATCACCGACATCGCTGCTGCAGCTCAGAGTCTACAACCAACAGGATACACTCTCTCAGATACACAGGTAAGTACACTGAGCTGAACTACAGATGTGAAGGAACATAGCTGACACAAGAGAAGTGTATGACATACTGATTAAAATTTATTTTACATTATCAATAATTTTTGGAAAATTTTGTTCTGGCATGCACTGTAAAGAAAAAAAAAATCCATTCTTTATGGAAAAGGTGGCTTGAAATTGAGCCCTCTTCTCTAAGATCTCTAAAATCTCTCAATTTAACAGTTGAAGGAAAGGGATGAAACTTTTACATTATACATGTTACTTATGGATTGAGTATAACTGAATTTAATACATTTTCTACTCTCTGATTTTGCAATAAAAGCAACCATGAAGAACACAACTTTTAACCCCCAAAATAAGTTTTTAGGAGCTCTTGGAGCAAAGTCTTTATCTTTTTTGATAATACAGTAATCATATGTGCTTTGTTTAGTAACAACTCTGAATTTATACCACTTCCCTTTGAAACTTAGGTTAAAACCAAAGTGCCCTTCCTGCTTCGTCACACCCTACGAGAATACCAACACATAGGACTGGACTGGCTGGTAACCATGCTGGAGAAGAAACTCAATGGTATCCTGGCTGATGAGATGGGATTGGGAAAGACTATCCAAACCATTGCATTACTTGCACATCTTGCCTGTGAAGAAGGTAGGTGCCTTTACTTAAAGTCTTTCTAATGAGATTTTATCTTTATTGGTTAAAAGCTTCAGGCCAGGGCATATCTCCATGATGATGATAACAATGGCAAACTCTGTCATTGTAGAAAATTTATGGTGCTCACTTATACATGTTAATGAGCCTTCAACTTTAGCTTTTCTTGAATGCATTATATTTTCCTATTAGATTATTTGACTAAGGGCTAGTTTGGTAGGTATCTATCCAAACAGTAACCAGCTAGTGGGATAAAATGAATCTGTCTGAAGAATGCATGGTAAATACCCTTGAAACATAAAGTAAGTTGTTTTCTGCATTTTTATGCCTCCGCCCACCGTAGGTGGTTGCCGGAGGCATTGTTTTCTGGTCGTCCATCCCATTTTTGTTCTCGCGATAACTCAAGAACCGTTTGACGGATCAACTTCAAACATGGCTCATGTATGCACATGGAAGGAACAATGATCTGATTAGATTTTGGGGTCTCAAGGTCAAAGGTCAAAGGTCATAGAGGTCATTATGTATATAGAAATGGTTCATTCTCACGATAACCCAACAACCATATCATGGATCAATTTCAAACTTGATTCAAGTATGCATATGGGAGGGACAATGATCTGATGAGATTTTGGGATCTCAAGGTCAAAGGTCAAAGGTCATAGAGGTCATTATGTACATAGAAATGGTCCATTCTTGTGATAACTCAATAACCATTTGATGGAGCAGCTTCATACTTGGCACATGTATGCATATGGGAGGGACAATGATGTGATTAGATTTTTGGGTCTCAAGGTTAAAGGTCAAAGGTCAAAGAGGTCATTATATACATGAAAATTGCTTTCTTGCGATAACTTAACAAATCTGTGACGGTTCATCTCCAAACTTGGCTCATGTATGCATATGGACGTCTCATAATTGTCACATTAGATTTGGGGGTCACAAGGACAAAGATGTCATTTTATACATGAAAATAAAAAAATCAACATAAATGTGCCATATATTTCCGATCTGGCAATTGCGGAGGCATAAATTTCGACCGCGCGCGGTCGAGGATTCATCTAGTTGAGTAGATGTAATTATCCAGGAGACAGATATTTGAATAACAGTACGAGAGAAGAAGCAGCAGCTCATAATTTCCAAAGGACACTTGTAATAAAGTAATGATTTTTAAAAAAATTATCTATGGCTTGTTCATTTTGTGCATTCATGTCGGGGAATGATATCTCTTGACCACTTCAGAACATGTGATTCCCCATTTTTGACCAGCATTTAAAGAGCATTATCCAATTATTTTCCAGCCTGCTGGGGACCCCATCTGATAGTTGTCCCCACTAGTGTGATGCTGAACTGGGAGATGGAGTTCAAGAAGTGGTGTCCTGCTTTCAAGATTCTCACATACTTTGGCAGCCAGAAAGAGAGGAAGCTCAAGAGAACGGTGAGTGCAATATCTTGAACATTTTGTTTTCATATACCCTTTGACGACATGCATTGCCTATCAGATATATGATTTGACCCCATTGTAGTGTATGCATATGGGAAAGAGACTCCATGGTGAATTTACTCTTTGTATTCAGTCTGTAGGTTGGACTATTCAAAAATTGTGTAGGAGTTACATCAGATTGTAAATCACATCTTTGTTATTCACTTGAAATATGGGTACTCCAACAGTTACTCTGAACTGTTACTCTGACATTGATTGCTCAGGGCTTTATTTTTGTGACAGACAGAGGGTTAGCACCGGTGTTACATCAGTGGAGGTGCCGTAATCCAGTGCTTTAAGAAGCTTGACTGGAGATGCGAAGATTGGGGGTTGGATCCCCGGCACTGCACTTACGCCCTTGAGCAAGGCATTTTATCTACATTGCTCCTTTATCGTACATCAAGTAAATGAAAGTGCTACAGGCATATTGATACCAACGTGTGCACGTGTGCTTTAGAAAAAAAAAAAGAAAAGAAAAATCAATGTTAAATCTGGTTGCAGGTTTTACTAGTATATTTATGGTTAGGGTTATGTAAAGGGTTTGGTAGATTATTGAAGACCGGATTTTGGTTTAGTTTGGATATAGATTGTGGAGCAGTTGTCCATTGAGCAAGTGCAGTACAACTGATATGAATGGCAACAATTGCATTGGATTTTGTATTATGGTACATGTCTATTTTCTTGAACAGGGTTGGACCAAATCAAATGCCTTCCATGTCTGCATTACATCATACAAGTTAGTCATTCAGGACCACCAGTCATTCCGTAGGAAAAAGTGGAAGTACCTAGTGCTAGATGAGGCTCAGAACATCAAGAACTTCAAGTCTCAGAGGTAAGAAAAACAAAGTTGATTTGGTTAGAGGAAGGTGTTATAGATGTCTTCCACAAGGAGTGATTTTCATTCTTGTTCATGACACTCATACTGGGGTGGTTAGAACAGCAATTTCTAATATGTGTTGTTCAAGCTTGTTTATGGGTTAGATGTGTCTTTAAAATGCCAATAGTTTCCATCCATATGCAAGGTTTGACAGAAGCATTTTTGTCAGTACTCTAACGCCAGAAACTTGTGAGAGACCTGAAGCTTGCAAATTGTAATATTGTAATTGTAACCATTTCTGCAGCAAAAAAAAAAAAAAAAGACTTTTGCAAATTGCAGAAAATTCTGTGTTTATTTAATCAATCAGTTTCATTTCTTTCTAATTCATTTGATATTTTTGCTAGTATGTCCGAGACACTCGAGAAATTCATGAACATTTCATTCATGCAAAAGTTTCAGGTTTTACAAGAATGGCCTGTGTTATCCTCCATCAACCATTTCCTCCTGTTCATGGTATGTGTGGCCGACCCTACTCAACTTCAGCAGTCAGGGTAGACTACTCCTCACAGGTAGACCTTTACACTACAAGGAGATAGAGCTCTGGTCCCTCATGCGTTTTCTCATGCCCAGTAGTTCTCAGTCCCATGGAGAGTTATAGAAGCGTCTTGGTCATTGTAGCCTTCATTCTCCTCTCTCTGACTATCTTACCTTGTTTTCTCTTTAGGTGGCAGACCTTGCTCAACTTCAGCAGTCAACGTAGACTACTCCTCACAGGCACACCCTTGCAGAACAACCTGATGGAGTTGTGGTCTCTCATGCATTTCCTCATGCCCCATGTCTTCCAGTCCCACCGAGAGTTCAGAGAATGGTTCTCTAATCCCCTAGGGGGCATGATTGAAGGCACCCAGGAGTACAATGAAGGAATCATCCGCAGGTTGCACAAAGTAAGTTTCCTGATACATCCTTGTTTCAAATCATGCAGATTGCATTGCCATAATTATTTGGACGGTATAGAAATATTTGTATAGTGCTTCACATGTTACGCAGACACTACTATGTAGGTATGATCTATATTTTACAATCAATGGGAAATTCATGTAAACTGTACTATATTATAAACTATTTGAAATTAATGACATTGAGTGTTTACGTTTGAAGATCAGATTAGCCCTGGGGGGTGTTTCATAAAGCTGTTTGCAAGTTACCCATGCTTTACGCACGACTGGAACATCTTCTTTGGTGCTGATCAGATTCTCAATCATTTACATGTAGCACAAGAACATATCACCAGTTGTGCATAAAGTCATGTGTAAAGTCGTGCGTAACTTACGAACAGCTTTATGAAACACCCCCTTGGTCTCTTGAAACAGAAAGAGATTTTGTAATTCCTGAAAAACATTGAAATTTTATTTGCAAGTCACTATGCGTTGAATTCATAGGAGTGTGTTTTTGCTGTAGATTAAAAAAAAAAAAAAAGAAGAAGAAAAAGAAACGTATGTTGAAAGGGCATTCCTTCCTATTAATGTTAACATGTGGGAAGGGAACAGATATAGATTTCTTGTATCTGGTAATTTGTCTGAATGCCCAACACCATCCATTTTTCTGTGTGGATTTGTAGGTGTTGCGACCTTTCTTACTGCGTAGACTGAAGAGTCAAGTTGAGAAGCAGCTTCCTCAGAAGTATGAGCATGTGATCCGTTGTAGACTGTCCAAGAGACAAAGGTTTCTCTATGATGATTTCATGGGTCAAACAAAGTAAGTCACAAAAAGACTAGTACAATGTGAGTCAATAAAAATGCAATATTTCTTAGTTGTTCATTGTTTACAAATTGGAGTGTAAGTGTAGATAAATGTGGCAAGGTTTGCAAGTAGAAGTCTTATGATTATTTTGATAGCATTTTCGTGCTCCATCTTGTCATGTTTGAAGGAAAAGGGAACAAGTAAGGGATGTCAAAACTGCCTGCATCGCCTCCATCCTTCTGTTTGCAATCGATGTAATTCATCAAATTGTACTCCAACATATGCTCTAGCAACAATTGCTTTAGGCTTTATTTCATCAAAGATATTGAATTAGGGTTAGGGTAGCAGTTGGGTTTTAGGTGAGGGTTAGGTTTAGTGTTTGGTTCAGGGTTCCATTGTAGAATTGGGTTTGTGTACATAATTTATGTGGAGCAATTGTAGCCAGGAGACAAAGGGTCAGCTGATCACAGTGATCAACCATAATTGAATTGCCTTGACATGATGCATCCTTCCATTGTTGGCTTCAGTGTGTTCACGACACGTGGAAGAAACCACATTGTATTCGTACTGTCTGATCAAGGCTTTCAAGGATTAACAAATGATAGATTTTAGATGGGATGCCTCTCTCTATATAGAACCTGTTATTTGATGATATTGATTTCTGTAGTGCACCCTTAATTACCCAATCATGTACGGAATTTGTCAGGGATAATGTCCTAAAGGTCAAATTGAGGAGTTTGAGCACTTTGTTGTATGCACTGTATAAGTCTTTAATTTTGGTAAGGGATGTCTTTTCACAAATTCTGCAAATTTAGTGAATTTTAGTGTAATGAACCTGGACAAAAACTCGTTATCAGTAACAACTGCCACATTTCTATGACAAATTTGCTCTTAGCTTATCAGATCCAAGGATTTCAGTAGCTTATATAACAGTTATGAAACGGAGCCCTGATCAGTGAAAATGAGCTTGCAACGTGTGTGAACATGTCTTATTCCCATGGCATAGACTTAGTAAGATGTGATTCCAGCAGAGAATGTGTTAATCAACATATGGAAAAGATATTAGCTTTTACAGTACTTTTGTCCTTTTCTTTTACTCTTGCTGTACTGTTCGTAATCACAAATGATATATTGATGTGGATGTTACTTGTGTTTTCTAACAGAACCAAAGAAACTCTGAGCACTGGTCACTTCATGAGTGTGATCAATGTTCTGATGCAGCTCCGTAAAGTGTGCAACCATCCAGATCTGTTTGAAGAGAGGCCGATAGTTTCCCCTTTCATCATGGTTGGTCTTCTCTACTACACAGTGTCCCTGGTCCATAGAGTCATGGAGTACAACCCTCTAGAGGTATGGTTTTTAATTATCTCAGTCTTATTTATTGTGGAGGTGTCATGGTGTAGTGGTTCTGTCACTTGACTCTTAATCAAAGGGTTGAGGGTTCGAATTCCGGCCTGGCACTAACGTCTTTTGGCAAGACATTAATCCACATTTGCCACTCTCCACCCAGGTGTATAAGTGGGTACCCGGTAAGAAGAAATTCCTGTTAGCGCCTTGCATGGCAGCTCCTTCAGCCGGGGTAATAATATGAACTTCGTGAGGGCAGTAGAGTATATGCATATAGCAGCTGCGGTATATAAATGGACCATATTATTTTTATTATTATTATTCATGCTTCAGAGAAGTTTATTTTAGTCACAGAAGCTTCCTATATCAGATAGTATTTAAGTTTATTGTGTGCTGTCCTCCCTTTTTTTTTTCTCAAAGTCTTCCACCTTGGAAGTACGATGCATGACAAATTTTAAAAATTTTTCAATGAGAACTGCATCGACATTTAATCATTAATGTTTGACATACCACCACCGCCTTATGACTTCTAATAGAAATTATATACTGCTGATGCAGTTCAGGGTTTGATCAATTGATTTAGTCCAAGATCAAAAGATGATGAATAATGTAAATGTATTCAATTGTAATGGCAAACTGACATATGCTTCAGTGACATTTGTTCTTAGTTGTATTTCATAAAAAATGGTTAGGATTCTTATTTGAGTTTAGGTCGGTTTTAATTTAAGGGTTTGATGAAATGTTAGGTCCAAGGTCGAAGCTCGGAAAGTGTTTTTTTGTAGCAAATTGACTGTGAAGTATTTGTAAACAGAGCATATTTGTGCAGCCACACTTGTAGGAGCTGTTTCTGTGAGGTTTAGCGCATCCACTAGTCCGACAATGACACGCTGGATGCTATCCTACCTCATAGAATAAAGATCTGATTCCAATACCCTGGGACTGTGTGTCAATCAGACTCAAGGGGAAGTTAATTCAGATACAGAGCTTGGTGTTGCTTTGTGACATTTATTGATAAGAAATTACATAAAAGAGCATACTTGAGTTCTGTCCGTCTGTCTGTCTCTCTGTCTGTCTGTTGCTCTCTCTCTCTCTCTCTCTCTCTCCATATCTCACTCTTGCCTATTCTGTCTTCATATTTGTCTGTATTCCTAGCCTTTTTGTGATGTGTAGGGAAGTTATTTCAGGTACAAAGCTTGACACTCTCTTTATCTCCCCATCACACATACACACAGACACACACAACCTCTTCATTACTGTCTCTATTGCTGTATTTTTCTGTGATTTATGGGAAAGTGAGTTTTGACAAAAAACTTCTTTGTTTGCTTTATGATATATGTTTGTCAGACATTTTCTCTGTTTTCTTATTCTTTCTCTTTCTGTTGATTGCTGTTTCCTTCCCATTGCATGGTAACCATGACCAACATTATAAATACCATTTTCTCTTGTCTGTACTCCATTGTCTTGCAGCAAGTGAGCTTACAAGCGTTAAACCTGTGTATAGCAGACCTGGAGATCTCACTGCCAGCCTATGCAGCCCATAGGACATGCCAGCTCCAGACACCCAGGAAGCTGATTGAAGAGATTGATAGTGCTCCAGACCCACCACCAAGGCCACCAAGGGTCAAGGTGAAACCTGGAAAGCTCTACCCATCACCTATGGCTCTACAAGCTCAGAAAGAAGGTAATTTTCTTGTTATAATGACAACTACATTGAAGACACATCCATCACAAGTAATGCTCAAGGCACCTACAGAGTACTATTAGAGGTGTCTTGGTCTAGTGGACACATAGAGCAATTGTCACAGGAGCATTCATCGCACATTTGCTTTAGAACAATCTCTTCCTTAAAATTATCGTCATCTCAGTGTCTGCCATCAGCAAAGGGTAATCTTCTCATTTTGTTTTTCAATTAAAGCAAGAGCTAGTCCGTCCTTAGTAAATCGACCCAGTGACCGTGCCTCACCGTCTGCACTTCATATACATGGGCGTGGTTCCCCGTCTATGGTGAGGGTAGCATCTCCTAGTAGCAAGGCTACACCAGGATCTCCTGGCCTGACCCAGGTTCTTGTAAGGTCAAACTCAGGGGTCGCTATACAACCTAGAGCATCAACACCGCCACAAGGTAGCTAACTTTTTGACTGTGTAGTAAGAAATATTCAGTAGTTCACATCTTTTATCTTTTGCCTTTTTGTGTTGAGAGGGATAGGTATGTGAAATAAAGGTAGTACAAGTAAGAAATCATTACACCTGTGCCACCAAGTGAATTGTCTTTAATGAAATTGTGGGTAATCAATAATGACCATATTTTGTTTCATTGTTCAGTTGGGTATAAAGGTACCTGTTCCTGTTTCATAACAGGGAACAAGGTGCAGTTCTTAGTCTTGACATACTGCACAGTAAGCATAGAGTTACCGATTTAATTGCCTTATATTGCAGGTACAGCTGTGGGCACGTCACAGATCCTCCAAGCCCAGGGGCGTCCTGGTACTCCTCCAGTAACGTTGACAGCGATCAGCAACCCTAGGTCACCTGGCACGCTAACATTGGTTTCCCAGAACCCTCAACCTGTACCTAGCGGTACCCCCCTACAGCAGCTGCCTGGTTACACTGGGGCTGTTGGTGGTAACGTGACCTCTCAGCTTGGCCAACGCAGGGTTCTATTACAGCAACAGCAGGTGAGTAGATATTTCTTCTGCCTATTGGATTTCCCGTTGTGCAGTATGATAGATATAGTTAGCTCTTTACTTGCTTTGTTTGACCAAAGGAACAACAGTGATGCCAACTGTTCCTTTTATGCAGTAATTTGTACTGTTTATGATGGAAAATACTGCAGTTTTAAGCAAATTTTCCTCAACTTAGCTCCTGTACAGTTTTATGGTTATAAAGTAGGATAAACTTTTTTCCACTGATATTACTTCTTTTCAGACATGAAAATACTGCAAAACTCGATAAAAGGTTGGCATTTATCTCTGGAACACACGGTGGACTGCCAGCATTGACTTTTCTCACAATTAATTGTGTACATGTTATATATACTGCAAACAATGTGGCAGTCAATAATTTTGATCCAAAGCAAAGAGAGAATTAATCCTTTAGCTTCACCTGGTGTCATTTTGAAGACTTTTAATATCTTGCCTTTTGGAAAATGAGGATACACAACTTTCCAATTCATAATTGCTTTGTTTTATTTGCATAGGTGAGTGGAGTTGGCACCAGTGGTCGAGCTCAGCTAATCACCACCCAACCCATCACAGTACAGCTACAGTCAGGGTCATCCAGCTCAACCCCTCAAACAGGTCAAAGGTTACTGGCTGGTCAGATTCGACAGCTTCCACAAGGTAATCATGTAGTGAAATATTCAGTGAGAGGAATATTTTGGAAGTGGAATATTTAATAGGCAGATATGAATTCAAAGGTGTTGTGATTTTACGGCAGCTTAAAGTTGTCTCAATTGTTTGTTACTAGCAAGACCGAAAATTGGTATGTCTTTTAGATCTATGTATTTCAGAACTCTTATGAGTTGTTTGCAGTACTCTGAGTAATTAAATAAGTAAATGAATTCTCTGCTGTTTACTCACAAAGGTGGCATTGTGCAAATTATTCAAACATCTGGTGGACAGCAAATCATCAGGCCAGCAGTCCAGCTGACTTCCCAGGCCAACATTGTGAATGCTCAGCGTACTAACTCTCCAACCCAGGTCGTCCATAGACCAGGCACCCCCCAGATGGTTCTCTCCCACACCGCAGCCCAGCTGCAAGCCGCTCAGCAACTGCATCAGTCAATACAAAGACAGTTGACGGCACAGGGGGTGAGCCCCAGTCAGGCTCAGGCTGTAGCCTCACAGCTTTCAAAGGTTACTGCTTCCCAGTCGCCTCTTCAGCTACAACAGAGACAAATAGTGCTGCAACAGCAACAGCAGCCTCAACAAGTTGTGATTAATGCAAAAGGAGCCAGTGTGCATACAACACCTGCCACACAAACTGTAACCTGTGCAGGCTCATCAAGACCGAGCAGTCCTTCTGTTACGATTGTCCAGGCAGCAAGGACTGTCAATGCTGCAAGCCCTACTCCAGGAAATGTCAAGACATCAAGTCCTTCAGCAAAGACTGTTATTGCAGTTTCTGGAGCCTCTGATGGGACTACCAATGCTGCTAGTCCAACTCCAAAAGTGGTCAGGGCTTCAAGTCCATTAGTGAAGACAAGTGTAGCCAGTCTGTCCCCAAAAGGTGAGATACACTAGTGACTTCTCTTGAGATCACCATTTCATTGACAGGATATCACGGCATGGTGGCAGCCTCCTTGCAAGTATTTTGTTTTTGCCAAATGTCCCCTCCACAGAATAATATTCCTTCTCTTTCACGTTGCTTCCCTTTTCTCTGTAAATTTAGACAGCTTCTGATGTCATGTCCTGTTAAATGGCTGATATTTTGAGTGCATCATTCTGTGAAACAATGCCTATGATATTGTGTATGAGTTGAAATTGTATTGCTTATGTAATTTGTAATTCATTGATGTTAATTGTGTGCTCCTGCTTTCATTGTGTGTTGTCATAGTGCTTCTTAACCTTTCTTTGTTCTTCCCTTTTCATGTATCATCCAACAGAACCACCACGTCCCTCTGTTTCTTCCCTCTCTTCTACATCTCTATTGAGTTCTGTTTCAGTTTCCCCCCTTTCTCCTCTAAAGACCCCCATGATAAGACTTAAACCTGTCCAGCTCCAACCATCTGAAGGTACAAAGGCTTGCTAGTTGGTATTGAAACTCTAATTAACATGCTTGCTCTGGTTTGCTTTGAAGAAACCATGGACCCTACTAGAGATGGACTTATAATGGGAGCCTTTCTTTGATCTTATCATGAGCGCCGCCACCTGAAAATGTGAATGTTGATGAGCACATTCATTTGTCGCGACAATGTTGCTTACGTAATAATGAATCGTCGTAAACAAAACAACATTTTAACTTTCTTCGAATACCTTTCGCTGAAGTGTCATTTCAGGAAATGTACCGTAATTTAAGACCAGTTAGAAGAGCAGCGAACCCCAAACTACGACAATTTGTATGATATGAGAATGATTATTACAGAAGTGGACACTTGTGGACATGCATCTGACCTAGCCTAACTTTGAAAAATGCATATCCTCTACGGTTTTATGACCTCATATTCCTGGAAATCAATCGGATAAGTTTCTAAATGAAGTTTAAGATCATCGTGTTAGGGCAAAATTTATGGGTCTCTCTTGCAAACTGCTTGTAATTTCCTAGTTAAAAATGTATACACAGCAATTTTCATTTGTACGCCACAACTGCACATGCATTTTTATGATTTTAAGTGATTTATTTTCTTCTGCACATGCATTTTGTAGATTTCTCAAATCAAACTTCTGGTTATCTTCAGGCTGACTGGCGGCAGTCGTGATGAGATCAAAGTGGGGAAGCATGTTTGGAATGTCATTGTGATACTTTTGATAGAGTGAGGTGCATGAATTCATTATGTTACCTATCAGAGTCCATCTCTAGTAGGGTCCATGAAGAAACTAACCTTGATAAATTTCAGCAGAATAGCAGTGTAGTAATACTTATGCATATGATATTGAAAAAAGCCATGATGATTTGAAAGACATTTTGTACTTGTTCAAAGTTTTTTCTAAAATATGAAGAACTCTAATCTGAATTATAGAAAGCATGAGCTCAGAAAAAAAAAAAAAGAAAAGAAAGAGGGGGGGGGGAAGTACTCAGTGAAGATTGTATTGCTTTGGAACAGTCAACAATATATACATTATTATGAAATGAAAAGGAATAAAGAATCTTAAGAAGGGAAATGTATGTTTTGATAGAATTTCAGTGAAGCAAATAATTCTTAGTCCTTATATGGTTATGTTTTTTCTCTATTAGAATAAAAAAGTTCATGCTTTAATTTCTAACTCATCAGTTCTTTATTGCTGTAGCCAATGGTTAATATGTTACATGCCATGGAAGTAACCAAGTGTATCACTCTTACGGTGTAAATAACGTAGCTTCATAAATATTTTTAGAGATGAAGCAACACAAGCCATGTATGTCATAGAGTTGGTGCCCAATAACTGTTTGAAAAAAGAGAAAAATCTGTGATGTCCAGACCTGTGTTATTTGCACTGTGTGTGTGTGTGTGTGTGTGTGATCACATTTGCATCCTCTGTTTCTTCTGCACATCTTTCATGCTTGTCAATTGACCACTATTCATCGTTTTTTATCATTTCACTTGATTATTTGGCCCCCCGATCTCGGCTGTTGATCGCGCGATCGCGATGAAAATCAGCATGCACGTCACCCACAATGTAATCTCCAAAATTGTATAGTTAATTATGATGAAATTTATTTTTGATTAATTAATTATGCTAATTTATGCATAAGATAAGAATTCAGCTGTAAATCTGTAAAAACAACTCCAAAACTGCTAAATGTTGGTCTAGACACTCTTTTTAGGATTCTTATCAAATGTAAATCAAAAAAATGGTGGTATCAAATTTTTTTTCTTATGTATTTTGTTTTTTAAATTTGTTATGTATTTCGTTGTTTTTTGACTTTTTGTTTTTTATTGCTTTTTCGATGGAAATCGTCAGCGACACTATTCCGATCATAAACAACATGAAATTAATTGTGTTTAATCAGTAAAAGTAAGATTAATGATACATTTATGAATTTTGGCTAGAAACAGAATTTGCATTGCATTTGTACATGAAATCACGTTTTTGAGCAATTTGGGTCTGACATGCACTTACAAAATGTTGCGTAACTTCGGAACCACATACCCGGGCGTCGCGAATTTGGTCTCAAAAGTTGCGCGA
Source organism: Echinometra lucunter (assembly GCA_029962745.1). Classification (NCBI taxonomy): domain Eukaryota; kingdom Metazoa; phylum Echinodermata; class Echinoidea; order Camarodonta; family Echinometridae; genus Echinometra; species Echinometra lucunter. The sequence goes on along the minus strand of CM057154.1, from coordinate 14,571,631 downwards.
GACTTGAAAGAAAAAAGTCATGAAACATCACAGCATGAGCTTTTCATGTTACGGATATGCCGCGAAAAATGTTGAGGGGGGGGGCTAAGAAAAACCTCCCCCCCCCCCCCCCCCGGGCTAGATAGGGTTAAGAAATAAAAAAAAATAGAATTTTAATAATGAGTTGTAATGCAAACAAAGACTTTGATAATTAAGTAAAGCCTGTAATAGATGAAAAATTAAATCATTCAAAATTTCTAGCAATATAGATAGGGCAGTGACATATCTTTCTGTATACAGCTCATTTCTGCTCTGTAGTGGCTTTGGGGATGTTCTGATTAAAATAACTGTAATAAGGCAATCTGTAGCATTGCTCACAATACTTATTAAAAAGTGTTACTAGTTGGCCATTTATTGCAACTGGGTTATGAGCATGGAATATAGTTAAATCATTAAAATTTGTGTAAGTGATAATGCTGTAGGCTCATTCAGTATCCAGCGGAAAACCCCCATTTTTTTTCATGTTCACATATAACGTGGTGAACTGCAACACTTATGAGACATGCATTAACGTGTCAACTCCAAATAAAAAGAGTTTTGCCAAAAATTGCGCAGATAAAGTCGTGAATCACATTTTGTGTTCGGTTTATAAGAATTTGACTGATGCACACCTTTTTACCACTAAGAGGAAAGAAAGATGCCTCTTGCCTCAGCAGGTTTTTTTTCTCTTGCTGCCTCATATCACATTCATATGTACACACACAAAAATAAATAAAACGTGAGGGTTTACCATGGGGGTTTTCTGCTACATATGTAAACAAACCTTAATCCTAAAAGGACTGGGGGCATCATGCCCCTCCCTACCCCCCCCCCCCCCCCCGACAATTTTCCTTGCTTTTTACAGTTAATGAATTGTGGAGAATATAATTTTAGTATTTCTTTCACATCATTGCAGTGTCATCAGGGAAGGACGAGTCTAAAGAAGCAAAAGAAGCAGCTGAGAAGCTAAAGAAAGCAGAAAGGAAAAGAAAAGCATCGCCACTTTATCTGGTTAGTACCCATGCAATCTATGTTATATGAGAAGCACTTTTCTTATGCCTCTGCCCACCGAAGGTGGTGTTGGAGGCATTGTATTTTGGGGTTGTCCATCCGTCTCACTTTTTCGTTATCATGCTATCTGAAGAGTCACGATAGGAAAATGATCTATAAGATTTTATGGGTATGTAGGTCAAACGTCAAAGGTCACAGAGGTCAGTTAATGAAATGACTGCAATGTTCAATTTAGAGCTTAGGCTGAGACACTTGGTTCAGTTCCATCATATTACTGAAGTCCACTTGTCTTGGCCAAGATAATGTAACCCTCACACGAGCCTTTGGAGCTTCGTTCTGTGCTTCATGTGGTCCTCGAGCTGGGAGACATTTGTTGCTTATTTGACATTAAATGTTTGCAAGAACAGACTAGACTGGTAGTGGATGTAGTTCTTACATCAGGGGCTACCGAACTCTATTTATTCTAATACCTCTTTTCAACTCTTTGTTAGTCATGGCCTAGAAGGATGTGTTGAAAAAAGAAGAAATCCAACAAACAAAAATTCTTACGTCACGTATGCAGGAATCTCTTGATAAAGCCAGAGCTGATGAGCGCAAGGCATGTCTGTCCCGCATTGCCACTTTCAACCAGCAACGCTGCAGTGCCAAACCAGTGTATGGTCAGGATCTCTTCACGGCCGTGTCCCTCTACCACACCTCCAAGCCTGCAGGCAAGAGAAGGCCTTTCAGTAACGGTGTGGGTCATGTTCACTGCTATCACTCCCTGATAGGGGATGCTCTGAGGAGGGTGGAGGTCGCCTACAAGAAGACAAACAACCTCAGGAATCTCCTGCATACTCCAGAGAATTACCTGGAGGAGCTGCGACCACTAACAGAAAGGTATGCTGGACAATTTTCCAATATGGGGTTCACATACACGCTTTGGCAAAAATTGCTCTTGGCTTTATTTTGCCAGAGATACAGAGCTATCATGGTTAGGGTTACAATTGTGTTTTAGGGTTGGGTTAGGGTTACAGTTGGGTCTTAGGTTAGGGTTATACTATATGTTAGGTCCAGGGTTGAAGTAAAGAAAGAGATGAGTGTAGGATATTGACCATTGAGCACTTGTTACCAGAGCTTGTACCTTACAACCTCCAATACATCATAGCTGATTTAAACATGGACTGTGAAATACACACAATCTAAAAAATAGGACTTGGATAAGATAATAATAATTACTATATAACAATAATCAAGATACCTCCCAGATGAAGAAAATGTATACATGCTTTTGGTTAAAGTGTTCTATGTACTATATAGCAGCAGTGGCCAAAATACCAATGCTAATATGACTCTGCACTGTGAATGTTAGCTGTGGCACTGGCCAAAAAGTAAATTAGCCAGGAAGCTAGAGGGCATATCGCCATATGAACTCAATGGGCTTTCTGGCTAGACATGAATCAAAGCCTTTTTCACACTTTTATGTACATTGCTCCCCCGGTTATGTTTTGAATTCACAAAAATATGGTCAAAGACACAGATATTTGTCTCTTTGTTTTATTGAATGACACTATTGATCCATTGTTCTTGCATATTCATGTCTTCACTACGCATACATTTTGAATTGAAGCACTCGGTATATGGTGAGATTTTTATTATGATAGAACTGTTTTTAAACTTATTTCTTTCAATTTTAACCAGATATACCTTTGTGGTTCCTCGAGCATCAGCACCAGCCATTACTATGCACACATCCCATACTCCGCCTTCAATGCAGACTAAGGAAAGAATCTTGATGGATGCTTTATCCACTGAACTGAAGCCAAAGTCTTGGTGTCTACATCCTATCGAGAATCACATGAGACTGGACATGCCTGAACTCAGACTCATTCAGTATGATTGTGGTAAGTGTAGCAGTCACTCTGTCAAATAAAATTGGCCAAAGTGATATGGCATTATTGCGTAAACTTTAAAGAATAAGTGCTTTAATATCACAAGGTAACATATTGAAGTGAAACGGTCATCAAGTGGTTAGAGGTAAGCTCAATTTTGCATTGAAGCTTTAAAGACGTCGGGTGGAATGAAATACAACTGTGCTACATTCATAAACCAAGCATTAGAATGCTTTTGTAGAAAATTTGATCAATTTTATTTTTATTTTTGGTTAAAGAGAATTTGTATGCTGCTGTGTAAGACTGGTTTCTCCTGTACAAATCCATAGCTGCTGTGACTACTGCAGTTAGGAAGAGGAGTTTATGCCTCCGCCCACCGTAGGTGGTTGCCGGAGGCATTATGTTTTCGGGTCGTCCGTCCGTCCCGTTTTCGTTCTCGCGATAACTTAAGAACCGTTTGACAGATTGGCTTCAAACTTGGCTCATGTATGCACATGGAAGAGACAATGATCTGATTAGATTTTGGGGTCACAAGGTCAAAGGTCATAGAGGTCATTATATACATAGAAATGGTTCGTTTCACCATAACTCAACAACCATTTGACCGATCAACCTCAAACTTGGCACAGGTATGCATATGGAAGGGACAATGATCTGATTAGATTTTTGGGTCTCAAGGTTAAAGGTCAAAGGTCATAGAGGTCATTATGTACATAGAAATGGTTCGTTCTTGTGATAACTCAGTAACCATTTGACAGTTCAACAAACTTGGCTCATGTATGCATATGGAAAGGGCAATGCTCTCATTAGATTTGGGGGTCACAAGGTCAAAGGTCAAGGTCAAAGATGTCATTGTATAAATGAAAATAAAGGAACATGAAGTGCCATTTATTTCTGATCTGGTAATGGCGGAGGCATAAAGTTTGACCACGCGTGGTCGAAGATTCATCTAGTTTCTTTCCAGTTTTATGCTATTCTCATCGTAATTTTCATAATTCCGTCTTGCAAACAGAGACGTACATATGAAATTGAAACAGTACAATGCAGTTAAAATAATTTGTTGAGTAAATTCTGAAGAGCATATGTCAAATTGTTAGGTAAGCAACCATTAGTTCAAGTTTGAGAGCTTTGGGTATGACATATTTTTCAGGTAAACTGCAGACCCTGGATGTGTTACTGAGAAAGCTCAAGGTAGAAGGCTCCAGGGTACTCATCTTCACTCAGATGACCAAGATGCTGGACATCCTTGAGAGGTTCCTCAACTACCACGGTCATATCTACCTCAGGCTCGATGGTACAACTAAAGTTGAGCAGAGACAGGTAAGAAGTCGGCTTTTGGCCTTTTTCCATATTGTTCACACATGTGAAGTAAAAGTCCTCCAGAAGAGACTGATGCTAAATAAATTCTTATGTGTATTTAAATGGTGGCATGTAAAGGCTTATTCACATCCAGCAGCAACCCGCCCCTCGGCTCTGTTGTTTCGTAAGTCTTTACCTACGGCACAGCAAACTGCTCAACTTATGGTGGTGAAATGCACAGGTATGTGTAAATAATATTTCATGCTCAAATAAATAGAAAATATATCTCCTTTGAAACTATTCCAAGTTTGAGCCTAATCTGATAATCCCTTCATAGTCCAAGGAGGGAACTTTCATTCAACCTTTCAGTGAAAGAAACAATAGGTCACCAGTATGGCACTGCTGAATTAACCGGTCTGACAAGCTCTCATTCTCATTGTTATTTCAAAGGGTTTGCATGGCCTTGACAGTGCAAGCTATACATCATTCAAAAGCCTCAAGATTTCAAACCACGTTAAAATGTAAAATTGTCAAATTTCCCACTTATTGATCGTTTTGTGGTGGAGGGTTACATATGAACAAAAACAACATTGCCTGATTATGGAAGGGAGGTGAAGGCAGCTTTGTCCCAATCATTTAGCATAAACATTAAAACATTAAGTTGAAGAGTATTGTTCTGGGTTTTATGTCATTTATATAATAAATGCATAGACTAAGCAAATGTTTGCTTTGTTGCTTATGACCTCAGATTATGATGGAGAGATTCAACAAGGACCCTCGCATCTTCTGCTTCATCCTGTCAACACGTAGTGGTGGCATGGGTGTCAATCTGACCGGTGCCAATGCTGTGATCTTCTACGACAGTGATTGGAATCCTACTATGGATGCTCAGGCTCAGGACAGGTGTCACCGTATTGGTCAGACCAGAGATGTCCATATATACAGGTCAGTGCAACACTCTGTAAAGGACTGTTCACACACTTGTTCTGTTTATTCCCTTGCGTTATGAGATAGAGAAATGTGAAGAGCATTACACTTCTAGTCACTCTATTTATGACAGTGTATTGTATTATGTGAACAAACCTTTACAGGGCTTGTTTGAGTAATGGTAGGTCGTGTATAGTTTTTATGTATGGTTCTGTGACATGCTGTGGCAACAAGTGGTCCATGATCGATCACAAGCAATAGAAATTCTGTAATTCTTCTTTTTAACCTTGACCAAACATATTTAACTCTAACATTATCTCCTACATTACCTAACCTCTACCTAACCCTAACTTAAAATCCAATTGCAACCTTAGGCCTAACACTGTAACTTTGTCAATATAAGGGCTATAGAAATGGTTGATGAAGCAAATGTCGTATAAGCTGATATCCATCTGAGATGAGAGGAGATTAACCAATCACATCTCCACAATGCCTTGCTTAACCAGTTGAATGCTAAGCCTGAGATAACTTGGGCTAGTATTTATGAAAATGTTACACTGAAATCGGATATATACCAAATGGCTTAATTGGCACAGTGATTTTTCTCAAGCCTCACTGAGGTGGAGCGAGACTGAGGGATCCTTTGCCGTGTCTGTCAGTAATGCTTATCAGACTTGAATAACTTTGCAACCATTTTTGATTTGATTTGGTTTGAAACCAAACTTGAATGGTAGATCCTCAATAGGGACTTCAATGTTGTTTGGGGGTCAAAGGTCATGTATGTAGGTCAAAGGTCTTGAAATATGAAGCAAACTAATTACATAGAATTTTTTTTTCCTTGAACCATAGAGGCATCTGTGGTTATGATGATAGCACAACGCAACAGACTAGAGTCTCTGATAACCTTGATGCGAAACCGTTTCTCTCTATCTGAACCACACATGTCTTTGATATACATCTTGATTGATTTGCAAATCATTTGATCCATAAATGCTTGTCTCTGTGGTTTATAAAAAAAAATTGATTAAACCAGTGCCTAGGTAGTTCTTGTATCTAGAGTGTGGGAATTTGAGAATTTGGTCATCATGGGGTTAAACTGACTTATATTCCCTGTCTTCAAACAGATTGATCAGTGAGATGTCCATTGAAGAGAACATCCTGAAGAAATCCAACCAGAAGAGGCTACTCATTGATGTCTCTATAGAAGGAGGAAACTTCACAACTGCTTTCTTCAAGAAGGTAGATTTCAAGATGATAACATTGTTCAAATTAAAAAAGATCTTATCGTCCTGATCATCCATACATAATAGTGAAGTGATAATTTTGATATGCTTGGTCCATCATGTTTTCATCGAGGATAAATATTTTTGGACTTGATTTCTTTGTAGGGAATTGTCTTGTATGTTACTGGCAGAGTTTCAGTCTATTTAGTGGTGGATTACAGTGGCAGATTTATATTTTAGTTGTAAAGTTGAAAGGAGACCAGTCAGTACAGTGAAATCTGCTTTATCAACCACCACTTGAGAGAGTTCACCTGTTTATGAGGTCCATCTCTCTATAAAGACCATGTTTTTTTTTCCTTGGACAGTGTTTCTCATAGGAGAGATATCAAAGGATCCTCTACTAGAATACCACCTAATGATAAAGATTGCTTTTCTTTTCTGGGAACGGATAATTCAAAGGCTTTACTGTAATATCATAACCTGGGCAACTTTCTTTTTCAGAATACCCTTCGAGATATCTTTGATGTGTCCAAGAATGCTGGATCCCTAGAAGATTTGGTGGAAGTTGAAAAAGCAGCACCTGCAGAGCAAGCCAAGGAATCTGAGCAAGAGGCCAAGGCAGATAAACCCCTCTCACAGACAGAGTTGGAAAAGGTAAGGGCTATAATCAGAAAAAAGAAAATGCATTACTCATGGTGGTCCTGAAAATATGTAGTTGATGATAGTTGGATATGATTAACTTGTGATATCATACAAATTTAGCAGAGATTCTAAAACAGATTATAGAAACTGCATCATCATATGGGGATTCCTACTCTTATAGCCTGTTCTAGTGAGACTCGTTCAGAGTGCGGTCAGTGATTAAGGTGCAGGGGACCTAGTATATGGCAGAATGTAACCTTTGCATTGTGCTTATTTCACATATTTGCACTGAAATTCATCGGAAATCATGAGTGGAATATCGGACGATCTCAAGCATGTATCTTTTTATGCAAGGCGGACAATGAGAGGCTACATTAATCATTTTCATGCCAAATTTCTTTTTGTTACCACAACTTTATATGAGCTTTGATGTATTTTCCTAATTCTTACAGGCCTTGGCTCGTGCGGAGGATGACACTGATGTGAAAGCAGCCTCCAGGGCACATGCAGAGCAAGACGCTGAGCTGGCTGAATTTGATGAGAGCATTCCTTATGAGGGAGAGGAGGGCAAGGGCAAGGATGAGACCTCTAAGCTTGAGATTGAGCTTGCTCAGCTAAATGAACAGGTAATAACAGAGGGCATATCAATCTCTTCACATGTCCTTAAGCATTTCCATAGAGCTTTAGAACTTATCAGCTTGACTTAATCTCTGCCAACAATTAATAGCAAAGAATTCATTTGAAGGACTTATTGTTCTTTCTCCTATTCTCCTCTTCTCTTCCTTTCTCTTCCTCTCTCTTTCTCTCTGCTATTCATCCTCTCTCATCCCTTGTCATGTTTGTTCTAGGGGGTTTGTCTGGGTACAAGGCGCAATTCATTTTTTAATTCTATCATTACTTAACTTCGTTCTCCGTTATTCTATTTTACCATATCTCATATTGTATGGGAAGCTGTCTTGACAAGACCATTAGGGGTTGTTTTCACAGCTGCACCTAATTTAATTCCATTGTCATTTCATACTTATTTGTACATTATTTCAATATGTTTCTGTTTTATCTTGAATTTCATGTTTATATTCAATGTTTTGTAAAATGTTTAAGGTTGGAATTGAATAAAGTGAAGTGAACTGAACTCCCTGTACCCTAGTAAATTCACTGGAATTAGCATGATGTCATGCCAATGAATATTGTGATATGGCAGGAACTTGAACCCTGGATCTTGTGGTCCACAGGTTTGATGATTTATCCTCTAGGTCACAAGTGACATCTTGCTAGTCAAATTTACCTTGTCTAGACTTACCTCAAAGAATTTAACTCTTGTGCCTAAGTGACCATACTAATAATTCTGTGGCAAGGTGGTTATGATGATAGCACAACGCAACAGACTAGAGTCTCTGAGAACCTTGATGTGAAACCGTTTAACTCTATCTGAACCACATGCTCCTAAGAAAAGAATGCTTGTCATATTTTAGAGTACCCATCTTAATTTGAATGATATTTAGTTATGCATACATGTGAAGTTGAAACTTGGCAGAATATGATTGAGTAGTATTAATAGTTGTAGTCTTGATAAGAAGTTATAGAAATTTCATACCATTCTTTAATTTTAAGCACTTCTATTAAAATCAGCACAGGATTTTTTGAAAGGTGAAAGAAAAATTTTGCTGTGTTCTTATTATATTGCAGTCTGTTTGCAAATATCTATGGCTCTAAATTTCTCTGCATTAGATGATATTTTGTGTTTGTGTAGTAAGTAAAATGCATCTTGTCACATGCAGTTTCCCATTTGGTAATCAAATCATACATTGTCTCCCTCTATGTAGCTGACTCCTATCGAGCGGTATGCTGTTGTATACTTAGAAGAAACCCTTGAACCAATCACAGCTGAGCAGCTGAAAGAGGCAGAGGTAAGATGATTTCTTGAAAAAAAAATCTTTGAGGAAGAACATCTATTACAAAATGTGATCAAATTGTAGTGAAATTCCACCACCAGATTGTCAAGGTTTGAGGCATTTGAGTTATTTCTGTTTGTAGAAGTGGTGAAGGGTTTTCAAATACTGTTGAGGATTGTTTATCCTATTCCAATTTCTGACCTGATGTTCTGGGGCTGGATTGCATCTTCTCTAATCATTTTTAGGAAAGTATTAATATTTCCATACTCAGGAAAAAAAAAACAGGTTGTCTCTTATTTCTATTTCATGACTTTTGTATGGACTGTTTCTTTTGCATATGATTTATTGCCCCAGGAGCAAGTTGAAGCTGCCAAGAGGGAATGGGAACTTGGTCGACTCCAAGCCTTGAAGGAACAGGAGGAGCGAGAGGCAGAACTGGAAGAGGATGAAGTCCTGTACACCTACTCCAGAGAGGACTCTGAAAATCAGGTGCATAAGAGTTCCAAGAATGCAAAACGTAAAGAAAAATCCAAAGGGACTGGTGAGAAGGGTGGCCGAGACACCAGGCAAAGTCGTAGGGACAGTAGGGAGAAGGGTCGCGGGACTAGTGTGAGTAGGGAGGGCAGGAGAATTAGTGGAAGTAGGGAAGGCAGTAGGACAAGTGGAAGTAGGACCAGCAGTAGAGCTGGGTCCCCACCTGTTGAAAGGCAGACGAGAAGGGTACGGAGTAGGGCTAGTAGTGGGACATCGGGTACTGAAGGGGATTTGTCAAGGAGGACAAGGAGTAGGACGAGCAGCAGTAGTGGGTCAGATAAGTTGCCCTCCCCAAGGGGAGGGGACAGGGCTAGTCGAATGGCTGAAAGGGATAAGAGAAGGGAAGCTCCCCGAAAGGATACTCCTCATAGGGACACTCCACGTCCAATTGGTCGGCCCAGGATAAGGAGTGCGGACAGTGCCAAAAGTCCAGAAAGGGTTCTGCCTAAAAGGAAATCTAGTGGCTCAGATTCAGGAGGAAAAGAAAGCAAAGGTGCGGCTATGAGGAAATCACGTACCCCTGACAGGGGTTCTGTCTTCAGCAATGGAGACAGTCTTACTACCCGTTCTGGGAGGAGCCATAGGAGGAGTGTCTCTGTTTCAGAGGCAAGTACGGTCAGTGGAAACCTAGAACCTGTGGTTGAAGCATCTTCAGTAACTTCAGTGAAGACTGATGTAGATGAGAAAGGTGGTGAAGAGAGTGATCATGAACCTGGGCAATCCCAGGATAGGTCGCATGCAGGAAACATGAAGAAGGCAGAGAATCATGAGTGGTCAGCATCTAAAGATGCAGAGAAAAGAACTCGCAATATCTTTGACATTGTGGATACCACCATGAGAATCAAAGACAGGATCAAAGATGCCATTGGCCCTGCTTCTGAAAGTGGGATACATGTAGCTGTGGGTAATGTTCTGGAGAAAATTAATACTAGGAACCTCTTTGCAGACTTGGCTAGAAAGTTCAAGAAGAAAACTATACCAGAGAAATTGTTACCAACTCATGAAGAAAGTAGCAATAGCAGACACAATTCTGAAACTGCATCCAATAATCATCACCCAGTAGTTGATTCTGCAAATGAAATAGAGTCTACGTTGTTAGAGGAAGAAAAGGGAGGAGAGGAATCAGTTTCTGAAACCACCGAGGAACAACAAATGTTGGTAGATACTCAGCAGAATGATGAACCAGAAGTAAATGAGCAAAAAGCAGTTGAGATAACACAAGATGTTATTGTAGACCGATCACCAAGTCCACAGCACTCAACTGCTACAGAGGAACTGCCTGTAAGGAATAAACCAGGGGACAAAGATGAAAACCGGAAGGCCGATGATAATACAGATGTGGGAGAACCTGAAAGAACACCTGAAAGCTCTGACAGTACCCCCAAATTAACTGAAGTTCCAGAAAAAAGTGCAGACTCTGTTGGAATGGATGTAGAGTTTGTAGAATCCAAGAGTGAGATTGTGATGGACCAAGAAATAACCAACACTGAGACCAAAAGTCCTACACCAGCACTGGTGGAATCGAAAGATATTAGCACTCCTAATGCTAGTGTTACTTTGGACAGTGAGAAGGAGAATAAACAAGATAGTGAGAATGAGAATAAACACGATAGTGAAATGGAGGTAGTTGTAGATGATGCACCAAGGAAAAATGAGGATCACATAACTGAAAGGGATGATAAACCAGTAGATCAGGAAGAAATTCAGTCCAACTCTCACAAGGGCCAAATTGTGCACTCTGACGATAAGATACCTGATAATGCCTCTCCTCCCACTGCTTGTTCAGATAATCAAGATTTAGCAACTCAAAATTCGCCAGAAGAGGAACATAGTGATGAAGATAAAGTAGAAGAAGTGTCGATGGATCAAGCTCCAGTTGTGTCCAGTGCACCAAGTATTATGACTGAGCAGGCAACTGAATCTTTGAAAGAGGTTGAACAACTGGAAGAAGAAACACCCATGCCTGTTCTATCTGAAGAAGGCCACTTTGATGCTATGGACGTAGAGAAAGCAGAGCTACCACCAGTTGTAGAGAAAATGCCTGATATTGTCATATCTAGTCCTGATATTTCAATGGATAGTGGTAGTCTTACAGTTGTACCCGTCATGGATGGTAATTCAAATCATTCAAATTCCAGTGAGCAAGTCATAACAGGTAGTTCAGAGGGTATCATGGCAGGAAGCAGCAGCAAGACTGACTTGCATGATGAACAGCATGTTGAAGATGCAATGGAAGTAGACTTGGAAAAGGAGGTCATGGGGGTGGTTGTTGAAAGCAAGCCTGATGAAGATGAGACTGCTGAAAAGCCTTCAGAGAACAAATTACCGCAATCAGAAGGTGATAAGGCCAAAGGAGAAGATAAAGACACAGAAAAGGATGGCAGTGATGAAAATATGGACAAAAATAAGAATGATGTAGACAAAGAACAGGGTTATACAACAGAAGCTAATTTGCCAAATGTTAAGATAGTTGTTGAGAAGATTTCATTACAAGACCTCAGTGAGCTCACTAGAGATGATGTAGATGGAGGTAATCTGAGTAACACTACAGCTAATGACAATGCTTCTAAGCAGGATGATGTCAGATCTTCAAGTAAAATAAATGTTGATGAAGACTCTGATAGCGTTGAGTTGCCGTTGCCACCTAAGCCCACCAGGAGAGTACGGGAGATCATGAACCTGGCCCTACCTGGTGAGAAGCCATTGAACCTCGACATTGATAGCCCATCGGCAAGGACCAGGTCAAGAAACACCAGTGATACAGTCCGAACCAGGTCAAAGGTCAAGCCCTTGTCCTCACCTAACATGGGGAGTATATATACACCCCAGAGGGCTAGTCCTAGATCTGCTGGTGGAAAAGGCAGCTCTAAGAAGGCCGATTCCACTTCAGCCATAGGAGCAAAGCGCTCTCCTCGACTGGTCAACTCTGATTCAGGTGTGCAATCACGGACAAAGAGGACATGCCGCTCCTCTGATGTCAGTTGATTCTCCTCCAAAATAGTGGTGTTTGTCAAGGTTCTATGCTTTTGCTGCCCTGCTTTATCTCAATGTTGTACTTTCAAGCATGGATTCTTGCCTTTCTGCAATGCAACAACAGCATAACCCCATTCAGTGCAGTAAAGTGCAGTGTATGAGGAAATTTTCCAAAATGCAATTTTCCAATTGATAGAATCTATTAGTACATTTCAAAATAGAGTTATGATGGTGATGTTTGTGCAGTGGAAAAAAAACCTGTGCACACTGCCTAAATACTATGTCATATCTCATGAATGTGATAATAGTATCTATCTCATGAATGTGATGGACTCTACAGGATGGTAGCATCATACTCCATCTTGGATTAGAATTAGCAAGAATTTATTTGTATGTTAAAAGATCTTGCAAGTAATGACATCAGAGAGGTAAAATGCCTTCTCTAAATCGTGAACCTTTTGTCAGCCTTTATCCTTCTTTTTAAGTAGTAACTATTTTCTCCAATTCAGGCAAATAGAAATGCAAATTTGAAACCTTTCACTTTTACTAACACAGTTCATAGTATACATACTATACCAGTGTTAGTAGTGCACATCAAATTTGGAAAGGAATTAGAGATGTCTTAACCCTTTCATTTGTTAATTGATGCAATTCCACTTATATTCTTTGTATGGTCGATGTGCCTATCTCTGTATGGTACATCTAAAAAAAGTTGAAAGTAGAAACCCAGGAGTACTATGTGCTTGTCTCTTTACTATGTCCTCCTAGTAAACCATTTAAGGTTCCTACAATGTGTGCTGGCGTCAAAAGCAATTAATTGAAAAGGTCTTTTTGTCCTTTGTTCTTGTATTCTATATATCTTGATCGATTGCAAGGTATAAATTTCACTTCGAATGGGCCCCTCTCCCATTCTTGTTTTTTGGTATATGAGGTACTTAAATTGTAATTGAATTCCAAACTAAGTATAACCTTGGAAATGATTAATTAATGTTGGCATGGTTTAGACTTGGTCCTTATTCCATTACAGAGTAAAATTATTCAGTTCATGTCAGGGACTTATTTGACATGCGATTGTATTCTGTTAATTCATCTAGACAGATTGAACAATTCTAGCATGAATGAGCCTCAAAACTGTATGCCTGCAGACAAATTGTTAGTTTACAGACAATTCTTTTGTTTGGTATTGGTAAACAGCCTTAGTAATGAAGAGTTTACATTGCTGGTCAGTGGATATGTGAAGATGAAATGGCCTGAAGTACATTTGGAAAGAAGATTGGGTACTTGTCGGTGATGGGGGTGGGGAGGGGGGTGGTTATAAATATGAAAGAACTATCCCTTTTTATATGCACGTTATGGTATGTTGGTTCTTAGACAGTTTGGATTTTGCGTGCTAAATATGTGAATGAACTGAATGTATATGTATATATGGTCTGAAGACCGTAAATCTACTTAAAATCCATATTTTCTTTGAAGAGGTTTGTATCGTCCTGTATATGGCAGTGCATTAGGATATATCTGGCAAAATAATTGTGTGGCTTGGCTTAGTGAACATTCCAAGTTTTACCTTCACATGATTCAAACAGACATAATTACTCTTCAAATCTTGAAAGAGTGTAAAAAAAATTAGGTCATAGCTGTTTTCAGTTATGGGAACATCATGTATTCAGCAAGTTCCGCTGCAATGTATTTAAATTGCTAAAAATCATTCTTATCTTTGTGAATTGTCAAATATACTCCCATACTGTTAGCGGAACTGTTGGGAATATTTTGCTATGGAGATGGCATTATAGAAGCATTTTTGTTTGTTTCCTTTTTTGTTTTTTTTTAAATAATTTTTATTACTTAGGGGCAGTTGAGAGAGCTGTTTTCTCTCATGCTTGATATATTACAGTCATTTTAATGTCAACTAATTTGGAATTCTTACGAGTTAGAAAACTCATATTGTAGATGTTTCGGTGCCAAAGTCACTTGCGCACAGATAGGGATGAGCACAACCATTGTTAATGTTGATTTTTTATGATTTTTTTCATTGTTTTATAGTGAATGAAAGCAAAATACTTGAAAAAGTCATAGAAAAATTTAAAATATTATCACATTAGGCGAATTTTATGAACTGTCAATATAGGCTTGTACTAATTTTGTCTGAATATGTTAATTAATTGCAAGCTTTAAGCTTGGACAGCTTTAAATCCATCTCGTTACTTTACACCGAAATGGCAAAGTGTGTGAAATGTTTAGTTTAAAGACGACCAGCTTTGTACATGGAACATAGTGGCCTTGCTTCTAGTTCTTGCTTGTTACTAATGTTTTGAAAGTACTCTATTGACAAATACATAGATATGGCAAAGATTTATTTTCTTGTAAACCCATGTAGGCATTGTTAGCTGGCATTGATGACTTCTCTTTTGTCTTTATCAGAAGCTCATGATGCTCATTGTTCATAGATATTTGAAAATTGCATATTTGTGATATTATTTGTTACCAAATGTAAACTGCATATTTTTGTTTCCAAGTTGAATTTTGTACAATTATGAAGATAATCTAAATTCTGTTACAAAATAACAACTTGGCATTGACAAAAATTGAAAAGAAAAAAGGAAACTATCCAAAATTTCATGGTGTTTTGTGTCTTTCTTGTGTCCGTGTGTGGTGTGTTTTGTTGGATACCAGGCTTGGTGAATAAGAACAGGAAGAAGGGAACAGGAATTAACAAATTTTAAAAAAGAAGATAAATTAAGCAGATGCTTAAAATTCACTTTTGTTTGCCTGTGAAGATTAAAATTTCACACAATACACTCTTTTGGTTGATGAACATTCTTTGAATTCAGTCCATTCCAACGCCAACTTGGTTTCCAGACAAACAATTGAAAAGACGAAAAAGATTGGACACAAACCTGTTCCAATTGCTCTACCCTAAAACATGCACACTTCAAAATTATCTCCATGCATCCACAGGGGTAATGAGTGTTTGTGGAAAATGGCATGGACTTGACTTGTTCAAATTATGGAGAAGAAATAATCCTGGCATTACTGGATTAGAGAAATCTGGCATATTTTGTAACTTTTTTTTTGTCCTTTGCATTTATGACTGTTAAAACACTAAGCCTGTGCCATGCAAACTCACCCCTGTGGATACAAGCGGGATATAACACCAGCAGTATATTTTATGAACCAACAAATCCATCAATTTTGGGGTCGAAATTAACGGTTCAAAGAATTGCTTGAGTCATAGCGATTCTTTACATACAATGACAAATACAATTTCTTTCCACTTCTGCTTTAATTGGACCTCAAAATTTTTCAGTATGAAGATTCCGTCTGAAAGTATGTCATGCAAGGAAAAAAATTGATTTTGAAAATTTGACCCGAAATTGATGTATTTGTCAGTTCATAAAAACACCTACAACAGTGATGTTCAGTAGAACAAAACCATGATCCTACTTAAAGTTTCCATCCTTAGAAATTAATATCTGAAGTATGCAGGTCTTAGTCCTGTGAAACCAGAAAATATCGTGACAAGAAACTTTGCAAATTGTGGGCAATTGCTATTTTCTCTCCCAAAAATCACACATTGCTAGAAAAAAAACCCACCTACAGGATCTCATTTTGAGGAGAATACTATTTAATGCATTTAGAAAGAACAATAAATTAAGGGGGATATGTTGGAGGGATGATATTGACATTAATTTGTACCTTGATGATAATATGACGTTTTTGTATAGTGCACGGATTTGTACCCTGTACCTTGTGTTTCATAATCCAGAGATTCATCCACAAGACTACAACACCTCTCTTTTGCTTGTTATAAATCATAAAAAACTCATAAAATTGCCTTGATTAAAAATCAGCCTTCTGATCAAGCAAAATACTGATTCACAGCTCAACCAGAAGGAAATATAAATCATGTGAAATTTGAATGATTACATGTCTTTGGCAAGTGAAGATGCACTTTTAGAATGTCCCAAGAGCCAGAAAAGTTTGTATAATCATTACACAAAACACATTGAAAAACAGATTAATGAGGGAAGTGGGGCTACCATACCCTTCAGTTTTAGAATTATTTGATGAGACATCCTGGTTGAATAATTTACATAACCTCTTGCTCAAATATGGCCCCCTTTTCTCATATTACTTCAGTATTCAGTCATTACATGTTGGAAAATTTGAGAAAAAAACTACCACACCCTAAAATAGAAGAAAAATATACATAACGGAGGTAATTGGTTTAGGTAGTTTAATGAAAGAGTGATGGAAAGATGCGTAAAGAACGCAAACTACAGTATGCAAATCGTCTGTATTGTGTACATTCTGGATGAGTCTTGGCACACCACTCCATTTTGCTGAACCGCTGAAGGATATTGACAAGCTTCAAAATAAGCTTTTCTGAAATGAGGAATCGATCAGCTTTTAAATTACATTGAATCCATTATTCAATATTTTGTAAGCCGCCTCTCCATATTTGTTCTCTTTTTGTAAACAAACTTTCCATGTTAACTACACTAGTGTCATAATTGAAGATTATATACAGTTTTGGTAAGCTCTCAAAACCTCTCCAGATTTCATCAGTTTCAGATGATAAATGGCAAGATACATGTACTAGCCAAACAAAGACACTGCAATTTTTTCCTCTTGAAGTGAAATATTGAAAAAAAAAGAGAGGCAGAAAATAATTCAGATACAGGAACATGGATGTGACTCTCCTCACCAAAAATCATGGAAGGAACACCAGATCTTGTGATTATTTTTTTTGATACCATGAGATCAATATGAAACTGTATTCAATGTTCTTTTATCTATTTCCTTGCTTACTACCAAAACTACATAAACTTTAATACAAGAATGACTGAGATGCTGAATAATGTGAAGAGCTCCCGGATTTCGCAGTTGGATTTTGCAAAGGTTGCAGGATTGTGTATACTAATTTATAAAGATTATCAGATATTGTAATGACCCAGCTCTTTCCCAAGAGCTCTAGCTGATATCTGAATATGTCTAAAGCTTTGGTCAGATTTGACTGATAACATTAACAATGATTATATGTACAAACTTAATGTACCTATAATGTCAATGATATAATTGGGCCGAACTTGATATTTTTCAATGATGAAATAATTGAAAATATATCAGTGAGTTTATCATTGAGTTTGACCACTTTCGTCATTATAGGTGAGTTAAATATGCAATCACCGTATTGTCATTAAAGGAGAATGGAACCCAGGCACCAGTGTGCTTTTAGTGAATAGAGATGAACAAGGAAGATAAACACTGAAAGTTTGAACAAAATCGGACAATCTGTTCAAGAGTTATGAATTTTGAAAGTTTAAGCAAATCCCTATTATAGGGATCCTTGAGTTGGCAACTTTACCAGCATTTGTGATGTCATTGTGGACAACTCTCCATTCATTTTGTGTATGATTTTTCAAAAAAATTGATTTATATGAAATTTCGAGTCAGGAATCAACATACTTCTTCCCAAAATGCTTGCAGAATTAATGTAGCCATGTCATACTCAAACAGTAAATCAAAAGAATTTCTATTTTTCTTGAAAATGAAGAAAATGTTAAATTCTGTGCATAAAATGAATGGAGAATTGTCCACGATGACATCACAGATGCTGGCAAAGTTGCCAATTCAAGGATCCATATAATAGGGATTTGCTTAAACTTTCAAAATTCATAACTCTTGAACAGATTATCCGATTTTGCTCAAACTTTCAGTGTTTATCTGTCTTGTTCATCTCTATTCACTAAAGGCACACTGATGCCTGGGTTGCATTCTCCTTTAACTTAATTGGTCCAATCTGACCACCACCTGATCTCTGTTGCCATAGGCAAGCATGTATTCAATAGCTTAAGATATTTTTCAGACTCCCATTATAATATGAAAGGATAGAGGTAGTGACCTGATATATGCCATGGTGACAGTTTCATTATTTTTAAGTCATTGTATGAAAGATATAGGGTTTGATTAGGAATGAAATTTAGTAAGTTAGGTCTAAAGATAAAGTTCAGTTCTGGTAGTGCAATTACACTGAAAGAAACTGAATCAAAGCAACTGGGAAATGTTAATCACGTCTATATGAGAATTGCTGTATACTGTGAGGGTTTTGGAACCATCAAAATTTTAATCTCTCTGAAAAGCACATGCACTGCACACGGAAACGGGTATACAGGACTGCATACTCACGTGGCATTGTTGTTTGGCCCGAACATTTTGATTATGTGTTGTCATAATTATTTCGAATATAAGGGCTTTGAAGAACAATTCTGTTCAGGAACATTTCTGCAGTAATATTCCTTCTAAATGATATAAAAGGAATGGGAAAGCTCATAAATCATTAAGGTTAGGGTAGAGTACAACGTTTGGTTCAGAAGTTCGGAAATCGGATAATGAGGAATGACCAGAGAGCAAATGTCTCATGAGCAAATGTCACAGAACTATCAAAGTATACTAGGGAAAGGTGGGTGATAGCTGTCGGCCATGGCATCTTGTCTGGAGGATATTGAGGAAAGGAAAAAAATTGTCGGGTGTAGCATCCAGCCTGGAAGATACAGAGGAAAAGGAGAGAACTTTAGGCCATAGCATCGTAGCTAGAGGATAACCACTGTACTGGACAGTCATAATGTTGTAAAGATCACTGAACAGTTGAAATGAAAAAAAACTCAGTGTACTGTCTGCACTGTTCCAATCCAATCCACACCAAGCCACTTCTGTCATACAGTAACCAACAGCTGCACAATTTGCTCCATGGCAGTGTTATGGGCCATACTGCCAACATGAAATTCTTTGAAAAAGAAAATGCATGGAAATGCATGCTCACAGTGTTTTCTTCAGGAAATGAAAAATGCTTAAGATTGCAGAATCTCATTGAATATTTTGGAGGATCAGAATATTTGCAAGTTGAAAGTATGCATAGCCATTTGTGTAACCATTTTCAAGAAAAATTTACTGATGGTGTTTTTTTTCCCCCCGGAAATCCCCCATGCCTCATATTGGCATGGAGGGTGTTATGGAATCTCTTCAGATAGAGAACATTGATACTTTAGTCTCCTAAAGAAACACAGAATAATTTGGGCAGACCTGACTTGCCAAAGATTATTTCCAAGCCTTCTGTTTCCTTATTGGTATCAGTACCATCATCATAATGATGATTATCATCATGGTCATGAACATCGACATCTGATTCATCAATATTGTCATAATCATCTCCTCCTCCTCCTTGTCTACCTCCTAATCATATCTGTGTATAGTTTGATTTCATCTCCAGTTTGGTGTTTAGAGCAAAGCAAATACTCTGTTCCCACGTCATCACCTTACAAATTGAGACATCGCTTTCCAATTTGGGGCAGATTTTTTTTATTCTTATAGCCTTCAAACTCATATTGCTCATTCTGCTACTTGGGTTCATTATACTTCGCACAAGAAATATACCAATATCATGTTCCTGTTCCAGCGGTACTGAAATGAAATTGCAATTATCATTCTTTTCATCTTTTTTTATCATCAGGTGTACATCTCACAGAATGAGGAAATAATGCCGGTGAGTATCAAACCCTGGTGATGATTTCTTCTTGATCTTTAGATGGGATATCATGTAGATTGCCCTCATTGCTGTATTGATGTTCAGAAAGGGATGAACCTTACTGTATCTGTAACGGTATCTTTAATGACTTGCAGTATGGTTGCATTATACTTTTTTCTCATTTATTTCACCTGTATGTAGTGGCAGCATTAAGGAAAATGTGTAAATGGCCAATAAACAGAGACGGTCATATCCTAGAAGATGTATAATGAATGTTCCATCTGGGGAAAATGTATGGTTACCTCTTTGGAGAAATGTTGTTTACATAGAAGTGGCTACCTTCTTGTATATTACTATGTCTCATAGACCTTCCTTCTGGAATGTCTGTATTCTTTTAATTGCCAGTCATTTGCCTGTGTCCCTTTAAACCTTGGATCAGCTCTTCAAAATGACAATAATATCTGCATTGACTCTTCCATGTCTTTGATAGACCTGTAAGACATCCATTGTGACTTTATAATTCTATGGTTCCTCAATCTTTCGGGGAGGGGGGGGGGGGGGGTTTCACAAAGACTTGAGTTGGATTTTTGGAGTCATGCGTAAGCGCCAATGCGCAACTGGTATTTAATGCGTAGTCTGATTGATATACTTCCCAATAGCATGCACCCCCTGCGCATGATCTGACAAATGCGGTGATGTGTAATATACAGCATGCAACTGAGAATTTAAGTGCAACTTTAAGTTCAACTTATTCCTTGTGAAACAACCTCCAGGGCCCCGTAACACCACAAAGCTTAGCGATTGATCGTACAATAAATTTTTGCGATTGATTGTACATAGTGGTCAATGCAATCAGTCGCAAAGATCAATCGTATGATCAATTGCAATTGATCGCAAACCTTTGTGTTACGGGCCCCTGATCATTTATGTTCATTTATGTAACTGATCACTGTTCTTTATGCTTCAAACCCTAGATCTGGGCTCCTCCCACTCCTCCACAAGACGACAACGATGTCTACATCGACCATGTCATGTGCTTAGGTTATGAGCCATCCATCATGACTGAATCTCAACTTCCTCCAGTCTTCCATAAGAAAGAAACCAAGAAGATTAAAGTGGAGCAAGGTGCAGGTGAGTACAACATCAGGTGCATTTCTTGTGGTTAAAAGACTGCAAATAGTTCTCACAGTTCAACTTGTCATACTCCAAATTGTTAATCACAGCAAGAATCTTGTGTCACGATTTCTGTTTATTCACTTGAAAACCATACTTTGTGTTGTATGAGTCAAATATACATGTATATCTTTCAAAGTATTACAATGCATATGAGAGGAAATGTGTTGAATTATATAAAACTTTCATTATATGATAAGCTTTGTTTTGACACCTCAAGGGCCCTTTGTCATTGCAGTCTTCTATTTTGACGGGGAAGTGTTTAATCATTATTTTTCTCTAAATGGATTCCACAGGACTTTTAGAAACCTCATTAAGATGAAAAGTGATTCAAGATGACAAATTTTAATATTAAAAAAAAAAGTTGGATATAAGAGAATGTGACATGACATTCGCTCCTGCGACAGTTGCTTCTGTCTTCAATTTCTCCAAAGAAATAGGGTAAGGGTTGGGGTTGTGATAGGGGTTTTGGTTCAGAATAATGCGAAGATAAAGACTAAGGTTAGTGTTAGATTTTGGGTTAGGTTTTAGGTTTGGCTTAACATGCAGATTTTCCATGGGAGCAGTTGTAGCCGGAGCAAATGTCATGGAACCATAAAAGAGATATGAATCCTCAAGAGAGTCTGTATGCCTTTATTTTTTCCTTCAGTTGTACCTGCTCGTAAGATTAAGAGCCATGGCCACCATCACCACCATCACCATCACCAAAAGTCTGAGACTGTCCAACAGCCTCCCATGCTGCCTACACCTCCCCAGTCCCTCTTCAACCGGCCCTCCGCGGCCCTCCTGAGGATGCGGCGTGAGGCCAAGCAGCAGAAGATGCGCGCTCTGGCCGGCAAGCCAGTGGTCAAACCCATGCCTGTAGTCCATCGCCCTGCAACCACTGAGACCACATCACTAGACAAGCTGGAATGGCTCATCAATGAGGACTGGGCATTACTGCAGGTAGGTTTGGAAGGACAGAGTCTGCTCTATTCACTGGCTATGAGTAATACATCCTACTTGTTACCAAGTATTATGGAGTTCTGAACATAAATTGATATCAAATATATCTTTACTAAACACATTTTGTCATTTCGAACCTCTCTTAGGAGTATTAACGTATACAATGAACAGATATGCTGGAGTCTTAGATGGTGTTGTTAATGTATTGGACAAGTATTTGATTTGCTGATCTGAAGAAGCTTATGTTGTCTTCAGAACATACTCACTATCACCTTTCATGTTGAACTGATACCAAGTGAACATCGGTAATTTTCCATATAAACTAGACATGTCCTGCTGTGTGAGAAAAAAGAAATCTTTGGAGTGGTGAGTGATTTAGCTCTAGGAAGCTCTGGAAAATCTCTAAAAAACTATTTTGAAAAAAAGGGGGAAAAAGTGGCAAAAATAGCAAAGTTATTACAGTCACTTAATTAAAATCTTGTTTGCTTTGTAGCAAATCCAAGAGAAAAAAAAGTGGTTTTTACTGTGAGGTCCTGAAATATCACAGTGAAAGGAAAAGTAGCCTTTGATAATGCTGTTGATTACCTTTCCCTCTGTAGGCAGTACAGACCCTCCTGGAGCTTCCTTTGACCCTGCAGCCTTTGGTCCCAGGTCACATCATCAACTGGGACCTGGTTAGTGACATCGTCAATGCCTGCAGCAGGACCTTCCGATCGCCCAAGCAGTGCTGCAACCGTTACGAGAGCGTTATCATCCCTAGGGAAGAGGGCAAGATCCTCTATGATACCAACCCCAAGAAACAGAAGAAGTCTAAGGGTATCTACAGGGTGAATGTGAGTAAACTGATTTCTTATTTCGTCCTCGTTTAGAGAGTTGTACTATGCTTGCTCCATTGACAATTGCTTTTCTCCTTTTGACAACACTAACCAAATTCTTAACTTTAACCCTTCATCCAAAACTTAAATAAAGCTAACCCGAGCCCTTAAGCCACCCTAAATCTCTGTTGCAACCTTTACCCTTATCCAAACTTTATATATTTGATAAGATAAATCTTAAGAGTAGTCATCACTGGATCATATGTTGGAGCACAGCAGAGTCCATTTTGGTGCATGTGAGATGGTTACAAGCATGTGTCTCTTATTCTCAGGCTTCTGGGTCACATGGGTGAGGTAGACTGTGAAGCATGAATTATAGGGTACAAATACCAAATCACAACCTGACCCTAACTCTAGCCCTTGAAATTAACTCTAACATTCTCCCTAGAACGTAATCATAACTCTGACCCTAAAAACCCAAATCCTGATCATAAACCAAATCCTAATTCTAATACGTATTCCCAACCCTGACCTTGACCTTGACCCTGAATTCAACTCTGACCTTAACTCTAACCCTAACCCTAACCCTAACCCTAACCTCAACTCTAACAGTAAACCTAATAGGCCAGTTTGTAGATACAATCTGAGCATGAGCAAATAAAGGTCATTTGGGACGAAAATTTAAAACCCATTGACACGAATACTTGAAAGGTGCTAATAACTGTGCGCCCACGGTGCATTCCATAATACCTAGGTGAGAGTATTCTTTTCAAAAGGGGAAATAAAAGCTATTCATAGGGCACTTCTGTCAATTTGGGAGTGACTTTTTTAAGTGCACAAAAAGGGACCTCTCCATGTTTAAGATATCTGTGGATATTTGAAGTCATTTGGAACATTAATAAACAATGAACTGGCTTATAGTGGTACTGACATATAGAAGGGCATGCTACATTTAAGCTGTAAGGGCTAAATACAATTCATGGTATGAATGTTACCAATGTGAAAGTGAAAATTGCTACCTTTTCATTTTTTTTTTCTGTACAGACCAAGAACAATCGACCGATGAAGACAAGTCAGCTGCATGCCCAGGATGGCAACTCATCTCATACGATGCTCTATTCTGCCAAGTTTGATGGTATTAAGATGGCCATCAATAAACGCCAACCATTCCTTAAACAAGTGTAAGTCTATACCAGACATAATGCTATGCAATTTATTTTATTCATTTCCTCCAAAAGACTATCTAGAAATGCAACTTTTCTGTAATGGACCCATGCAGTTGTCTTTATAACCTGTATAGACAAGTTTACCTGTATTTATAAAGTGATTATTTACAATTTATTGTCATGTGACCAATGTGAAAGTAAAAATTCTGACCTTTTAAATTTTTTTGCCTCTGCGTACCAAGATTTATAATTATAAAGTCGTTATGTTATTGTGGCATGATCCTGTTCTGCTGTGTATTATGGAAATAAGGCAAGCTCTCAGAAATTGCTAGTTTCCTCTTTTATTTTACAATCCATGTCTGAAAAATTAGTTACCGAGCAAATGAACTTCACTGTAGTGTGTTCATGCTCAAAGAAAAAGATAAAAAATGAGAGAGAGAGAGAGAGAGAAAGAGAGGATTTTATTATAATATCCCAAGCCATATATTATTATTATCATTCCTATGTTGTTTTATGTTTATTGTTTTAGACTAAACAACCCATTGTTGAAGAACCCCAAACACAGTGCAATACTGGCCGAGTCTGGGATCAACTATGACAAACCTATGCTACCTAGTGAAGTAGCTCAGAAGAGGGCTGAGAGGATTGCAAGAGAAAAGAAGGTATTTGTCTAATTTACATATTTATCCATCTCTGCCATAGTTGTTATTTTATCAAGTCTTTATTGCAAATGAAAAAATCTTATTAAGGTATAAACCAGGTCTGTGATTGTAAAGATGTTTGTAAAGATTGAGACAATAGAGCAGGTACCTTGATTATTACTCATCTACACTAGAAGAGCCTTGTGAATATATGACAGAACCATAAATTCAAACTTTGTTGTATAAAATGTCATTATAAATATTGTGATGTAAGTATAGTGTGCTTCCCATCAAGGTATCTTATAGCACACTGAGAATTGAGTCTGTTTTAATGGCTTTCTTTATGTACAGCAAACAAATTTTGTCTTGTATTACAAAATGTTATCTGTTTCCCTGATTTTGAGTTACGCTCTTGCACCTTTTTTTTTTTTCACTGTAGCTTGCTACTCTACAGGCTCAACAAAAGCTAGCAAGAGAGAAAAAGGTGAGAATATTCATCCTTTCAAATGCATATATTTTTTTTTTTTTGAAGGAAGTAAGTTCAATTGGAACAGAAAATATGGCAAGATTTCAAATAAATAACTTCTTTATTGTTTACGATCTTTACTGTTGTCCCCTTGTTTCCGTCTATATTTTTGATTTTCGGCTTTCTATTCATTCATGTATTTTTACTCTGATAAGTGCTTGTCGGAAAGCTTAAGTATGTTTGTGTTCATTGGTACTTTGTGATTTTTCAGTACCAAACATCTATTTAATCTTTGCTTTCTAAAATATTTTGAGATACCGGTTTCATTTGGGATTAACCAGAATGTATAAAACAAATGGATTTGTTAAGATGACAAACTTGCTTCACTTCTGTTATTATTATTATTATTTGTTGGCGTCACTTGTGCCAGGGAGGCGAAAAAGCCAACTGTAATCACTGTAACCCTCAGGTCTCTCCTCCCGATATAAGTGATTAGGAGTGTGCAAGTGGACCACTACACCGGGGTTTTCCCCCCTACTCTCATACGAATAGCGTTGTTAATGCATATCACCCGTTGTGTTCCTTTCTCTCAACTCAGCTGCAACAAGAACAGCAGCAGCAACAGCGTCTGTTGGCTGCCTCTAAGCAGCAACAGCAGCAGCAACAAGGCACAGTAACCCAGGTGACTGCTCAACCAGTGGGTACAGCTGCTGGAGCCACAGTACTGGTAAAAATGCTTGAAGAAAAAAGGCTCGTTCAGACATGAGGCGACAAATCCCTGTAACAAATCCCTGCAGCGTATCCCGCAACAATTTTAGTGTTCGGATATGGCACGACAAACCACCCCACTTATGTTAATGAACGGCATACTTGCCAACTGTCCCGTTTTTATCAGAATTGTCCCGTTTTTAAAATTTTTTAGAGCAGTAAAATCGGAACATTCCGATTTTTGAACCTAGACAAAAAAAATAAATCAATAAAGAAAAAAAGAGAAAAAAGTGTTTGCGCGTGTTCTATATATACGAAATGTACAGTATTGTCTATGACTTCCGGGTTTGAGCTATCGATACACGTAATGTTACAGTCCCACCAACGAAACTGACCGATGGTACATGTATGGTATGTCAAGTTTCGATCGCTCTCCCAAGTCGATTTTCCGCTGTGTGACTGGGTGTACACATGTGACTGCGAAAACGTGGTTCGTTCGCATGCGATGCAATGCGATGTGCACAACGCATGTATGCACAGCACCGATCTCTATATGTGGGACATGTATTAACGCTTGCTGAGCTGTGCACGGGGTATGTGACGATCGTGGATTTAACGGGATTATTTCGCAAAACTGGAGAGGATTTGATCAAAATGAGTGGAAAACGGTTGCAGAAATTTAAAGAGGAGTACAAACAACGATTTCCTTTCATAAAGCCAAGCACGAAAGGCGTTGAATTTGCATTTTGCATGTGTTGCCGGCAGGACATAAAAATCTCAAGTGGAGGAGCTAATGATATAAGCAGGCACGCCGAGAAGAAAAAACACATCGACAACATGTAATTTGGTATGTTTGATGGCATGGTTGTGGTGATATCACTGAAATGTCTTTATTAATATTTCACTTTATTTGTTTTCAGTGAAAATAAAGACAAGTGAAAGAAAGCATATTTTGAAATTGTTCAATTTTGCAAAGTGATTTTATCAATTTTCATACAATTAGAGAGATATTCAACACAAGATGAACATATCTAATTTTATATTTTTAAATTTTGAGCAAATTGAGAAAAAAGAAATTCTTACATTGAGCTGCATAGTTTAGTCACATGTTTTTCAGTATACATGTAGAGTGTCTTCTAAATTAAAGGATTATATGTATATGCAAAGTTGATACTTTTCCTTTGCAGCATATTTACTCATAAATTTTTTTGAAATCTGAATTGAGTAATCTAATTAAACAAGAGATTTCCATTCTGTTGTGCACAAATTTGAAGTACATACATGTATTTGTTATTAGATTAAAAAAAAAAAAAAAGTAAAAATCAAATCCAAAATTGAAAGCATTTTCTCAACACCAGTCGGGTGTAGCAGGTCATGCAATATTGCTGACACTTGTATAATTTTTCTTCTACAGGTATTATGTTGTTGGAAATCAACTTTGGAGATGCTGGAAGATTTCAGGTCTCCAGTGGTCCTTGATAAGTTGTTTCTCCATGTGTGTAGAGTGTCTATTAATATATATTACGTGATTCTGGTATCATTTTACACATCTAATGGCCCTCCATAGTGCTATTTTTCTTTCAGCTTCAAGGGGGCGTTGCTCCCTTGAGACCCCCATTGGGGCGCTGCCCCTGAACCAAGTCGGGGCCCTAAGCGGCCCCCTGGACCCCCGGCCAACTTTGTCCCTCTTTTTAGATTTCAAATGTTGGCAAGTATGGAACGGGTGTTAATGCGTCAACACTCAAATAAAGAGAGTTTTGTCAAAAGTTGTGCAGACAAACTCATGACGATGTATTTTGCGCTAACTTTTTAAGAATTTGATTGGTCCACAGCTTTTTGCAGCCAGGCGACAATAAAATGTCTCCTGTCTCGGCAATATCTTTTTGTCCCTTGTACCCCATTGACTTGTTCGCTAAAAATGTTGCAGGGATTTGTTGCGGGGATTTGTCTCCTCATTCTGAACATGCCTTAATTATGATAGTAGTGTAGCAACTAGGCTGTTTAGCAGGGATTTATTTCCAGTTGGTTCAAATTGAGTGAAATATATGGTCTTGCACTTTCCAAGGGAATGATTTTTGCTACCAAAGCAAAATTCGTTTTGGAGGTTGAAAGTATGCCTTGCCGTATTTGATTTTTTTTCCTTCATTGTTCTTGTATAGGGGCATTGCTTAGGTGTTTTTGTTTTTTGTTTTTGTTTTTAAATTCCCAATGATTTGTTATTGGTACCAAGATGGTTATGCTTTTGCCAAAATCTGAAATTAACAACAAAT
The DNA here is from genome assembly GCA_029962745.1 of Echinometra lucunter. Lineage (NCBI taxonomy): Eukaryota > Metazoa > Echinodermata > Echinoidea > Camarodonta > Echinometridae > Echinometra > Echinometra lucunter. The sequence goes on along the minus strand of CM057154.1, from coordinate 14,543,535 downwards.
TCATCCTCTGGCCTTAAAGGAAACTTTTACCCCAAATAGATTATTTAAGATGAAGGGTGCATTTTATTCATACTTTTTGATTTACAAGTCTCGTCACCAATTTGTACAAGGAGAATATAAATCAAGATATTTTCTCGCACTTTGTCTAATTATTTTTTCCTGATACAAGTTTATAAAATAGAGGTTTTGATTCTTTATCTAGCAGCAATCAGGGACAATAAGCCGAACAGCTCTTGGAACAGCAGTAACACAACCTATTAGGGTGAGTATGAACAGTTGTGTCTACATGTCTACAGATGTTTTCAAAAGGATTTTTCTTTTTCTTTCTCTTTTATAAATAAGCAGTCCAAAAACCTGAGGAATGCAGTAAAATCATGAAAGATGGTCCAGAGCAAAAGTTCAAGAGGTACTTTTGTTGCTGACCTGTTATGTCTCGTGTATCTAGTGACCTGATGAGCAGCCCAGGTGGTGCAGTCCCAGGCCATACATACCTCTCTACCACATCCCACCTTACCTTATGTGTCATGTCCAGACTCTAGATCATTTTCTCTTCAGTCAAATCATTGCTGCCCTGAATACACATGTTGATCGGTTTTGTCACTGTCTTTACTCCTACCAGGTATCTGGTACCCTAGCAGCCCAGGTGGTACAATCCCAGGCGAGATGTACCTCTCTACCCCATCTCACCTCACCTAATGTGATAGTCATGCCCAGTCTCTAGATAATTTTCTCTACAGTTAAATAATTACTTTCCTGAATGTAGATGTTCATCAGTTTTGTCCTTGTCGTTGCTCCTACCAGGTATCCGGTACCCTAGCGGCCCAGGTGGTACGATCCCAGGCCATCCGTACCTCTGTACCTCAGCTCACCCTACCCAATGTGACCAGTCAGGTCAGGACTCTAGGCACATCGTCTCCTCAGATTGTTGTCTCTTCGGTCTCCTCCATCATGACAACCGGTCAACAGACCAGAGTCACTCCTACAGTTTCCTTGCAAGGTACAATCAAATCTTAATAAACAACCGACTGTATGGATTCTGGAATGATCACCTGTCTGACTAACCATTTTTCCCTCTGAAAGAGTGTTAGTCTTTGAAATGTGTAATTGAAGAACCTGTACCGGTACCTAAAGAACCTCCTATAACACCAAATTTCTTGTCTCTCGAGAGTAGTCTCCATGTAAAGGTTTCACTGTATTAAGGTCAAATCAAGATGTATAAAATGGCTCCTTCTATCTATCATGGATTGTTTGAAATTGTTCAAAATTCAGCATTGAGTCATGGGAAATCCTGTAGCCTTTTTAGGGACCTGGATGTTTCAACAGGTTTAGATGGAAGAGAAAAAAATAATTTTCCCCTTGTATTGACAAAGGGAGCTTGAAATTTGGAGTGTGGAACAGTGTTTTTATTCCAGAGGACTACTGCTACATCATTGTTAAATATGTGTTGTTTTAAAACTTGATTACAATAGGGTTAATAATGGAATAGAAGGTAACTTCAGTCTTTGTCGTGAACATTTTATTATGTGTCTTGGAAATTTTCATTTGAACTTTGAAAATAAGGGGGTATATACCAGTGACTTGTAACAGTGTAGTTACATTGACCAATATAGAAATGTTAGAATCTCACACAGCATCAGGTCACTGTATCCCATCATAACAAATGAAAATATTTGTCTATGCCCTCTGCATGTATGATTTTTACCTTGTGAATGACTGCTCTTTTGCAGGAGGTACACAGCTCAACGTGAAAAACCTTGGTCAGTTCAGTCAGCTAGCTCTCATGAAGATCAAGCAACAACAGCTTCAGCAGTTGCAGCAACAGGCCCAACAGGCTCAGAGTGCTAGTGGTCAGTCAACATCTGGAACTGTTACGCAGACTACCCAGCAACAAGCTGCAACTGCTCAACTCAAGGTACTCTTACCCAAACCCTACCTTGACCCTACACTTGTTGTCCTGAAAAAAATCTCTTTGTGATTTGAAAAAGTGTTATTTGCAATTTGAAATTGTATTATTTATGTGATGTATGGAAGTTGAACAAAAAGCAAAAAACTTTGGGATAGACCCTTGATTGAATTTATTCAAGAAATGGTTGATGTAAAAGACAATTTAGTTGCCTTCATCATTAACAGTTGAAAAATTGGATTTGAGGCTTTCAGACTAGAGTCGCCTGTTCTGCTTCTCAATAGTGTGCATGGTGCTTACAGCCTCAGAAATCAATTTCCTTGTCTATATCCTCAGGCAAATGTATTATACATTGTCTGACACCAGACTTGGGACAGTTGTACTACCTATATCGTTGGGATGTTTATTCTATAGTTCTGTGAAGCATCAATGAAAGTACTAAGGGAACTTCTGTATGTAAACTGTGTCATTTCCTTATTTAGTATTTGGTGTCATTTGTGCCTATGAGGAGAAAAGCAAACTGACTCAATGGGTGATTTCAAGTTTGGTATTGGTGTTGGTGTTAGAAACACAATTTAGATTGCTTTCCATAGCTCCAGCACCTAATCTGAGTTTACAAAAGTGGTCCAAATGACATTATTGACAGCTCAACTCCAAGTGACAGTTGTCCCAAGACCAGTTTTATCTTTAATTTGGAGCTGCGTTGATGTAAAAATCAACCCAACACTAACACCAAAAGGTAAACACCAAACTTGAAATCACCCCAATGTAACTCTTGAGGATCTCCTCCCTGTATAACTGACTGGGATGTGCAGGTTTACTACTACACAGGGGTTTCCCCCTGCTCTTACAAAGAGTGCACTGGGTTCTTAACATGCAAAGGTGGTGAATCTCCTCCATATGTGACCTCCATTTAATTGTCCAATCCAAAGGATGGAGTGTTTCCCACTGTAACATGACTGCATCCATTGCACAGTAGAAGGGTGTGTAGATGCAGACTTCAATCATCTGCCTAGGTTAGACTCATGTGTGATAGCCATAGTTTTAAATCTCATGCCCGTTTACTTCTTTCTCTCTCTCTCTCTCTCTCTCTCTCTACCTCACTAGGCTGAATTGAGGAAGCTTCAGCAAGCCCAGGCCCAAGCCCAAGCAGTACAGGCCCAGGCTCAGGCTCAAGCTCAAGCTACTCAGGGCCAGGGACAACTTGCCACTATTCAGAAGGCTTCTGTGTCCAATACTCAAGCCATTACAGGGGTTACACATGTCCAGTTAACACCAGCACAAAGACAACAGGTTTGTTCTCCTTCTTATTCCCATCTCTTTAGCACTCCTCTATTTTCTTCTCTGTACTCCTTTTTACCCTCCATTTATCAGTTTTCCGTGGGTCCTATCAAAGCTCTGGCATGATGCTGATCAAGTAAGAAATCGTTAATAGTGAAAGAGTAATGATTCGTTGATATACAGTTGAAAATTAAAAGTCCAATTTCAAGCTATGAAAATTTAGTCAGTATTTTGGTGCATTGATTTTGCTCAAGTAATGACACAAACAAGGGATTGCCACAATTCACTTTTTTCACTAGTATAGCGTACATATACCAGATCTGTTGTGAATAAAGAGTTCAAATCATTCATTTTGTATTCATATATTTTTAATGCCAGCCTCCTGTATCATTCAGAATATTTGAAGAATAGAGTATTCAAAGATCAATCTCTCTGGAGAAATATAACATGAATTCATACTTGATCTGTTCCATCCCCCCCCCCCTCCAGCTGGCTCAGCGCAAGGGCCCCACCCTGAACACCTCTCAGGCAGAGATCGCTGCCCTGCTAAAGCACCACCAGGCCCAGCAGCTCCAAGCCCAGAAGATCAAAGGCATCTCCACCATCCCTGTCACCTCTGTCACCCAGCTCAAAGGCATCACCGTCAGCGGGGTAACGGTCAGTGGTGTCACTACCCTGGGCCAGGCTGGGGCTAAGGGACAGGTGGTGTCCGTGGCTGGGGGCATGAAGGCTCTAGCCATACCCACGGCAGGTGGGTCAGGTACAACCACCACCCAGTTGTCAAAGGTCAACTTGCAGCAGATACTGCAGATGAAGCAACAGAAGCTGGTGAGATGAATATCTTAGCCTTGCTCCTCTTAACCCTATAATTCAGAAACTCATACATACCTATTTGGTGGGATGAAGGTGGTAAGATGCAATAGTCATTTCAGATATAGTCTATGTGAAGTACTTGTATATTAGAGAAGTTATAGAAACGGTGTTGCATTATACCAGTGGATTACTAGGATGCGTTAAAGTGTTTGAAATGATTTATGATTTCACAAGATGCGCAGTGGGCAAGATATCTGTCCAAGAATTTATTTCTATGTTGATATTAATAGCCTTGCAAGGGGGGGGGGGATTTCAACATTTTTACAAAAAAAAAATTTTTTTAGATTTTACTGTCTAGAAGTGAAGAAGATCACATGGAATGAAATTGAAAAAAAAGAAGAATTATAGGTGAAGGACTCACATTGCTGTTTGATCATAGACTAGGTAAAGTAGCTTTTGAATGGACAATGCTTTTTAAAATGAAAACATGATGCTATGTTTATGTACAGATCCTGGCTCAGGTTCAAGGTCAACCTCAGGTCGTGACCTCGGGTCAGCAGGTCAGGGTGTCATCAGCTCAGACTCAAGCCACCGTCCAGCGTGGTAACACTCAGACTGCTCAACAAACCTTGGTTCAACAAGTAGCCAGCCTACAGCAGGTGAGATTTTGCTCAGACAGTGAGTCAGATGAGTCAGACCTTGGCAGAAATATTTGTCATCCTGGTTAAAATTGAAATTAATATGGAGTTGTGATATGGGGGGGGGGGGGGGGCGGTTGAGATTTGAAGATCAGGAACTTTTATGTCCATCTTTTAGACCAGACTTTTGCCATAGTTGTAGGCAGATGTGTTTATGGTGTTGTTGTTTTTATCGAAATTGATGCTAACATGTGACATGACTGATGTTTTCTGGTTCAGGTTGGAACAATAGGAGGTCAGCAGGTGCGTGTCCAACAAGTGACCGCACCTAGGGGTGGTCAGCAGCAAGCAGGTACCGTCCAGGTCCAGAGGATACCTACCAGCCAGCTACAGGGTCAACCCATGCCAACGGTCAGACAGCAGCTACAGCAGCAGGTCAAGAGGGTGCCTCAGACACTGTCTATCCAGCAACAAGGCAAACCTGTCACCATCATACCACCAGGTAGGCATGACATGCAAAGCTTCTAAGGAGAAATTGTTTACACTTGGTCTATTAAAAGTTCAAAGAAATATGGCTTTACAGCCTCCCAGGGCGTGGCTTGAAATGACCAGAGTCATTTTAGAGGTTGAAAATGTGCATTAATATATTCATTGGTCCATGTTAAGTGAAATATGGCCTTATGGCATCTCGGGGAGTGGGTTGGGGAGGACCAAAACGAGTCTGGAGCCTCGTTGAAAGGATGTGGTGACCTATTTATAATGCTCGTTAGATAGAATTGCCTTTGGCTTTATGTCTTTAGGAAATTGACCAGCCCAGTTTGGCGTAGGAGAATAATGTTATTGATGGCCATGAGGAGAAATTGAGATAATAGCACCTCTCAATTTTTATATACCAACCAAATTTCTAACTTCAACCTTAGGAACATCAATCCAAACACTAACCGTTATCCTCAACAGAATCTTGAATATAAAAGCATCCCTTACCTCAACCTTAACCTCATATCTTTGAAAAAAAACTAAGCGCTGGTTGATGTTGCTGTGGCATATGTCAGGTTGACAGCATTTGAAATAACTTATGTTCTGTTTTTCTTATTTCTCAGGTGCAGTATTAACATCAGCTGGAAAGGTGACAGTCTCCCAGGCCTCTGGAACCCAGGCTCAGAAACAGCCCCAGCAGCTAGTCACTCAGCTGGTCACCTCTTCCTCTGCAGTCACTCCCAGGACCCAGGTCCAGCAGCAGAGCACACCCAACAGGACCCCTCAGCTGGCAAGACTAGTCCAAGCCCAGCAGCTGGCTCAAGCTCAGGCCCAAGCCCAAGCCCAGGTCCAGGCTCAGGGTCAGTCCTCCCCAGCTCACACTGTGGTTTCCCAGACTGTGGTTGTCCAAGAGGAGAGTCCGTCTGTCGGTCAGAATAAACCAGCTGCACAGCAACAGACCACACCAGCAACACAGCAGGTGAGCCCATAAAGGTAGTGTGGAGTACTGGTTTAATAAAAAAACATTAAGGGGAATATTTCTTGTTACCCAGGGTAGTCATATCAGTATCAATACTATTCTCGCAGAGGGCCCTGCAGTCAGACTGTCAGACTTCAAATATGAGAAGACACTGAAGAACTCAAGAAATATCATTTTATTGGATACCCATTTATTTCTCTGGGGTCAAGTGTTGCAAAATATGTAGATCATTGTTGTTTGCAAAGGACATTAGTACGATGACAGGGATTCAAACTGAACTGTAGGTTTCCTAGTCCAGTGAATTGTCCAGTGACTCCTATAAACCTCCACCCTGGTATAGTTAAGGAAACTGTGTGAAAGTTGAAATTTGCTCTCAATTTTTATTCAGTTCCTCTTTTTCAGTTTATTGTATTTCAAATGGATCTGTTGATGTGACATTAGTACTAAGATCTTGTTCTACTGGGGATAAAAGAATGAGAAATCATAAACTGCTGGTAAACTTCTCTAGAAGTCTGTCCTACTATTAAAGATGACTGACTGCCAACCAATCTAGATAAATTGCTTTGTGAGCCTGATGAAATGATTCAGTGAAATCTAAATAATAGGGATCCTGTATTTTATACGATACAGTTTAGTCTATGAATCATTTTATTTTCTCATACACTTATTCTTGCTCATCTTTTCCGTAAATCTTGTTATCAAGTAATGAAAAAAAAAACTGTTCCTTTTCTTTCTCAGGTTCATGTGGTCACAACTCCTGCTACAACACCGCCTGTCTCTATCTCCATCGCACAACCAGTATCTAAGCCATCCCCGCAACAGCAGCAGCAGTCACATCAACAACAGCAGCAGTCACCAGCAACCCAAACCTTACAAGCTCAGTCACAACAGCAGCAACAGGGACAGGCATCACAGGATTCCCAGACTGCACAGAGCCGAGTTGAGATCCTCCAACAAGGGGCATCATCAACATCCCGACAGTCACCGTATGCCATGAGGTTGCGTAAGCCATCGCAATCAAGCAAAGACTAGAAAATCCAGTTCTGCAAGTTGGGCAACAACAGGATAGCAAGTTTCAACGGATCCTCAGATGCCACAGCATAGAGTTGCAGTCCTGCAACAAAGAGCATCATCAACATCTCGTTAGTCACCATATTCCATGATGTTGTGTAAGCCATGGCCATCAAGCAGAGATTAAAATCTTTGCAGCTACAACAAGGAGCATAGCCCCCTTCCAAGTCCCCATAGGCCATGATGCACATGGAATTGAGCTCCACCACCCTGCAACGGAGGGGGGGGGGGGGGGGGGGGGTATTCGACATCCTGTCAGTTACAGTATGCTATGAGATTGTGAGTCTGTTGCAATGAAGCAAAGATTGAACATCACCGATTCATACTGGTCATGGGATAATGTTCTTTACCCTGATTCACTGAACAAGAGCATATATCATTCTACAAAATCACACTGTGAGCTATGGCTTGACGTTGACCCCCATTGATAGAAAACTCAATTGTTTCATCACTTGCTGTCAATTTCCTGTGAGGAAACTACATTGCTATTTATACCTGCTCAATCGACCAGCCCAGTTTGACGTAGGAGAATAATGTTATTGATGGCCATGAGGAGAAATATGGACCAAGGGTTAAAGAAATGTTGATAGAGCTTATAATTTATTTGCTGCTTCAGAATTATGTTTGTGGTGTAGATTTTGTTTTTGATTTTTCTTTGAGTGTGTATTGCTTTGTTACGGGTTCAACAGTTTATGTGAACAATTATGATATTCATACCTTTTTTCTTTGTTACAGTGACAGTTATTTCAAGTTTAGTAAACATAAGCATGTTTTGGATAAAGATATTTTCATTAATTGCATCATCTTATTTAATGAAATAATGCCCCCTCCATTTTTTTGATTTGTTCCCCCATTGCACAAAGCAAATAATATTAAATTATTGAGGCAATGACTGAAAACTTTATTTGCCATGTAAATATGATTTCTTCTGTGTATATAAACAAAGGTGTGTGAATTTCTGATATTACACAAATTATCTTGAATAAATACATTTTAAACAATTACACCTTGATTTGACTGTCAGTGTTAATATTTTGCTTTGCTATCCAATATCCCTACTCTCATATTTAACCTAGAAGCAATGAAGTTTATATAACTGGGCAAATTATCCTAATTATTTCAGACATTTGTAAATCTACACAAGATACATTGCATTTATGAGCAGCGTGGTCGTCTAATATTTTATGTCTTGGTGCATAAAATGTTGAATGAGCTTTGTTGTTCTTATACTTCTTACATTATTATGAGAAATGGACTCCAAGGTCTGGGGCATACTGGACTGATGATAATGATAACATGATTTTTCATTAATGGTATGCCTTAACAGCTGTCTTGCTGCAAACAGACACAGGTATACTCACACATAAACACCATGTAATAAGGTGTACCTTTAAATGAAAATCCTGTTATCATTGGTCAAATGTAACCCGTGCTTCATTCTGGTTTTTACATGTTCTAAAGTAGTGTTTTCACTGATCTAGTATACTTAGATACATGTAATCGGAAGTATCCCATTTCCTAGGAATATTTATCACGTAAACCCTACTTCAGTCATTTCAGCAGTTCGGTTAAGATTAATAAGATCTTGAATTCATGATGAAATACAATACATGGGAAATTAAATCATGCTCCTTATTTTGCATAACATATAATATGCAAATGATCAAATAAACATCCCCTTTTTTGTATAGTGCTTGTGTATATGACCGACCTCAAGACTCCCTGTGTGTGTGAATGTTAGAGAATCCACCCTATTATATATACCACTAAGCCATCAGTCTTAAAGTTCTAAACATGAAAATTGGATAAAGTTCTTGTCTTCGCAATCAAAGGAGCAGTTCCAAAAATTTGGTCAGGTACTACAAATATCTTAAGCTTTGATTGGTAGGTAATAATTCACATGTTGATATGAGGCATGCAATTTCCAACATGAATTTTTGAAGATGTTGATTTATTTTCTGTTGATAGCATTGTAACTTTGGCTAATGCTTGAATTAATACTGAATTATTGTGTCTCTGAGCTCCGGACAAAAAGATTACTTGAGAGAGATAAGCATGCGCTGATGATTTTACCCGTATCAGGACAATTCCCCCCGGGTACTTGGGAAGTTGTCCTTGGGAAGTTGTCCTCCGGGAAGGTGTCCTCCGGGGAGAGTTGTCCTCGGGGGAGCTGTCCTCCAGGGTAGCTGTGCTCCGGGGGGATTGTCAGGTGGGAATTGTATCGCGGGAGTTGTCCTAGAATCGATTTTACCTGTAAGCGTGGTTTGTGGGTTATTCATTAACTTTGTGGGGTCTTTATTAACTTTTCCATTTTAGATGAATAGGATTTGTAACATGTATTATTATTATTTCTCATATGATTTGCAGTTTCTTTTGATTTATTCATTGATCATTACCTATACGTAACCATTATGCCATCTGTAAATTGGGTTTCTTTGAGTGGTTTGTAAATTACAGTGAAGGAAAAAATACATTTAAAATGATCTTACAGGAGAGGAATTCTGTATTTGATATGTAAGGAAGAATCAAGTGCAGTTGAACCTTGTTATGATGAACTCCTTGGGATGTATGAAATTACCTATTTATTTTGAAACCTGTTATATCAAGGCTAAAAGTTAAAGGCTACTAAGTACAAAGTGGCATAAATACCTTACATTATGAGAGTTTATAACAGTTCTTTATTATGAGGTTCCACTGCAAATGTTGAAGAGGTCATGTTTTTATGTACATGCATGATTTAACATCATATTTTTGTTTTGAAATTTCTTTTTTTCGGTCATATGATTTATGATGTACATTCCCCCCTGTTATGAAATTCTATTGACGTGTTACTAGCTTTGCACGATTCATTTTGTCAAAATATTGAGGTTATTACAGGTATTGATGATTATGTATGTATTTATGTCTTGTTCTAATAAGCTTGCACATGAGAAATAAATGACATACTTCATAAAATACAAGCTTTGACAGAGATATGATTTCTTTGAATACACTAATTCAGTATTATATTATAAGAGTTCAAGTGTACTGCATGTAGAAAGTTATGTCTTTTTGACATCTAACTTGCCAAGGCAATTTTTTTGTTTTTAAGACAAAGTAATTAGAGAAAATGTTCTTCATTGTTAATTCTAGCCTTAGGTGGGGAAGAGAGAGAGAGAGAGAGAGAGAGAGAGAGAGAGAGAGAGAGAGAGAGAGAGAGAGAAATAACTAGACTGAGGACTTTAAGTTATCCTTGGTGAAAATTAAGTTACTGTTAATTTTTTTTTTTTTTAAAGCAAAGACTTTAAAATAAACCCAGTTTCAAAGTTTCCCTTATGGTTTGTTGGTTTCTTTAATTGTTTCACTAAATGATATGGGTTGAGCAGTATATCAAACTAGTCAACCGTACTCTACATGGTAAAAGTATGTAGTTGTTACACAAGCATTGGACAAAAGCGCTTTGCAGCTTTCATATTAATATACTTTAAATGACTAATTCGTTGTCATCTTAATCTCCCATTGGTACTCAATAACACATCTCCAGCAAAGAAAACACATTCAGCTCATGTTTTAATGCACTGGAGATCCACAAGAACCCCTGGTTTAATTTATTAACAAAACATTCGCACAACAAAGTAATATATTGCCATCAAAATGAAAAAAGAAAAAAAGAATAAAGACTTGAGGTGCAATCTTACATTGCAAAATTGACGTCAGTGTTATGTAGATTCTGAAACTTACATGATATCTCTAAAATGACAATTAATTAGTTGTGGAATGTACGATGCACAAAGGTATTGTTAAGCTCGAGTGTGATTGGTAATTGATAAGAACTTAGAAAACAAAAGGTAAAGATCTAATTAAAAGGATTTTGTAAAAGTAATTTTAAAAATATCACAAAGGTATATTTAAATACATCCTTCACTCTGCAACTTTAATGTTTGACAGAATTTCATTTTAAATTCACATTTTTAACCATTTTATTGTTGTTTCTGTTTGCCGAGAGGAAAATCTCAACTATTAATATTATCTCTTAGGCCAATACATGCGTTATGTACTCTCACGTCGTGAACTCTGATTTGCTCACATGAATGAATCGCATTACATACACAATAGGAGCAACAAAGCACAGTGCATGCGTCATGAACGCTATTTCATAAATATCATATCTACATTTATTTACATCAATAATATTGTAACCATAATTTGATACTCTTTTAACAATTCTGTCTTGATAATCCAATATATACACATCACCTCAGATTGGAATTTGAAAATTTGCACTCTTAACTGCAATAATTTGATTTTGTACAATATCAGATTAGCGTATCACCAAGAAGAAAAGTATCATCAAGTAAACAATTTCCCATCATGATTTGACTCATATCGCCAAGGGTGTATATTTACAGGACATAGGCGTTTTATACTGGCACTAAAACTGACAAAGGTACTTTTCGCCTCCAAGTAAAAATGGCAATAGCCTTCGGAGTTCGAGTTTAATTTACACCGTCCAAGTTTTATAGAGGGAGAGAGAGAGAAAGAGAGAGTAAGATAGAGAGAGAGTTAGAGAGAGAGAGAGAGAGAGAGAGAGAGAGAGAGAGAGAGAAGGGGGAGGGGGGTTGATTGTACAGAAGACTTTTTTTTAAAGTGCATGCATAACAACCAACAGACTTGGGAAAACAGTTTAATACCCATATCGCCATTCACTTCTAAGATTTATATGTCTCGGTAAAAGAAACACACAAATACACCACACCACACTACCCTACAAAATAAAAAAAAAAAAAAAAAAAAAAAACAACAACAACAAAAAACAAACGAACTAGCTGCATTTGAACATTTAGAAGAAGGGAGAACGGTTGGGCTACAATTGTTACAATGAGGTGGTTGCTGGTACAAAAGAAGAGAAATGCTCGACGCAGTACTAAAAAAAAAGAACAAGTAATACACAGAGGGGGAAAAGATGAGACAGACAATAAGAGAACGAAGTATGAAAAACGAGGATAGAAGAGGAGCAAGAGAGAGATAGGGAGAGAGGGAAGGGAGGGGAGGGATTATCAGGAATTTAAATTGAGATAGTTAAATATTACGCAGTAGGAGAGCAAAATGAAAAGTGCTGAAAATACAGAGCAATAGGTAAACTTGTCAAAACGTTATTGGAGAAAGAAAGAGGGAGAGACAGAGAGAGACAGAGAGAGAGAGAGAGAGAAGCAGTGGTGGAGTGCTGACAGAGTGTCAAAGACAGAATATAATAATGTAAATATCTTGAAAATATTTCCCCTCAAAGGCAGAAAGGAATAACGTGTCACGTGTGCGCTAGCTAAACAGATCGAGCATCAGAAGGTCGAAAGAACAGAGAAAAATTCAATACAAAGGGGGGAAAAAACTTGTTGGTTCTTTACAACTTAGTACAATACTGACATTTTACACTGGCCTCATTTGAAAAAAATTTTCTCGCTATTTTTCACCTTTCCTCTATCAGTATATCACAAGAGCGAAAATGAATGACTCTTTTATAAACTAGAGAGAAGTTTTAAAAGTTTCGCATATAAACTTGGAAGTATATCATGGCAACATCAAGGGAAGAAAGACATAATAGACAAGGGATATAGATCATTGTTGCAAGTAATCAAAGAATAGCACAAATCTTGTTCTAATATACATTCTTAAAATAAACTAGTCAAAAGTGAAAGGGTCAGCTGGGTGCAACTATTATTCTGGTCATTTTTGGCTATTTTCTGGTCGTATTTTGACTAGAACAGTCACTTCTGACTAGAGTATGACGAGACAGTTGCACCTAGCTGACCTTTAATCTAGTCATTTTAACTAGTTTGTTTTTAGAATGTATACATAAGAATTCCTTTCCGTTTTACATTTTTCATAATGATTTGCAGATGCCCCTCATATCGTTCCTCTTAATATCACAAAGTGTCAAACATGTGCACAAAATATTAGTTTTTGTTACATCAACATGACAAATTACTAAATACATTCCATTAAACTCCTATTCGTTTCTCTTTCATCTAATTCGAAAGTTGTCACCTGAAGTTAATAATTTCGAGTAGCTCAGCTCAGCTTAAAAATACCACCGTTGACCCTTTCCAACGAAAACGAACCATGGCTAATGGTCTTAACCTCGCCGAAATACCACTGAATTCCTCAAAATACCAATGAATTCCCAGCAAAAGTGAGCAAATATTGATCTTCAAATTATGGTCCAGACATTTTTTTTTTACTACCAATTGTGGTTAGCACGCAAATGCAATTTATTAGAGCTTTCTGTATTTACCCTTATGAATTATTTGCTTGGCTTTCCCCTTTCTCACATAAGGGAAGTTTGCGATTTATTGAGGGTCCAAGTATGTGTTACTGCATGACAAACAATAATAATATTCATTGCACATGATTACATGGAATGTGTTTTTTTTCTTCTAGACTCTATATACATTACTGATTATTAGTGGCTTGCCATACATGTAGATCCTCTCATTTTGTCTTATGCATGTCTTATGCTTCATGTCTTATGCTTCATGTCTTATGCTTCATTAATGTTCAGTGAACATTAATGAAGCAAAGAATTCAGGCTAAATCAAGCAATTCAGGCCCCCGGTGTTATCACTCTATATTCAAAGGTGTAACCATGATCGTTCGGCAACCCAGAATTTTACCCCTATTTCGCTGTGTTTCAAGTACATTTTCAGCCATTTTTACCCCTATTTGGCACAAAACGGGTACAAAGTGGCCTTTAAAAAACACCCCTATTTTTCGCATTCCAAGTACACTTTTTGCAAACAAGGACCAGAAAAAACCCCACCTATTTTACAATTTCGAGAACAAGCTAATGAAAACAACCCTTTTCTTCAAAAATCGCGAACATGCTCAAAAAAAAAAAAAAAAAAAAGACCCCCTTTTACGCTAATTTCGATCATGCGTACACAAAGTCAATACAGAATGACTACACCGGGTTCAGGCCAGGAAGCGTCAAGTACTAACTAAATTATCATAGCGATTATTCACTGAGTTTTCTTGCACTTACTAACATTCAGAGACATTAAAATGAGTGATGTCTTTGCAAGGGATTAGAAGATTTATAATTACAATGGAAACATTAATCTCTACAAAAAGGTTTCATAAAAACTTCTGAATAACTTTTCCCATGAAAAACTGCAAAGTAATATCATGCAAAATTACAAACAAATATTTCGCATACAAGTAGATATAATGGCACATGGTTCACCATGCAGCACTAAGACATCAGATATACAATTATTATGAATTTTCTTTAGTATAGATAGATCAAGTACTAGTAATGATGACCACCAATGAATGCAGAACCTACACTCACAAGGTACCGCTAAACCATTTTAAAAGTTGAATTACTGAACTAAAAAGTGGGAATATTCAGAGTCATTAAACTGTCCATTGGTGCGAGGCCTTCAAATGAAATGAGAGGGATGCTCAAGCCCTCAAGCCCCCTATTATAGGGCCCTATACATTAAAGGGCCCCGCATTCCATATCATTCACTAGTACCGCTTTTTCGAAGGTGGGAAAATATCATTAAGCCTTATAAATTATTCAAATTAGTATTCTTCATATCAATCATTCAATCATTCTCTACCTCTTTCTTCTACATCAGAAAGTGGTGATGCATGCATTTCTAGCTTTATATCTAAATACAGCGATCGAGGTCTAATCACAAAGTTTCAATGCATTTTTTGTTCATACAAAGTTACTACTACTGCAATTTCATTCGCAGATCGTCTAGTCATCATCACTTATATGCCTATGTCAGAGGCGATTTCTGATTCCGAGGAGGGAGTGTTCCGTTTCAGACAGAAAATGACGATCCGCCATTTTTTTAGTCATTTATCACAGCCGGCAATCGAATTAACTTCATAGTAACCACGCACTCTGTAAATTCTCTTTAAACTGGCCACTCATGAACAGTCAAAAATCACAGTTCGTCGTGAAATTCGGTTCATCATTCGTTCATACTTTTTGAATCCACTCAATTAGAAAATACTGAGTTCCTCCGAGAACATGACTTATTTTGCCGTTCATAAGCTGGTCTGCAGTTCACTCTGAAATTTGTTGAAATTCGTCCATGTTGTTCGACCACAATATCCACTCGATTATGACATTTTGAGTTCCTCCGTAAAGTTGAATTAATTTCAGCACTCCTACAGGGTGATAATAATCATCAATCATGGCGGAATTCCTTGTAATCCATGCACAATCAGTTATTATGAAACTTGAGTTTTCAATCAATGTCGGCTTCCTTTATCAGCTTACTATCCACCACAAATGTCATACAATGACAGTAATTTACAGGTAGAGTTCGCCGTTGTGCTTGTTTCCCAGAGTAAAACGATTTCCCGATGTATTTTCAAATTAGATGCTGCTCTAAACATTCATTACATAATTATGTCATCAGTCCTTAAACTATCGCCATTTTCTCTTGTTTCTTCCCTTGTTTGTCATGCCAGTTTGATATTCCATCCGCTTTTTCGAGTTTTGTAGACTTTTTATCCCATCATTCTAAACTCTTTTCCCTTAATTATGAGAATAATTGATCACGTTTGAACGGATAAGCAAGGATCATGCAGCGTTGAAGTTTTATATGCCGTGTTTTTAAAAGTCCAAGTTCACTAGTTTACATTGAGAACGTTTGTATAAATACTAAACAACCTTACTTTACAGGTCTATAATTACGATATTGGTGTCATTTGCCACGGTGTTTGAAAGTAAACATGAAGATGAAGAAGAAAAAAGAAGAAAGAAAGAAAGAAAGAAAGAAGAAGAAAAGCCCAGGTGAATTCATATGTTTGTTGCAGTAACAGGTACTACTCGTGTGGCGACTGTATATCCCTCGAGTGTAGCATTATTAGTAGTTAGTGTAGTATGTTCTTCTCTCCGTGAGCCTCGACTTGCTTTGATTTGACTGGTATGGAGTTGGCTTGTTACTGGACTATCCGCTATGCTGCTATTAAAGTCTAGCACGCGACTCGGCAACTCAAGGTCTGGAAAAAGACGGGAAGAAAGTAAAAAAAAAAAAAAATAAATAAATAAAGAATAAACATGTTGAAATCGTGTCTCAACACTAGCGGTATGTGATAAACAATAACTACCACTGGCGTAAATCCGTTTCGAGGAGTTGGGGAATTGGGGGGGGGGGGGGGGGGGC
Organism: Echinometra lucunter; assembly: GCA_029962745.1. Classification (NCBI taxonomy): domain Eukaryota; kingdom Metazoa; phylum Echinodermata; class Echinoidea; order Camarodonta; family Echinometridae; genus Echinometra; species Echinometra lucunter. Next base: position 14,527,209 of record CM057154.1, on the reverse strand, counting down.
GTGATCGAAATCTTCTGCCGAAATTTTACTGAGTAAAATTAACAACCAGTCACACCTCACAACTCTCCAAATTACGCCCAATCACATTAGCTCAAGTTATGCCAGATTACAACATTATGCCCAATCGCAACCTTCCCAGTTATACCCAATCACAAATTTCCAAGGTACGTGACGAAACATTATACGGAGTGAAACTAACAATCAGTCACAATTTTCGAAGATAAGATCAATCACAACTTTAAAAGTTATTATCAATCACAAATTTCAAAGTTTTGACCAATCATATTTTTCCGAATTATGTATAACTGCAACTTTCCAAGTTCTGACCAATATCACACCTTCCCAAGTTTTGACCAATCACCACTTTCTAAATTTTGACCAATCACGGCAAACCTTTCTAATAGCAACAGTTGATTTGTACATGGTGGTAAATTGTGTTTGTGTATAAGTTTGGGAACCACTGCAACTCCTTTTCTGCAACAAGTTCTGCGATGTTTAAAACCCTCTATTGTTAAAGCGCTGCAAACTTAACCATGCCCTCTTTACCATCACAAAAATCTCTGCCGTTCAACAGGAGTATCAAATTCCGTCAGAGTAAAAAAAAAAAAAAGTAAAAAATTAGCGAGGACTAAAGTTTTCAGTTTTACGCTTATTTGAATTATCAAGAAATGAGTATGAATTCGAACAACTGATTTAAACGCCACTCATTTATATTGAGTTTTGATTTTTTAAAATGCTTTGAATTAACCTTGACTCTCTAATTGAGATGTATAGTTTAACATAGTGTTTAGATAATCAAATTTTCCTCCTATTAAAAATGCTCATTATCTCGACCACATGAAAAACGGTTCATTGACAACATATTTTGATATCGGGATATCCTGTATTAATATTATTAGTGATATTTTTCCCCATTAGTGCCTCTACAGGAAAAGAATTAAAATGAGAAATGAGACATTTAAAATCATTCAAAATAATTGTATCTAACCTGTTGAAGATCTATTCGAAGCTTCACTGGCACAAGACGCAGGCGTGACATGTTTGATGCTGACGTTCGTTGACCCGAGGTCACTCCCTGACGTCACAGCTGTGGTGTGACTCCCGGTCGATGATCCTTGACCTTTAGTAGGTTGTGGCGCCATTACAAGCATCTGTAGTTCACTTGTGTCTAGCTTCGAAGGGCTTTGAGAAGAAATGGCGGTAATTGTGTTCAGGGGAAGGGTAAACTCGGGCAAGAGTTGCTGGCTCACGGATGAGGTATGTTGTTGCTGCGTTGTTTGTTGCTGATGTTGCTGGTTTGGCGAGGCAAGTTGAAGGTGGCTGGCGTTTTGGAGTTGCGATGAATTTATGACTGTTTAGGGTTGAAATAAAATTGACTGCTGAGAGCAATCTTGCAAAAGGTTGCAAAATTCACATTTCTTGATAAAATCTATAATTCATATTACACATTTATTCATTAAAAAAACATTATTTATGATTTGTAATATGAATGAGATGCAAAAATAGCGAAAGTGAATATTCAAATAGGCCACATTGCTATAAAAAAATGGCGGAGTTCTGGAGAGATTAGTAACAAAATCATTCTGTTACCTTGTGTAATCTGTTGCAGCAAACCAGGGTCAATGTTGTACTGCTGGAGTTGATGCTGCTGTTGTGACTGATGTTGCTGTTGCTGTTGATGATGTTGCTGTTGTTGCTGTAGATGTTGTGACTGCAACTGGCTTAGCGCCCGAGATGAGGAGTTCTCGTTCATTTGAGAAACATGTTGCTGGTGTTGCTGCAATTGCTGTTGATTGCTTCTCATCATGCGATGCAAGGTGGACTGTTGTTGTTGCTGATGTTGCTGAAGTGCTTGCATTGTGAGTGATGGTTGATGAGAACGGGCTCCTATGCGGGAGCTGGTATCTTGATGCAGGCCTTTTTTAAAATTACAAGCAAACCAACAACAACATGACAACCTTTTTAACATTTAACTGAAAAGCGGGTTACGGTAACAGAAGTATATTTTCACACTTCGATTTTCTTCTTTAATATGCAATCAGAAAACGGAAAAATTAGTGAAGTCCATTTCTCGACTTGAAAACAGAATAATTTTGAATTGTATATGACATTTTTATTGAAAATTTTGCAATAAATGTTCAAAATAGAAAAAATCTTGAGTAGATGTTAAGTGAGCATTCATCGCTAAACAGACTTGTGGAAATAGCCATAACTATTTCAATATACTTCTCGATCAAGGGTATCGGCAGACAAAAAAAAAGGAAAAAAAAAAAAAAAAAAGAGGGAACATGTTGTGCACAATCATAAACGTTTTAAACATTATTTATCCAAAATATGTACATATTAGATAGTGAAAGGTCCAAGCATACTGATATAAAGATTACAAAAGGGATTAAACATCGAGCGTAATTATGAAACGATTCTACAAGGGAGGAACAGTATGTGCATGGCAATGCTAATCAGTAGAAAAGATAAGTAATACAAGACTTTGAAAAAAAAAGAGAAAGGGAAATGGAAATAAAGTTCAGCTAAAATGGTATAAGCATCGCGAGGGAAAAATAGGAAACACATGCTACATGTCTTATTACACTAACCTAAGGTTTTAAAAATAGTCAATCCCCTTATAATCAGTGATGATAAATTAGTATTTAAAGCACATTTCAGTATGACCAAAGGCATCATTTTAGGATGTTAAAAATACCTTGTTGTGTCATGGTTTGGTTATAGTTGAGCTGCTGACTATTAGCATCATTCATGTACCCATAGGTCGTGTTGCCTTGCGATGTAGAAGTTAGATTCCGAGTGGGATAACCAGATCGGGGTAAGCTCCCCACCGATGGAAGCTTCGAGCTCTGTGTCAGGAATTCAATGAAGGAGAATAACGGGTGATACAGAGAAATGATATTGTATATCCGTCGGAATATCAGATATCAAGTATTCTTTATAACAATCTAAGGTTATAACAATAACGCTGACATTGCAACGGCTAGACAGATATTAGTATTTAAATGTATATCAATCATCTTGCTTTTGTTAATTTATGACATAAACATGCATATAATTTTCATTTTCATATTCCACTGTATAGTTCTGTATCAATTATGTTTTATTATTATGTCTTGTTTTGTTTTTGTTTTCATTTTGAACATTTATTTATTGTTATATGTTATTGTCAGTGCTATTGTGTAGGTACACATGCTTCCGAGCAATAGCTAGCCTAAATGCTTTTGTCACCCCTGACCAGCATGTAGCATTTTTATTTTCGTCTTTGTTTTGTCTATGTCATGTTTTATGTACAACCATGTTTTGTGTTGTATTATGCTTTAATTTGATCAAATACTACTACTACGACTACAGTACTACTACTACTACTACTACTACTACTACTACTACTACTCCTACTCGGGCTCCTACTGCTACTACTACTGCTACTACTACTACTCATGGCCGTACGCACATAGGGGGTTAGGGGGCAGTTGCCCCCCTAGAAATTTGCAAAACCGCACTTTTTCTATTTTGCCTTACGTTTTTATTGAGAATTTCCCCAAATTCCACCCAAAATGTCCACCAGATCGTTCAATTTCAGTTCTAAAAATGCAAAAGCTCCCGCTCCGTCGCTTCACTCCCTCGCTTGAGTGTTCCCTCAAATATTGAAAATATTCTTGCCCCCCCCCTAGGAAAAAATCCCTGCGTATAGCCTTGCTACTACTACTACTACTACTACTACTACTACTACTACTACTACTACTATACGTTTATGATAAGAAAATCATTCAGACTGGATATACCTTTATGCACTTATCATGAAATGACTCAAAGTTGAAATTAAACCACGCTAATATACACCATTATCCTCTCAGTGTTCAAATCATGCGGAATATCAATTTACGCCAAGGTTAAGATGTGCAATTCTTAAAAAGACTGGTAATAACTAAACTTCTTTTTATAATACATAACACAATATTTCATTACAGAGAAAATGTTCCAAAGTGCATTTGAAATATTATTGTGCAGCCTTATTAAGCGGTTTTCTAGTTTTCCTGACATGGCAATGCAACTGACGATGGATATAATACTGCTACTAATAATGAGAACAAAAATATATTATGAATAATAATCATATCATAATCATATCATATCATATCAAGATAATGACAATAACAAAGGTAATAATAACAACAATAATAATAACAGCGACAACAACAACAATAATAATAACAACAATAAAAATAATGATACTGATGATGATGATGATAATAATAATAATAATAATAATAATAATAATACCAACAATACTACTACTAATAATGATAATAATAATAATGAATAATCCTGATGATGATGATGATGATGATGATGATGTTAACTTCATTTTCGAAAATCTTAGAAAAACTTGTTTATTCTCGTCTGATTAAATTTTTATCTAGTTGTAAAATACTATCAGATAATCAATTTGGTTTTCGCAAAAAACATGCTACAGACCATGCTATGATAATTCTTATTGATCAAATAATTCGTGCCATTGATAACCATTCGCATACAATAGGTTTGTTCCTGGACTTCTCCAAGGCCTTCGACACTATAGATCACGAAATTTTGTTGTATAAACTTTCATACTATGGAATTAGAGGGAGGGCCTTGGAGTGGTTCAGGAGCTACCTGACCGAAAGAAAGCAATTTACATATATAAACAATACAACATCTTCAACCAAAATGATTAGATGCGGTGTTCCGCAGGGTTCCCTTTTGGGTCCGCTCCTTTTTATTTTATACCTCAACGATTTCAAAAAATCTTCTAATATCTTATCATTCATATTATTCGCTGATGACTCTAATATTTTCCTCTCCGAACGTGATCCACAAATTCTCCTGAATAAAATCAATTCCGAATTAGTTTATGTACAAGACTGGATACGAGCAAACAAATTATCCTTAAATATTAACAAAACACATTACATGATATTCAGTAATTCTATTGACTCTCTCCCAGGCCCTGTACATATTAATGGAAAAGATCTTCAACGGGTCCAATGTACTAAGTTTCTTGGGATCTTTATTGATGACAAACTCTCCTGGAAATTTCATATTGACTATTTGTGCAGATTAGTATCAAGAAATATTGGCGTTATTAACAAATTAAAGCATATGTTTCCCTTTCAAATTTTATTATCGCTTTATACGACACTTATTTATCCCTATCTAACATATGGAATCTTAGCGTGGGGCAACTCCTCCAAGATTTTTAGTAATAGAATACTTATTTTACAAAAACGAATCCTGAGAATAATACATAATGTTCACTTTCGTTCTCACACCGACATCCTATTTTTCAATAATAAAATATTAAAAATAGAAGATCTATATAATTGGCACTTAGGAATTTTCATGTTTCAGTTATCACAAAACGCGCTGCCCTCCCCTCTTATTGCTATTTTCACAAGGAATTGTGAAATTCACTCATATCCCACACGACAATCAAATCAGTATCATTCTCCGTTCTTACGGACATCCCTTGCCCAAAAAACTGTAATCTTCACTGGACCTAAGTACTGGAAAGAAATTCACCCATCTCTCAAATTGATTCCCAGGCTCTCCCCCTTCAAAAAGCAATTAAAACAATTAATTTTACAGTCGTACATCTAATTCTTTTTTTCTCTCCCTCTATTTAGCTTGAAATGTCTGACACGTGGAACCCTCTATTCACATCTATGTCTTTTTTCTTCTCCTTTCTTCCTTTTATGTTCCTTCTCTCTTCCTTCTTTCACATTTATCTTTCTCTTCTTCTCATAGCCTTCTTTTTCTCTAATTTTATGGGTTTTTTTTTTTTCATTTTTTCTACAAGGCAATGTATAATCCTCCATAATTTGGTATATACAAATTTATTTTGACTTTATAACTTGATAATTGTATTTGATCACCGAGGAACTAATGTTTTACAAGCTTTGCTTTTTTTGTTTTTTAGTTCCTCATTTCTCATGTTTTCTATTTGCTGTATAATCATGCTATAGGTTTTGTATATGTATCTATGTATCTATTGCCAACTTGCTTCAATTTTTGTATATCATTTTTTCTTATATTGTAATTTCTGTTTGTTTATTTGATATGTATTTACGTTACATGAGAAATAAAACACGCCTGAACCTGAACCTGATAAATAATTATAATGATAAATAACAATGATAATAACGATGCTGATAATAATATCAATATCAATATTGAGAAGAAGAGGAAGAAAAAAGGAGAAAAAAGAGGATGAGGAGGAGGAGAATGATGATGATGATAATTGTAGCAACCTAATAGAAGATTTCAAAAGCTAACCAATCCATGTCTTTCGTTCTTCAGCCCCCCTATAGCTTGAGTCGACATGGTCATATGCATCCCGCCCGCTCCAGCCGCCTGAGCCACTCCAATCGCTACCCCGGCGTCCTGCATGCCCTCTAGCTGTGCTAACGCTACCGTATTCGTTTGATGCAGCAGGCCGTTCTGTGGAGCCGCTACCGTGATGGTAGGTTGAAGACCAGCCGCAGCTTGCCCGATGAGATCCCCTATCATTACCTCTCCGAGACCAACACTGTTCGTTGTGATTGTATCCACTCCTGAGACTGCATAGAGAGAAAAATATAATTATTTCTCGTTTTGTAAAATGTCCTTGGGTGTGTCCTTTGTTTCATTTTATTGATAGTGATATTATCTTATGATATGATGGGCCTATATACACAATTTTTTGTCACTGGATGTGTTGCAAACATACCAAGGCACATAGAAATGTAGTTTGCTTACAACTGATGCAAAAACACTCAAGCTAAAAAAAATGAAATAAGTACCAGTAATTACAAACAAAACAATGTAAAAATTGTATTTTAAAGACAAGTTCAAGAAAATGTCCGTGTTTTAAAGCCTAAAATAAATTTTACGGATTTGACAAATAAAAGCAAGTACCAGACAAAAAAAATCAAACCAAGAAACAACCAAACAAAAATAAATAATTTCAAATTTCAAATTTCTTTTCATATATTTATACGAGGTACAACTTCACAGCCATTTAAAATTGTTTTGCTTCACCATTTTGTTCAATGCAACAATGTATCGGATTTCTTAGAGAAAAAGAAACAACAACTGATAAGTATTGTGTTAGGTTGTGCAATGAAACTATATAAAATCGCATTTGAAAGACATCAAGATGAGAACAACATTCAAATATATTCATAACAATTTGCTTACAATACTTCGAGCAATTTACAAGCTTTTCATACTGATGTATGGAAACAGTAGTGTATATATACATGACATGAACTTCTTTTTCGGAACAGGTGAGCTTCATGATAATATGTTTTTTTTTTAAATCATGCGAATTATAAGTTGAAAAAAAAATCACAATAAATTAGGGATGAAAGATAAAAACATTTGGAAGGAAATGCACAAAGGATGTATATTGAGTCAAAAACATTCTAGGACATCATAGGAAAAGAGGGAAGAGTCAAAACAGCCTTCTTGCTCTTACACTGACAAATTACCTTGTTGTTGAAAGCTGACGCTGGTTGATGTATTAATACCATCAGAGGCAAGCTTGTTCTTGAAGGCTTCTTCTTTTCGTCTATTAGCAAACCAGTTATAGACCCGTACCTCTGTCACGAGATTCGAACCCAGGCCCCCAACCTGGGAAGGTGACACACCTCTCTGCATACATTCAGCCCTGCATGACAAATCATTTATAGGGAAAAAAAATCAAATTTTGAGTGATATATTTATTTTCATTGTTAGTCGTTTGAAAACAGCTTATGACAAAAACAAAAGAGAAAACAAAAAGATTGGGAAAGATTTGAATGACTAATAAAAAACATATTTAAAAAAGTTAGTAAAAGTAAAAAGAAATTGAAAAAAAAATGTCACAAAGTTAGAAAGAATGAAAAACAACAGGAAAGGGAAATAGGAGAGTAAAGTGAAAATGGTAAAACAGAAATGACTTTGTTTTATCGAATGATTTACTTCATATCATCCACTGTTACTATAGTGGAGGTGTTATGGTCTACAGTGGATATACGTGTTGTAATGGCAGCTTCGCTAAAAACTGGGGTATAGAGCCCCAGGAATGGCCAATGGTCAGACATGAGGGCTTTACAAGATTTTCCCATTATCATTTTTTTTTTCAAAACGAAAGTGGTATTGTTTGTCGCATCGGCTATACAGCTGTATAGAACGCGTATTGCATACGGTATGCAAACTACTACCTCTGGAGAAATATACTCATGTATAAGAGTTATTTTTCGAGATTTGTATTTCGACTGTTTGTTTTAAAAGGAATATACACGAACAAGGAGGGTTGGATTTCCTAATCCAGCTTGTAACTGACTCTTTAGAAGGGCTATACAAATAAAGAGTGTCCAATTTAAACAAAAATACCATTCACACGGATGATTATTTTTCAAAGTACGATAATTCCTCGGGGATAATTCTCGTTTAAGCGAATTTCTGAGATGACTACGAGAGGATCCATTTTATCTCTTATTTTTTGCCCTATAATGGAAAGACATTAGGAAAGTATATAGATTTTTTGAAAAGTTGTTCGAATCTTCCCACATGTATTCAAAAATCAAGATGATGACAGCAGTGATTTCATTAACTCGATTAGTCCTAAATCAACCACTGATCATGGTTAGAGTAATATAATCAACAATGATCTCTCTTATATTCTAAGTGATATGGACCATGTTTAACATTTTAGATCACTGACATGACTGACTTGCTCAAGATACTGCATGGGAATAAACTGACCCGGGGGTGTTTCATAAAGCTGTTCGTAAGTTACGCACGACTGGAACATGTTCTTGTGTGCTAATCAGATTCTCAATCTCTTACATGTAGCACAAGAACATTATCACCAGTCGTGCGTAAAATCGTGCGTAACTTACGAACAGCTTTATGAAACACCTCCCTGTATGGAAAAGAATATAGGAACTTTTTTCTTCTTTTTTTTTCCAAAGAGGAATGATCATACGATATAAAGGTACATAATTATTAAAGGGACAGAGAGAAGAAGGGCAGGGAGAATGAGAGGGATAGAAAGAGAGGTACTGAGAAAGAAAGAAAGAAAAAAAAATGAAGAGACAAAAAAAAAAAAAAGGAAAGGGAGAGAGGGAAAGAGAGACTGGGAAGAAAAGGGGTAGAGACAGAGAGAAAAAGAAAAAGGGGTATAGACAGAGAGAGACAGACAAACATATATGGAAGAAAGAGAGAAAGAAGTTTGAGAGCATCGACAAACCCAATTTGATACAGAACAATTAACTCGTTAATTTGTAGTCTGATATGTGACAGGAGATAAATCATATTCACGAGCAAGGTGAGAAAAGAACACACAAGCTTACTTCCATTTTCACCTCGACCAAACAAGACTATTTTGACAGCCTTCCATGAATTAAAAATTCCACAAAATCATTGCACGCTCACAAAGGTATTTCCCCTATTTTTTCTTTTCTTGAAAAGATACCTGACAAGCGTGTAACATTGAAGAGCGCCCCAGTAACCTTTCTAGCTTCCGTTGCTTCGTCATCCATGCAAATAGAGACCTCGCCCATGTATATCGTAAAAATGGTAACAGATTCCTTTATGTGATTTTCTTTTCTTTTTTCTACGTACAACCAACCCATAATCATTTATATTTTTGTATGGTAAGTGTGATGTCTTTCAGTTATTTCATTCTGATTTTTGTTGTAAATGACTGTAACGCGGTATGATTTTTGCTGTATCTTGTACCGCTATAGAATTTGCCTCAAATCTGATCTTTGTATTGACACAATATTCACAACGGCAAAATTTACATCAATTCTTAATTCTTTTAATATTACTAAGTAAAGGATTTTTAAAAGGTGCTGGAGTTCAGGAACGCCTGCCCTAATACATAATTGAAATCGACGAACTTAGCATAATTATGACGACGAGAAAAACTGGAATATCAAAATAGGCAATAGCAATAGGCCTGATTCTTATTTTGTGCATTCTGTTGGTGATGTAATTATTTTTAATACATGTGTTTTATTCATGGTTGAAAATGGGAAAAAATAAATGAAATGAAATGAAAATTATCTTTCTCATAATAACATACAAACAAAGAAACCCCCCAAATCAAAGCAGAACAATGCAACCCCACCCCCATTTGCGACATTGAACTCTATCCGACAAACTTAAGCAACCTGTAAACATTTTTAAAGGATATGAATAAAATGAAGTAGAACACAAGGGATGTTTCACGAAGACCAAAATTGACTCAAATAGCTCTTAACTATGGCAGGCCATTCATGCCCACTGTTTGCTTTCACCACCGGTCTCTCAAGGGATGGGCAAATCATTGTCACAAATTTGAAGAATTTTTTGTTTTCTTCATCAGTGAACTATAAACAATTGTCAATTGTGACCATGATTTGCAAATCCTTTGAGAGATCCATGGTGAAAGAAAACAGTGGCGTGAATGGCCAGCCATAGTTAAGTGCGATTTTAGTCAATCTTGGTCTTCGTGAAACAACCCCCAGAAACTGATAAAAGGCAAAAATAGTATTCAGCAGAGTGGAAACCATAACCTCCTTCTCTGAAATTAATTGGCCTTTTACCACATCCGATTGCTTTCGAAGGATTTTTATGTCATTTCGCAAAAGTACTTTCAGTGCAATTCAGCGATGCTTTAATAAGACCGCTTTTATCATGGTATTTTAAGATATGTAATATTTCGGTCTAGAGTTGCCGTTTAAGTTTGCAGTAGATTATTAATCAGTCTAATATATAATTGTATGTATCATAAAACTACAACTGACGTAAATGCAAAGGTTTGTTTCCGACAAGAAAAATATTAATATTCCTATCAAGTTATTTCGTTACCGGTTTCAAAACGGAAACACCTGCTGCTGTGCTACGCAATTTGTAAAAATACAGTTTTCATTTCGATTGAAATTTCACATCGGTTGATTTCACAAATTTCTTTGCCACGTGTGTCTATTCGAGACTTGGATTTACGTAGAAAACTTGATACTCTAATATTTTATTCAAAAATCTGTGAAGATTTGTTTCCAGGCGTCTCTAAAGATTAACCAAACTCAATCATTCAGTGTTTAGGTGTATCCTTTCATTTTCAATGATTAACTCTTAAGAGCGCAGAGGGTCTGCTACCACACTACCATATGGTTCTAACATGCACTGAATCCATAATTTGCTCAATAAAAAAAAAGAAACAAAAAAATATTTTCGCAAGTTACTCAAAATCCCATTTAAAAGAATCGATATTCCCAATGATATTATTGGGTTAAGAGCAAGACCAAACAATTTGTTAAACACAGCAACAGCCAGAATGATATCAAATTCACTTCTATTAATGATAAAGCGAACGAAATTTGATAAAGCTATACCAAGTTAAACTTGGAAGATATTCTTTATCGGAAGATGGTGAGATATATATCATATCAGGAAATGTTAAACAGTTTTAGCGAAGATGAAAGGTATTATCTCCCCGAGGGTATTACGAACATCGTGTCAGATTCTGTTGGAAGGTTGCTGCGTATCAAATACCATATTTGAGAAGTATGGTTGTATTCCCACGAAAACCGCAAGAGAAATACTACTGCGGGAAAGAAAAGAACATATACAAACGTCAATGAACATTAATAAACGATAAATACACACTATCCACCTTCTCAACTGTACATCAAAATGATTGACGGACTGTAGAAGACGAACAGCTAAAAAAAATTCTTGAAAGAAATTAACTTCTGTTTCCCCATACACTACCATATATTAATAATATAGAGGATCGTGCAAGTTACTGTCTAATGAAGAACTAATGAAGAATTTGATAAGGAAATATTATTAATAGATCATAAGGTCGACAACATGCTGCACCCCCCCAAAAAAAAGGCCCACAGTTTTGCCCATGTAATGGGCTTGAAAGTTACGATCTAGCTGCCAATACTGTGTGAGCTCCTCTAATATTGTCTGGACATCATATAAAGTTATCTTCTACATCAATCCATTTTGCCGGATTCTATAAGGGGTTAAAATATGAGTAGTTATGAGTATAATTTTTTCTCTCAGTTCAGTTCAGTTTATTTCACTTTTGAACAAACCTACTAATACATAGTACATGTAAGATTATGACAATGGTAAAATAAAAACGTCATCTAAAAATCTATACAGTAAATTTTACAAAAGGAAATAGAGGAAATGTTTGCAAGTGGAGAGACCTAAAATGCTACGCTTGTAAATATAGGCCCCGCTTATAGGAAAATAATACAGAATAACATTTTATGGGGAGAAAGAGAAAGAGAAAGGAGAAATTGAGATGCTGCGAGATGAATGTAGAAGAAGGGGGGAGAGAGAAAGAGAGAAACTAGAAGTGTTATGGAATATAAGACTACCTCCTTTTGTATTTAATTAAAGCTTTAACTTCATATCAATTTTCTTAGTACAGACGATGAAATTGCGGGAGAGAATGCGGTTTTTTTTTCTTTTTTGGTCTTTCAAACATAAAATTATAAACAACGTGTTTTTCTACAAACAAATGAACGAAACTATAGGGTACGAATAGAGAGCTGGAAAGATGTACAGGATTTTCCAATTTACGTAACAGAAATGATAGGGCCTATTTCCTTTTAAGCTCCTTATAAACATAATGAATATGGAAAATTATATGTGTCTTACAAATGGGGATGTGGGCAAGGGTGTTCATACTTAGTTAACAGCTTCAGTTTTCAGTTGGTCTTCGTTATGATAGACATGATAGAGAAGAACTATTTGGAGTCAATGAACATGCAACATTTTTCAACAATTCAGTGGTTACCAAAAAAGTGTAAATATAAACGTGTTTGTCATTTTTGTTTGGGAAGTATTTCTGTTTTAGAATTAATGCCAATTTTCTGGATAGGCTTTTCGTGACTTAATAAACATGGGACAAATAAAAAATATAAAAGATTTAACCATGATAGGATTGTGCGCACACACACACACGCACATAAAATCCATGGTATAAAAATGATCAGAGTTACTCTACCAAACCATGTCATTATATGTACATTATTATACATTTATTTTACATTCTAATTTGTAAACATTTTTTTAACTGACTTTGAGGCCGCCATGGCGGTCTCCTGCGTTCACAAGTTCTGTTAATTGTAAATTATTAATTTTGCCATACTTTCTGTGTATTTTGAAATCAATTATTTATGACTTATGTGTCCATATTATGTATTTATATATGTTAGTAACGAATGATTCTTTGTACGCAGAAATGAAACTCAAACAAACAAGGTATGAGTATAGTTCACTTACGCATTGCACTGAACGACTAGATTTTCTCTTTCTTCTTTGCTAGGATTTCTGTTCTGGTTGTAGGCATGGTATAAGATTCTCTGTGAGGCTGGACCCCATTTAAAACGATTCCTCCTCTGTCTCTTTGCTGGATTCTCATCGGTAGTCTGAACGTAGTAGTGACCAGTATCAGGATTCGTAAATTCTTTGAAGTCAGTCAAAAGGATATAAATAATCACTAATAACCGTCTTTAACACAACACGGCAAATAATCCTCTTTAATAAAACGAACATTTTACTTTTGTAAACTCTGAACTTTGAACTTTTATTCATTCATTTCTGTCGATTCCTTTCGGAGTATGAGAAATACATACAAAAACATGATATGAAAATATAACAATAAAACAATATCAACAAGACGGTATAAAAGAAAACACTGCAATATAAAGCATAACATATTTACAATATGGCAGTATACATGCATGCACATGTGAGTATAATTATCATGCATACATTGCAAGATCTTTACCTTTTAAATTCAGTTATTATAATTTTTACAAACTTGGCAAGTTTTGACAAAATCATTACGTCTTTGGTATCAAATAAGGTGGACATTCTTAAAGTGCTTGGGCGAATTCTAAAGTAAGAAGGCATGTATTTTAATAATCCTATCACTTAAGAAAAAGGACATTCAAAAACTAAACGAAATTCGTCTCCCATTACATTTAAATAAGCTATCCCTAAAGTACGGATACAAATAACCTTGCAGGTGAGTCTATAATTCTGAAATTCAATCCAATGTAAAACAAATATAATTATATCCAAACAAAAACACGGGAGAAATAAGATGTAAAAATATTTGCTGTTGCTTTCTTGGGCAAACCTGAAAACCCTTGTTGCAAGTACATAACTGAGAAAGGAAAATTAACTTTTCACTAATGCAATCAATATCATTATCAAACAGTTAACCAATGTATCTTAAAGAAATTTACGACATGATATAGTCCCGCTATTGAATAGATAATTCCACTGAAAAAAAACATCGCAGTTTTATATATATATATATATATCTATATATATATAAATTTGATAATGAAATGTGTAAAGAGTTAAGTTTGCAACAGATGAAAAAAGGGGATACTCACGTTTTGTAACTTCTCTTTGTTTCTGATCAAACCACTTGTAGAGGGCGGCTCGTTTAACGCCCTTCATGGGCGTGCCCTTATTCAAATGCTGCGACAGATGTGATTGGTTAAGACCTGTGGCATCGACCACTTCTCTCTGGGGAATGTTATGTTGTTGCATGTAAAGTTTGATCATCTTTGCCACTTGCCATGGATCTTGCCTGTGTAGATAAAGTACAGAACAAAATGATGGATAAAAGTTCAAACCTCGTTTGCCTCGATTGTTATGATAAAATTTAGCGCATGAGGAAAGACGCTTCAGTTCATGCTTTATTCAGGAGCTGGCTTGGACTGATATTAGCTTAGGAGATTGATGCAACCAGCTCTTTAAGAAAACTCTATGTATTACATAATGCAGCGAAGTTATAGAATGGCATTACGATTATAATGCTACAATATTTAGGCCCCTTCTTACCTTTTAGTATATCTTTTAAGGATAGGAGGACATTTTGTTGCCCTGCAGAAAAATGTAGCTTTAATGTGAAGAGTTCATTCATCTTTCTCTGTATGTCGTATTAGCGTGACGACGGTTTCTAAGAAGCCCATGCAGTTTACACTTAATCACAATAAGTCTGATTGCTTTATGAAAATGAAAATATAAAATAATAACGTCTTGTTTTATAAGTGTTTGGTTTCCATGTTCTTATCAGATAACTACACTAAATGTTTCAGATCAGCTTTTGAATGGGACTATTTCTTAGTCTTACATGCTGTTCATCGCTTCAAATTATTGTTTCTTGCATTTATATAAAGTGAATGGTGACATACAATTCAATACAAATTCTGCTGACAAAGAACTGATCCAAAATGCCACCATTGTACAAATTATAAGTGATGGCACGAATATTTATTGAAATAATGGAATCAAACAGCACACCCAAAAGGTTTGGTTAAAGATTTAAGCGGTTCTCTGTATAGTAAAATGGTCACTATGACAGACTTGAATGTGTTCCATCAATGCAAAAGTCTGTCGACACCATCGAAATATGTATACACTACATAATTTGGTACATCGAAGATTTAGTTTTTTATTCTTACAAGCTAAAAAGGGCTTAAAGCCCCAAGTAATCTATTGACAGACCGATCTTTATTCTGTCTAAATTGCTCAATTTTATTTTATTTATCGCACGACCGATCTCAATAAAAGACAAGCTAACATTGGCCGATGAAAGGTAGAGCAGAAAAATGACTTTGTTGGTCTGTGTCACAGGTAAATATGGGACTCGAAGAAACGATGTCGAGTTGGGACAATTAAAAGAATGAGTGTGAAAGCAACAGAAAGAGAGAGAAAGAAAGAAGTTTGGCATAGAAGTAGTGACCCTTGTACATCGACAAACACGAGGTATATGAGCTTGTCTCGTGTGACCCTCCGAAAATGAGCGCGGAGGACAAAAATAACAGCGCGAGACGCACACCCACACCCACACTTGTTTAGTAACTGTATCGAAAAAAAGGTTAGAGTGTTTTATGTTGAATCTGAAATTGACTTCTGTTCGGCTCAACACTTATCAACAATGGAATAACAAAGGACTGTCTTGTCTCTGCTCTTTGCAGAGATCGCCCAGTAGGGTTTAATTTCTGTTAAATTTCAACCCTAATTTCAACAAGCTATCTCTGGGATACATGGGGCACCATGGGTGATAAACGGCGAGGTCCAAAGTACCCCCGCTGAAAAGCGGACGCTGTGAGTCGAGTGTTTTCTGTTTGCACAGTGCCTAAAGCGGGCTAAAATGTTTGATGAACTAACAGACTGCCAAACAAATGGAACAAGATCTAAACCATGTGGACCAGTACAGTCCAAGAAAGAGAAAGAAAAGGACCAGGTGGAGTCTTAAAGAGATTTGAAAGAAACAAACTCTATAACAAGCGGATTAGGAACAGCCATTTCCAATGAAAATCTATTTGTAAAACATGTATTAACACAAACCAGTTTGAAAGAGGTGACTAATCCTCACTGTTGAAGCGCTTCATTTACTATAGCGGAAAGCCACTATAGAAATGCGCTAAAGTTCTTCAACATTATATAATGATGCGTTTGTTGCGGTGTTTGTGAAGCAGCAGTGATACCCCTTCACGGTTCCTTTGATTCATTACCTTATTGGCGTAAGCTTACTATATTACTCTATCTTGTTCACATATGTGCCAAAGAAAATTTCTGTAAAACCAAGGAATCCATTTCAAATCAAATTACGTTTTACGACGGAACAGTCATCTGAAGACAATGTTTTCAAAGTGGCGCGAAGTAGGAATAAAAATTCGATGAGATCTGTGGCAATCAAGCATAAAGTGAGTCACGTAGGTGACGTATAACAGGGTGCTTCCCTTTAATTCGACGAACTATTTGTGTCATTTTTCTTCTAATATTCGTTGATCCATTGATATCCCCCACCACAATCATCATATTAGTCGAAGGAAGTTTGATGTAATGTAAACTTGACTGATATACATGCAGATATGATCTCATTTGGTAGATAAAAACATGAAATATAATCTGCGTTCGGTGTTTAAACGGAATGCAAAGACTGAAATGCGTTTATTTAGGATCTATTCAAATCACGAAATAATGATCTTTTGTTGGGGTCTAGGTGCTGACTAAATTTCAAATCTAAATATGTCTTGAATGAAATAATACATTTTAAAAAAATGATATTGCATGATCTTAACATTAGCATTGCATTACTTCTTATGAATGCATTAAAGATACATTCATTTAACGAGAGAAAAAAAGAAGAACAAAACACACGCCACTTTCCAAGAAAATTCTTGGGAGTCACAATGCTAATTCTTGTACAGGCAATACAAAGTTGTAACTGCATGCCATGACCTTATCCTTTGTGTTTGCAAACTGATAAGGGTGAGATAGTGTGCATAAAAATTGCGCCTGCTAAAATTTCAGATCATTAGAAAATACTCATCTGGCATTGCTATATTGCTTTAAACTGTGCTGAAGGAATGAAAAAAAAAATCAATAAAAAATATTTTTGAAAATCAAAGACATTGAAATAGACCCTTTATCATTCACTTACCAAAAGATGCAAGTTTGGATATATCTCACGGTGTTTCGTTGTTTTGCAATAAAAATTCGTACTATGAAACTGGTATTTCACGTTTTCCTCTCATTTAAGTTTTTACTTTTTCTTTAACTGGTTAGAGACTACTACTCCAACACATGTATTTTTGAAAATCAAAGATATTGAAATAGAACCTTTATCATTCACTAATCAAAATATGCAAGTTTGGATTGTTCCTATATCCCACGTTGATTCGGTGTTTTGCAATATGAATTCGTATTATGAAAACTGTCTTTCACGTTTTCCCTCACATTTAGGATTTGACATATTTTGTTTTAACTGGTTAGAGAGTACTATTCCAATACATGTACATTTGATAGTCCCATGCATAGACATATAATACATTTACCCGTGTCATGGTATATCGGGAGAACAGCGCGCAGCGGCTGATTGAAGACGCTGGACAAAGCTTGCTACTCGTGCTCAACATCACAGGAGCTACTCTACAGATACAATGCCCGCAATCCCATCCAAACACGAACACATATACATTATGTTATATAATATCTTGGTATATATCAATTGATGAGCACTGTCCTTATCATATACAGATATACAAGTGTTTTCATACACACCCACCCCGTGTCGGTTGCTTTTTTTCATGTTTATAACCATAATGTAAATCATTGTATTTCAGCATGATAAAAAATCATTTACCCTCAGAAAGCAAGTTTGGAGGGAAAGAAATATGGTTTTTTTTTTAAAGAGGAAAAAGAGCTTAGGGCAAGATTTTAAGGAAGGAAAATAAAAGAAAGAATAGAGAGAGAGGACAATTTAGAAGGAAAATAACATCCAATAATAACTCTTGAAACTTAATTTCTTTCATCTTCTGCTATGTAATTTACATCGACGAAAATAGCCATGAAAATCGCATTATGCAGAAGCAAATGTACATATTCAAGGTTGCAGTGATGTCTTATTTTGAAATTGGCAATAGAGGGCTGAATAGAAACTTTATTACCTTTCTTCTCTCTGCTTTTCAATTCGATATTTGAAATAATAAGTTTACCTTTAACTAACTTTATTGCATGTTCTCAAAGTTAGCCAAGTGTCTTACTTTGGGGGTCATATAAATTTCATCATTGTAAGATATTAGGTCAAAGTCTATATCGAGCAAAGAATTATCTTTTATCGGGACATCTGCGAGAACCAGCCAAAAAGCGTGAACACAGGATATGTTTAAAATGAAATATATAAAGTATTTCCGTATATTAAACCACTTTGGGAAAATGTCGAATCATGATCTATTCCAATGTCCAATCAATAAGAAATCAGATAGCTGCTGTAACATTCTTCGAGGAGAATGACAAAACAGACAAAAACAACATTTGGTTAAGAATTTGTTTGTAGGTGTCGATTATCGCTTTCGTGTTGGTTTTTATATCTCATTCCTATCTGAACGCCCTTAAGTGAAGCCACAAATCATGCCGGCCAAAAGACCGATAAAGTTATAAACTTAGCAAATGATCTACTAACACTGTTCAACGTCTTAGCAATTAAGCCATAATACCAAGTTGATCATTTATTTTTTTGGTACGGAGGTCTAGTTATGATATAACCAGGAATTAAGCTCATAACTTACAAACCTACCCCAGTCAGATTTTATTTCACCAAGTTAGAAATTAAATAAAGTACAATCTATAAAGACAGATATGCCCCAGATACCAACATATCAATAGTGGCAGCAGTGCAGCTCAACATTGGGACTAGAACTTCTCCTTACGAAGTGTATTTAGAATATTTTTATTGGACGCTAAGAAGGGAAGATAATTGGATTATTGGATATAATATACATATATATATATATATGCGAACATTTTGGACTATCTTGAGGAGTACAGGGCTTTATACGCTGAAGTTAATCAGATAAACAGGTAGGTCTACACTGTAAAAATATTGGTAAAATTTTAGCAAGTACGAGGTTAATTATAATTATGTCCAGCCAACTTTGCGCAATATTTTGACCCAATGCGTGAAGCATATTGTCCAGTTAGGGTAAAAATAAAGAGTAATTACTTTAGAACGGGCAAAATTTCCGTCAAATTGGGTAAAAATTAATGCCCCTAAAATGCCCAAAGTTGGTTGGACATATACAGTAATTACCTTTATGGCACATTTTTACCCAATTTCTTTAGGGTGTATATCGGCTTGAACAAAAGCTTTCGGTTTGGAAGAACTATATTGAATCGTCTTTATTTATCTTTACTAATGTAATATCAAGTCACTGTTCTATGTAATCTTTCTGAAAGAACTTCATCGTCATGAAACAAAAGAATGTAGATAGTTCATTTAAACTGGATAAGATAAACTGATTTTTACATAATTATGATCTTGACTTGGATTTTTCATAGAATTTTCTTCTATCAAGCTTTAAAAGCTAACGACATTTAATCTTAATGGTTACTAATGATTACAACAATAAGGCAGATTAAAAGCAGCAAAACAAAATATGAAATTTTAAAAGTATTGAAAAAAACCCTCCTCACCTTGCAGTGTAGCTCATGCAATCACAACTGTGCCCTGTCTTATAAAGAGTTACGATTGATTCAAATCAAGCTCAGCTTTGAGATTGATCTCAACTGTATACTCAAGAGATGGGAGTTGAGATCAGTCTCAAAGTTGCGACTGATCCGAATCCATCGCAACTCTTTATAAGACGGGGCCCTGTAAAGCAAACTGGCACGGCAAAATGATATAATGAATAAACTCTCAACAGAAAAATCAAAGCCATTAAAACTTAACAGGCTTTCAACTTCTGGGTCAATTGTTTAATAGAAAATTTTGTACATAAGATAATAATAATGATAATAATAATAATAATAATGATAATAATAATAATAATAATGATAATAATAATAATAATAATGATAATAATAATAATAATAATAATTAGACCATTTATATAGCGCAATCACTAAGTGAATATACTCTATTTGACGTAAATGAGTGGTGTACACCTGATACAGATCTTTAGTTCTAAATGACTACATGTAAAACATTTCAATATGGGTTATCAAAAAAATCAGGTCATTTTGGAGTGCCAGTCTTTTAGTTTTCCTCGTCTTTCCTCGCTTTTCCTCGATATCTTCATACATGAATTACAAATAAAACATTAATAAGCATATACAAAAAAGATATTGACTTAACTAGAGTTTGAAGATATCAAAAGGGGAAAATTCGGTACAGCATATCTTCAAAAACAGCACTTGTGATGAGTTCAGTTGAACGAAAACAATCTACGAGAAAAATACATTCCAAGGTGATCTTGATGTTGACAATTCCTCTTTTATCATCAACATCAATAAATAAAAAAAAAACATGCCGAGAGATAGCATACTTCTAAAGTTTTGATATTTGATTAGAAAATATTGCTGATAGTCTGATATATTTCAAATTGTTCGAGGATATGCAGTGTTTCACCCTTTCTTAAAACAAAACTTACAAACACTTAATTTGTGCGTCAACCTACAATAAGAAAACATCAAAATGAAAGTGGACGAATTGTCCTCAAATCTGTGGAAAATTTTTGGAAAAACTATATTAAAAATCAAACAAATTTATTGTGGGAATATCTATTCAATTCAGATTCTGCTTGCTTAGTTTTATTTCTTTCTTGCTAGTCTCGATGTCCATAACATTTCAGTTAGAAATGACATCATACTCCAAGTATGAACAATTATATTATCTTAAACAGGTAATATGTAATAAACTTTAATACGTTAAAAGAAAACTTGTCTATCGAGAAACCCAAAGCTATTTTGTCCTGTAACGACCAAATTCTAAGATTTTAGTGTGCACATAATATAAATCACGATTGCCCTACAGTGCTAACCCTCTTAGAGCCTGCTAAGACCAGATGATACTGTTAATACTATTAAACTACACAGAATACTTGGTGACGCGTCATATGTATGTATGTATGTATATATATATATATATATATATATATATATATATATATATATATATATATATAAAGGAAAAATGACGCTATAGAAATCCTATGTAATATATATATTATATAACAAGTAGAAGAAGGTTTTCCAAGCACACCATTTAAAGTTCCAACTTTATTTGTTAGGAACTAATTTCAACCCGCCTCCGTTCTTCGTCAGTGTACGATATGACTATATATATATATATATATATATATATATATATTTACATCCTGGACTTGCTCGAATATGTTATTTTTATTTAATCAGTGCTTCTGGGATATTACTATTCAGGTAGTACAACTGAATACATCGAGAAGGCTTAAGGACAAAATATGCGGCATTTACAGACATGGACCAAACCTGCGATTCAGTCATAAAAGAAAAATCCGCAACACACACACTATATTATTACCTGAATTTAGATTCACACGAAACTCGTGGAATGAATGTTGCGTTTTTATTCTTAAGAGTATAAATAAAAAGTAGAATAACATAACATGACATGATTTAATTTCAAAGTGTGAAAAAAGCCTTATATCCGGTTTTGAAAACGTTTTCACTACTTCGCTTGTTTTTATCTTTGATCTATTTTGGTCTGAAAATTGTCACTGTGGCGCGATTTCAGTTACACAAAGGATATCATTCGAAATGATATTATTTAAATGAGTGTTTTGAAAACCACATGACTTGAAAAATAAAAACAGTTCTAATAAGCCCTGGAATAATAATGAAATCTTGCAAGTTCGCACATTTAAATGAAAGATTACGTTACTAATTCTATATAATGTTGCTCATAATTCAATGTTCCCTTCCTAATGCGTTGAATGAAAAAAAAAAATTACTGAATCAAAAATACTTTATATTGGTACATATAATCTTATTGGTTCATCATTTTACAATGAATTTCATTTGTTAACAGTTCTCATCATTTCTGATATTGTGTTTTTGTTTCTCAGTATTCAAGTACATGTACCACCGTTCTATTAATACATTAAAAAGCTGTATTTCTTTAGAATTGGTTGGAGCTTAGAATTAGATTTTTGTTACCCTTTGAATTTAGTGACTCCATGGGAAAATTCTATGAAGAAAACATGGAACATGATTATTCACTTCTCATTCATGCACACAGATATTTTGTTTTTCAAATCAAGAATGTATCACCTTATTTGTAGAACAGATGGACAAAATTTAGATATGAGAGAAGAGAAGTAGGAACATTTGATTGAAATCAGAGTATCTGTGAAAATGGTTTACATCTAGTCGAAGTATAGGTGGACAAAAAGGAGTAATATTCAGCGAAAAATATACTATTCAGGATAATAAATGCAATCTGACCCGAAGGAGTAGTTCAAGTGTGACCCTATGTCGTTTTGGATTTGGTATTAGTGAGATAACAGTTGGCATTCGTTCAGATAATGATCTTCTGTCCTTAATGATTTACAGATGACATAACTCTGCAGAAATTAACCGATCTTAATCGGTCCTATTGAACAATAAGCGTAATAAACTATTAATTATTGACGATTTAACGCCATTCTGAGAAACAAAGTACATTACAATTGCTTCTATAGTTTGATAAAGACTTTATAAGCTGATTAAATAGTGCGATTATCTAGTTAACGGTTTAAATTGTAACAAATTGCCAGTTAATAAAATAAATCATTTGTGAAATAAAGAAAATGTGTATAGCATTAAAAAAGTAGTTTAATTCGGAAGCATTAACAGTCGTTACCAAGTTTCAATGCTGAATTGAACTCACCTTAGTAATTCATGTTTATATGTTCGCGGTTGATTGGGATCCTGTGGGCTATACTCGGCCATGCTATCGTCACCGTCCCCGTAATCAGACAAACTCGTTCCGTTGCTCTCGTTGTCGCCTTCGCCCATGGTATCGTTGACGAGTTCTTCGCCCGAATGAAGCATATCCTCCGCATGCAAATGTTCTTCCAAAACTTCTCTCTCCTCTGCCTTCACTACAACCTGATCTTGGTCCTCCCCCTCCTCCCGGTCTACCTGCTGGAAAACGGTGACCCGGTCCAAAGAATGTAACTGGACTTGGCTTGTGGTCTGAGCACCTCCTACAGGTGTAGCGGTAACCCCGGCGGCGGCTACGGACAGAGACAGAGCGGCGTGTGAGGCTATTGTTCGGGGTAATGTTTCTAACTTGATGATTTCAATACTTCGGCCACGGTCCGGTGAATTTAAATCTGTTTGCCGTAAGGATAGGTCCTCTTGACTTGCCGTCAAAGAAGGCGGCAACAATGTTTCATCTGATTTATCCTCATTTATAGCTTGAGATGAAGAGGAAGAAGTGGTCAAAGAGGAAGAGGAGTTGGAGGAAGGAGGAGGGCAAGCGTTCAGGGTTTCGGGCGTTGATGCTTCCTCGATGTTCCCGGCATCAGTTACACCGGCGGTTTCGGTGTCCTCAGCGATGAAACTCTGGTTCGTAAGCTCGCTCAGAACATCATCAGGACTTAAACCCGAATCAAACAAAGCATGGATCAAATGCCGCTGTAATTCAGTCAAATTCCCGGGCATGGTTTAACAGAAATTATCATCAATACCAGAAATCCATTACAATTGTTATTTCAAAGAGAACAAAACTGAAATACCCGCTCGCAGCCGCGGCAGCGTCAATAAAAGAGGAATCGTCGCATGTAGTAAGGGATTAAAACGAAAAATAAAAACAATAATTTTTTGAAATAAAAAACCACGAATAAGGCCTAGAAATACCGTATTCAAAGAAAATCGACAGATCTAGGATGCTCCAAAATTTATGCTCCCGCCATCTTTTTCTAAAATACCAGACGGCTTATCCTTCGTAAACCCACACGTATCTATTTACTTCGTGTCAGCACCGATGCATATCATTCATGGCGTGTAGTTTGTAGCCGACCTCTAGCTAGCGGCCACAGCGCACCATATACCCTTTCTCTCCCCTAGTCCCATCTGTAGTCTTTGGAGTGTAGATGCTTCAGCCATCATCAGTATACCCTCACAGCACTTGTGTACACAACTCGACAATGTTTGCACAGTCAACTCGTGCCTGTACCGAACAGAAAGAGGAAAAATACCAGTTTTCTTTATCAATTATAGAAGTTTAAACTAATGGGCTGAATTTTGTTTTGAGAATTATCGATGACAAATACTTTCGTGTGGCAAAGTGACCTCCTAGTTCAAAGAAGTGAATCATTTTTCTTTACATGTTGGCTCTACATACCATTTAATAGGTCAGAAAAGTGATCAGAATTATTTCTTTAGGATTTTCTGAAAGAGCTTGACGTTAATCAGTTAGTTTCCCGTCTTTCTCTTTAGTATAAAAGAGTTTTACGTGCAATTTTATGTGAGATAACCTGGTCTAAAGATGAAGAAGAATCCCAGTATGAAAGGGAAACAAATATCTCACCTGATGCCAGTGGTCTCTGATTTAGTGCTTGATTGAAGCAAACTAATAGAAACGATCCGAATTACCAAGACCAAAACTTAATCCTTGATACATTTTTACTCTATTTTCTAACCTTGTTTCCTACCACAACCTAACTTCTAAACCAACATTCGACCTATATAGTTGCATTCTTGGATTTATATCCCTCTGAAAGATCAAGACGTCAACTTCTGAAACACTAGCAAGCTGGATTTACCAGGAAAAAGTTGCTTAATCGATATCATCGAAAGACAGAAAGAAAGAGTATACAAGGAATGCAGAGTTTCGAATGCATATCCCACCCTTAATGGTTTGATTGCAAACATTACCTCATCGGTCTCAGCGGTTGCGATTCATCACGCATGCGCAGAGTAAAACCCGCGCAACCCGCGCAAACGAACAGGTGCATGCAGATTTTGATTCCATAATCAAAGTTGCTGGTTGTCTTAATTTTTGTGCATGCTAGCTACTTGCAAAGGGAAATAATGCCTAAAGCATGCCAGAGACATGTCCGACATGGCAACAAATGACGTTTGCTGTTTGTATTATGACCTTGGTGATATAGTTCATTCATGAAAACATAATTAATCAATTATGCATTTCGTCAAAAGTTTCTTGGGTAGGAAGCGTTCAAGGAAGTTAATATTAAAGCGAACTGGAGCTTCTTTTTTGTACTAATGTTTGGACTCCCATCACAAATTAATAATGTCGATATTATTCTAATTTTCAGTAGAAGGATTTGATACTGAATAAATACTCGTTTCTTCACAAAACTTTCGTGATATGTGATGTTTTCACGAATTAGCTTACACATTTAAGATCGTCTGTATTCATGTTATTTTGTCTTCATCTTTTTTTTCCTGGGGGTGGGGGGGGGGGGCAAGACGCATACAAATTTTCGAAGAAACTCGAAAGCGAGTGAGCGAAGCAACCGAGCTGGTCACGAGGGCACTTTTGCAGTTTTAAAAGTGAAATTGAAAGATTTGGTGCAATTTTTGGTGGATTTTATAAAAAATTTCTTACTGATTTATCATACAAGAAATATGAATTTTCAAAATAACGGCCCCCCCTGCCCCCCCCCCCCCTGCTGCTTACGGCCACGCTCATACTTAATAAAATGAACAGATGAAAGGGCATGCTTGTTAAAATGCTTTAATATGAAGTTTCAGTTTTAAGTCATCTGCTTTTAATTTACTCATTAATTACTCTGATGAAAGATCCAAAACGGTCTGTATCAGGTAGCAGATGCATACAAGCACGTCACCTCATCGATACATCGTGAATATCAAGTCTATATCAAACTCATTAACGACTGCTAGGATTCAACATGTAATCCATTTAGGTCTCTTATAGTTTTGTCAACTCCCTGAACTTTGCACCAGAGCTATCTGGCAACGCCCGACCAGGCAAACACCACTGAGATAATTATCGTTGATTTGCATAATTAACCGCCATTAATTAGACACAAATAAACTGGTATGGGAACAGATACAACTTAAATCGAGTAAATGTATTTGCCGTCCACGCAATAGGTGTTTTATTTGAAGTGTTTGGTTCGGTCCTACCCTGTTCTTGATCATTTATTTGACATTAATGATGGAATTAAATCACTCTGTTTCATTATTTTGGTATCTCTATTGGGCAATATTAGGCAATTTATTCTTTCTCAAGTTATCCGTAAAGAGACCATTAAGGATAAAGTACCAAAGCGCAAGTATCAATATTTTGTCAATTAACTTGACATTTTAACAAAATTTGATAAATTTGCGACGTCGTTTAGCTTCATTTGCCTCGAAAGGTTATTCTGCTTACAGTCCATGCATCTGGTAGAAAGAAAGGAATTTAGAATACTTGTGAATGTGCTTCTTACAAATGGATTGTCCTCCATATAAACGGAGCTCAAAAAATAATTCAGTGATAGATAAAACAACTAAAGAACAAGAAACCTTGCAAAAATGGTAAAAGGTGTCACTTTCTCTTACTGGGTTACTTAAAAGAAAACACACTTTTCCTAAAAGAATAAATATAAATTTTGGAAATCCTGAAGGCACGATATAGACTCGGTGGTATACGATATGTTACTATGTGACGCTGATGCAGTGTTTGATTCATGTACGTTTCTCTACCTCTTTAGATGTTTTAGTCTGTCTTGGAGATTATTCAGTTATTCCATTCATTTTCATGAGTTTACTATTATGACTTTATTGATAACACATAAAAGTACAGTCAGGTATCACACGGTGTTGTTTCTATACAACATAACTTCATGGGGTTTTGTGCAGGTATGTTCGATCTGCATCAATTACGAGAAATCGGTTCCATGCATTATACATGACGAGTTTGCAAACAAGACAACTCACGATTTTATGTTTAAGGCTAAAGGGTAAATTTTCTTTAACACATGAATTCATAGGAGACATCGCTACGCCTTTATGGATGTCTTTATTACACAGTGTGTTGCTGCTCGCTTTATTATGATGATATCATATTTTTACAGTGCATATCAATCTCGTCTCTGTAGGAAAAGAAAAACAGGGGAAACATAATTGTTGTTATGGCCCCTTTCCACAGAGCGGAGACCCTTGAGAGACCATTGAGAGACCAAAAATTGGCAAGATCTCTTAGCAGTCTCCAAGACTAGAGAAAAATGGTGTCTCTGTGGAATGGCCCTAAATCCATTGAAAGATCACTGAAAGACCAAGAAGAAATTTTCCAGCAAATTCTCAGAGATCACTGTGGGACATTTAAGAGTGCCGAGCGTTCATTGAGAGACCACAAGACCACTGAGAGATCACTGAAAGATCATTTGACAGACTGACTGAGATCTTCGAGAGATCAATTAAGATTTCTGAAAGACGGACCGAGATCTCTGAGAGAACTTTGAGACAGCAACTGAGATCTCTGAGAGATCTTTGAGAGATCTTTGAGACAACAATTGAGATCTCTGAGAGATCTCCGAGATAACAGTCTTCTCCAAGATAATGTGGCATTTCTTGAGAGACTGTCGAGAGAAGACTAGTAAGACCCTTGAGCACTCGTTGAGAGATCGTTGAAAGACTGCTGAAAGACCACTTAAAGACCATTTTCCTGAAAGACCACTGAAAGACTATTTTGAAACGGTTCAAAATTTGGTTGGGATGAATTCATTCACCGGGGCGGATTATAGGCATATGCTGGCTTAGGTCCTGTCAGTTGGTTTAAGGGCTGGTTGATTAAGGTTGACGGAACGGTCCACATCGAAATTCCTCAAGCGCATTTCAGCCCCGTAGGCTCCCAGCCCGCCCCTACCCTTTGAAAACGTTTTATCAGAATCATCGGAATGCTGATTCCACAGTTTTATGTCTTACACGCTCTATGAAGAAATTTGCTTAAATTTTCCATATCAATGCAACGGAATTATGATATTCACAATTACCTAAATTGATAAAAGTATGTGTTTTTATGGTGTAAAGTCTTACCACATGCAGGCAACAGCCAGCCTGAGTAATATGAAATAGTCACATCAAAATAAAGATTTAAAAACTTCCATTTTTCATTTGAAAATTTTATACATGAAAAGCACTAAATTCATATTCATGCACCCTTTCCTCCAAATTTGCAGAAACAACACAACAATCTTACTTTGAAGAAGTTTCTGTTCACACATTATGTTGTTTTCAAAGAAGTAAACCCTCATTACCTACCCATTAAACAAACGGTTACTCTTGAAAATAAAAAGTGTTTAATGCCAATTACAAAACCCGCTTCCTTCTATATGTTACTTGCGCTTTCATGCGTGCCCGCCATAAGCATTTGCTTCAGGGACCTCGCCTTCTTCCACACATTGTTAATGCTATTGTAAGATATCTATGTTACTATATAAAAATTGTACAATTATTGAAAAATAATTGTTCAATCCTACCAATACAATGGAAGGAAATAAATGTTTATTTCAACTGAACTGAGAATCGTTAAATGCTTTATTTGACTGCTATTATAATATAGTAAATTTAATATGAAATTCTTTCTAAGGTGATTTCAGCATGATAAAATGTAAGGGAAGAGGTTCTAGGATAAAGTGTATTAATGAATCATCTCTAAACAGCATCCAGCACTGTTTAGTATCAGAATTCGTGTAGTGGCTTCGCAATTTGGACAAAAGCTTTGCTACAGAAAGATACAACCCGATCTTAAACCAAGATAACATCTGCTTTATATTTGCTTCTACAGATAGCACTGATAAGGAGTTATTGGATAATAGTATCCACCCCTTCCTCATACAAACTACAAACATGGGTGGACTGGAAAATGAAGAGTTTGGGGAGTTTTACCCATGGGCCGCACAAATAGACATCGAGGACCGGTTGATGTATAATATTGGAGGGCCGGTTGATAGGTTGGTTGGTTGGTTGGTTGGCTGGTTGATTATTTTGTCTGATTGCTAAGAAAGCATGTGTATGCTTGTTTGTAAGCAACCAGGGGACCGACGGCTTTAAGTCCCCTCCGAAGGACTTGGTAATGAGGATTAATACCTTACCAAGGGCATTAGCACATCAACTTAGTTTCGAACCCGGGTAATCCCGGTTACAAGACCACTGCTCTATACCACTGAGCCACAGCGCCTCCTGAATCGGTTGAATAATGTAACGGCCCTTACTCGAGCTTTGGTCCTGGTCCGCCTCTGCCTATATGGATGCTTTTCAATCTGTTCACTGGTTTAAAGGAAACTAACTTTGCTTGGTTGAAATACCGGAAAATTGTTACATTTAGGAAGGACGAAATTGTTTATGTCATCACTGCTGAAAATCCTTCATTGATATTGACGTAAGGTTTCAAGTGCCAATCTTTTCAAGTGCTAGTCTTGAAAAGATTTTAAATCAAGCATTTCTATTTTTTTATTCCATGAGGAAAAAAAACGATAAAAAATGTGGAAGCAAATAGAAATCACGTGATAAAAACTATGAAACAAACGTAAAGAGATGATAAAACACAATGAACACGATCGCAACTATTCTTCAGTAGTCTTTTCCAAACCTTTTGAAAGGTGAGAACGAACATTAAAATGACTTACTAGTGTTCGTCATCCGACAATATATTATTTCTGTGAGGTATATAACGGCGTATTGAACTGCCCTTGAGTTGTTTCAAAAGTAGTTGATTGGGGTCATAGAAAATGAAACCATTACTTAAAAAAATTTCTTACTGATTTATCATACAAGACAGGTGATTTCGCTTTTAGCAAAGCTGCTTCAATATTCAAAACTCATGACACTGCTACACTTTAATTTTATTTCTCACGCACTTTCGCAGGTGTCATAAAATGGTCAAGTCTTTCGTCATTATTTCGTTTCATTTTCGCCCCGTTCTCGGTTAAAAATAATGACTTAAAACAAACAAAACAAAGAATGGAAATAAGTTCAAAATGTCATTCAGGATCAACTTGGCTATGTTTAGCTTGAAGACTATCATAATATATATATATATATATATATATATATATGTATATATGTATATATAACATTGATGATTCCAGTGTTGTTTACAACTACCTTTATTTATATGTTTTGATATCATGTAACATATTCATTTTTCTCACACCCCAAGGGGTCGATTAAAAAAGAAAAGTTTCAAGAGTAAGTTCTGCGTATGGATCATTCCATGTTATTCGTTTTGCCGATGTGGTTGTAAATGATTTGTGCTATAATAAGAAATGAATAATTTCACCTTGTACAGCGCGCAAATAATCATGCAAGATATCCTGGTGACAATGATCATAAATCACTGTGCTCCAGGGATGTTTAGCACAAGGATAATATATCGTTTATTGTGTTTCGTGTTTATTACAATAATCATAAACCATCATTGACAGTGTATACCAATACAACGATCTATCTTTGTTAAAAAGTACATGCATGCCATCTTGCTGTTTTATTACTTTGTTATACGATTTTGGATAATTGGAAATAAATGGATTGAAACTTGAAACTTGAAACAGTAGAGGGGACGTTGACAATTATACAATAAAGAATGTGACAAACAATATGACAGATGTACAGTATGAAAGGAATATTGTCGAATGAGAGTGCCTTCCTTTACCTAGGGTCCGCAAGGAAAGCGTTCTTCTTCTTCTCTTCTTCTTCTTCTTCATTCTTCTTCTTATTTTTTGGTATTTTTTAAATTGTAAGGCTACTCTAAATAAATAAAACTAAAAATTGATGCAAAGAAAAAAAGAAAGAAAAAATCTGTATATATTATGATGTACTCATAAGGCTGACACTTAAATTGCCCTTTGTGTAAAAAGATAACAAAGGCATTTATAAATTATGATAGCATGTAATAAATAACACATGTAACCAATCGATTTATACTGAGGTAAATTTTGAATGTTATCGGAATAACACTTTGACCAGCTTAGTTCATTCAATAATGAGTGAAAATGACCGTTCTGACATCAACAGATTAGAGGTTGGTTCTTTTATAATTTATACTTAATTTGATTTAATTTTTTTATTTATTTATTCTCCACTCATGGGTTGGATAGCCCTTGTCACCTAATAGATGTTTTTCAAAGGGGTCCAAACCGAAAAGATAAAAAGAAGCTTATGAAGCAAAACAAATATAAA
The DNA here is from genome assembly GCA_029962745.1 of Echinometra lucunter. Classification (NCBI taxonomy): domain Eukaryota; kingdom Metazoa; phylum Echinodermata; class Echinoidea; order Camarodonta; family Echinometridae; genus Echinometra; species Echinometra lucunter. Next base: position 14,495,706 of record CM057154.1, on the reverse strand, counting down.
TATACTAAGCAATCATAAGATCTAAAAAAAAAATAAAGTAACAAAATGGTGTACATATTTCAAACTATTAGCCGATATCTCGAGACATTTTCTGCTTCTGGAGCTTTACGTGAAACGGTCTTAGACATGGAAAATCGTGAGTCTTTTAAGTACTACAACTCTCGAAATGTTATCGATGTTTGGGAAATAGATTTTTTTTTATCAATTGCAAAAGTATTTTCAGAATGCTCTCAAAATCCATACAATACACATGATACAGGTCGATTAAGCAGCCCCCTTTCAATCTCAAGAAGGGTGCCTTTGATGAAATGCTCAAAGAGGGTTATTACTTATTAGTATAGTTCATTGAGCACCGGCAAATAACAAAAAATATATGAAATAACAAATAAATACAACAATGCACGGTAATCAATGAAAGAAACCATCAAAATAATTTAATTTAAGTCCTTGACCATAAGTCTGCTGCTATGATCATACATTCTTTTGTTTTATCTCGACTGGATACTGGCAATGCACTTCTTTTCAATATTACTTCACGCAATCTCGACAAACTTCAACATGCTCAGAATGCAGCTGCCCGCATTTTATTAGGGACATCTAAATATGACCATATTTCTCCTGTTCTAAAAAAGCTGCACTGGTTGCCAATCCGCAAGCGCATAGAATTAAAAATCCTTCTCCTTACACGGAAGGCTGTAAATGGATTGGCTCCAAGCTATCTGCAAGACCTTATTATGCCCCTATACACCAGCTCGTAGTCTTAGATCATCACATCAGTATCTTCTTAGGATCCCCAAGACGCGAGTAGCCTGTGGTGTAAGGGCTTTCTCAGCTGCAGCACCATCTCTTTGGAACAATCTACCAATGGCTTTGAGAATCATACTATCTTTAGAAACCTTTAAATCCAAGTTGAAAACATATCTATTTTAACAATACCAGTACTAGATACTTTGACACTCATCCAAAGTTCCAAACCCTCTAATGTTTTCTTTTCTTTTCTTTTCTTTGCTCCTCGGAATAGAATTTTTCTAGACAGATGGCGCCTTACAAATGCCTAGTATTATTATCATTATTATTATTATTAGCATTATTATTATTATTATTATTATTATTATTATCATTATCATTATCATTATCATTATTATTATTATTATTATCATTTATTAATTTGAAAATGGGCCAATGGCACGGAGAATTATCACTAAGTATGATTAAACCGTGAAAATTCTTTTCAGTTATGTGATTCATTTCAATTCAGTTTGATTTAAATTAATTTTTGTTTTATCAATAACTAAAATAATACACAATGAATTTGCCAATAAGGTATATAAAATGTTCACAAAACAAAATGTTTAAGATAAATTGGCTCAAATATTTTTTCATTAAAGTTTTTAATTATTAAGAATGAAAAAAAAATATTGAAAGAAATTTTGTTTGTAAAATCATGTCGAATAGTTGAAAGCAAAAGAGAGATTTTTTCCTAGGGACATTGGAAACATTTTTGTGATTCATTTCAATTCAGTTTGATTTAAATTGATTTTTGTTTTATCAATAACTAAAATAATACACAATGAATTTGCCAATAAGGTATATAAAATGTTCACAAAACAAAATGTTTAAGATAAATTGGCTCAAATATTTTTTCATTAAAGTTTTGAATTATTAAGAATGAAAAAAAAAAATATTGAAAGAAATTTTGTTTGTAAAACCATGTTGAATAGTTGAAAGCGAAAGAGAGATTTTTTCCTAGGGACATTGGAAACATTTTTGAACAAGAGTTGCGAATTTAATCATACAATGATTTGCGGATCAAACTGATCGGATTGAGACCTCATCTTCATGATACCTCTGTGATATATTTGTTTCTAATAAGAATCTATTTGGAAAACTTAACGTTCTTGTCAGTTAAGCAATTAAGTTTTTTTCAACATTTCTGCTTTAATATGAAACGCATCATTTCAAATCAGTACATCCATTGCATTTTACCTATTTGATGTTCATCTCACATATATAATATACGTTAATTACTTCATGATGGCAAATGTGAAGCTTTAGCATAACAGTTTAGTAGGCCCTCACATTTTAATAATTTACTTTTTCCCTATAGGCCTTACATTCTTCTCCTTCTTCTTCTTCTTCTTCTTCTTCTTCTTCTTCTGATGATGATGATGATGATTAAGTCTGCCTCCTTCAATTAGACTGAAGAAATAGACTCTATAGAAATAGAAATAGAAATAGACTCTATGTCTATTTTTTTTTTCAATTGTTGTACACATGATATTGTGCAAAACTGTTTTACCCACGATTCTCTCCGATATTTTGATTGAAAATATTCAAAGTTAAATTGTCATCTCTTGGATGTTGGACAGGGGAGTACCTTTGTATTATGGCAAATCGTCTCAGATCTTAGCAATGCGCATTGATGCTTATCATAACCCAAGATCGAAAATCTATTGATATAGCGGTAGTATGAGTAACAACATATCGGCATGTTGAAGAACTTGAGAGATGTCGTAAAATGCACGATCCTGAGCATATCAAAGGTCGGCCGTCCTATTAAACCTCAACAAATTACACAAAATAATGCTTATCTTTGCTTTAATTGTCTTAGAGGAAATGCGGTATAGCGGTATGGTATCTATGCGTCAATGGTTACAATTATGTTTGCCTTAATTAACATGGGGGTTTGTTTTGGGATTTTTGAAGAAGGAAAAAAAAATCGAGAAGCATGAGGCAGGGCTGGGCCATACAGCAGAATTACAGTTACAAAAATACAGGCTGAAACCAAACAATATGCACTCTTTAAGAAAAATTAAGTGAAAAATGAATGAACCATTTCAGGGCTTATACATTGGGCTGGTTTAATTTTTTTTTTTAAATTTCCAAGTTTTACTAGTTCCCCAAGCATGCTAAGTATATTGGTTAGATTGATGCAGGCTAATATTTCCCCCAATTTTATACTATTATTTTCGAGGAGATCACTTTTGCAAGTGAGTGAAAGGGGAAAACGAACAAAGCCAAAATTTGATTAAATCAATTGAAGTTGAACTTGCTATCAGGTCAGAGACAGATTACTTTGGAAATCCGTTTTCTGAACGGTAAAAGCTTTAAATCGGTATTCTCTAAAACACTTATAGAGACACCGGAGATATATTATGCACTGACCAACAATGTTCTATATTATCGTGCATGTAAAAATCGAGATTTCCATTCATCACATTATCATGAATAAAAATCGTAAGCAGTTTTAGAAAACAGAGAGAAGATAAATTGAATCTTAAAATCTGTTAATTGAGCATGGGTTTACATTTTGTTGAAATAAATGCAATTAGTTCATTGGACACCAAAATAAATTTTGAATAAATGATGATAAGTTTTAATGGGATTTTCCGTTTTATTCAGTACAAATAGGCAAAGGTTACTTTACTAATTGAAATGTAATGTAACCACACATTTAATTTGAATCTTTCTATAAAGAAAATTATGTATTATCAACATTCATTGTGTTTATGCTATGTTCGGAGTGAATCCATATAAAAACAACGAAAAGGCAATCATAAAGCTTATTTCTGGGCCTATGCGTGACTAGTATTGATTTCTAGGCATAGAATAAGGATGCGGTATTTTTCCAACCCTTCAAGCGTATAGTTAGGAATGAATCAATATTTTATTTAAAGGAGTATAATATTCAGAGGATCTCTATTATTTTCGATATCGTCTTAAGGACATAATATTGATAGGATAAAATAAAAGCCTTTTCGAAGATAATCTTTTTAGCATTCCCTTTCGCTATTCATACTAATTGCGGTATCGTCTCAAGGAGAAAAATGGACATACGTGATAGGATATAATAGAGCCTTTTCGAAGATAATCTTTATAGCATCCCCTTTTCTTTTCTTGCTTTGCAGGCACAGCATTTCAACGGAACTATGTAAGCTAACCCGCCATCGGTCGCGGGTAATTATCTCCCAGCCTTCGCTCATCTATGAACACACAGTCGAGAAAGATTGACAAAAGAAAAAGCGAGCTGAGAGGACTCTGCATGCAGATACATTTTATATTTTGTTTTTCAGATTGGTTCAGATTTCCTTACCATCTCTTCTTCATTGTTTTTGAAATAGCTAATACATCTGGACTTTTACAAATTTAAGTTCTGTCATAAGAAATGACATTTTTTTTTTTAGCCTATAAACTTTAATCCACAATAACAAAAACATCCAGCTCACATAGCAAACTCATGTTACACGTAACTTGACGTTTCTGATTTTTTAGCTACACGGACGCCGTTTTACTTCTACTTTTTCCCTAAAGAAAATACGTGAAAAGGAATTGTCATCCACTGAATCTCCCGTCACAGGGGGGTACAGTAATATCACGATCTCCTATACTTTTTCTTTGCAATCAACATTTTTCCATATAAGTGTTTATATGAATATGGTCGAATCAAAACAAATACTGCACTTTCATCACCTCATCAGGGGCATCAGGGGGAAGCCTTGTCTTAATATCATTATCTGACATTTATACAAAGGAAAAAGAAGGAAAGTTGCTGCACAAAAAGCGTGTTCATGGTCCCCGGGGAAATTATGGACTAAAAACGCACGAAAATATGAGAGCTCAGTTTTATCAAAACTATTATGGATGATAAATGGTCTCTTTGTACAAATTATTGTCACTCTACAAAAATTTTCTTTATGATATTATAACATGTTGATGGCAAATTTGATTTAACTTCAATTTAAGACGTCAATCTAGTTCAAAGCTATCGAAGTATTTCATTTATCCTTTCTGTAAAAATTATCTTTCTCTGATTCAACAACATACATAAAAAAATCCTTCTTATAATCTTATTTTGTAGCACCGAGTTTTCTTAAATATCTGAGGTATACATGTAGATATATCTGAGCTTCAATATCACCTTGGATTGAATTCATATTCTACACGACATTATGCATGAAAAAATATTTTACAAAGAATTCTCCTTTTAATCTTATTTCTTTTCCAGAAAATTTGAAATCCAAGTCCTTTGTCTCCCATAAATATGTCAGTTCAGTGTTCCATAAGCGTTCCAAGTGTTATTTATTGGGTAATTTAGAATGCAAAGTCCAAGCAGCTGCCCCAGAACATCGGCCATCGCCACCCGCCACCTTATAGGGTAACCGATTCGTATGACGAATTGTTACTTTTAGAAGACGGTACTGCATTTGAAAATAGTGTAAAATCTTTTTTTTTTATTTTGTCAGTGTTTTTCCAAAAAGGGTAGAGAAAAGGAGTAGAGAGTAAGTGAACAAAGAAAAAAGGGTACTTTCTTTTACTGTCTCCGTTCTCATACTTGCAAAAAATGTTACTGTTAATCATAATTATGATAAGTTCCGACTGTGGATGCCGATCTCAATTTCTTTCTTTGTTTCATTATGGTTTATACGGACTGTCTAAAAAGAAGTCCAACGAGAGTTTGATTAACAACAACACCTTAAAAAGTCCCAAACCATCCTCGATGAAAATGTGTAAAATATCGTTTTAGCAGTATCATCATTTTTAGCAGTAGCACGCCTCAACCGTATATTTAGGCGCAGCTAGAGTCACTCGCTGTAGTTTCTCCATCCCTCCCTATGCCATCTCCTTGTCTGCTACCAAAACATACGCACTGGACAGAGGTTTCATTCCAACTGCTTTCCGCTTGTGGAAGTCCCTAACTGACCATGTTGTACGAAACGTCTCAGTTACACGGATACCTCTTTGGCCTTAATGTGACATGATTTTGTTTTTGTTACATTTTGCTCTGTAGAACTTGTGATACAGGGATGGAGTCGAGGCCGGCCTCGAGGACACATTTGCCGGCCTTGGCCTTGGCCTCGGCTTCGGTCAGAGTCACCTGTACAAAGTCTATGGGAGAAATTTTTATCCAGCGGCCTCGTGACTCTGAACTGCCGGCCTCGACTCCATCACTGTGGTGATATTTAGTTCATTTTTATCTCATATACATGCTTGTGGCGGTAGAAGGCTTCACGTATTCTTTCTTTGAAATGAATGTGATCCTGAAAAGGATCTACTCATTCTCGACGTCTCAGTAAGCATGTTCTTACCGTCCTCAGGATTAGAGTTTCTAAGATTAAACTTCATTTTATTTCCTGCATGTCTATCTTATTACGTCTTGCAGCAGTATACTATTTAACGGCTTTCTGATGATAACATTACTTTCGAAAAATCAACTCAAGTGCGATTTCGAAATTACACTACCCATATAAATCAAGTTCGAATTACGTAATAAGCCATTGTAAAGTCCACGCATTTCTAAAGGTGATAGACAGGGCTATCGAAGTTGATTTTTCGAAAGTAGTTTTTATCGTGTTAGATATCTAACATAATGCAGAAAATGCTGAAAGAAAGGGAAAATGCCTATTTTTTTCATCTAAAAATATATTGTTTTTCTAGCGAAAGCAAGAAGATAACAGTAAAAAGGTTTTTTTTTTTTTTTTTTTGTATTTGACACGCTCGGTCAGCCCCCCAAAAGTTTAATTGACAAGAAAAGAGGAGAAAGAGAGAGAGAGAGAGAGAGAGAGAGAGAGAGAGAGACATATACCTTACCTGTACATAAAACAAAAAGAAGTTCGAAATTTTCATCCTCATTACAACAGAAAGAGCAAGTTGCATTAACATTTCTGTTAATACGAACTAACTACACCTATGAAGGTATATTATGGATAATTTTCAACTGATATATTCGTAACTTTGCGTCTATAGACCAATCCCACAACGAAAGAGGGCAGCAGACTGTTCGACACAGTTCGACATACTGCGGTGGGCGCTCCAAATTTTATAGTACACAATTCAATAGAGCGTTATGTACATTCGTTCGATTTTTTGTCCATTTTGACCAATATATGTTACTTCTTTTAATATTTGCAATGAGAAATTATCAGGTAAGTTCAGGTCGCAGCTGTGCGGTGCTCAAATGCCACAAGAATTGGAGAAAGTTTGAAAATGAGAAGCTAACTGAGTGCGAAATTCACTCGCTTTTGACTCATGAAGCCTGTTTGTGTGAGAAGCCGTACTCCCTATAGGTTTCCGTAAGCAATGTGAAGGAATTTATCGCCAGTGGGTAAAAACATTAACAGAAAAGACTTTGAAGTCAAGAAACATTATCATTATGTACTTTGGCGTAACATTTAATGAGTGAAAACATGACTTTGTAAACAGGGTAAGATTGAGGGCTCCCGTTTACTACGGCTTCTATGCTGCAATCGAAGTTTTACTGACAAAACTAAGTTGAAAAACTATCGAAAGTACAAAAATACATCATACCTTCATCTTTCAGATATAGCCATTGTCTTACCTCATCTACCCATGTATCCATGCTTTATTTTATTGATCTAGAATAAAGTAAATGGAACAATATCAGGGCATATCTCATATCTTATATTCATTTTGTACACAGAGCCAATCGCGGTCAGCGCGCTTGCCTACCGCAGCAATGGCGTCGCAGATAGAGGGCCAAATACATAAACCGGAGGTGAAATTGGTCTATAGGCTATTGTAAACATGAACGACAACTTCAACAGCTCAACAATGGTAGCATCATGGAAATGGAGGCAAACGAAAGTGGGCGAAATGGATGGATTCTTAATTTGCATACACATATAATTTGTCCTTTGGACACATAACAGAATTTTCAACTATGAACCATCATATGAACCATCATAGTTACAGTTGGAATGAGCCTGAATGAGTCATTAAAGCGTGGAAATTTTGTTGATGAAAATAGTGTTTCCATACAGAGGGAATTTTCTTTAACAATCCAACGAAATAAAATATTCTACAAACAAAAGACCACTACCACTGGCGTTCCAAATCGTGCGTAGGTCGCCTATATATATTTATAACTTTTGCGCATTTATACACAATTCAGTTACTAACAATACCTGAATACTTGACTTGAAAATAGTTTACCATCGAAATTGTCATTACCTTTAATATGTTTGTATCAACAAAACTGACCTAGTTATAACAGAGATACGGTCAATTAAAAATTGAAAAAAGGCCAACTTTGGGCCAACAGGTGCGCCGCAGCGAAAAAAAAAATGGACTAGAAGCTTGAAAATTCAGCATTGGAAGAGTCACCCCATGCACCAAATTTGAGCCAATTTGAAGGGGGTAGGGTTTAATCTTTTAAAATTGGGTTATTTGACTTGGAATGAAGCATATATATAAAGCCTAAATTGAGGCTTTATAAGCCCCCCCCCCCCTCTTTCGGGGGCCTCCATTTGTATTTTTATTCAAAATGTTCAAGGTATAAGTACTTTTTTTTTCCGAATACTATAAAAGGGAGATGGAGCAACATTTTATTTACTTGAGATTTTCTCGAGTTTATTTGCTTCTTACCGAAAAAGCCAGTCACAATTTCGTGCAAAACCTATGGATAGGTATTCGCTCTTATCAAATTTGGATAAATTTAATTTTCTTGAAACAAGTTACATGAAATGTTTTATGAAAACATTGCTCCATCTCCCTTTTATGTTGAAAGTATTCGAAAAATACTTATACATTGAAAACTCATGATCAAAATAAAAGACACACGACCTGGACTGGTGTTGGCTTATCATAATGACAATTATGACACCAAAATAACGGGGATGACATTTCATCCTTTTGTCATCAGGAATGAACCAAAATGATGTATAAATCAAACCCATTATTGTTACAATAAACAGATAAAGCAATGTTGAAAGAGGAACGAAAAAATTTGGAGAGGGGCATTGCCCTAATTAAATATATTACAAAAATGTGTTTTTACATGTATGTTCAAGAAAAAAACAAACTGTCACACATATTTGTGATGTAAGTGAAGGTGCCGTGGTCGAGTGGTCTAAGGCGCTTGACTGGAGATGCGAAAGTCGTGGGTTCGATCCCCACGGTACGGCACTTATGCGATTGAGCAAGGCATTTTATCTACATTGGTCTTTTATCGTACATCAAATAAATGAAATGCGATGGACATTATTGATACCAAAGTGTGCACGTGTTTAAAAAAAAAAAAATTTATTTATGAGAAAATAAAATATGGAAACCTATATTCATGTCCAGATACCCCCAAAACAAGTTTTCTGAAGAGTGTTTTTCTGGTGTCTATTGATGTACAGTTTTAAATAGGGTATGGAAAGAATGGATCGTGGCAGGAGCAGAGGGGGGGGGGGGGGGGGAGAGAAGGTGGGGAAGGAACAAGAAGAAAGAATTACAAAAAGGGAGAGAGGGGTAAGGAATGAAAGAAGAAGAAAGAATTACAGAAAGGGAAAGAAGGAAAGGGGAGAGGAATGAGAGAAGAAAGACAGACAGAAAGGAAGAGAAGGAAAGGGGGAGAGGAATGATAGAAGAATGACAGAAAGGGAGAGAGGGAGAGGGGAGAGGAGTGAAAGAAGAAATAACGAAAGAAAGGAAGATAAACAGGGAGGAAGAGTGGTAGAGGGAGGAGAGAATGCACTATGAACATGATGGACAAAGAAAGCGGACAAAATAAACAACCCCTCATTCTACCCTTCACAATGGTTCTCGTAGTCAAAAGAACATCCCTTCACTGCTATTATCTAAAATATGTGGAACAGGTGCAACATGCATATTCACCTGGAACTACATAATTAAACATAACAGCTGTGAAGGGATGTTCTTTTGACTACCCGAACCATTGTGAAGGGCAGAATGCGAGGTTGTTTATTTTGTCCACTTTCTTTGTCGGTCATGTTCATAGTGATGGCGAAGTTCCTGAAATACCGCATCAGTATTACCGATGGAAAGCGCTCTTACTTGGTCATCTTTACGAGACCGTGATAATTAATAATGCACGAACCGCGTGGTGCGTATTTGCCTCGGTCATCAACACATCTAAATATTGCGGTATGCACTTTCCTCAGTGATACCGTGGTGCATGATGGTAACCTCCTTGCGTGCATTTTATAGAGCAATACCATTATGAGAATGAAGAGAAATTTGAAGATAGTGAGATAGTGTGAGAGACAAAGAAAGATAGTTGAATATAATTACCGACAGAGAAAGAGAGAGAAATTGTAGGGGCATAGGAAGGAAGCCGTTTACAAAACATCAGACAAGAAGCCAACTTCTCACAAAACAAGAACCCCTCTAAAACATTTAAGCATGAATAAATACCACAATAGAAAAAATATTGTTATTGCATCTTTAATGATCACTACAAGCATAACAATGTGAAGAATCAATTCTTTTGACAATTGTACATAATGTGTGAATCAATTTTGGTTTAATACTGACATGCTTGTAAATCTGTCAAAATACCATAACATAGATGGAGTAAATAATTCCAATTAACGTCTTTTTTTTTTTCAACCAGATGTGCATGAAGGCAAACTAAAGAGAACAAAATCCACAAGTATATCAATATGCATGTAAATGTTAACAGAAAGTGCATGATAACAAGTTCACTAGGGTCAAAAATATACTGTACACTTTAGCATAAAAACAATACATTATAATCAGGTTTGATACATTTCATAAAAATCCATTTCATGGGGTCTGCATTATTACCAGCAGCACTTGATGTATACAATATTGCTTAGAGCAGATAAAGGAAACACAACATATGAGAATGGTTCACACGATTGAAGTTAGACTTGCACACACTAAACAGAATAATCATATACATGTGTCATATTTCACACAAAAGGTAAACTATTTTCTTTCTCAATATAGCCACTCCAATGTAAATCTTACTTGAAGGTGACACTCGAAAATATTTAACTGTTACAGTGATTCAACCAGAACTGATTGTGAACAGAAACCTGTTGATGAAGAAAATATGAAATCATCTGTGAAATGGTCGGAGGTTTTTCTCTCCTTTTTAAAATCACTCACTACTGAGACACTAATGTTTGAACAATGTATTTGTAAGTGATGAAAGGACTTTTACAGCAACATCTAAAATCAGATGCATGTAAACAAATACATGTTTGCAAATTGTGTGAGACTCTCTTATCTTCAAGTGGTGACAGGACTTCTACAGCAACATCTAAAATCAGATGCATGTAAACAAGTACATGTTTGTAAATTGTGTGAAGACTCTCCTACTCATTTCTTGATTTCCTACTCATGTTACCATCTACACAGTGGTTACCATCACATCCATTCCAAAGACACAATATATTACAGAACAAACCTTCCTGGGAACTTATCTGAACATTCAATTCTCATGCATACTTGATTAATGTGAAAACAAATGGCTTTTGAACACAACAAATCTCAAAATTATCCAAACATAATTCACACTTGTCCATGATATCATACGATTATGTATAAACCTCAACCAATAATGTTTTGTTTCAACAAGATATACAATACAATTCTTGTGCGATGCAGACTTCTTCCAATGTCTTCAGATTATAAATGAATAAAGATATACAATAAAGATAAATGAGATGATAATCAGTCTCTAAAAGTTGACATGAAAATGAGAGCAAAGCTTATCAACAACATGGTTAGGGTAAGGGGGATTACTAGGCTCATGAATTGCAATATCAATTGCAATAACAATTGCTACATTCATCACACAACTATATGATTAGCACAATCCACATCAGTTGCATATGAGAATGGATTATTTCTTTCCATGCTCAAATAGCAGCACAATCCATATTTTTGGTAGCAGCAAAAGTTTTGGGTTTCATCATGAATATCATAAGGCCTATGAAATAAACCAGATTGGCAGATATTTAAACAGTCCAGAATATTCAAAATAAAAGGCACAATAAAAATAGCACACATGGAAAGTCTCGCCACAAACTAATGCGATAATTCATATTCTTGCCAGAAATTTGTATGAGTTTGGTGCAAATTACGTAATCAGGGGTCATTTCATAAAGCTGTTTGTAAAGTTACGCATGACTTTACGAACGAATTGAATATGAACTGCCAAATGGGATACCGCAAGTTTTTCCTGATGTTTGAACAAAATGTGACTGCATTTCCCTTGAGCTCATTTAAACTGTGGTACATGTACAATATATACTTCCCAATAAAAATGTTTGTAAACAGTAGTAATGTTAATCTACGTCTGCATATTTCACCCTTAGCTGATGCGCAGACTGATGTGATTTATGACTTAGAATCCCATTTGGCTTGCCATATTCAAGTCGTTCATAATGTCCATAAAGTCATTCATAACTATACAAACGACTTTATGAAACACCCCTTGGTCTTACAAGCATCACCCAGGGAGGATACCTGAACTTAGGATACTTTTTGATTATTGAAAGTATGCAGTGATAAATTGATAGCCATTTTTAATTATTCTGTAACCTTGTCAAAGGAGATTCACATTTGGTATTCTCTTACTAAAGTCTGTCATTCCACATGTGTTATGTACTAGTGAGAACGTTACATCTACATGAAAACATATTCATCTTTCTTACAGTAATCATACTGTGTCTTCTTTCTTCTCTCACAAGAAAATCTTGCACTTTTCCGTGTTCTTTCATCTACTTCAAATATTTCAGTAAAACCTACGACAAACAAAACATTTTAAGAGGCAATTTGAAAGCAAAATAAATACATGTATTAACTTTTCCTTTATAAAGTCCTAAAATGTACATTACCAACAAAATATGAACTACATGTAACTCTGTCCACAGAAGCTGTGTATGTGCATGTATATATTTTCAATACTTCAACATATGAACAAATTCCAATGTATTTACTAAATACAATGTGAATCATGATGTGAATTACAAAAAAAAAAACAACAACAAAGGTTAAATGTTTAGTAAAGCAAAAGAAGGACTAAAACAGGGACAGCTTGTAGCATTTGATCAATGAATACCACACCTAGTTTTAGCATATACTTGTATTATACTAGGCTACAAACATGAACAATTTCAGAGGGGCAAGAGCAAAGGCCCCTAAGTATGAATAAGAAGGAAATATCTGATGCACAGGTGTGAACACTTGACTCTCAAGCCATATTTGTTTCTCAAAGAACAGAAGACCCAGTGATTATAACAGCAGCATTATTTCACCAAGTTGCCTCTCTCTGCTTGGTCCTTTTCAATGGCCTCAAACAAAGACTTGAAATTTCCAGCACCAAATCCCTACGGAAAAAAAATGTAACACAACGAAAGGAGAGGTTCAATTTACATAGTATGCATGAAACACATCAATGAAATATTTTGTGGAAACACATTATTTGCAAATAATAACAAATACTTTTCTGACCCAACGACCTTTGACCTACATACATCCAAATCAAATCAGATCATCTTCCTTTGGTGATGCATACTAGCACCAAGTTAGAAGTTCATGCCTCAAATGGTTCTTGCGATACTGCGTTAACCAGGGTAAAACCAGAAATTTAGGAATTGACCTCTGCGACCTTTGACCTTTGACTTACCTAACCTAAAATCCAATCAGATCATCTTCCTATAGTGATGCATACTAACACCAAGTTTGAAGTTCATACCTTAAATGATTCTTGAGATATCAAGCTAACACCTGAAATTTCATATCTTGACCTCTGTGACCTTGACCTTTGATCTTTATACCCGAAAATCTAATCAGATTGTCTACATATGGTGATGCATACTAAGACCAAGTTTGAAGTTCATACCTCGAATGGTTCTTGAGATATCATTAATGAAAAAGCAGGATGGGCAGATGGACAGCCAAAAAACATAATGCCTTCAGCACCACCTTTTGCAGGCGAAAGCGTAAAAAAGAAAAGACAAGACACATGCATTTATCAAAAAAAAAAAAGGAGGAGGAGGAGGAAGAGATGAAAAGAAATACATGTACCTGATGGTTCTTTCGCTGGATGGCCTCAAGGAAGAGAGTCGGACGATCTTCAACAGGTTTGGTGAAGATCTGGAGTAGGTAGCCATTGTCATCATAATCAATCAGGATCTTAAGTTTCTGCAGCTGTAAGTCCAAAGAAAGAAAGAAAGAAAGAAAGAAACAGGAAAAAAAAGAAGGAAAGAAGGAGAAGAAGAAAGGCCAAGAAAAAGAAAAAGTGGAATAAGCAAAATCAGAATCACTGAAATACAGTACTGTATAAGCTAATATTTTAGCATACACATATTTTAGCAATTTGAGACAAGTTTGACATATTAGCAAGTTATTATTTTCACGTTTTGAAAGATATTTCTATACAAGTATATAGGCATTTTACTGAGTGGAAATTTTGGCAAGGAAATCATCGCGAAATTAGCGAAAATTAAACCACAGCGAAAATTTCAGCTTCTACAGTATGTCAGGTTCAAAGGTGAAAATATATGAACAATATATTGCTCCAAATGCTCTGTACTTTAATGCACACACTAAAAGATACCAGTATGTGTTACTGTTTCATACAATTAAGATGTGAGGTCTTCTACTTGATGGATAATCAAATAAGGTACTCCAGGGCACCGTTTCATGAAAGTTATCAGCACTGACAAGTTGTCATTCTCTGACAATTACCATAGTAACAGTTAGTGACCAGTGCTTCTCAGCCAATCAAAACCAAGGATTTTACTGAAGTTGTTAGAGAATGACAACTTGTCAGCGCTGACAACTTTCATGAAACGGTGCCCAGGGGGCATTTCATGAAGTGGCTTGTCAGTGATTTTTACTGACAAATTTTCTCTCAGCCAATCAGAGGCGAGGATTTCAGTAGCTTATAAGAGCTGTCAGTAAAAATCACTGACAAGACACTTCATGAAATGCTCCCCAGATGGTCATTGCTGATCAAAGGGACAAGATAACTACATTCTATAAAAATCTCAATAGTATTTCAAAAAAAAATCAAGATAAGTGTCTATATCTAACCCCAAAGTTCTTTCACATGACCACCTTAGCTGGCTGTCCATGCATATAAAAGCAGAGACGTTCCATGAATGGCCATTCCTTGTGTTATCAATACTCTCATGCATAAATCACTTTCAAACTTTGCTAGTTTAAAAGTGTTATAATTCAGTGGGCCCTAACTCAGTCATCACAAGTGTGGAGTCGTATGAAAGAAAAAATGACATATATTTTAAAGGTGATTTTCACATATGAAGCAGCAGACCTCTGTGGTATCTCCTGCATTTTGTTTTTTTTTTACCTGTAAATGAATGGTGTATGAGGTGCAAAAAACAAACAAACAAACAACAAAAACAAAAACAAGCTGAGGCAAAGATTATCTATTCATCTATTTTGCCTCCTGGCGGCAAAAAGTAGAGGACCAACCAAATTGTTAGAAAGTTAGCGCACAATATATGACGTTACAAATTTGTCTGCGCACCTTTTGGAAAAACTTTCTTTTATTTGAGTGTTGATGTGTTAATGTAATTTCACTATCATAAGTGGCGAAGTTCAGGTTAAGAAGGAGTCAAACATCAAAAAGCAAAGTTTTTGTTGGGGATGCTGAAGACATAATAAAAAACATGTATCGTCATGAAGGAAACTGGAGTAAGAATGAGAATGAGATAGATTACAAAGAAAGACAGAGGATGGCATTTTGCATCATTAATTATCAAACGAGTAGTTGACTGCTCTATAATATATTGCTAGGAAAATTGGGTTTCCCCTTTTTAGAGAAACACAATGTATATCTGTCGAAAAATAAAGCCTAGAACAGATAGTACTGGGGAAAATGTTGGATCACCCATCAAAAAAGTATGGTCACAAGACTCACTGTATCAATGCTTTCTGTGACGATGACCTTCGATGTCTTGAGCCTTTCCCTCAGGTTATCATAGTAGGTATCAGGGATGCTCAGGAACTGCATTCCTCTGGCCTTGAGAGCGCTGATGGTTTCTATGATGTTAGATGTGTTTAGTGCAATGTGCTGCACCCCGGCACTACCATAAAAGTCGACATATTCCTGAAACAACAACCAAATAAATTCAAGCATTTCAAGATTTAAAGCACAAGAAAACTTGATCATATATGGTTACTTCAATCGTTCTAGTCTAGTGTAAAGCAACAGAGATTGGGACAACATATTTCTTTCTCCCCTAGCCTTCAAAGCACTATCTTGCCTGACATGTTAAGGACCCAGGCACTACCACAGACATCAACATATTTCTGCAAATGAATCTTATTAATCATTATATTCACACGAGTAGATAAATCAAGTTGGGTTTACAGTGACTTCAAAGATTCCAGATGTGTAATGGTAATTAAGAACTGGACAATCCTTTTCTTGTCATTTTCTCGGGCAAAAACATATGAGCCGTTTTCGCAATATCTTTTATCCCCTTGTCCCTTTACAATATTTTTTCAACCAATTTCTGAAGGTGAAATCATATCTGTTATTGAAAAATTAAGAAATAATTCTTCTTCCGGCTTTGACAACGTAGATATTAAAGTTATCAAAAAAGTTATCCCATTTATACGTAAACAACTGTGTTATATTTTCAACAAATCCATTTCTTCAGGCATAGTACCAGATAAACTCAAAGTAGCCAAAGTGATACCTGTATTCAAATCAGGACCAAAAGAAATTTTGTCAAATTATAGACCCATATCTGTTCTTACTGTTTTCTCAAAGATAATTGAAAAATGCATCCACACTAGAATTTCCCAGTTTTTAGCTTCTTACAACTTACTCAAAAATACTCAATATGGATTTCGGGAGGGTCTTTCTACATCATTGGCTATTACTAAATTCACTCAGGACCAATTCCCTTGCAAACAAAAAGACAACAATAGGTGTTTTTCTCGATATGTCCAAAGCATTTGATACAATAGACCATCATATTTTAAAACAAAAGCTTTATCATTGTGGTATCCGGGGAACGCCTTATCAATGGATTAAGAATTATTTGAGCAATAGAAAACAATATGTCAGTGTCGATTCAGTCAATTCAAGTATGTTAGATATAGTTTGCGGGATTCGACAAGGTTCCATTCTGGGTCCATTATTATTTTCAATTTATATTAATGATATCCAGTGTTCATCAAATATACTAAACTTCATACAGTTTGATGATGTTTGAAGGTTTGCATGGTGGTACGGGTATTCGTGGAAAGGGTTTACGGTTCACCATGTGGTAAGTCCTGAGGGACTATAGATAAAGTGGATAGAGATGGAGGTGAAAATAGAGAGGCGAGAAAGTAGGAAAAATTGGAGGGCAGAGTATCTTTCGAAATCTGGGTGGAGTCCTAAAAAGGACTGTAAACCAGAAGAGGTGAGAGGATTGAGTAGGTGAAGAGATGAGTAGGCTTGAGTCGGCGAGAGGTGAGTAGACTTGTCCTTTTTAGGACTCCACCCAGATTTCGAAAGATACTCTGCCCTCCAATTTTTCCTACTTTCTCGCCTCTCTATTTTCACCTCCATCTCTATCCACTTTATCTATAGTCCCTCAGGACTTACCACATGGTGAACCGTAAACCCTTTCCACGAATTCATACAGTTTGCTGATGATACAAGTATTTTTTTCACTCATAATATTTCATTTATTACTACTACACTAAATAATGAATTACAGAAAGTAAATCAATGGCTGAAATCTAACAAATTAGTTATAAATATGTCGAAAACTAATTTTATGGTATTTAGTAATACAAATTATAATATTGAAGACATAAAAATCCGGAAGAACGAATCTCAATTATTACATACAAACCATACTAAATTTTTAGGTGTTCATATTGATGAAAGCATGTCATGGAAATATCATACAGGAGAAGTGTGCGCAAAAATTTCACAAGTTGTTGGTATATTATATCGTTTATGTAATGTTTTGCCCCCCAAAATACTTCTTACTATTTATAATACTTTGTTTCTCCCACACATATCGTATTGCAATATGATATGGGCTTCTTGTCCCAAGTGCTATTCGGATAGTGTTCAAATTACAGAAAAGGGCTATTCGCTTGATAACAAAATCTTCTTACTACAGTCACTCCCCCCCCCCCCTTTATTTCTTAAGCTCAATTTATTAAACCTACATGACATTATGCTTTTACAAACTGGAATATTTATGTATAAATGCAAAAATCGTTTACTTCCTCCGGACATTGCTGATATGTTTCCTCTTAACTTAAGTTTTCATTCTTATCAAACTCATTCTGCTAATGATTTTCACTTTCCCAAAATACGAACTTCCTTTGCAAAATCCACTCTTTTTTTCTCTGGTCCTAAACTGTGGAGTTCTTTACCACAAGAAATAAAAAGTTCAGTTTCACTCCTTTCCTTTAAACGTAACCTTAAAAAGTACTTGATAAATAGATACCGCCTATGCTAAACAGTAGTAGAGTAACATGATTTTTCTCTCCTTTTCCATATTGTTTTGTTTATGCTTATTGTAGTTTGATATTGTTATATTTCATTTTATTATTTGATAAATGGAATCAGAATCGAAACATACTTATACTTTTCCTTTTACAAATACGTTGATTCACATATGTTTCGAATTATGCTATATGTTGGGAACCAGCATTTTTAAGACTTTTTTTATTGTCTTCTTGTTGGTTCCCTCCACAATGATATACATTTTCTTCCTTTTTGTCCTATTTTGTTATCCTATTATTGTTCTTCGTACTTCTGTATTTTTTATGTTTGTTTTTACATTGTTGTGGAAAATAAATGAATTGAATTGAATTGATATTACATAATACATATATAGGCAGGGCTCAGGATGCTCACGGGGCGGGTGCCAGGTTGTTAACCATGTTTTCCTAGTTTCACAATGGCTGGCATGGTCACCACCTTGCATGCGCCTGCCGAGCATTCTGGGCATTCCTGCATCTAGTACATGCACTTTTTCTTCACGGCAGTGCAGCTGCCCTCTAACAAACTTTTAAAACTTGTTTATATACTATATGTATCTTTCTCTCTTGACTTCTTCATCTGTTCCTTCTCTCTCCTTCTCCCTTTTAATTCATGTCTTTTTCTCCTTTCCTTTTTCCGTCTCTTTTTTTTCCTTCTTTCATTTTTCTTTCTTACTCCATTCTTTCTCTAGTCTCCCTTTCTCTTAGTATTTTAATATTCTCTTTCTGCATCGTTTTCTATCTCTTCTTCTCAGTCTTTTCCATGTTATCTTCATGCTTAATGTTGAATATTAGGCCAAAAAAAAAATAGTTGTGTTGCCCTCAATCGACCAACCGTAAAATGCGAAAAAACAGGGTCAGGTTTTTTTTTTTTTTTTTTAGCAGACCTAAATATACAAACACACCGTTTTTGTGAGAAAATCTCAGATTTGCGTGAAGAATTTGCTAAACTTGTATTCAATGGCTTAAAAAACACTTTCATATGCATTTTGACTGTGTTCTGCCTGCGTTTTCCCCATTAGAAACTCATAAAAAATATCGGAAAACTCAACTCTCTCACGTCACACAACTGCACATATTACACATGAGTGTCGGCTCGCGCTCACTCGCGTGCATGACAGTTACAGTCCAGTGGGGTAGTAAAAAAAAAAAAAAAAAAAATCGACCGACCGACCCAATTTTCAAATTTTGTGCATGTGAGGGCAACATAACAATTTTTTTTTTTTGCCTTATCGTGTATTATTTCTTTTCATTACTGTTTATGTATATCTCAATATTTCAATGATATGAATGTATATGTATTATTTGTATAAGTTGCACATTTTTATGTATATGATTTTGTCAGCTGGATAGCAATTTTCTTCTCTTTTTTGGAAGAAGACAATCAATCAACAAATACTACTACTACTGCTACTAATACTACTAAATGTAATTTCATGTTGTTATTGTTTAATGCGAATTTTGTGTAAACATACATTCCAGATGATTATACCAAATCAATAGAATCCATTGAACCAAACTAAACCAAACTGAGGAAGACAAAAAAAAGACCCCCCCCAAAAAAAACCAAAAAAAAAAAAAAAAAAAAAAAAAAATGTGCAGAGGATAACAAATCCCAAATACCTGTATTTGGCTCTTTCTCTTTCCATCAGCTGGTTCATTGATAGGCATCTTAATGGTCTCCTCATAGTTGGTCACTACGATAGACCTGAGGGCGCTATACTGGGTGTTGATCTGGGAGTCATCGACTGACCAGAAGCGATGGAACATCAGATTCTTCTCATACCTTCAAATGAACAAAATGGAGCTATTCAGATTATTCTACATAAAATTTGTATGAATTCTGTGAATTAAAAAGTAACAATGGTGGGGAGCCAAATTTTAGAACATCACAAGAACACTTACCAGTACGCAAATGGTTACAATGAGGGATAATAGTATGGTAAGCTAATAATGCACACTTTTTCATTAATCATCTGATTTGTTCATGAAGGCTAGAAAACAAATACAAAAAGGGAAATAACAAATATAAAGGCAAAGATTTAATATAAAAATTATGGCAGCAAACAAACTTTTTAAACTGAAAGCATAATTTCTCTTCTCCATGTCAACTGTGCAGCAGAATAAAAATTATAACATGTGCTGATTGATGGAGAGAAAACTGAGTCATCTAGTCTTAACATATGCTTAAAGAGTACCGATTAACCGAGACTATTTTGCTCATTAAGTTTAATAGGGGTCACATATTCAAAATATGAGTTTCAAATGGTAATTCCAAAAAGAGATAAGGCAAGTTTGCCTCTAAATAACAATCACAGTGACCCATACACATAGAAAGGAAACTTGTGAGGAACCCAGGTTGGACTTGGGTTCAGTACATTGAATCTGACCTTATCCTTTATTTTCTTCATACTTTTTAACTGTCAACCCATGAAAATAGGAGGTAAATTTTTCTTGAGGTTTATTTCAAACATTCTGGCTGTGAACAAATTCAGTTAAGGTGATTGGTACACTTCAAACAATCTTTTAATTTGAACATGTTTCTCACCAGTCTGCTGTGCTGACCATTTCATTGTCAGGCTGATTACCGACAACATGATCAATGAAGTCCAATTTTCCAGGTGGCCTACGAGAAATAAAAAATAATACGGGTAGTTTCATTATGCAGAAAAACACAATCATGTATGCATCATACACTAATGGGGTGTTTGCAAGAAAGTTGCAATCAATTGCAAATAATTGCTAATTTTGAAACAACCATTCTGATTGGCTCAGGGTCTGCCCTTTTAAGAAGACATGCATGCAACAATGATTTTGATTGGCCAGTGACAATCAGTTGCAACTTGCAATCGATTGCAACTTTCTTGCAACACCCCATTAGATTGCACAATGACAACATAAAACCTTCTCTGAACTTGTATAGTGATTTTACTTGCAAGACAATCTGTGTGTATCTTATGTCACTTTTAAGAATGTGGATCTTTGTTTTTAGAGTTCTTAATCTATGTACAGACTACATGAAAGTGTTTTGGAAAGAATGCATTTCCACAACACCCACTTTCAGGCATATTGCTATAAATCTCTTTGTTGCACACTTTTGGGGTGGAGGTATTCTTTTGTTTTCAGGACATTATCAAGTGTTCAAATTCTTCAAACCTTAAAGAGAAGCTTGTGTTCTAGGAAAGATGAAAAACAATTTGTAAATTTTCTCATTTTTTTCATGTCAGTTAGGAAGAATGCAGCAACAATATCAGTAGCAGGCTTAGAGCCTTAAATATCCCCAGGTCTACGACAAGTCTATTTTCCAAATAGCATTTACACATTCCCTGTAACATAACAACTACCAACCAGCATAATGTCCATGTCAGTTTATTAAGCCTATTCTCACTATAGTCATACCAATACTTCCGCTAAACCTACCAGCAGATTAAGAAGCACAGAAATGAAGTAAGTTTATTTGACAATTTAGTTCAAGCATTGCTTACAGCTGCTGGCATATAAAGCTGAAATCCTTTTTTTAAGTACAGTGTTCTTTATGTTATCTTATTGTATTGATACTTAAAAGAAAATCAACAAAAATTAAAATTTACAAGATGCGTACTTGTTTAATAATGAAGGTCTTAAAGAGGTGTACATGCATTTTTTCAATGGGCAGTTTTGGAAAGCCAGCCAGCAAGACTTAAACCCACAACCTTTGCGTTCCTAGTCAAGTGGCTAGCCCATTTCAATGTTATACTTCACAACAAAGAATTATCAAACACGTCATTCTTGTGATGCATTAAGATTTAATAACCACATTTTGTCCAAGGACAAGTGAAAAACTATTACAACAATTTCCATCTGACAAAGTCATTGTGTACATTAATATTCAGAACACAGATTTCATGTATTTCATTTATCTACTGTTGCTAGATTGGAAGAGCCAAAATGTTTGCCTACCTAACAGCGCCTAATGTATGAAATTGTATTCTAACAATCAAAATGCAATCAATCTTAAAGAGGTGAGTGCAATAATTCATCAGAAGGCAAATGGACATGAATTCAAACACATGAAAGAGGCTCACACTGCCCTACAGCACATTTAGGCTATAGATCCGATTTGAGAAGAATCTAGGAGAATGTTCTGTTTCCTACTCACAGTGAGGCTAGTAGAGGATCCTCATAGAGTGGTTTCTTATAGCCTGGTAAGAAGAGTCCATTGAAACGAGTTCTCTCAACAAATGTATGGACAGTGTCACCATACTGTCAAACAGAGACAAGAAGGAGAAAAATCTGAATAACATCTAAAAAAAACACACGGTGCAGGAAAGGGATATAATGGGGGACTATATTCATTGGACTTCTATTGTACATTTGTCCTGCAAAGACTCTATGTATCAGTGGGCTATATGTGACTGTGACCCTCTAAAACAAAATAACCAATAAGTTGATTTTTTTTTGGTTGAGATTTTAATTCCATTCAAAAGTTTAGACTTTAAACAAATTGTTATGTATGGACCAAGTAAACCCTTTGATATTTTTCACTGAAATTTTATTGAGAATATCAGCATGTCAAATGGGCCAATGACTGGAAAAATAGAGAAAATGGGCTATCAAGAGTGACAATTCAAGCACTCCTAACATTTCTACTCTCAGAGAAAGGGAACACAGAGCGAGAGATGGAGAAAGAAAAACTGAATTAGTCAGGGGAAGACAAGGCCGAACAATTCCTAGCATGAAAGCTTACCGTCTGTATTTGAGCAAACCTGACTGTCCCACACTCATCGGATTCTTCCCACGGCTCTTTCAGTAGGGTTGCTCCTCTCTGAACAGCAGTCTATGGCAAACAAAAACATGATTCTCAGGTAAGAAATGTTCATGATTTTGATTCTCAACTAAGAAATGCAGCATACATGAATTAGATCCTCTCTTTGCTTTCATTTGCTCAGATAGGGGAGGGGTCATGTTGAAGGACTTGTGGGCTAAATATAGACACCAATCTCATTTCAAAATTGCAAAAAATTGGAGTGAGGATAAAGAAAATCATGAAAAAAAATCACCCATCTCTGTTTTTGTCTGTTACTTATTTTGCTTCATTATTTCATGTAATTATATTATTCATTACTTCTGTGCACAAGCTACTCTTGACATTACTCAATTAATAAATACTTTTCATATGTGTATTAATTTGTGTGTGGCAATATCATAACATAATCATACATGTATCATACAAGGCTCTCTGGAATAACTAAATATTTATGAACTAAAACAGAATTTTAACATAAAAAAGCACATTTCCTCGGTAAACCATGATCTTGAATGTTGTCTGTTTGTCATATTATTTCTGAAACTTCTTTTTAAAATTCTTAGCATCCATTCTGGACATTAAATATGCAAAAATATTGTACAGAAATTTGTGTTCTCTTTGCATATGCATATGATATAAGGCTAAAGCAAATATATTTCAGCTTGGGTAGCATCTTACCTTTCATCATTTTTAAAAACGACATCTGATGGAGGGGTTTTGAGTAGTGCTTCCAAAATCTGTACATAACCTTTCATAATTTTCCATAGCCCAAAAAGGGACTTTGATTAGTTGACTTCAGTCATTACCTTTACAACGCCATCCAAATCTTCCACTTCAAAAGCAATATCCTTCACTCCATCCCCATGGATTTGCATGTGTCTTCCCATTTCTAAAATCAAAACATGATGGTAGAAAAATCTTTTAGTCAGATACCTCTTACAGAGATTGCCATAAAAAAAGAAAAAAACAATGAATAAAAATGAAATACATGTATACCAGAGCTCCACACTTTCTAAACTGGGGGCCTGGATTGAGATTTTTAAGGCCCTGCATGCTCAAAGTCCCAAGTTAAAATCTTTAAATAAGGCGGGGGATGTGTCTCGATTTAGATGGAAATTGGGGGTACCTGTGTGCCCTGACAAAGAATACACTTAAATAATTCAAAATTCATTGTGCATACATACACTTTGCCTAAACTCTGTTTATAACATTGAAAAGTACTGGTATGACTAAGCCTTGAACATATTGGGGGCAACATGTATAGAATTACAATAAATTGCATTATCACTTAGGTTGCCAGAATATTGCTCACCTCCCCCCCCCCAAACAAACAAACAAACAAACAACCCCCCCCCCCCCAAAAAAAAAACCAAACAAACAAAAACACAACAAACAAACTACACACCCATTGTGACTGCTTGTAAATTGATTTCCCAACAATTAACAAATGAATAATTGTTTTGAGTAATACTATGATCTGTAATTCTTCACATTGACATTGGTTTGTACAGATAAAAAGGTCAAACTCCACATGCTGTCTACAAAAAGAATAGGTCTACATGTAAGCCACTGCAGTATTAAAACTCTGAAAATTACCCTCAGAGACTTTTCCACTAGGATTCAATGGAGAGTGAAGAGCAAATATGATCTGCAAAAATAAAAAAAACATGAAAAGACAAAGACATATATATTTTTCCTGATTATAAAAGGAAAGCCCGAGTTCTACAAGAATACATTCTTCAGTTTCATAAGAAGTTAACAGCTATAAAATACTAAATATTCTCTATACCGTAGGACATTCCCAGAGTGGAACTGTCTCCCAACACATATCAGACGTGCCCCCACCCTAGGAGCCTTCAAAGATAACTTGCAAAAACTTATTATGGGCAAAATAATCAATAGAGCCCATTTCCAAAATCAAGCACACTGCTCAGTCGACTACACCTGCATGTTCTATCCCATTCTCAGTTGAGGAGCTTAATCAGCTTATGCAGTACACCACTGGAACCAGAACCAGTTCTTTAACGAAATTCTATGAAAATTTACATAACCTACGGTAATCAAATTTACACTGGATGTTGAAGACGAGAAATAAATTTAATCTGAAAAAAAATATAAATAAAAAAACTGGCTTTACTTAAAATTAGCTTCTATGTGAAATTCATATTTCAGTATGGATTCAATTATGCAAGAAGGGAACATGACATAACGAGTTCTCTGCACATAAATGACCAAATTCTAGCAGGGTGAAGCATGATACACATGAGAACCAAATGGAGAAGAAGAAGGAGAAGAAGTAGTAGTAGAAGTAGTAGTGGCAGTAGTAGAAGGAGAAGAAAAAGAAGAGGAGGAGAAGAAGAAGAAGAAGAAGAAAGATAGCTGTGCCTACCTTCCCCTGACGGACAACATGGGTACAGATTTCCCGGCTTCCAGTTTGCAGACCCCTATATGCGAAGGGTTCAAAACCCATGCGCACACAGTAGTAGGTTGCAGCCTGAGTAAGAAAGAATTACGAACCGTAATTAGAAGAAGTTATAGGTCACTGACAGCACAACGTTGGACAATGGCTGCATTCATGAATACGGTAGATTAAAAGGACTCTGTGAACATTTGATTATTCTGTGTAATTTCAATTTGGTACAACAATCTAACATCATCTTCCTTATACATGTAATCTAATCAACATCAGTCTACTGATATTATCTACAGAAAATGACCCCTGCTATCTCTTGCTCAATTCAGCTCGAAACTGTCACAGGGCAAGTTCCTGGACAACCCATAGAGATAAGTGCTTTAGAATTAACATGCGTTTCAATAGAATGTCGACAAACATAAACTTATTATGATGGTTGGACAAAGAGCCCCCAGATCTCAAACTTTAAGGCTTTCTCCATTAAAACATGTCTAATGTATGTTTATACATGTATTACCTATATACTTATATGAATAAATATCATTCTACCAGATACATGTACACATGTACATGATGTAGTTCACCAGGTATTGTCCATCATTCTGTCCACACATCAATACAGAGAGTGGCAAATGTCTTGTAAAAGACAAATTACAGGCAGTTTCTTATACTTTAAGTTTTACATACTCATATTCTGAAGTTTTTTTTTTAAATGTTGATTTCATTGCAATAAATGAAGAAACTGAAGAATGTGATATGATAAAGTCTAGATCTACTACATATATGGCATGAAGTTATGTAATATGTATGCCAGTAATTGCTGTGGCTGCCTGCCAAATACTAAGAAGGGTGCCCATTACATCGTTTGGCCAAGCCCCCAGACACACCACGGTATTCAACCAATCGCAATGCGGCTTTTTTAGTGCTGCGGTGTAAGTGTGTGACATGTGATGACCATCTGTGCAGTATTTGCAGCTGCAACTACCAGTACATGTTCATAAAAAAATATTCAAAAACTTACTTGAAGGGCATTGCCGACCCAAAGCGAGATGTGATCGAATGCGACGAATCGGCCAGCATCAGGCTGAAATGATAAATACAAATATAAAACACGCAAAATCAATAAATGATCCAATTATAAAAATACATTTGCTCCGACATGCACATAATGCGACATACCAGTAAATAACACACAACTCAGTCAGAGCATGCACCGCAACTTCGCACAAACATCGTCGTAGAAAAGTCTAACGTAAATTCATATTTCTCACCTTCGGTCCTTTGTCTGTATACGTCGTCTGGAAAAGAGAATGAGAGAGAAACAAGAAATGTTAATAATGATGTTATTTCGGAACAAAATATCAATAAATAAGAGAAACTAATATTACCATTTTTGCAGTGATCAAAAATCGCAGGCCCTCTCGTCGTGGCAGATTTCAGAATGTGCGTAGTTCGTTTACAAAAGTACCATGCATATAATACTACGATACAAGTGCGCGCGTACCCGCACGGCCATGCAAAGGCTAGGCCATCGAAGCACCAAGGCAGCAATGCAGATCGCGAAGACATCGATATGTCTGGTGCAATATTGATGACGGAGGCGGTTTCTATTATATCAAGTGATTTTGTTTTGTTTGTTTGTTGTTGTCTTTTTTTCGTTGCAGGAGCCACGGGGGGGGGGGGGGGGGGGGGGGGGGGAGGGCTTCAACCCCCAAATTTCAGCTAAAAAAAAAAAAAAGAGAGAGAGAGAGAGAGAGAGAAAAAGAAGAAAATATAAGTATAATTAACTTATATTGCTCATACAGCGCGTCCAAAAAAAAGTCCCTCTGATTGAACGCTAAATTAATTCTAAAATATAATATTAGTCCCAATTTGATCTTCATATCTTGAAAGCCCATTTAATCCTGTAACTTTGAGAAATTTCATTGGTCTCGCATCATTGGTTTTGAGCAGAGATTCTATTATGTAACAGCAGTGCATTTCAGCCCATTCCAAGTTTGCAAAGCTGCAATTTTCTGCATGTCTTTATGTTTTCAATCAACTGTAGTGCTTTTGCCTTCTCTTCTCCCTTTCATTTTAAAGTTTTGTTTAACAGAGAACATTTTGTAGATGTTTGGACTTTCATCATCAATGGTGTCTAAGAGTAAAGCAAATCTACCATCTCACAGTGCAAAATCTTGGTCGGGAAGGAGGACCATCCCCCAGGCTAAATTTTGCTGTCTTCTTCCCAGGCAGCCAAGTTTTTATGTTTCTTGTCTGTTATCATTGACTTTCTGTTTTATATCTTCGTGTATTTTTTTATTGTTTTGAAATGGCCAAATGAAAAATAATAATAGTAATAATTATAATGATTACTACTACTAATTATAATAATAATGATAATAACAACAATAATAATGATAATAATAATTAATAATTAATTAATAATAATGATAATAATAATAATAAAAATAATTTGTTGAGACATTAAAGAAAAAGAAATATGAACAGGTGTTTTGAGCTCTTCGAGTTCAGAACTTATGAAATTTACATAAAAATGCTACCACATAAATCGAAACGAGGTTTAAAGTTTTATGTAAGTGTTTTTGCAGTGTTAAGGAAGGAAACAAGAATTTAAGAAATGAACAGGTGTCCAGATAATTAGAAATTTAAATTCAGAAAATAAAGTAAGAATGAAATGAACAGATTTTTGTTCCTTTCATGTCTTGTCTTTCTTTCATAGTTCATTTAGTTGGGTCGAAGATTTGGTCAGCTTTTCGTTAATTTGTCATATTGACTTTTGACTGATTTCAATATGGTTGGTCAACAGCTTACTGCCCGTCAAAGGGCTTTCCATGTTTTAAAGTATGAGCAAACGCACAGCCTCCTTACCACCCAACGTGCATTTCAAAGGCGATACCCAGATCAGCCACCACCACCATGCACCAAGACGATCCAGAGAAACTATCTGAAGTATCAAGAGTTTGGTAGCTTTGAAATGCATGCTGAGTGGCATACAAGGAGGCTGTGCATTTGTTCATACTTTACATCTACAAAAATGTTCTCTGCTAAACAAAACTTTAAAAAGGGAGCAGATAAGGCAAAAGCGCTACAGTTGATTGAAAACATAAAGACAGTGCAGAATTGTAGCACTGCAAACTTGGAATGGGCTGAAATGCACTGCTTTTACATAATAGACTCTCTGTTCAAAGCCAATAATGCGAAACCGATGAAATTTTCTCATAAGTTACAGGATTAAATGGGCTTTCAAGATATGAAGATCAAATTGGGACGAATATTATATTTTAGAATTAATTTAGCGCTCAATCAGAGGGACATTTTTTGGGGGGACGCGCTGTAGGCTCGCAAAACCACGAAAACCCAAAGGCTTCAAGGGGCTCCGCCCTGTACTTACGCTACCCCACCTGTTTGGGTATCAGCATAGAGATTCTATAGGCAATAGGATCTCTATGGGTAACAGATATCTTCCACTCAAAAAACGTTCCGCAGCCTCTGCGTTGCACTAGGGATTTCCTTCCCCATTACCTCCCATGGCCTTTCTTGGGACTGTGGCCCCTATAAGCAAACAAAAACTGCATACTTTCCAAATTTTGAGCACAAAAATTGTGTTTATGTAAATGTCGAGTCATACTACAACAGCACTTCATTAATATACACGTACTCAGAAATTACTTGGCCTGAGCTGACCTACGTAACTGCAAGGGAGTTTGCAGGCTCCGGGGCGTGGGGGGGGGGGGGGGGGCGATGGTCCCGACAGCTCCTGCCAGGCTGACAACCTTTTGATGAATGATGTGCGTGACGAATACAATCATGTGCAAAGCTCTACACATGCAATAATTGAATTTTGTGGCAACAGGACATAATGATCCCAATAACATTGAACATAATATTATAATGAACATATCAAAAATATTAATTTTTGAACATACTAAACATATCAAACATATTGAATTTTGTGGCAACAGGACATAATGATAACAATATCAATATTGGACATACATGTATAATTTTAAAGTGCTCATAGTCACCACGCAAGGTGATCATAACTATAAGGCGCTCAATATTACCCCAGCTCACGTCAGCTAGGCTGCCGATTTTGGTGCAAACATGCATTTAAGGAATTTGTTGGTGCCTACAAAGAATTTGTTGGTACCTACCACCAACCAATTTATTACAACCTGGATACAGAGTGGCAAATGTAGATTAATGCCTTGCCAATACGTGCCGGGGTTCGAACGCACGACCTTCTCATCTCCAATCGAGCATACACAAGACGACTCTGACACAACAGAAACATGGGATTGCCGAAGTATAAAATCAAAATTTCACAAGCCATAGGAAATTCCCTCTTCTTTGATGAGCAGCTAAACCATCAGGGACGTAGATAACGGGGGGGGGGGGGGGGGGGGGGGGGGGGGGGGAGGGATGCATCCCCCACATTTTGAGGTGGTCTCATGTGTGTACAAAAATATGTACGAAAGGGTTAATCACCTCCCCCCCCCCCCCCCCCAGGTCTGAGGACCTGTCTACACTAATGTAAACCATTATTCATCCCAGGAAATTTTACTTTAAACACTGTTAAAGCATTTAAGTTTTCCTTCATGGATATTTTTCTGGCAAGATCCAAGATCTCTCTCCACAAAGAGACGTAATCCTAATTATTATCATTATCATTATTATTATTATTATCATGATTATTATTATTATTATTATTATTATTATTATTATTATCATTATTATTTCTGCATTATTGTATCTAATCATTATGGGGCAGAGGCGTCGATCCATTTTTCGGATGGGGGGGGGGGGGGCAAGACGACCAAGCGGAGATGAACCCACGGCTACTATTTGTACACACACCCTCACATATATCCATATATACACACACGCATTATATATAACATAGGCCTATATCAACGTGAAGCATTTTCAAATTGGGGAAATTAGGCAACTTGCTTTGTGAACCATCCTGCTTTTTTTTCAATTTTGCGAGCGAGCGAAGCGAGAGAGCAAAAAATAACAAATTTCTTGTTATGAGAGAAGGGTTTAATTATCATATAGGCATAAATGATACCTAATATATATGTATATGGTTACCTCGGTGCCAAATATGAACTCTATTTTGTCACATCGCTATTGTCTATTGTTGCTACCCTCAAAACCACTCTGTTTTTTAATATTACGAGCGAGGAAGAACACACTGTTTTTCATGGTAGATGTAGTAAACCCTTCGGCAAATTACGCTGTGAACCAATGAAACATCTACATTATCTATTCGGTCTCATCTCACCGAATTCGTTTGCTTTTCAAAACCATTAATATAAAACGAGCGAGCGCAGCGAGCGAGGAAAAATATACCGTTTTCCATATGATAGAAGTATTATTTCGTCATCATAATAATGTGATAAAAATGTGATATATTCTCTATACAAGAACGGAATATTATTATCATCATTATCATCAGAATACACTATAAACCTGTCATGCCTGTATGATATCTAAATAATACATCCGATCACCTGTGTGCCGAATATGACACTGTTTTAGCTACCTCGCTTGCAGTACGAATCCATTCTGTTTCTACCATAGCGAGCAAAGTCAACGACCGATCCCGGCAAAATTATATGGATTCACCCCAAAATCTTTGTCAACCACCTTGCTGCCCAAATATAATGATATTTTGGAATCTCGCTGCTATAATAAGCTACTTGCTGCCCGAAATCATCTTGTATCTAGCTTTTACCAGCGAGAGTAGCGAGCGAGTTAACGAAAAATATGTTTTTGTTTTGCGTTTTTCTTCTTATCCAGGCCGTTATCTCCTGAAAGTTTATCTGTTTTTAGGTCAACTGGCCGCTCGATTTCTAGGAGTGATATCTTGTTTGGTTATATTACTTCCTATGAGTAGAAGAATAGTATAACATTAGATATAAACACAAGATGCAAACCGATTTCCTTTCCTCTGTTTAAAGTGCACTGCAGGCTTTGGGGAAATACTGGCACTGTTATCTTGGTCGTATGTATGGCATGATACACATTTCTTTCTTCCCTTTGGGTTTGACAGTATAATAGAAAAATTCCGGTGATTATAATATCAAAATCTATCAGCTCATTCAATCAACCTCCTAGCAAGACTTGCCCTTCAACCGACACAATGGAGTACTCACCATATCATTTTTAGTGTTTACAACTTTGACTGAGCAGTTCCCATATTTAGCGAGTAAGGGGGAGGGGGCGGCGGCGAATGCAGGTTCCTGATAATCACTCCAAATAGCCCAGGCCTGCAAGCCCTCCACTGTGTCGGTTGAAGGACAGCTCTTGCTAGGAGGTATACTTTTAAATGAAAAATTGGTTAAATGTGACCAAGGCCCAAGTCATGAGACATATTTTTTTCTTTTTCTTTTTTTTTTTTGTTCGCTTTTTTTGTTGTTGGTTTTGGAGAGAAATATCAGATTGAAAAAAGCGTTAAAACATTTTATAGTACACGATTATTTCATATAATTTTTTAGACTTTATACGGTTGCTCAAACTCCTTGTTTATTTTTTTCCGATTTTGGGAAAGGCTGGCATGTTAGGGTACAAACCAGGGGGTAGGGGTGACCGACCCTGTGATTTTTTAAGTGATAATAAAAAAGATGACAAAAAGAAGAAAAAGAAGAGGAAGAAAGAAGAATATGGAAAAGGGAGGGCCGGGTCATCCATCCGACTATACATGTAAATAATACCCCTATTTTTTCATTTAAAACGTAAATGAATTTACCTATGGGTCATCTTGCCTCCTATGAAAATACCCTGGCGCCGCCCCAGGCAAAAACTCTGCGAAAAAGGTTCATGACTGGTGAATAAATGATATTCTTCTCCTAATGTCTTTTACATTGCATTTTCTCTTTCCTTTTTCCCAATCGTAGAACGGTGCATCGTTTCAAGAAATCAAACTAGTATCAAACATAAAATGAAATTTAAGTTGATATTGCCCTTTTGTCATGCATGTTTTTGTATTATACGTTTGTAAACCGCGAACTATAGTGAGAAGAAACTTCAACAAAGTTCCTTATATTACTTGGGGTTTATTGCCACTTGGTCTAATACCAGTTGGTCTAATTCACAGATCGTCTAACACCACTATGGCTAGTCCCATTTGGTCTACTTTGGTCTAATTGCCGTTTGGTCCAATCATCACTTGGTCTAATACCCACTTGGGCTAATTGTCATTTTGTCTAATGATCTCTATAGTTTTCCTCATTTCGTCTCATGACCAACTGGTCTATTACCAATTAGTCTAATCAGATAAACTAAGTGGTGTTAGACCAAGTGGTTATTAGACGAACTGGGCATAACATATTAAACTGAAAATTAGACGAAAAGGTACATGGGCTATGTTAGACCAACTTGGTAGTAGACGAAATGGGATTAAACCATGTGGGATGAGACGAAACGGGCATTAGACAAATTGGGATTAGACCAAGTGGCAATTCACCTCATCGGGCACTAATCGGTGTTAGTTATTTCTTGTTTTCTTTGCTTGTATCCCGGGCTTGTATTCGGGGTGGGTTTCTTTTTCTACTGCCTGAAAATTGAATGAATAAATAAAAAATAAATAAATAAACATCTCTCGACTTTCCGAAACAATTCCATCGATTTGTTTGAGTTCAGGCCTGTTTGAGTTTATGTTTCTATTTGCATTCACAAAGTGGGGTACAATTTGTTGAGAGTAAAGTAAGTACATGAATAATTTTTAGCAATGCAGACAGAACAAAGTATACCGTACAATGTAATCATAATTTCTGCGTTTAAAGTATTTTTCATTTATTACAAATTAAAAGAGATTATAAGTTTCGATCATTTTAAACTAAATGCAATTCGCTTGCGTTTGTTATCGTAAATGCAATACACATTTACATGTTTTAAGTATAGACCAATTTCACAACGCAAGAGGGCAGCAGACTGTTCGACACAGTTCGACATACTGCGGTGGGCGCTCCAACTTTTATAGTACACAAGTCAATAGCGCGTTATGTACATTCGTTCGATTTTTTTGTCTATTTTGACCAGTATATGCAGATTTATTTTAATATTTGCAATGAGACATTATCAGGGAAGTTCAGGTCGCAGCTGTGCGGTGCTCAAATGCCACAAGAATTAGAGAAAGTTTAAAAATTGGAAGCTAACTGAGTGCGAAATTCACTCGCTTTTGACTCATGAAGCCTGTTTGTGTGAGAAACCGTTCTACCTACACAGGTTTCCGTAAGCAATGTGAAGGAATTCGTCGCCAGTGGGTAAAAACATCAACAGAAAGGACTTTGAAGTCAAGAAACATTATCACTATGTACTTTGGCGTAAAATTTAATGAGTGAAAACATGACTTTTTAAACAGGGTAAGATTCAGGGCTCCCGTTTACTACGGCTGCTATGCTGCAATCGAACTTTTACTGACAAAACTAAGTTGAAAAACCATCGAAAGTACAAAAATACATCATACCTTCATCCGTCAGATATGACCATTGTCTTACCTCATCTACCCATGTATCCATGCTTTATTTTATTGATCTAGAATAAAGTAAATGGAACAATATCGGGGCATATCTCATATCTTACATTCATTTTGTACACAGAGCCAATCGCGGTCAGCGCGCTTTCCCACCGCAGCAATGGCGTCGCCGATAGAGGGCCAAATACATAAACCGGAGGTGAAATTGGTCTATAGAGCCGTAGTTTTAGTACCATGCAATATTCACAAGTGCCTTCGACATTAAGAGTATGTAACAAAAAGGAAATAATCATATACATTGTCATATACTGTATATATATATATATATATTTAAACAAATATATAAATATGTTTTAGTTCAGTAAGGCGCGTGAATTCGAATGAACCCATGGGCGGAAATCTGGGGGAATGAGGGGAGCGGGACGCCCCCTCCATTTTGTAATCTTTGACATAGTAATGACATATCAGTGAAATCTAGGACCCCCCCCCCCAAAAAAAAAAAGAAACCGAGGATAAGTTTTTCTTGAAGGCAAATAATTAAATGAAGGATGTGCCACAAAAGTTAAGGACCTTCCTTTTTTGTTGTTGCTTGTCAGAAACTTTGGATGTCTTCTCCTCACGTCTCAACACAGAATTCCACCCATGAATGGTCAGCTGGTTTAATTATGAGGTAATTCAGAATAGGCATGTTGTCGAAAGTGATTCAGTAATATTTACCAAAAAAAATGGTCCTTAATGAACATCTTTCATGTATTTTATTCATGTCAATATCTAAGAGGTCAATTTGAAATAAAGCTTTATCTTAGAATATATAATTATAAAAATGTATTAGAAATGGCGGCCTTCGTTCTGAAACATGTATTTGAAAACAATTTAGCTAAGAAGAGGATAGTCTATGAATGGATATAGTAGATGTAAACTAACAAAAATACAAAACCTATAAAATTTATGTTATGTTATTTTCCTTGTAATCAAGAACTGGCAAGATTTTGCAATATCGCATACTGTCCGTTCCGAAGTGTACATGGTTTATGATGGTTGCATAACGTACGTAAAAATCAAATGAATTCAATTATATAGCTTTCAAAGAACGATTCAATATTGGTCAACATGACAGACATGAGCAATAGGAAGACCTACATTTTATGAAAGATCTCGCTTGAATTTCACGGTAGTCAATATGTCACTGAAAAATATGCAAAGCAGATTTTTGGAAATATCACACAAAGACGCAATGCGTAATTAATTGACTAAATAGTAAATACCATAACGATGATTTGCTTTGTGCCAGTTCAACTCTTCATTCATTATCTGTTGCAAATAGGGTACTTAATATTTCACTCAGTATGCATTAGATATGACCTGATTTGACTATAATCAATGTTAGTCATGTTTACTTTTCACAGTCTTCTTTCGACAACACCATCTGACACAACGTTTGATAATACAGAATAGAACAACAACGACTACTACAACGAATGCCGTGACATCAAGAAGATAAATTTGAAAGAATGCTAAGTTATGGGTAGGTGGGTAAAGATGACCACCACCATGTTGGACCACGTGTTCAACCCAGAATGATGCCTTGTCTGCCGGCGTCATCGGGCGATGGCGAAAAATGGCAGAAAGACGCCTGGCGTTTTCTAAGTAACTTGGGTTCTCAAGAACTTCATTGAGTTGTTGATAAATGTAGTCTTCAGTCAGTCGGTCTTTGTCGATCTTAGTACCAAGTCCATTGGCTAGAACTCTCGCTGTAACATCATGTTGATCGGCACCTAGGGGCATGACGACGAGGGGAACACCATGGTACAGTGCCTCTAGGAAACCATTGTTGCCACCATGATACAGTACGGCTCGTGTCTTAGGATGCCCAAGCAGATCATTCAAAGGTAGAAATTTCATTACTTTGATGTTATCGGGTAGCTTGACTTGAGGAAGCACTTTCAAATGAAGAAGAACCTTCTGCGGAATTCGACTAAAGGCATCGATGAACATGTGAATAATTTCAGGATTCTTATTAGCTACTGAAGCAAAATAGGTACCAAGAGAGAACAGAACGACACCATGACTGCCTGATGATTGCATGAAATGCTCTAACTCACTGTCCAGGGCCTCGGCTGGCCTGGTTGTGAGTCCACCAACTGGAATGATGTTCGGCATCAGCGGAAAGGGAAACTCTACAGAAAAATCGACATTGATGAGATAAAGTTCGACATGATTACTGATGGTTGATTTCAGTCGAGGATCTAGATCGTACTTATCCACTAAATCAGGGAGAAATCCAGTGACCGCCATTTTATTGCCCACGACAACAAAGAAGAGATATGAGGCGGTATTCCAGAGTCTTTGTAAAAACGTCATGCTACATGTAAATGACGTCAGTGGAACCGGCTGGTAAGAGGTAGTGAATGGAGAGCCCGCTTCTTGAAAAATGTAAGGTAGGGGTGTCATGGGTGCAAGCAATATGACATGAATGTCCTTTGCACCATGATGCCTAGTGAGAAAAGACTTAACATACACTCCACACGTCCAGATCACATCGACGACAAAAGCGTCGTATTTCGCCAAACGGCCAAGCAAGCTTTGGTCTTTGAATACAGATTCACAAGCTTCTCTGTTTACAGTAGGGAAAATATCCTTCATCTCAAACATCTGTTTCATTTTATCCTCTTTAGCAAAGGTGACTTCTGCTTGCTTGTTAAAGATATAATCCATCCTCTTTTTCAGATCGGGAAGATGGAACATTTCGAAGTTGAAGATTGTCGCATGTTCAGGATCGGACGCGCGTTCGGAATACTCATCTGAAATTAGAAAGGTCACATTGTGACCTCTCTTTACCAGACTCCTTCCGATCGGAACCATGGAAAAATAATGGCTGCCATCACCGAATACCCCAGAAAGAAGAATATTAGCTGATTCCACATTGCTCAGTATGAAGAGTAAACCAACGGTTACCACAATATGGTGGACTGTCAGAGAAAACATGGTTGTAAAGTCTTACTCTCTGAAACACCGTACATGTATATTATGCCCGATTCGATCTCTAGTGTATACAGTAACAGTTATGCATAATTATATGACAGTAAGAACCGAACCGTTTACACAGCGGGATTGAAGGTCAACTAATATCGCTTCATACAAGCGTGATTCATATTGTGTATATACACTGGACTTTAACCCCGCATAAACTGAATGAAACTAAATGAAAAAAAGCATAACAAATATTACCGGAGAAATTGGATTATAGACAATTTTGGGCAAGGCTTCCAAAATTTCTGTCAGGATCGACGACCCCTTGAACTTTTTGTCCGGTTTGTTATTATTATCAGTATTAGCACCACTATTATCATTATATATATATATATATATATATATATATATATATATATATATATATATATATATATATTTTTTTTTTTTAATTTTTATTGGAACTTTATTGATGCCAGTGTTTCTCCAGGCATGGCAGCTATTGTAGGAAACAAATCTAGTCAATAAAAATTTTCATGTTCATGCAAATGAAAGGACTTACTCGTTGTGTCATAATACACTGTTGGTAGTAAAGGTGGAATATTTTATTTCACCAAATTTTCACAGCATAATTTTATCAATATGATTTGAAAATGGCGTGTATGATGCACGATAACCACTTTACTTTATTATTCTGCCTCTTACACACATTTGACAGTGATTTTTAACAAGATTATGTCCTGAGCGATGGATGTCATGAGCATAGAACAACAATGACGACAATACCCAGTAAATTAAGGATTATAAGATAATTAATTTCTGCCTCTGTCAGTTTCCAGATGATTTCTTTTTTTGTGTTTGCATGGACGAATTTGCATAAAAATGGAGTCATTGTTCTTACTCAGTCACTAGTATCAGGTATGTCCACCCCTCGCACGAACCAGCGCATGCAGACATCGTGCCACGCTGTCCACTATGTTGTTGATGACGTCAACAGGTGTAGCGCGCAATTTTTCCAACAGAGTATCTCCCAACGTCAACTCCAGCAGACTTTGAGGAATGACCTCCCTGTCGATGATGGCTCGACCAAGGGCAGCCCATGCACGAACTATGGGGTTCATATCCGAGGAACAAGCTGACCATGGCAACTGCACGTCGCCCTCTGCTTCCAGGAATTCCCTTACTGTAGAAGTTTCGTGCGGTCTATCGTTGTCGTCCTGCAGTCGGAAATTGTGTCCATACTCATCTTGCTTATGGAAGGCAGTAGAGCTCCAAGATATTCCTGTAGGCGACGGCGTTGACCTATCCGTCTGGAACCATCAGTGGCATTTTGCCTCCATAATGGATGACAGCCCATATCATCACTTAGCCGCTTCCGCCTTGAGTCGTCTCGTGGATACAGTCATCGTGAAGGTTTTCCTCGACCATTCGACGAACTCGGTGTTTCCCAACCTGTCGGTCAAGGATGAACCAGCTCTTTTCCGTGAAGACCACATTTCGCCAATGTCCTGGATGAAGCCTTCTGTGCTCCCTAGCCCAAAGAAGAAGAGCTTCTCTGTGGCGAACAGACACGCGTGGACATTTGGTCGACCGCCGTCCTCGGTAACCATGTTAGAGCAATCTGCGATGAACGGTTGACCGGGAAACCGGGATCCAATGATATCTCTTCCACAAGAGACAAAGACGACTCGTCGGCAACTTCCGGTTTCTTCGGCTGAGATTCAACAGTTGGCGGTCATCTCTTCTTGTTGTCAATCTGGGACGTCCTGGAGATTTCCATGACCGCACATTTCCCGCCTTACCTTGACGTTTCAGGATCTTAGAGACTGCACACCTTGATGACCTTAGGACTTCTGCGATGCCGGTCTGCTTGTGGCCTTCCTTCCGCAGTGCTACCACTCTGTCGCATGTTGCTTTTGCCGTTGGACCAGTCACAGTCCAAGGAACGTCTCTACCGATTTTTATTGCAAACCAAAGAAGGAACTCGAAAAAAATGCAATCTTCTTATACGCAGTGCTATATCAGGGAAAGGGACCGAATATCATATGCATAGGCTTTTATTGTCCACATTGGCTACAACAAAAGAAATTATGATGTAATACAGTTGTTTTCATGTTATGATGTCACCTGTGTAATAGAGTAACATTATGTAATCGCTAAAATATCATTTGGTCTGCGCCTGGACTTTCAAATACCCACGAAAACTGTATATCTTTATTCAAAAACATTTTATTCCACCTTTATGACCAACAGTGTATTAGGCAAAGCACGCCGCTAGATGCCTGTGCTCTTAATTGTCCAAGTGTCATCTGGTCAGGGCATCAACATAAATAGCATTTCACTTCTCACTACCTCGATGCAAACTGGAGATTCTTCATCAAATAGAAGCAGATAATAATTCCTTTAACTTTTAGTGTTTAAGTGTTTTTCATGTTTCAAGATTTAACCAACACACAAACTCATCTCCCTCAGCTTTTACTACCATGAAATATATTGCATACAAAAGTTGTAGAAAATGTATCGTCCTTTCTAACGATAACATAGATTTTTCTTATACATTCAGTTTTACTTACAAAAATTCGTGTAAAATATAAACGAGTTTCTTCTAATTCCTCTACGTTTTTGTGTCTCATTTGATTTCGCATTAACTCAGGAGTATATAGTCCGTTTTGTTTGCCGACTGCTGTGAAAGAGAGTGAGTGGTAGAGAGAGAGAAAGAAAAAGAGGGAGAGAGAGAAAGAGAGGGGGCAATATATGCTTGTAAAAAAATTAAACATACACTTTCTCATATAGCTGAAGAAAGAAATATTGTATGATGTATCTCTTGTATTTGCTTATATCCCGATTTACTATATTTCCACCGTGATACTCTTCTCTGCCGTTAATGTACTCCCCCTTTCTGGAAACAAACAAACAAACAAACAAACAAACAATAAAAAAAAATAACTTTCGATGTCCTTTTCTATTCAAATGCTTTTATAATTATTCAAAACTCATACCACTGCTTCACCAACGATATGCACATGCGCCTGTCGTTCTTCGGGTTAAGAGAGGGTGGGGGGGGGGTATTTAGAGGTTGAGGCACAATAATGTTGATTTAGAAGCAGTTAGCAAGGTGTTCTAGGAGCAGTAAACATAATATGTTGTTTAAGGAACATTTAGCATAATATATTGCTTGAGAAATAATTATAGGAAAAATGTGTGTTATTATCCCCATTAATGGAGAGAGCCCCACTCCGCTCTGCACCGTGATGCAGAGCGGAGTGTTAAATGTGTCCTCCTCACGTCTCAACACAGATTTCCTCCCTTGATGAGGTAATTCAGAATAGGCAGTTTGTCAAACTGGATTCAATAATGTTTAGAAAAATTTTTTTTTTTGATCCTTAATGAATCTCTGTTCATGTCATATCTAAGAGGTTCCAAAAGGCCTTATATCCAAGTTTTTCAAAGTCGAGTTATCAGCATAATTTGGGTAATTCAGCTGGAGTAATTTGCTGTGGACAAAATTTTGAAGCAAGCATAGTAATAATTGACACATCAGTGAAATCTAGGAGTTAAAAAAATGGACCCCAAAAAGCTGAGGACATATTTTTCTTGAAAGCAAATAATTAACTGAAGGAGGTGCAACAAGAGTTAAGGACCTTCCTTTTTTTGTTCCTTTCCTCACGTCTCAACACAGATTTCCTCCCCTGATGAGGTAATTCAGAATAGGCAGTTTGAAGCAAGCATAGTAATAACTGACATATCAGTGAAATCTAGGAGTTAAAAAAAATGGACCCCAAAAAGCTGAGGACATATTTTTCTTGAAAGCAAATAATTGACTGAAGGAGGTGCAACAAGAGTTAAGGACCTTCCTTTTTTGTTCCTTTCCTCACGTCTCAACACAGATTTCCTCCCTTGATGAGGTAATTCAGAATAGGCAGTTTGTCAAACTGGATTCAATAATGTTTAGAG
Source organism: Echinometra lucunter (assembly GCA_029962745.1). Taxonomy (NCBI): domain Eukaryota; kingdom Metazoa; phylum Echinodermata; class Echinoidea; order Camarodonta; family Echinometridae; genus Echinometra; species Echinometra lucunter. Next base: position 14,454,849 of record CM057154.1, on the reverse strand, counting down.
AATTTTTTTTTTTTTTGATCCTTAATGAATCTCTGTTCATGTCATATCTAAGAGGACAATTTGAAATAAAAATTTATCTTAGGCTGTACAGTACATAACAGAAAATGTAGGAAATGGTGGCCTTCATGGAACATGTCATCATGGATACATTTGAATAAACAATTTAAGAATTATAGTGGATGAAAACTAACAAAAAAAAAAATGCAAAACCTATTTATGTAGTATCATTTTTCTTGCAAGCAAGAACTGCATTGAAATTTTAAATATCGCACATTACAATGGCAATGTGCACCCATAAATGTACATGGCTGCATAACGTACATAAAAATTAATTGAATTCATTGACATAGCTTTCAAAGAAAACAAATGGGTGTCATTATTTACAATAACAATGACAATAACTCTATTTACCCAGGGTAGCCACTTCAGCTATCAGCTGATCTTCCAGTGGGCCCTGCATAACATAATATGTTATTATTACCCTTCTCCATTCTTATATGCCGAGCGCCTGGCTAGAAGGCAGAAGGTCCAAAGTCCTTGGTATGACTCGGCCGGGGATCGAACCCACGACCTCCGTTCATGAGGCGGACGCTCTATCAATCGAGCCAACATGCCCGGTTTACGACTTAACACTGGTCAGCACAACAGAAATAAACAATAGGAAAACCTATATTTCATATTATGGAATATCTGGCTTAAGGCTCACGGTTTAAAGTCAATATCCCACTGAAAATAAGCAAATTTGATTTGATAAATTATCACACAAAGACATTTGAAATAATGGAGTTGTGAAATGACTAAATACCATGGCGATGGTTTGCTTTGTGCCAGCTTAACTATTTATTCATTATTTGTTGCAAATTAGATAAATAGGGAACTTAATATTTCACTTAGTTTTCACTTTGGCATTGATTTGACTAATCACATTTTCAGGTAAACACCTATCAATCACGTTTAATCTTCACTGTCTTATTTCGACAGCAACACCATCTGACACAACGTTTGACAATAAAGATCAGAAATACAACGACAGCTACAGCGAATGCCGTAACATCAAGAAGATAAATTTGAAAGAATGCTAAGTTATGGGTAGGTGGGAAGAGATGACCACCGCCATGTTGGACCACGTGTTCAACCCAAAATGCAGCCGTGTCTGCCGGCGTCATCGGGCGATGGCGAAAAATGGCAGAAATACGCCTGGCGTTTTCTGAGTAACTTGGGTTCTCAAGGACTTCATTGAGTTGTTGGTAAATGTAGTCTTCAGTCAGTAGGTCTTTGTCGATCTTGGTACCAAGTCCATTGGCTAAAACTCGCGCTGTATTATCATGTTGATCAAATCCTAGTGGCATGACGACGAGGGGAACACCATGGTACAGTGCCTCTAGGAAACCATTGTTGCCACCATGATAGAGTACGGCTCGTGTCTTAGGATGCCCAAGCAGATCATTCAAAGGTAGAAATTTCATTGCTTTAATGTTATCAGGTAGCTTGAATTGAGGAAGCACTTTCAAATGAAGAAGAACCTTTTGCGGGATTCTACTAAAGGCATCGATAAACATGTGAATAATTTCAGGATTCTTATTAGCTACTGAAGAAAAATAGGTACCAAGAGAGAACAGAACGACACCATGACTGCCTGATGATTGCATGAAATGCTCTAACTCACTGTCCAGGGCCTCGGCTGGCCTGGTTGTGAGTCCACCAACTGGAATGATGTTCGGCATCAGCGGAAAGGGAAACTCTACAGAAAAATCGACATTGATGAGATAAAGTTCGACATGATTACTGATGGTTGATTTCAGTCGAGGATCTAGATCGTACTTATCCACTAAATCAGGGAAGAATCCAATGACCATCATTTTATTGCCAACGACAACAAAGAAGAGATATGCAGCGGTATTCCAGAGTCTTTGTAAAAACGTCATGTTAGATGTAAATGACGTCATTGGCGCCGGCTGATAAGAGGTGGTGAATGGAGAGCCAGCTTCTTGAAAAATGTACGGTACAGGTGCCATGGGTGCGAGCAATATGACATGAATGTCCTTCGCATCATGATGCCTAGTGAGAAAAGACTTAACGTACACTCCACACGTCCAGATCACATCAACAACAAAAGCGTCGTATTTCGCCAAACGGCCAAGCAAACTTTGGTCTTGGAATATAGATTCACAAGCTTCTCTGTTGACAGTAGGGAAAATATCCTTGATCTCAAACATCTGTTTCATTCTATCCTCTTTAGCAAGTGCAACTTCTGCATTCTTGCTAAAGAAATAATCCATCCTCTTTTTCAGATCTGGAAGATGGAACATTTCAAAGTTGAAGATTGTCGCATGTTGAGGATCGGACGCGCGTTCGGAATACTCATCTGAAATTAGAAAGGTCACATTGTGACCTCTCTTTACCAGACTCCTTCCGATCGGAACCATGGAAAAATAATGGCTGCCATCACCGAATACACCAGAAAGAAGAATATTAGCTGATTCCACATTGCTCAGTACGAAGAGTAAACCAACGGTTACAATATGGTGGACTGTCAAAGAAAACATGGTTGTCAAATCTCACGCTACGAATCACCGTACATAATTTTATGCCCGACTCGATCTCTAGTGCATACAGTAATAATGATATGGAAAGTATTCATGACAGTGATAATGCTACAATGCATGTGACAAATGATGTTAACCGAACCGTTTACACAGCGGGATTGAATATATTCGCTTGATGCAAGCATGCTTAATATTGTGTGTATATATATATACCGGACTTTAACCCGCATACAAGAGAATGAATTGCAACAATATAAGCATGAAAAACAGCGCTCACATGATATAACACAAATTATTGGAGAAATTGGATTAGAGACATATTTGGGCAATGCTTCCACAAATTTCTGACTGCAGGACGACCCATTTTCACGTTTGTTATTAAAATCATGATATTATTATCAGTATTACCTAAAAGCTTTTGCTTTTAGAGGTGTGTCCTCCAATAATTCATGTAACTACGATGAATGTATATTTTGCCATATTTTGTTCAGAAATACACGATATGTTATTAAATTATCACTATTATTACTACAAGTTTTTTAACTTTATTGATGCCATCAAAAATGAGATATCTGGAATCATCTTTAAACCGGGCATATTGGCTCAATGGACAGAGCGTCCGCCTTATGAACGGGAGGTCGTGGGTTCGATCCCCGGCAGAGTCATACCAAAGACTTCTGGATGGACGTCCGATGAGGGTATAGGTGCACATGCATTATGGCGTTTAACAAGGTCCCGTGGATTGACACAATAATAATTATTTTTAATATATCTCAATTCTTCAAATTTGTGACAATGATTTGCGCATCCCTTGAGAGACCGATGGTGAAAGCAAACAGTGGCTTGGATGGCCTGCCATAGTTAAGAGCAATTTTAGTCAATCTTAGTCTTTGTGAAACACCCCCTCACCCGGTCTGTAAATTATTATCCTGTTCAATTTTTTCTCCCTTGATTTTTCCTGTTTCCACTATTTTTAATTCATGTGCTCCATTTTATCAAACCTGGCCTCGCCCCCATAGCTGACTTGTAGGCCCGAATTTTCTCTTCAGAATTAGAGTTGAATGCCACTCAAATTCGATTAGGAAATTTGATGCAACTTGCACACTCAACCTACATTATATTAAGACCCCTCGAAGTACAAAATTAATGGAGAGGCTCTCAACAAGTTTTCTACTGCCAGTCCGCCCTGAGGAAATCTACCGGGTTTGAGGGTGTACCCAGCCGCAGTGTCCGCTGTCCCCCCCCCCCCCCGGGATAGCCGCCCTTGTTTGAGGGTAAATCAGCAACTTTATAGTACGTTTAATGACCTCTTTTCTGCATTTTTCCAGACATTCTTTCACTGCGGCCAATGGTTGCTGTTCAACATGTATATGCTTCAGTCGCTACCCTACTCTCCGTCCGTCCCAGAGCGTCCTCTACTTTCAGTCCGTACTACGACATCAACTTCCACTTTCTCAACGGGTTCGTGGCCCTGGTCGAGATCTTCCCCTAGGCGATAGTCATTCGCATTCTCCACTTCATCTACTCGCTCATGTTCGCCGTCGCTTACGTGGCCTTTGCAGGTACCTACTACGCAGCTAATGGCGTTGACGAAGAGGGTAACTCCTAGATCTATCCTGGACTTCGGGTCAAAGCCATCGGCTCTTGCCTCTGGAACTCGTCTTCGGAGCCATGGTCGGCGTTGTCGTCGTTCATATCCTGGTCGTTTCGGAGAAGATCTTGATATTCGATCGATACTGCCCATCGTGTTTCCCAGACGAAAAATCTGGAAGCAGACAGGACGAAGATCAAGCTCATGAACTTAATAAAATTCCTGTATAATTCAGTTTTTTGTTGCTGCACTAATAATTATATCCATATGTCTACACTCTAATCGTAAATTATTAGGCTGGATGGAATGAAGCAATAGGGGGCTAGAAGGTTAGGGAGTTGCCGCAGTACCCCCCCCCCCACCCCGATTTCGATGTAAATATGAGATGAATTGAGAGAATAATTGTGTGGCAGGAATCAAAGTTCCCCAGAGCTATCCTACCATTTTGGAAATTTTGTAAAGGTTGAAAAAATGTCTCCGCCGGGAATCGAACACGGGTCTTTTTATATATATATATATATATATATATACCGGGGTATTTTGGCAGTATTACAGATCGGTAAACTAAATGCTGCAAAATGGATACATTAATACTGGCAAGAAAACGTATGTTGAGATTATGTTTGATAACATTAACACATTACCGAATAATATCCTATTTCCTCACAGCCTCTTTGCTTCTCAAATCTGTTTTCCTCTGGAAATATTTTTCACTATTTATTAAAATCTTGGAATTCCCCCTTTCGAGTGCTAATAATTTTTAATGTGCAATACTATTACTGACAAATAATTATATTTTTTCCAAAGCAGGGGGGGGGGGGAGCTATTTAATATTTTATATTATTTAAATGTAAGAACTTTTCAAGAAAAATCTTATGTTTTCACACCAAATGAAAATACAATGCATGATTCATTGAATATGAAATTACCAATACCCAGCATTACATGCATTCCGGCATGAAAATATCAAATATTGTAGCGCAGCCTACTGAAAATATGCCAATCGATCCTTATGTGACTACTCTCGTGTTTTTGTTTTTGTTTTTTTTTCATCGGCGCTAACCCTGATTCCTCATAACCGTTTACCTCAAAAAGAAACTTATAATGGGTTTTTTTTTTATCATAATATATGAAAATATATTATCATTTGACTCATTTATTTCTCTGCATATGGATTTGAATTTGCAATCAACTTGAACTACAGAAAACTTATGCAACAAAATACATGTAAGATGATCATAGATTAACGTGTTGACTATACTAGAATTCTCATTATTCTTATACTGGGTGTCCCAGAAAAAGCGGAATGGTGGTTTTTCGTACTTTACCTTGAAAAGGTAGATAATCCTTTTACACCAGTGTGTAAAGCATTTTCTACCAAAGAGAGTGATACCAAGATCATTGAATTTGATACTCTGGTGTATCTTCTTTCTTCTGTATTTACTTTTTGAAAGGAAAGTACTGAAACTCCGCCGTTCCGCTTTTTCTGGGACGCCCGCTATACCGTCCATATCCCCTAAGCACCGGATTAATATAATTAGGGGAAATTGGAAACTAATATACAAATATTTTTCAACTAATGGAGGAATGTCCGAGTTGCTTTTTTGTGTCCATGATGTAGTAAATTTCTGGTGGAAAATATTTACAATCGGCAACGGATTTATATCATTAGGGAGAAAGTAAATCGATTTACAAAATATTTTTCAAGTAATGGGGAGGAAGGAATGTCTGAGCTGCTTTTTGTGTCCCTGCCATAGGAAATTTTTGTGGCAGAAAATATTTGCAATTGTATTAACTGTTTATTGTCTTAATCTATTTAAAAAATAGAGGAAAAGTCTTGTTTAGTAGTAGACGGGAAAAGCTCATATGAATTTCGGGTTACATGTGGGGGGAGAGAGACAGACAGACAGACATAGTGGAGAGGGTTGAAAGAAATAAGGGGCATAGCCAAGTGTGTCCCCCACCCCTAAAAAGCTTTGATGAAATCTACATCCAGAAAAACTAGCTTTATAGAGAAGAATGGGAAAGAAGCAAACAGAAGAGAGAAGATGAAATGAGAGAAAGGTCGGCATTATCAAAGATCAAGAAAGAAAGACGAAATGATGTAGAACAGCTTGAACAAGAGAGAGCGAGAGAAGTAATCTGCTCACATACACTCTCATATTTTCGAAGAGTGGCAGCACCAAGATTGTTAAGTGGGGGGGGGGGGCAAATGGAGGGCAAAAGAATATGTGGGGGGGGAGCAGGGGCAGTCCCATTTTTTTTTGCGTGTATGGAAAAATCGAGCGTGAAGCGCGAGTTTTAGTCGCCGGCCGTAAATCCACTTTGAGGAATGGGGGGGGGGATAATTTGAATTTTTGGACGATTTTTTTTTCCTATTACACACATTTTAATATCAATTTTGCGAGCGAACAAAAAATAACCGCTTTTTTGGTTTTTAATCGCATTTTCGAATAAATATTCTAAAGTATGACGAGGGAGCGAATCGAGCGAGCCAAAAATGGCCACTTTTCTTGTTTTTAATCGCATTTTAGAAAGGAAATTATAAAATATGACGAGCGAGCAAAGCGAGTGAGCCAAAAATAACCACTTTTTTTGGTTTTCAATCGCATTTTCAAATAGAAATTCTAAAATATGATGGTTGTTATGATAGATATTCAAAATTTTTACTAACTGATAAATCAAAATATATTTTCCTCCTAAAAGTGAGGGGGGATATAGTACATGCCATCCCCCCTCTCCAAAACGTGGGGGGATATATCCCCTCCCTCCCCCCCCCCCCGGATTAACGCCAATGTTTTTAGTGGCCCCAATAAACATTTTTTCTGTTACACTTGATTTAGAGGGAAATTTTTGTAAAATCAGTAATGCTTAATGGAGCAAAGATATTGATCAAAACTAGATCATGAACTGAACATTTACATTACAAACTAATAGTGTGTGAGGAAGCCAACAGCGACTGAGGGAGAAAATTTTCAAGTTTTGAAGAGCGGAAAATGGTATTTTAGAGCACTTCACAGCTTGAATATGATGCTTATGACAACATCTACTTATTTACAAATTACTGTATAATTTTTCTTTTCAGTCCTCAAAATTTCTGGGGGGGGGGGGCAACTGGGGGGCAAAGCTTCTGAGTGGGGGGGGGGGGCAAATGCCCCCCATTGCCCCCCTTGGTGCCGCCACTGCATAAGGAAAAGAAAACTCTCCCCAGGGGTCGGTCCGCCTCTGCCTCTCTTCCTTAAGTTAAAACATGTATAAATTAAACATGACTTCTTATACCACCTGTACACCGACTTGAAAATGAATTGTGATGATACACGAGCATTCCCATTCAAATTTGAGAGGGATGAAAGAGAGGAACGGAGAGAGAAGAGAACGGTATGAAGAGAAAGAGAGAAGAGCTAGAGAGATGGAGAGATGGAGAGAGAAGAGAGCAAGATAGAAAAGAGAGAAGCATGCAGGCCGGAGGTTGAGAGCTGGGAACAGAGAAATAAGAGAGACTGAGGGGAGAGGAGAGAGAAAAAAAAACTGACAAAATACATCATTTTGGGAAATGAACTGAACATGATGTACGCTGACTACAGCGTACTTTTTTTGAGAACGAAGTTTTTCTAGAATTATGCCATTCTTTAAATACTGTGGCACCACATATATACTAAGAATCACCAGCATCTATCTTTTCATGAATATCAAGATTCCTGCCTCCCTTCCCTATGTATGTATGTATGTATGTATGTATGTATGTATGTATGTATGTATGTATGTATGTGTGTATGTATGTGTGTATGTATGTATGTATGTATGTATGTATGTATCTATTTATCTAAGTATCTATCTATCTATCTATCTATCTATATCTCTATCATATCTCTCTTGGTCAAACTTCACCCTCTAACATCCTCACTCTATCGTCTGCATATAGTGAAATAAGCAAATAAAATTATTGCCTGTCTTAGTTTATTCCCTCCATCAGTATATTTGTTCTAACCTACACTCATATGTGTATAATAAAACAAAACTTCTTGTACCGACTTAAAAATGAAGTGTGATGAATCTACATGAGCATTCTCCAAATTTGAGAGGGATGAAAAGAGAGAGGAAGGGAGAAAGAGAACGATAGGAAGAGAGGGAGAGAGAAAAAGAGCGAGAGAGAAAAGAGAGAAAGCATAAGGGGATTGAGAGGTGGGAACAGAGAAATATGTGAGACAGACGGGAGGTGAGAGAGAAAAAAATCTGACAAGTGCAGCATTTGGGAAATGAAATGAGCATTATGTACGCTGACTCCAGAGTACTTTTTGTGGGAGAAATACGAAGCTTTTTGAATGATGGTAACCTGTAATTACTGTGGCACCTTATAAATACTGAGAATCATCAGTATCTATTTTTCATATATATCAAGATTTTTGTCTTTCTTCCCTCTCTATTTATCTATTTATTTATCTATCTATTTATCTATTTGTCCTGTTGCCACGTCACCAATTTGAGCGTTTTTGTTTGCTTTTGTTGTGATCATGTTGATGCTCAATAAATTTTGTCATTCCTCGACAAAGGGCTATGCCCGAAATACCGGAATTATTTTCATCTCTACGGTTTTGTTCTACATTCATCTTGTCTATTTTATCTATTCATCTATCTATCTATCCCTCTTGGTCAATCTTCACTCTCTCACATCCTCAATCTATTGTCCGCATATAATAAAATAAGCAAAGAAAGAAAATCATTGTCTGTCTTAGTTTATTCCCTCCATCAATATATTTGTTTCTAATCTACACTTATATATCACGATGGCAAGAAAAAGTATTTACAAACTCTTCATCATACGACAGTTATCAGACATGTGACGACATTGTACATATTTAATATAATCATATCTATGCATGTGTATATGCAGTCTACCAAGTCAAATGCATTCATATTTTTTGAGTTGGGGAAGAAAATATAACAGGAATTTGCTACTTTCACAGTAGAACTCTTGCCCAAGGGTACTGACAGTAAAAACAATGAAGCATGATATCTTTACAGATGTTTTCACAATAAATGACTAATTGCATCAACTTAGACATCAAAACAATGTTAGAGATGTCTGTAGGCTAGGCCAGAGAAGTATAACATCTCTCTCTATAATTATGTTACTCTCTTTTTCTTTGTATTGATAATCATGCTGCAAACACTTGCACCATCTAATCTAATATACCAATGAAAAGATAGCCTGAAGGCATGTCAAGAGTTGGAAGCAATCATTACCACAAAGTTCAAATTGGCAACTCGTTTATAAAAGCATGCAATGTCGAGCTAGCACGATCCATATTGGATTGTACAGAAATGTAATCAAAATACATTTAAAAAAAAATATTTCATTTCATAAAAAAAGTGTATCTTTTTTAAAGAAAGCTTAAGACCATGATTTCTTAAATCATCATTTTCCATATCTGCATTTTTCTATTTTTGATGAGAATAAATTCCTCTCAGGCTGACTAACATGAAAATTATGATGAGGCAAAAAATGCTGTATAAACAAGTACAGTTCTTTTATATATTCGAGGGAGTTACAAGCATGAAGAATTGAATACGAGGACCTTGGAATGATAAAACATTACAAGATTGAAATACTCAGACAAACTTAAATACATTTTTACATAGGCAAGCCTCCTTGCCTGTCAACAGTTAGAACTGATATTTTCTATAAACTTCTTACAATTAAGGGAAAAAATTTTGAAAAAGAAAAACATAAATATGAGCGGGAGATAACATATCCACATTTCAGTGTTATCAGCAGACGCATTTTGATTTGTTAGACCTGGGGGCGTTTCATAAAGCTGTTTGTAAAATTACAAATGACTTTATGAACGACTTGAATACGTCAAGCTAAATGGATCTCGTCATTATAACTTGCATCAGCTAAAGGTGAAGATATGCAGATGTAGATTAACTTTTATTGCGTACAAACTTTTTTTGTTACGAAGGTATTTTTGCCAACGTTTAACTGAGACAGTGGGAAGGAAATGCAGCAACACTTTGTTAAAACATCAGGAAATTTTGTGGCAGCCGATTTGCCACTTCATATTCAAGGTCATTCGCAGTCATGTAACTTTACGAACAGCTATATGAAACACCTTCCTGATCAAAATTCATCTTCATCTTGACACTCATTATCAGTTTTAACCCATTTCTTATGGGAAGTGGATGTATCCTGTACTAAACCCAGGGGAGTTGAAGAATTCAGAAGTCAGAGGATTAATTTAGCCACCATTCATAGTGCAGGTCAATAAGGCATGACAATTGCAGAATATTACCAGCATGAGGGAGGTGCAGTGGCTCAGTGGTCGAGCAGTGGTCTCGTAACCGGGAGTAGTCCAGGTTCGAAACCAAGTTGATCACTAATGCCCTTTGGTAAGGTATTAATCCCTCATTACCAATTCCTTTGGAAGGGACTTAAAGCTGTCAGTCTCCTGGTTGCTTACTAACAAGCCAAACACAAACCTTTCTTATCAGTCTGGTAACAGCCGACCTTTTAAAACTATAAATATACCAGAATACAAGAAGTTCCACAGCTTTTACTGAGCTGTTATAGAAAGAAGCTCTAGCCATTCAAGGAATTTCTTCTTCCATACATAAATCTTTCAAACTTGGTAAAGCCCTATTCACAAGTGACACATTTCACCACTTGAAATATAGAAACAACATATGAAATGAATGGTACGAGGCAATGCTATAAAAGATTGAGAAATAAAATGCCAACATACAGTAATGGCTTCTTCATGTACCGGTTGTACTGAAATCTGTGCCTTCAACACAAATATGTAAAAAGCATAGCACTGATTAAATTTAACATTGCTGCGAAGGTTTTTTCTTCTTTAAGTGTCATTTACAGCTCAGGTCTGAAGGGTGTTCAGATTTCTACAACTGTGGGGGGATTAACAAATGATAACTCAATTCTTGAATTGCCAATGGTTTAATACTGGGACTACCCTGTTCCAGTATACAATGAGCTAAAATGCAGCAAGATTTCTCTGGTAGCAATTCAAAGCCTAAACCTTAACCTGGAAATAAGCTTAAAGGGTTGTTCAGATAGACGTGACAATCCTTGGATATTTTTAGTGTACAATTCAAAGGGAAATGAGGAAAAAACCAACAAACAACCTGCCAAGACAGGAGGCTTATATTGCCTCCTGGTGGGCAAAAAGCTGCGGCCCAATCAAATTCTGAAAAATTTAGCGCAAAATATATCATGAGTTTGTCTGCATTAGCTGAGTGTTGATGTATTAATGCACATTCCTTAACATAGGTGGCGTGGTTTGCTGTGCCGAATCTGCACACTAAAAATGTCACAGGGGTTTGTTGCGTCATATCTGAACAAGCCTTTAAATGTGTCATTGTCTAGTGCACAAGTCACTGAACTATGGACTACATGGTAGGACATAGAGATTGAATCCTTGCCACCGCATCACCTTCCATGGCAAGGCAATTTGCTATAATTGCCACTCTCAACCTAGTTGGGATAAACAAGTATCCAATAGGAAATGCCTTTAGTATTTAGCACTTTTCCATCCTCACTAAAAAGCATCTGACGAATCCATCTATCATCATCACTTCTATATCAGATTCAACATATCAAGGGTTTAGTGCAACAAAGGGCTATCTGCATTTTTTGGTCAAAATGAGGTTTTGATATCAAAATGATCAATAAGAGATCAGGAACCCATTGATAATAATGGTTTCTACAGCAAACTTTGCTACAGGCAGGGATCACCTAAAGTAGGTATTGCCATATGCATTAAACCAGTGTTTATAACATAACTTCATTGCAAGTTTTCTCAAATGGCCAAAAACACAAATAGCCCTTTGTTGCACAAACCCACGATATATGTAATTATTTCACAAGTCAGATACATAAATGAAAGGAATTACATTCCTTTTGTTTTATTACACATTAATTAATTTTGGAGATGTTTGGAGAGAATTTTACATAGGTTTTTAACGTTTCATTCCCAGCTCTTGATGACTGCATCATATTCATCATGGTCTATGAATGGCTTGTCAATAGACCTAGAGAGAAGGAAAGAAAGAATAAACATATTGAATTCTATGACAATAATGCACATTACTCAGGGAGGTAAGGGCATCCATGAAATTAATGATCACAATGGAATGCACTCATATTCCAATAAATCCTAACTGCAAGTTTAAAAATCTTTATAATTTAAGAGCAAAACATGTACAGGTTGTAGTCACAAGAGACACATTAACTCTTCCCCACGTTTGTCAGCTTTCTAACATGCAATGGACAATTTTAGTTGACTTCCATCACAATAGTGTATAGGAAACATTAAATTAAACAATCAAACAATTGGCAGGTTGTGAAAGTGAAATGCCTCAAGGCTCTTATGAATATTCAGGGGGTAACTGCATTCAAAATACTATGGGTTTTTTGTAAAAGGTTCAAGAGATTAATGCAATAAAAGGACTGATAAGTGTACTCGCCTGTGTGTTATACATACAGAAATGTGACACTTTAAAGCCTGGGCCGGTATTCAATTCAATACTTGGATTAAGTTAAACTTTTACTAAGCATTTTATTGGCTAAGAAATTTGCTTAAGTCATATTCAATTCAATACTTTGAATTTTACTTTAGTAAGCCAACTTTAAGCCAAAATTCTTACTGATAAGCATGTGACGTCAAATTTTCAATGCGCAATTAACATGTCGCATCAAATACGCTCGAATATGCTATGATATAATTCTGCCTCAGCTCATTGACTGCGTATAAAACATATGCCTGACAATCAAGGCCTAAAAAAATAAGTGGCTTAAGTCTCCTAAGTAGGTGTCTTAGATTTAGGTAAAATACTTAGCCCAAATTTTGCTAAGTATTTATCTAAGCAAAAAAACTAATCAAATACTCATATTTCGGGCTTAAGTATGAATTGAATACCGGCCCTGATGTTTTTAAAAACAATTTGCTGCTGGATGTCTGAACAAGCCTTTTTTGATTAGTGAAGTTGATTCTTTTTACCGATATGAGGGGTATCATCATTAGTGGGACATTTATTTCATCCACTGACTCTCACCTAATCATGATCTCCCCACAGTAGACACACTCAGCAGCCACATGTCATCCAGCTCATTGCGTAACCTGTCCATCTCCTCCCTCTTGGTGGCACCCTCCGTGGAGGCGGCTGAACTCTGAGGCGCTGTCCATGTAGATTAGTGAGCTGTGACTGGATCTCACTGATGCGTATGTTCTTGGCCGGTGTCAGATGAGGCTGGACCTGAAAGATGACAAAGATCTTTTCATTCATGTTCATCATCTCTCTAGAAGTATTAAGTTAATATACTTAGAATGATAGGCAATATAGCACCATGGCAACCAAAAGGCTGTAATGACACATTCCCTGTATGGGTGGTCAGAGATAAATTAATACAAGAAAATCAGATTTTTTACCATACTTAGAACATGCCCGCCCCCCACACTAGGTATGGATTTACACTGTAGATTGTAGTGGTCACGGTGCAGAGCGTGTTTCAGGATGTTTACATGTAAGGCTCCAAATTTTGACAAATGATGAGGATGGAAGGGAGACATAAAGAGAGAGAGAGAGAGAGAGAGAGAGAGGGGGGGGGGGGGACTAATGAAATACCAAGTATAGCAGCATACAATCAAAGTCAAGAGTCAATTCTATTCAGATAGTGTCCATCAATCCAAGCCAATCATCTAAAAATAACCCTGTTACAACTCCAAATGAGATGTACAGCTCAAACATATACCCCAAGTGATATGTCTGCCTACACAAGCTTCTCCGACTTGCTGTAGTCAACAAATGTCTGCACAGACCATATATAAATTTCAGCTGAGAATTTTCTATCCTGTACCACAGATCATCTATTCATGAAGATCATGATTTTATTGTCTCTCTTGACCAGTATTTGTTTACTGGTCTGGCTGTACTTTGAAGAGACACTGCTTACCAGATCCACTACTAATGAGTGAAGAACAAGGTGGACATACCTCTGTAATCAGACAGTCTGAATGGAACATATGCTCACAAGGGAACAAGTAGAACGACCGGGTCAACAGAGGATAGTTACACGTTGCACATTTCTGCTGTCCACTCACAATGCCATACCTAGGTGAACAATCACAAAAAGGATAGGTGATGATCTCACAAATATCTTTCTCCTCTCAGAGTATACATTTACTGGAATTTCTTTTTTGAACAACACAAGAATATCTCTCCACACAACAAACATAGCCTTAGCATGGAGTCAGGGCCTAACCCTAACCTTAAACCTGACTCTGACACTTACCCTAGCCATAAAACATTGTACTGATGCATTGTGTGGTACTCTGCAGTTAAGTCAATATCAATGAACAAACCTATAGATAATAAAGAATTTACATAGCAAGAAAAAAAACAAGAAAAAATGAAAACAATATTTTTTGCATTGAATGGAACTCTAAGATGATTAAAAAAAAACCACACATTGTACTGATGCATTGAATTGAATTGAAATGAAATGAGTAGATGAGAATAAAACTGAATTGTAAAACAAAATGAATTGGAATGAATAAAGATATTACTGACTTGTTCCTTGTCTCTTGGATGTCAGCTCTTAATGCCTTAGCGCTCTCTGAAGCATCTTCCATGTCAGCTTTTAATGCTTCTATGTGCTGATTGTAGTCTGCTAGAGAACTACAAATGGCGTCCTACAGGGATGAAATAAAACAGCAAATAACTCAATTCAATATGATGATCATTAAAAACAACATAGCACAGGACAAACTGAGAAGAAATGCTATAATCTACTAGCAAACTAAAAATAGCATGCTATGACATCAATAATAACAAGCACAATAATAATAATGAGAACAGTAATAATGGTTTCTTGCAATGTGCTTTAATGGTGTAAGCTGACCTAAGCATCCAGTCGCCCATTTGGAGCACACATACTAATCCAATCACACTAACCTGCGCGTCCCACCAGGTACACAATTAGCACCTGGGTGAAAGTGGCAAACATGGATTAATGTCTTGCCAAAATATGTTAGTGCCGGGCCGGGATTCCTATCCTCAACCCTTTGATCAAGAGTCGAGTGAATGCACCACTACACCACAACACCTCCACAAAATACAAAATATTTAACAATGCAAGAAATTACTGACTATAGTCTGCTAGAGAACTACAGATGGCATCCTTTGATACAAAATAACAGATTCAATTAAACAATCAATGACAATAATGTGCTACATTCAAACAAGTGAAAAGTTTGAAAACTTATTTGCTGGGTTTAGTCTATTAGAGAGCTATATCAGTAAATGGCATTCTATAAGGTTGATACGAATGATATCTAATAATTCAATAAAATACTTTGTCTACTAGAAAACTATAAATGGCATCTTGTAGGGTTGATACCAAATGATTATTTTAAAAAAATGATTAAATGAGTATCAGAATTCCAAAATAAGCATAGCACATGCTTGACAACTTCTGCATGTATGTGTTGATTGTAGGCTTCTGCATGTATGTGTTGATTGTAGGCTGCTAGGGAGCTGTAAGAGGCATTTCACAAGAAAGAGGAAATGTTAAATATAATATCAACTTATCGAACCATGAAACTGCCATCTACCAACCACTACTCTCTCCACCGAGCAATATTTACTTCAGTTCAGTTCAGTTCAAGTTTATTTTCCACATCTAATTAAAAACAATTTATATGTATATATACAATAATAAACATCAATATGAAACATCTTCAATTGGAATCATAATGTGGTGGGAAAGACAAAGGCCAATGGCCTATCAGGGTTATTCCCAAAAGATAATAAAATTCACATAAAATGTTTCTTAAATATATTAAAAATAAGACAGAAATACAAGATTAAAATGACACAAAACATCAACATATAGAATTAAACCAGACAAATCCATTTGGTCTTTCTCGGTATTCCGGAAACAAATAACTAGGAACAAGCAGAAAATACAAGAGAAGTTGTCAGGAACTTTTTGAAAGAGAAATTGCAGTTCAGTGAGAAGGAGGTTCAGGAAATTGAATTCCAGAGAGTTCATCACTGTGCAGCTCCAACAAAACAAATTTAAATTTTACGCTCCACTTCCTCTTTACAACAACAACCTTCAAAGTCTCCATTCCATCAACTTCTACA
The DNA here is from genome assembly GCA_029962745.1 of Echinometra lucunter. NCBI lineage: Eukaryota > Metazoa > Echinodermata > Echinoidea > Camarodonta > Echinometridae > Echinometra > Echinometra lucunter. Next base: position 14,438,550 of record CM057154.1, on the reverse strand, counting down.
TTCTTAAAGGGAGTACCCAATGCTGCAACGATGTTCCTTCATTTAAAAGGGCATATTTTTATTAGCAGAAAATCATCTGTCTAAAGTTCCAACATAGTCGTGTTGCCAAGCAATAACCAAAAATACACTAAGATTTTAGTCTTTTTTTTGGCACCTCTGCAGTGTCCAAGTTTCAACTGATGTTGACCCAATAACGTCATTGTGGGTACCTTGTTGCGTAATTCTACCAAAAATGCGAGCTAGGTATATGACATACTGCACAGTCTAGCACGCGCATCAACTACAGTGCGCGTTATCTGGTACCCACACTTACGTCTGCTGGTTTATTGTACTTACTCAAAATCTGAGGTCAACCATGACCAAGCCACAAATAATTTACCAAAATGCATTGATTTCGATTGAAAATCATCAAAATTTTAATGTTATTATTCTTAGAATTCTATTCTTGATCATATACATGTATATCAAAAATTTTTCAACCATTGTGTAAATCACTTTAAGCAATTTATTTACCTTAAAATGATCAATGGTCACAAAGTCTGGAAAGAATGGCAGTATGTCCTCTATCTTGAGCAGAGGACATTCATGGAGAACAGCCATGGCTTTCTTGATGTCGTTCTGCTCTGAAACAACATGTTTGGCTATGCGTAGCCAGAGTTTACGTCTCAGGGCCTCATCATCTTCAGGCTTCTCTGCACTCTGCTTGGCTAGATCCACATCCACCTAAAGGGTTTCACAATAATGAAACAAATTTTAGCTTTGGAATGGGCACATATCTTCCTATACTGACATCCGAAGTGCACAAAACAATCTAGAAATCACAATAATACAATACTAACGAAGTAACATAAAGCTACAAATGACACAGCGTAATCAAATACAACAGATAGATTAATCATATTTTAGCTTACCGTATATCCTTCTAAAACTGTGATTATAAAATCATTAATCGTAGATTTTGTTCAGTAGAAAGGTTTTCAGGTTCTGGTGGAAGACCAAGTTTGAAGCACTAAAATTCAGCAAACTTGTGAACAGTGATTAAAACTTGCTTGTTGACCTTGTTTTCACCAATTTTCTTCTCCAATCCTTTTTTGACAGCAAACTTGCAATGGAGGTTGGATATCCCATTAAAGCTCATGTACGTTTAAAGCTCATGGTTTGGTTAAGTTGATTACAGCTTTGCTTGTCTGATTTTGTACATACTTTTCATCAATTTGCTTCTCTAATACTTTCTTTCACAGCAAACTAAACATGCTATTGAGGTTGGATACCCATGGGTTAAAGCTCACGTATTGTTACTAAGGAAATTGGAAAGAAACATGTCAAATATAGCTTTATGGTTTTCTCCTCATACCAAAATATACAAGATCTTCTGGTATTTTATCCATGATTTCCTGTGAATTTATGTATTACCCCGTGATAGGACCCTTTCATGCTGCCGGCTCTTCCTACTTATAATTTTAAATCAAAGAAACATGATAAAAGAAAATTTCAGGGCTTACCAAAACTATATATACATGACTTTTGAGCTACACCACAGACCACCTTTTTTATTACCTGCAATGCTAGATCTACAGCTTCCTCGTACAGTCCCATTGTAGTATAGATGTGAACACAGGCCTTGTAGTGCTTGCGTTCGGCACATAGTCTCAGGGCATACTTCATGTCATAGTTCACATTGTCTGCAACCTAATCGTAAAACATCAAGAAATGAATTATCATATCACACTGATTAGGCATGTTCATGTAAAGCACCGATTAAATGGGGGGGGGGGGGGGGTTCACAAAGAATTAAGTTGGACTAAAGAGTCATGCGTAAGCGTAAATGCAACATCCGGTATTTAATGTGTAATCTCATCGATCGACTTTCCAACAGAGCGTGTCCCCCGAGCATGATCTGACCAATGCGGTGATGCAATATACACCACGCAACTAGGAATTTAAGTGTGACTTTAAGTCCAATTTAACTATTTGTGAAACACCCCCAGAAAAGTAATTATGATTAGACCACATCCCATAAATCCATTCATGGTCTGTTCAGACATGCAGTGGTAAACTTCATAAAACTGTGGTTGTTTTTAAAATGAATAGTTAAATGAGGATGAGTGATAAGGGTCCTCATGTACTCACTCACCTGCATGTTATAAGATGCCAAAACATGAAGAGCACTATGCTTATTAAAAAGGGATAGCATTTTGGAGGCTTTTTGTAATGGTTTACTGTGATATATGTGAACAAGCCTTTAAAGGGACCACTCAGAAAGAATCAAGAGGTTAAATAAAGTCAAATGTCATATTGATTCAAGTCATTCATTACATTGCAGCCTATGTTACAATCTGTTGCATACTTGTTCCAACATATTGCTACGTTTACAGTAGGAAACAATTAGTAGATACATGTACATGTAAGTGCCTCCCAGACAAAATTTGGTAACAGAAGATTTTCTGTTCAATCTATTTTGTTTGTACTTTCAGAGGTGTTACCAGCAGTCTCTCTACCCAAGGACAATTCCCCAGTGGAATGACCTCCCAGATAATGTAAGGGAGGCTCCTACAATCCAAAAATTCAAAGACCTCCTTGAAAATACGAAGTCCAAGTAAGATATGCCTCCGAATTTATGCACTGCTGCCTAAATGTACGGGATAGCCACACCAGGCATTTGTACATCAACAACATCAAGATCAAGAACATATTTGTTTTTTGTTATAAACTTTGTCAGTACTATGTTTCTGTATCAAACTACTGCCTAAGGGACCTGGGTCACCCCTGTATTAGGCAAACAGAAATTAAAGAATTCAGTACCCTCAAGGTCAAGAAAAGGCAATATAGAAACAAGGCATGTGATAATCATTATGAATACCTCTCCCTGTGCTGCTAGGTATCCCATCAGATTGGTGGGTTGGTGTTGACAGTAGAGAGACAACAGATAGTTATGAATAGCTTGTTCTTTGTTTCCTAATTTCTTGATACAGAACTCAAGATAACGGATGGCTTCTCGGACCTACCAAGGACAAGCATAAGAATCAATCATCAATACATGGATAGTGGTACACAGACATATCAATAATCAAAATCATTATCCCTCATGTTGAGAATATAATCAAGGAATACCATGCACAAGAATTTCACAAGAATATATTCCTTATCTTTGACTTTGCTTTTTGCATTTTCACATCATAATAACAATAACAACAATAATAATAATGATAATGTATAAATAAATAAACAAATAACAATAATATCAAAATATTATTAATAAACATCAACCCCATCCTCTTCTCCTCCTCCTACTCCTCATTAAATGTATCATCCTGCTCCTCCTCACTCTCAACAACATTATTGCCTTTATCATCATCACCATCATCATCAATCACTATCAGTCATCTTTAAAATCAGCATCATCACCACCACCACTACCACCACCATCATGATCATCATCAAAATCATCAACATAATCACTATCATCATCATCATCATCATCATCATCATCATCATCATCATCATCATCATCATCATCATCATCATCATCATCAGTAATCATTAAAATCACAGTCATCACCACCACCACAACCACCATCACCACAACCACCACTACCACCATCATAATGATCATCAACATCATAATCATTAACACAGCCACTATCATTACATCATCATCATCATCATCATCATCATCATCATCATCATCATCATCATCATCATCATCATCATCATCATCATCATCATCAGTAATCATTAAAATTACGGTCATCACCATCACCACAACCACCATCACCACAACCACCACCATCATAATGATCATCAACATCATAATCATTAACACAGCCACTATCATTACATCATCATCATCATCATCATCATCGGCACCAGCATCTTACTCCCATTCCCATGGAATCAAACTGCCTCCCTTCATCACCTGCATCTCTGATGGTCCACTGTCACACTGTACAAGAGATGGGATGAGTTTCTTAGCCTCTAATGCCTTGCCCTGCTCAATCCATGCTGACACAAGGTCATGGGGGATGTGTCGCATCAGGACAGGTGAGAACTTGTAGAAGAGTGCTGCACTGTTACTTGGTTTCCTCAGAACACCCAGTACTGCAGTGTAATCCTCATTCTGGATATGATGTCTGATCACCCTCTCATAATCTGTTCATAGGCCAAATAGAAGAGGCACTGTGGCTCAGTGGTAGAGCAGTGGTCTCGTAACCGAGAGTACCCGGGTTCAAAACCAAGTGGATGTGCTAATGCCTTTTGGTAAGGTATTAATCCTCATTACCAAGTCCTTTGGAGGGGACTTAAAGCTGTCAGTCCCCTGATTGCTAATACTAACAAGCATACACATGCTTTCTTAGCAGTCAGGTAAAATAACCATTTTAACCATCAACCAAATATCATCAAGACAAAGTGGTATGAAGGGAGATAGCATATCCAGAAGAGTCTCCCTAAAGTTTAAAGATGGTTCATAACCATAACCCCTCCCATGCTTTACGGGGGAAAATGACAAATTTCATTAAAACTGTGAGTGTTTGAAATAGGTTTTTTTTCCCCTATAAATAACCATGTTTCTTGAGATATGAAACTATATGAGTGATGAACATCGTTTTTTTTCTTTTCCTGTAAATCATGTTTCTTGAGCTTTGAAGACTGGCATGGTGAAACAATCATAAAAGGGGTAAGAATTTACTGATGCACCATATCAGGATGGTCTTGAAAAGGACTATTCGGGTATTCTTCAGCAAGAGTTAAAAAAGCAAAAAACAAACCCTGCTAATTCTTTCACCGGAAAGAATATGTAAATGGTCCTTTTCATGACTATTCTTACATAGTGCATCTCACACATTCTGATCATGTTTCTTTTCCTAAAACAAAAAATGTACATTCATTGTAAAGTTTGTTTCCATGAATCTATTCTTTGACAAATTAAATCATTAATAAGCATAAGCATTCCTTATCCAATACTTTGAAAGCTCACCGTGATTGATCATTAAAACTTGATGGCACAGAAGGTGTTACCATTACAAAGCCACCAAGTTTACAAACATATAACATTTCTAGAAATGGGTGATGTATCTTTTTTTTTCTTTACTCATCGTAATAGTTTATCAATTTCTGTAATATAAATACCATATCCATCTAAGGAGAAACCAAGCTTTTCATTAGAGTGAAAAAAATATCAGAGACTTTTGGTGGGTAAAACTATTTCCACAAATGTAAAAATTATATGTAAAATGAAGTTTGCACAAGGATATACATCAAATTGATGGGTATTGCTTAATTTCCTTTACAATGAAATGAAAGAATTTGGTGACATTTTTTTTGGGTTCTTCATTGAAATGAAGGAAGAAGTCTCTGTCATTACCATACATAACATTTTTTTTTGCCTTCTTCATCTATATCTCACATCATCTTTCTGGAAAACGTATGACTGAAATAAGGACCTAGGGTATGAACATATTGTTTTCTATGGAAAATAATTTACATTCTAATTAAAAGCATTAACAAATGCAAGCATGTGTTAATCTTACCTTGCATAAGCATTGCAAAGTAGACCATGTTCTCCACATCGCCATGGCTAGCTATCAGGTCGTACACAGTGTTTACATTGCTGCTAAGGCATTCCTATGATTCAAATATATTGGATGATTGTATAGAAAGTTATTCTGCGCCGGTTTTGATAGATATAAATGGACAAGACGAATGTTGAAGACAAAAACACAGAGATGTAATTATTTCCAATATTTCGGGCATAGCCCTTTGTTAAGGAATGAAAAAATTTATTGAGCGTCAACAAAAGCAAACAAAACGTGCCAAAATGGTCGCGTGGCAACAGGCATATAGGATACACCAAAAATGTGACATAACAATACATCAGAAGAAAAGAGGAAAGAGGGAATAAAAGGTTGTAATTGGTTGATATAATGAATCACATTCCATGGTGCCACACAGCATACAATTCATGAGTCTTGCCTTCTATATAATACTCTAAAGGATTTCATACTTGTTGACTGTATGTTTCCCATGTGTTGTTATCTTTCAATAGATAAGTTGAATATACAAATTCATGAGTTTGAGCATGCACAATTAGTACCGTAGTCATTTAGACTAAGTTAAAAAATACATCAATTTAAAAACAGGGATATGTATGTTCACGACTTTTATTCAATCATCACATGCACCAATGGTGTATTCATTATAAGATGTAAAAGAAGGAGCATTCATTTCACAGGAGAAATCCAAATCTGGTCAAGGAACATCACTATCACTGGGAGAGCACTCAGTGAGAAATTTCCCCCCTTTTTTCACAAATTTTGGGTAACTAGAACTGAGAACTGAAAATAATTGCAGAATATTTACATACCGTGACCCTGGTGGTAGCAAGGAACTTCTGGAATTCATCTTGTTGTTCCTTAAACCTAACATGCTGATCAGCTTTTCCCCTGGCTGCTCCTAACTGGTTAAGATTGAGTTCTATCAACCACATTACTAGCATCGTTAGCTGGGTCTTATCCTACAGAGAAACAAGAGAAGAGAGAGAGAAAGAGATGAAGTTTCTTTTGATAAGCTGTCCCACTGAGTGCTTTGAGCAGACCGAAGTCAATTCTATATGTGCTCTACAACAGTGCTTCTCAACGTTTTTACCTCAAGGCCCACTTTAGCTCTTAGAAATTTTTTGATGCTCATCTTCATTCTTAAAATTTTTTTGATCTCACAGAATCTCAATGAGAGAAAAAAAAAGATGAGAAAACGTAACAAAAGAAAACAGAGACCAAATTTTGTGGTAATTATCTGCGCCACTATATTACATGCCCACCCCTCCCCAATTTCATACACAAATCTCTGAGGAAATTTTAACACATCACATTGCATTGATGATAATCTAACATTGTGGATTTTCTTTCATTCAATCCAATTTGTTTTGATTTTAACAGTACAGCTGAATACAGCTGTGTCACGTAACACCAGGCACACTTTTTTTCTTAATTATAATTTTCCAAATATTTCTGGCTGACCTTGCGGCCCACGTGAGAAAGTTTCGTGGCCCACCATTGGGCTGTAGACCACAGGTTGAGAAGCACTGCTCTACAAGACAATGGACATGAAACAAATGGAACAGAAAAGAAAATGAGCTGGATCTCAACCAACTGCTCATTGGAATTGGTTGGCCCCTGTAGTAACCTGTTCACCATGGCATTGTTAGATACTGACAATCCCCTCAAGTGAGATTAATTCGATGAAGTGTGAAAGCTCCATTGTTCCATGTATAAGCATGTAAGCGGCTTGATTACCCCAGTGTGTTTGGCCATGCACTGCTCTCAGTAGTTTCAGTGCACTTACGAGAAACATAAGTAGTACGTGCATCTGCAAAAGCGAAAATCTGTAAACTCTTTGCCAATCCTGTATGAGCCCACCATATGCAAATCTTGTAGACTGAAAGAATGATAGCTTTGTTTCAAATGCTTCAAAAAAGAAAAGAAATGAAAGGTAGTAACGGGTAACTTCCCAGCATGTGTAGTTGATTTAATAACCTTTCTACTGGTACCACACAAATTACACAAAAATTATTTCAAAAGGTGTATTTAAAGCATTGAAATGGATCAAAATAACTGTTCTTTCGGAACCGCCTATATATTGCTCCCGTATATGAATGAATTTTAAAGAGTCAATTATACCCGGCTCCTGCTGGCAACAGGTTAAGCCTAAGGGAAAGAGGGAATTCAGTATTCAACTGTTTCACACACCTCAGCCTTGAGTGAACCTAGCTTCTTCATAAGAAACACCTTGAGAGCATCGGTCTGCTTGGCTTCAATGAACTTGAGAGAAATCTCTTCAAACGACTTCTCCGTCATGGCGTAATAGATGGCACTTTTGTCATACCTACAGAAGGAAGTAAAAAACATACTGTCACCAAATGACCTACAATACATAAAGAAGCAGTATACCTTTTAAAGGGGGTACCCAATGCTGAAACAATGTTAGCTCATTTAAAAGAGAATGATTTTATTAGCAGAAAATCATCTGCCTAAAGTTTTTTAAAAAGTCGTGTTGCCAAGGAAACCCCAAAATGTGGTAAGATTTCAGGATATTTTTGACCCCTCAGCTGTGACCCAGTTTCAACTGGGTACCCACTTTGACGTCAAAATGACGTCAAAGTGGGTTCCTTGTCGCGCACTTCTAGCAAAATGCGCACAAGGTATAATACATATTGTACAGTCTAGCGCGCAGTACAACTGCAATGCGCAAAGCTGGGTACCCACTTTTTAGTCATACCTCATACTCAAATTTTTTGGTCAACTCTTGACTTTTTACGAGAAAATTAGCCAAAACACATTGATTTTGATGAAAAATCATCAAATTTGTAATGTTATTCTTCTTAGAATTCTAATTCCCGATCATATATCAAAAAAAAAAATTACCTTTGTGTAATCACTTTAAAAGTGAGGCACCAAAGAATGGTATGTAGTAAATAGTCCCTGCAGTACAGCACTTGAAATACAAGGTACCAAATAATGCTATATACCAAGTGTTAGCAATACCCTTAATAACCAACCAAAGGATATATAAGAACTGATTTTCATGTTGACAGTTTTAGCATGTAACAGAGTTCTTACATATAAAGCAAAAAGTGTCAAAATTTTTCTGACTCACACTGTGAGAACAATTTAGGACTGAAGCAAATGTAACAACAACTGCATTAACTTACTTTTTGTTTTCAAAGAAGTGTTCTGCTTGTCTGCTCATGACCTGGTCTAGGTGTGCAGGGTTATCCTGGACAAACTCTTTAGCACGATCAAATTCACCCTTATCAAGATAGATCCTCCAAACATCCCTAGTAGTAGAGAAAATTCAGATTAAATGAGAAATATCATTGAAGGTGATTAATACCCCTACCCCAATGTGTGTGCTAAATTTTATAGCATTGCTTGAAAAGTGAAGTAGTTTAATCCGCATGATTTTCCTGATTTATTGCAATAATATGCAGTTTATACCATGGCAACACAGTTCCAGACACATTCAAAAAATGTGTCTTGCACATCTTCATCCAAAGACCAATGTGTGTGCAGAATTTCATTAGCATTGCTCAAAAAATGAGGCGGCAGTTCGATCCACAAGATTTGCAACGGACCGACTGCCCTCTGGACCGTCTGCCCGACCGTACGCTGATTCCTATATACCTCCTTCAAACTTCATTTGGCGGGGGTATAATAACAGAAGATCCCAAAATGCAAAATGTGATTTGGGGGGTATCATTCATTTTCCCTGAGGTTTTCAAAAACATTTCTTTGTTAGGAAACAAGTAAAAACAGCTTGTCTTGCCCCCCCCCATGAGCCCTGCAACACTGTTAGAATATATCATGACAAAACTTTCATGCCAAGCTTGTTTAGTGATACAAGCAAAAGAATTGGATATGCAAAAAAAAAAAAAAAAAAAAAAGGGATCTTGATCTCATCTATCAACTATGGTAAGATATGACATATGAAGATTTTGTATGTGATAAGATTATTGACAAAAGCAAATTGGATGTATCTAACACCAAATTTTTCATTGATATACCAACAAATCTTACCTAGTTTGACACAAAAACTTAGCTCAAACTTATGACATCTCAATATTAAAACAAAGTAAGGCTAATTTTCTTTGCTTATTGTACATTTTACATCATGTATTTTAGTATTGAACAGTCAGAGTATGTTTTGCTTGAATCTGGACTTTTTTCATTTCTATCAACAAAACAATCCATGATTATTTTCAAGCCTTTGAACTTCAGATAAAAAGTGAACTTCTTACCTTGCTTCTCTGACTACCTTATACATGAAGACTGATTGCTCTGTGAATGCCCAAATTGTACCCTTGATTCTATCCCTACACAGTCCCATTAGACGGCCAAATTTCTGAGGGTAAGGAAGCGATGGAATCATTAATATCAATCAAAATCACATGACATTATAACATCCAGTACTTTTTATATGCCATGCCCACCACCATAACTAGTATAACTATGAGCTCTACTACTAATGGTAGAATCATAGAATATCCTTGTGATTTATATGATGCAAAAAAAAATGTTTACTGCTTTGCTGATACTAACTCTCACTATCCAAATCATAACTTCAATGTAGGACCTAACATCACACTAACCCTAAACCTTAGCCTAAACCTAACCCAACTGCAAACCTAACCCCATGGCCCAAATTCATGAGAGGTTATTTGAAGCAATGGTTTAAACTATGGTTTTAAACCTATGCCATGGACTAATTAAGTTTGAATAAGCAAATATTTAGTGGATTACAGTGAGCATATTGGATAAGAGGACATGCGCATTATACTATGCCTACATACTTAAACCATACTCTGAAATAAACCTTTTTTGTGAATTTGGGGCTACATGTTAGACAAATCAAGCTACAAATTGTAGTTGGGGCACGTCATGGGCCCCTTGAAAAACAGTACTTTGCATGATCACTGATGGGGCCACCCTGTTTAAATGAAATAAAATAAATAAATAAATAAAAATAAATAAATGATGGATTAACAGCTCATCATCTTATGTATCCTATGTGTACTTACATTCTGAATGACATCTTCATCAATCAGCTGTTCATTCAACACACATAGGATCTTCACTCTGTAAAATCAAGTGAACAATTGATTATAATTTGTAATACATACATGTATGTATCACAAATTGTAATACATACAATTGTATTGTTTACAATACATACAATATATACAATTGTAATACATACAATTGTATATGTATTGTTTACAGTATTGTTTTAGTGTTGTGATTGCATGTATGCAATCACACCACTAAAACAATACATAAACATGTGTCCTAGAATTAAAAGATAAAGCATACAGTTCAAAATGTTAAACAAACAGGCTCAAGCTTACTATCAGGAACAAATGTCACCCTTGGGTCAGTCCATGGGGTTGAGTCAACTTTTGTGACATACAAGAACTGAAAAACAGGGCCTTACTTAAAGCCAAGCTCCATTTTTCAATACTACGGTCATTCATTTTGTGTCTTCAAAAAACCACAAAGGTTTTTTTGAGGAAAACCAAGGAAAACTGCCTAAAAGGTTTACTTGAGGCAGTTTTCCATGGCCTGTATGAACGAGCTTTATAACATCAAAGTTTATAAACACAAAGGAGGAAGGATCACAAATTCTACCCCCCCCCCATGTTAAAGCTCGTCTGTCCAGGAATGCCAGTCACACATGTCAACTTTATTTATGTCTTTCCTTCACTCCTTTCTCTACAGCCCCCTCTCACTAATCTTTCTCTACTTTTCTCTCCCTTCCATTCTCTCATTTTCTCTCCACATTGATAACACCTGTCAGCTTAACACACTTCATAAAATCAAACACTGGATAAATACCTGTCTTGGAAGAGAAGGAGAACATGGAACTCTGTGAGGACAACTGAGATAGGTCTTAGGAAGCTCTCCTGATCCCTGGTAGGGTAGGGAAGCAGGCGACTGTCACAGGTCAGGTTGTCTCGAGATTGGCTGCTGAAATCAAAACTACCAAAATACACTCCAGGACCTAGACAGCAGAGAAATGCAGAAAAGAAAGAGGGGTAAGAGGGAGGGAGGGAAGAGGGAAGGAGGGAGGGAGGAAGATAGAAAGAAAAGAAATGAAAGAGAAGGGAAGAGAATTAGTACGAGAATGGAAGAGAATGAGCAAGAGAAGGGAAGAGAATTGGAAAGAGAAGGGCGAGGAATGAGAGAAAGAAAGAACTTGTGACACCCTTAAAGGTAACTCGTCCCTTTTGCAAAATTGACGAAAATCCATACAACTTGCCATGAGTTTAGGATATGCCCTTCTGATACTGTTCATTTGATCTTACGGTCATACATTGCATAAGTTATTAATGTAAAATGAAAATCTGGCTACCAACCTTGAATAAGCAAGTCGGATCAGCTCACCGGCAGTAGCGCAGCCAGCTGTATATAGCTAGCTAGCTCAGCCACGTGCAGCTCGCGGCCACGACACGTACCGTACATAATATAGCAGCGCTGCAACGTGAATCCTTTCGTTGTGCGCTATCTCCAATCTTCAGGTCTTTTTTTCGTGGTACGAAAAAAGAAAGCTCTGATGATATCGAAGATTATTTCCTTCAAACCGAATTTCATGCTTCGTCAATTTCAGGGATAGATTATATAGCCTTTCTCTCTCAAATGATGACAGAGTCAGGGAACTTTCAGAATTGGGTCTGTAAAAGGGACAGGCTACCTTTAAAGAAGGCTTTATTGTGAAATGCTATTCTGCATTTGCCATCAATTTGAACAAGTTTTCTTGGTCTCTAGTTGACTAGAAAAGTAAAAAATGAAGGTTTGTTATTCCACAGTATTTAATGTAGAGAGGGTAAGTCCTTTGCAGACCCTAGTTTTATTTCCAGGCCATAAGTTGAAATGATAAGAGTATTCATAATACTCAGGACCATTTTTAATCAACATGTAGGACCCGAAAATCAACTTGTCAGCATTCATGGATATCTTCAAGAAATGAATACAAGAAAATGTAGTGTAAAGACTACTGAAATAAGAAAATCTATTCTTAATCATCAAATTAATGCAAAATGTTTTTATGAATCAACATAATAAATTATTTGAACTTTAATGAATTTCAGTCAACAACATCAAATATGATTTATAGTAGAATAACTTACTACTATTGCTTTCAAATTTCCCAGCAATAAAACATCACTAATAGACCCGTTTACTGATGGTATTCAATTTTTGCACATTTCTCTCTAAAACCTTTAGTTACCACCTATGTAGTTCACCTGTTATGCATAATGTCATCTGAATGAATGGAATCCAGTTTGAATACATTACTTGTTGCTATGTCAGGCAAGTCCCTGGCTAGCTTGTTAGTAGTCAATGGAACTTTTTGTTCAACTTCTATGCATAAAATTATTAAACAGGACTATTGAAGGCAACAAACCTGTCATCCATGCAAATGTCTTGGGCAATCCTCTGGCCTTGGGACAGTAATGTTCAAGCTTACTGTAACCAAAGTTACCTGGTAACTCCAAGAAGCTGGCTGTAGTTGTGAAAAGAAGGATGATTTTACTACTGATACACAGTAACATATGCTGCAGCAATTAACAATAAAGCAAAAGCTAAAGCCGCTTGGCAACTCAAAACAAAAAAAAATAGAAGAAGGAATTCATTTTTTTTTAGTCATACATGTTGGTTACTCTAAGAAACTGGCTGCATTAAGAAAATAACTGATATTTCATATGTAATAAGTGATTGCAGCAATTGACAGCATTTAAATCTTACTTCAAGGAATTCAAAGGCCCTTATGAATGACAATCAATTCCTCAGGACAATAGTGTACACAGACAAATGACATATTATTTGTTACTTGTTTGTATGGAGCTAATAATTCGAAAAGAAAAAAGTAGGAATTATAAATATTCACAAATAAATCATGAGTGAAATAGAAATGGTTGAGAGAAGGGGGCAAAAAAGCCTTAGTTTCTTCTTAAAAACACTTTCATGATTTGTCCCATTTTTAAAAAGGAGAGTGATAGAATGGTTTTAACCACTTTGATGAAGATCTCACTTACTTGTGATGTCCTCATATTTCTGGAAGACATTGAGAAAGATAGGAGTATCTGCTTGAGAGGGTACACTTCCTACAAACTGGTACAAACGTCTGTAAGAAGAGAAAGGTATATTCAAGTCAGATGACTGTATCATATTTATGGATTCAACAATAATATCATCCTTTCACTTTATGGGGGTAAACTGCAGTACAGAGAGATGAAATAACAAAGAGTTTGTAAGAGCACTTCACATTTATGGATCTATGTAGATGTAGATGACCTTTGCTGTGCTGCATGTGAACTCAACATATGTTGTGTCAAGTACATATTCCCATGACATATCTTCAGCTAAGGAGACAAATTGCACCTTCAGAGATAATGGAGAAAATATGAATTTTTGTGTACAAAACTTATTGAGAGTTGTCCTTCTCTAAACCTGCCATTTAGACGCAACATTGCCAATTTGAGAATCGCCACAAAAAGTAAATCAGGACTTTTAACCTTTCATAACTTTCTCATTCTGTAACCGATTTTGATGGAACTTTAAAAAAAATGGTTTTCTCTATCCTCTCTTCTCATTAAAACTGATTTTCCCCAGGGTTTTGGCTCCCTTTAAGTTCACAGTGGAAGTAGCTCCAGATCATTGTCACCACTGGAATGAGAGATGGTCCCTGTCAGAATTCAGTTGTTGAAGGGTTAGGTAAAAGTTAACCATCTATTCCCAATTTCATAAGACAAGGTGAATAATTTTACCCTGGTGTAGTTGCCATGACAAAGAATCTGGCCTTCTCTCCTGGTTTGGTTGCAGGGATACGTTCTACTTCAATGGCCGTCACTGGAACTGTACCTTCTTTACCAAGACTGAAAACCTAAAATCAAAAGAAATTTTAATTTTAGATTATGGGTGTAAATGACTGTTGCTACTTACATGTATTTGTCCATTTTTATTACAAATCAAAATTAATCACTACACATCATAATGATATCATCATCACATTACAAGTCAACTCTGATCTGGACTTACCTTACAATAATTCATGTCATATCATACCTTACTATACAAATATTGACTGCTCTGAGGGGCATAGTACAGTCTCGAGCTCACTGAGGAGCTATAGTTCTAACCATGACTCGAAAAACGAGCAGTCAAAATTTGTTTTATATGCCAAATCCTGAGTGTGGATTCCTTTTGAGTGGCTATCTTGACAAAATATGCTAGTTGAAATGTATTAATTTGAATGGAACCCAATCTAAGAGTAGTGCATATTGTTAACGTCATGCCCATCTGTTGTGTCATTGCTTTTTAACCCATTCGTGACAGGAATTATTGAAAGCCTGATTTAATCAGCTTTTATTCTTCAAAATTGGCAACACCAACATTTTTTCTTTTAATGCTACATTTTTCTTATAAAACATCATGTATCTGAAATAAATATAAATTGACAATGTATGATGAGAAGTCATAAAGTTGCCAGTTTGCAGGGAAAAACAGTAATTTTAACATTTTCATCGCATTGCCAATTTAAGGATTTTAATGCTTATTTTCCTTTTAAAAAATTTCAGCATCAAACAACAAATATTGATGCAACGAAAATGGGCACAATATGTGTAGATTTTTTTGCTTTTTCTGCTCATGAATTTGGTATAATATTTAGGGCTCTGCATCAAAAGTTATTAGACCAAACCACATAATGTGGACCCTCTGTCACGAATGGGTTAAGCGCAAGAAGAACTATGCTCGGTTAATATTTTTTGCTATAGTACCCAACAGTCGGTAGTGAATTTCATGCCTGCAGATTTGACCAATCAGAGGCCTAGAATCGAGACATGTGGTATATAAATACTGATATACTACTCTGAATAAAAGGGAGATAGATGCATATTATCCTTACCTGTTTGAAATACTGATCTAAGCTCTGTTGAAAGAATCTACTGTCTTCTCCTGCTTGGATTTCAGCTTCATAAATCAAACCTTAAACAGCAAAGCAAAAAGACCAACAACAAAATGAAATAAAAACCCTTTAATGATTAACACCATTATTGTCTTTATCACTTTATCTGACTAACATGGAAATATCACTGCAAACCTAAAAATAAGCAAAAAGGAGCATCTGGCAAGAGAATATAAATAACAATTCACTTGAGTTAGCCATTAAATATCACACAGCAATGAACTAACCTGGGGATTGATCAAACTGTATATAGTTCATACTTTCCGAGTTCACTATTTGATCAATAAATTGCATAGTTCTAATGAATGTATTTTAATATTATCATTATTATTATTATTATATCATTTTAATACTAAAATATTGTCAAAGGCAGAAGTGTCCTGTCAATTTAGTCATATGCATTCTAATTTTGATCTATAATCTGCTTTGTGACCCCAATCATTATCATTATCATTATCATCATCATTACCATCATCATCAACATTTCCATCATTATCAGTATTATCATAATTATGGCCATGAATTCTTATGAGAGTGACTCTGTCAGACTGTAGGTAATAACTTTCAAACTCAACTTTTAAAAATTCAAAATCTTTAAATTTCAAAAGGACAGAGAATACGAGATGCAATACCTTGACTTGTACCAAGGAGGATTTCAGAAGTTGATGTATCACTGGTGTTAGACTTGTTCCAGCCTACTGAATCAATCAAATGACCCTGCAATAAAAACAAATAAGGACTGATTAACATTTCCACTGTACATTTTGAATCATGAAAACAGCTATTTTCATTAAGAAAAGAGAAGCAAGAAAGGGATATATACAATTCCTTAGATATACATCAAACCACTTTAGGGGATATCAAGAAAGTTAAGGACAAAAAAAGGGATGACTTTTGTGTTTTCACTCAGACCTGATATTGTTACATACAGACATGTAATGTGCTATTTAACAACCACTTCATTTACATGCGTGTAATAGATCCATGCATGGACATAATTTCATCTAAATGTGAAAAAGAATTAGTTTTCTCAACACAAATATTCAAAGTATTTCAAAAATATTTTCAACTCTCAATCATTAATCTTACTCCTCAGACCCTATAGACCAATTTCACAACGCAAGAGGGCAGCAGACTGTTCGTCACAGTTCGACATACTGCGGTGGGCGCTCCAACTTTTATAGTACACAAGTCAATAGCGCGTTATGTACATTCGTTCGATTTTTTTGTCTATTTTGACCAGTATATGCAGATTTATTTTAATATTTGCAATGAGAAATTATCAGGGAAGTTCAGGTCGCAGCTGTGAGGTGCTCAAATGCCACAATAATTACAGAAAGTTTAAATATTGGAAGCCTGTTTGTGGTGAGAAGCCGTACTCCCTACACAGGTTTCCGTAAGCAATGTGAAGGAATTCGTCGCCAGTGGGTAAAAACATCAACAGAAAGGACTTTGAAGTCAAGAAACATTATCATTATGTACTTTGGCGTAAAACGTTAATGAGTGAAAACATGACTTTGTAAACAGGGTAAGATTTAGGGCTCCCGTTTACTACGGCTTCTATGCTGCAATCGAACTTTTACTGACAAAACTAAGTTGAAAAACCATCGAAAGTACAAAAATACATCATACGTTCATCTGTCAGATATGACCATTGTCTTACCTCATCTACCCATGTATCCATGCTTTATTTTATTGATCTAGAATAAAGTAAATGGAACAATATCGGGGCATATCTCATATCTTACATTCATTTTGTACACAGAGCCAATCGCGGTCAGCGCGCTTGCCCACAGCAGCAATGGCGTCGCCGATAGAGGGCCAAATACATAAACCGGAGGTGAAATTGGTCTATAGGGCACCTTTTTTTTTTTCTTCTTCTTCAAAAAACACCCTTCTCTTTGCCACTCTCTACCCCCACTTCCTCTCTCTCTTTCTCTGTGTCTCTCCCTATTTTGCTCATTGTTAAATACTACAAAAGAGAAACATCCATTAGTAATGCACTTCCTATACTTTTGTTGTGCGGGAACACAAGGTCCACGATACCTTGAACTTTGCCAGATTCTTGCATTTCTTGCTATTCCTAGATAGATAGAAGACTTCTTGCCCCTCTGTGCTGATCAATAGGTGGCGCCCTGTTGGATCTAGGAAGAGACGATGGACTGGGTCATCTCCTACTTTCACCTCTGTAGAGTAACAACATACAAGTATGTTATGATTCTATTGCATCAATCAAATAGAAAACAATGAAAACACATGGCACTTTAAACGATAGTAAATGTACATGTTAGAGTTAAATACACTCCATCCTTAGCCTAAATCTACAAAAGAATTAATCAATTCGGCCCAAAATTTTACATGCATTTCCAAGCAGAAAGATATTGTCTACATATTTTTACAATTTCACAAATTCTTGCCAACTTTTCTCATTAGGATACACAAGATTGCTCTCTGTTGGATATATCAAATAAGATCACACTGAGTCACGTATTGTATAATATGATTTATGATAGTTTATAATTAACAAGCTGAATACCAAGTAAATAACTTGAAATATGTGCTGGTCTTTTAAAAGCTAAGTGCTTTTCATTTCTAGTTTGAATTTCTAGTGTCTTATTTTGAATCAATCGAAATAAGCATTTACATAGTTTTTTGTTTTGTTTTTTCAGTTTTGTAGACATTTTAATGCTTAAGTTATTGGGGGGGGGGGACAGCATGGAAGGCCCTTGGAAAACTTCATCCCATCATTCATGTTGTGAACCATCACATTTTGCAATAACAACTTTCAAACTATTTTTTTTTCGTCTATAAGCATATTTCGATACCAGTATAAAATGAATCAAACATACAGTCAAAGAGTAATTTGTAGTGCGCTCAGGTCAGCCTGGAAATGGAGAAGTTTTGTCTTCTTAATCAATTAACAAATTGTATAAATCACCTTGAAAGAATATAAGATACCCTTTTTTCATCAAACTGAACTGTCATCTATTTGTTCAATGTACTGATTTACTCCACTCACTTTTGACAGTAACATGTGTATCTCTATAACAACAAAGAAAACCTGGCAGACAACAAGATAATACATGTAATATTGGTGATGATAGACTAGTTTTATTTACCATCAGGTTGTTCTGGATGTTCTCTATCTATCCTCAGTAATTGATGATCTTTCATTGCAATGATCAGGATATTATTATTCACCACCATGTGTGTTATGGCTTTAGGAGGGCTGTGGAGAAATAACAGTATTTGATAAGTTGCTTCATACATATTCACACAAAGGAATATCCCTCCCCATGAAATACATGTAGAAAGATCTAAAAACCAGACGTAAGCAAATGAATAAAACCTCATACAGTAGGGTATGTAAGTATATATACCTTAGAATTAAAAGGAACTATGACATTTAAACATTAAAGAAGTATGATTTAAGATGAAAAACTGGACTTACTCCATTCCCAGAGCAACTTTGTTGTTAAGATGAGTTGTGATGTAATTAAGGTGTAGGTCCACTTTTGATTTGACTCTTACAAAGGAGTTTGCTCCACTTATTAACAACACTAAATTGTAATTATGGTGGTGATGTGCTAGGGATTTCATTCCATCAGTCTTTGATAGGGCTAAACTATAACTAATATTCAGGTGACCTTTAACACATTTTAGCTTTACAGGCTATTACTGGGAGGCAACTGACATGAATATCTAAATCCTTAAAGAAATAATAAAGAAAGTTTCTTACGTGAAATTGATTCTATTTCTTGTGAAAATTCGAACATCTTCCTCCAAAGAAGCCGAGACATAACCTGATGATATCTAGATAAAAATGAGGAAGACAAAGTAAGTAAAGGTATCACTCAGTAATGCTTCAGTTCTAAGCAAGCTACAGATAAAGAAATCTCAGAAATTACATGTAAATTTCACTTTTAACGCTAGGCTTACTGGAAGAAAAACCACAAATATATGGTAATTTGAGGAATTTCAACTAAAAGACAGGCAGCAAAGTGACTTTGAAGAGAGAAGTAGGTTAAAAAAAAAAAAACCCAGCATATTGTCTTCTTTTACAATACCCAGGTCCACAGTTTCATAAAACTTGTTATCAGTAACAACTGCACATTTCTATGACAATTTTGCTCTCAGCCAATCAGTTGCAAGGATTTCAGTAGCTTATAAAAGCTATTGCAACTTGTTTTTTATAACAAGTTTCATGAAATGGGGCTCAGATGTCCTAATAATGGCTAAAGTCCTGTTTGTGTGTTTAATAATTACTTACTGGAGCAGTTGAAGACTCTCTAGGCTTAGGGTGAGGTACACTGGATGCAGCCCTGGCAGTGGCCTGCTCATACTGATCAAACAAAGATGACATGTTGAGAGGTGTTACCAGGTCAACAACTACAAAGAAAATAGAAATACATCATTGTTAAAAAAGATGCAACATTATATGCAAATGAAATTCAAGTTTCATAGCTTGGTGCAAAATTCCTGGGATATTCTGGAAACAATGTTAGCTTAAAAATTAGTTAGTGAACATAATCACCAGTACTGCCAGAAAAGATTTAGCAGATGCTTGAGGGAAGTTTTGCAGCACATGTTTGGTAATGACCATCTTCACCACGATTTCACTGTACCAAGCCAGGCAAGTAAACAGTAACAGCGGGAATGATTATCAGGTAACAACTTGGTCTTTAAAAACCTTTGATTGGAAAGTAGTTGCTTAAAAATGTGAACATATAATTGAACGCTGTGGCAATTTTACTGACT
The DNA here is from genome assembly GCA_029962745.1 of Echinometra lucunter. Classification (NCBI taxonomy): domain Eukaryota; kingdom Metazoa; phylum Echinodermata; class Echinoidea; order Camarodonta; family Echinometridae; genus Echinometra; species Echinometra lucunter. Next base: position 14,418,276 of record CM057154.1, on the reverse strand, counting down.
CTACAAAAATGTATGATAATCACGCATTTATCTGAGACTATGAAAGAAATAATGTCTGAGAGGAGAGGATAAAAAAAATTAGATGTATTCTCGACTGCGCACAGTCAAAATTAATGCCTCTGCCACTGCCAGATCTGGAATAGATCACACATTGAACTTCTAAAATTTTCCAAAACTTTTTATAACCTAATCAGATCAACACCCCTCCAATACATGCATGTAAGAGTTTAGTGTGGACTTTGTTAATTGGTTCTTAAGTTATCGCAAGAACAGGTCATCAACACAAATCATCGTCTCTTCCAAATTCATGAGCAAAGTTTGAAGTTGATCCGTCAAATGGTTCTTAAGTTATCACGAGAACGAAAATGGGACAGATGGACAGACAACCCCAAAACATAATGCCTCCGGTACCCACCTTCGGTGGGTGGAGGCATAAAAATGCGACGGACAGACGACCTGAAATGCCTCTGCACCAACTCTGACCACACACCTTCAGTGGGTGCAGAGACATAAAAAGAATGTGACCCTGTAGTAGCTTGGTGGACAAAAGGCTATACCAAAAGTATCAAAGAAAGAAACAGGGCACAAAATAGACAGACACATTTCAACATAAAATATTTCAAGAAAAATTGAGAAGCACAAACAACTCCGCACCAAAAAGAACAAACTGGCAAGAATTTTGCTCAATTGCTCTGTACCAGGGGCCCGTTTCTGGAAACCAACACCAAGCTAGTCATATCTTTGTCTGCCAACTACGGAGATGGCTCAAATCTTGCTAATCCGTTTCACAAAGAGCATACTAGCTAAATATCTTGTGATATCGATACTATCAGTGAGGAAATATTTCAACACATAGCCTTGATCGCAATAACACATATATTTTGTAAAAATAATTATTATCTAAACTGCAAATATTTGAGTGAATTGGAGAATTCAAAGATTAAAAATAACAGCAAGGGTTATAGATACAAGATCTTTTTCAAATTAGGCCAATTACACCACTGAAAAACTTTTAAAATTCAGTTTTTAGTTCATTGCCGTTTTGAACAAAAGATGGGTACCCCAGGACACTAGTTTATCAAAATAAACACTTACATTCATGACTGTCAAAAAAAGTAGGCAATACAAGATTTATCCAGCGTCATGTGTAGACCAAAATAATGATGCAAAATTTTGGCAAATTACAAGCTAAAATATGTGTCTTTAAAGGTATTTTGTGTAAAAATCTACGATACAGTGTACCACTTATCTTTAAATAAATATGTGTATGAAATCTAAAGACTACCTGTTTGACTATGCCTTGCCTGACGTGGCAGAATTGTGTTCTTTTGTGAGATGTCACAATCACAGAGAAACCCCCTTAGAAAACCTTTTTTGCAGATCATTTCATGTAGAATATATGAAATATAATATTCATACATAAGCAAGGATCAATTACTGATTTCAAGAACCTGTAGAGAAGACAAATCTGAATCATTTCAAATCTATGTAGCTTCCATTTTGGCCAGCCATAATCTACCAAATTAATGACATGTGATGGCACTGCATATCGACTAAAAAAGATATGGCAGAGTGAGAGGCATCATAGTTGGGATGTTTGGCAAACACGGCTTCGTGAAACAAGTAGCAGACAACTAGCCAACTAGCAGCAATCTTAGCTGAGAAGTTGACTTACGACAGTTTCCCGCAACAGGCCCGTGAATGACAAGTAAGGTCTGCCATTAAACAGTCAAACGGAGTGTCTGTCAAAAAAACAAAAAAATATGTCTGTCTTGATAGAAAATGAAAGAGAAATCATATAAAAAAAAAAGACCAAGGCATTCTCTAAGTTCTCCCAGAATTCAGTCAATTAGCTGATAAGTAATGTTGAAGATTGTCCAAAAATGAAGGGAAACAAAAACATTGAGTAATGCATACCAACTGACAAAGCCACTTGTCAGCTGTTGTTAAATGAAACTTCCCTTGATTCCTGGGATATGGGGATTTGGGGGGTTTAACCCCTTCACAGTGCGAGATACATAGGCTTCTGTCTGTGTATGGGGAAGGATGGCAAATTGTCAATTTTATCAGAAAATTCCCCATACCAGCACACAGGGGAATCTAACTAATCTAACAATTAAGGTATTCTCTTAGCCTAATTGCAAATCTAACTGTTGAATTTGCAAATCGCAACAGCAGCTTTTCATTTTTCAATTTTAGAAATTCTCCAGAGATGCCAAGGTCAAAGACCAGTAATGCATGAGGTTTTTAGGCAGGCAATGTGTGAGATCGCTAGGCGTGTGTAGGCCTATAATATATAGGGGGATAGGCTGTGATGTAGGCGTGAGAAAGAGATTTTGGGGGATGAGCAAGAGCCCCCAATGCGGGAGTCTCATGCGTGAGACTTGACATGAATGATTCTCAGATGTCACAATTAACATAGTTTTTCATGTGAATGCAATGTTCGTATTATTTCATCAAATCCCACTGATGTTTTTCCATACTTCTGGAACAATTAGAGCAAAATTGGGTCTAAAATCGTGTTTGAATAATTGACGATAAATCCAGTACCAGTGGATTACCATGAAGAGTTATTAAGACTATATTTTGAAGCCGGTAGGCCCTAGTATCGATATCATGGATTTGTGAGATGTCAGCCTTTCGTGAAACACTTTGTCAGCTCCATGACATCTCTGGGAAAGACTTCCTTTTGCAACAGCCACCCAAATTTGCTAACGGAATAAAGCATACCTTGCATGTTGGGTGGCTGCTGCAAAAGGAAGTCTTGCCCATCTCTGTAGATCATCGACAACAAATACGACTCTCATGTGAAGTTGGTTTCAATTTCATTAAACGCCCCCAAGAAGATTTTTACTTGCACCATATGTAAATAGAAACACTCAGCACTTCATGTTTTTTGTGACACACACACCCCTCTCATCTGCAAGAATCTTCAGGAGTGAAGGAGGCAGAGTAAACAGAAGAAGAAGACTGATCTTTCTGTCTAACACTACATACAGACACAGTAACACGAGTTGTGTTAACCCAAACCCATAACTGTTAGACATACACCATTTTTAACAAGTGGGACTTCATTATACATACACTGATTTTGAACTTTGTATTAGCTAGTAGAATTTTGTGAAATTTAGAATATCTCTTGCACAAAAATATATCCTAAAGATATAAAGGGATTTAAAACAATAAGTTTCAAACTAAGGTGTACAATACCTTGATTTTAATCACCCCTCAAATCACAGCCTAGTTGGGCCTACTTGCAGAGTGATCTGCCTGGACATTGACACACGCCCTCTTGTAGCGTCGACGCGTGCGTATACGTGCATGCATGCTGCAGAAATCACACACAGAAATGGCTTTGTCATATGAGGTAATGTCCCGATTTTCTTAATGAAATTCCTCCTTTGCCTTCTTCTAACATTCGTACTTTATAAAAAAGCAAAAATATATGATATTGGGGGAGCGGGGAGGGGGGGGGGGGGGGGGGGGCACGGTTGTTGAGTGACTATGAGTACCGGGTATGACTGCTCCTCATTTACTCCATTCAGCTCAGCTCAGCTCACATAACTCCAGCCGGCCAGCTAGGGCAGGGAGCTCCGCCGCACGCCGTTGGGCGCGACGGAGCTCCTTGGCTTGGGAGTTAATCTTGAATGATTGAGAGTGATGATCATAATAAGAGTTTCATGTTCTCTGGATTTAACTCTGTGGTGATGATACACAATGACAGAGTTAAATCCGGAGAGTGCGTAAAGTCAGGGCAAGAATAGGTAAAATGTTAGAAGAAACGTAAAAAACATAGATCTACTGATGTCTATAAGCAAGGGAGCGAAGCAACCAAGCGCAGCTGCACACACACAAGGGTGCTTTTGCATTTTTGAAATTGAAATTGAAGGATCTTGTGCAAACTTGGTGGAATTTTGGAAAATTTTCAGTAAAAGTAAAAAGTCATTTAGTATGTTTAACTAGTGCATAATACATTGTATTCATGTTACATGCCTTTTAACTCTGAAAATGTGAAATTCGTTCTGATACTGAAAGTTGAACTTTAAAAAGTGACCATGTTCACTGAAGTGTGACTGAAGGGTCTACCCTGAATTTTATGTAAAATATAGCTAAGAAGTGTCGCTACATGCCTCTGTAATCAGATTTCATCAAACTTGTTCCTGATTGAAAAAATACACAGATATCTCTTGGGGGGAACTTACTTTTTGTTTTGTGTTTAGAATTATAAAAAAAATCTTAATTTCTTGTCATGGAGTCTTCATTTTTCATCATATCAATGTGTTTTTGATTTCTGATTGTATGTTGCTCTCTGTAGGAAGAAATCCTGAAGGAAAAGAAGCAGCTGCACATGTCAGTTTTTGCTCAGTGTATATCACCAGATGGCAAGTATCTCCTAGCTGGCAACAACTATGGAACAATTGCTGTATTTAGGTTTGTTACTTTTTTCAGTTCTCTATGATTCTCATAAAAAATAGTTTTGTTACTGTATGGACGTGTATTTCCATTTATGGTGAAAAAATACTTTCATAGGCAACAAGGACACAGAGACTTACATACAAGTTGTTATGGCTATTACAGGCTACTTAGAATAGAATCATGGTATGAGCAAGTGTGTTTGAAGAATAGTTTAAGGACGTTCCATAGTTACGTTTCTGCGCATCCCTACCGCGCAGGTTAAAACATCACGCGCACAGCTTATTTATCAGCTGTGCGCGTCAGCTGATCATTGTTCGCAGTGCATCACAGCGCAGATGCAACACCGAGCCTGCCGAGCTGGCCGGCCTGGAGCGCAGCAGCTAGCTCTCGTTGGTTTTGGTTTACAAAATTGACTAGATTTACATTCGTCATGATAAATGGTAACAATCACCATTGATTGTAAAGCCTGTCTAGAGCTTTAGTAAAGATTCACAGGGCTCTCACTTCACTCTTTTCCTTGGTTGCCAGCCAGGCAACCACAATTGGTTAGGTTGCCTAATGGCAAATTAGGTGATCACAGTGATTATGTTCAAATAACAATAGCATTGTGTAATGAAATGTAATGTGAATCGATGAATATTGCTCGCGATTCGCAATTTGTGTGCTTTCTTTAGTAGGAAAACCCCTCTTTTGGAGGCCCCACTCTCAGAAAACTGAATACTGCATACCTGAGGGGATATTTTTTACCTATTTCTGCAGGCATTATTCGTGTGATTAATTGAGAAGTCCAATGAAAAGTGTTTATATAATCTCAGGAAAACCCGTACCGGACGTCTGCTCTATAGACTGAGGAGATATTCCTTAAACCTGATGGTAATGAACAAACACTAGTACTTGCCTACTTGGGTAACATTACTAATCTTGTTGCTCTGTCTTGAAAGCCTTTGGCAAGTTTTCCGGTTATCAGCAACAACCAATGATTGAAAGGTATGCATAAAATTTGAATATGTTAGTAGTAAACAGGTCTATTAACTACAAATAACTTGGAATCAAGTTTGCATACACTACTTGTTGCTATGTCAGTCGAGCCTATATCTGACAAGCATTCAGGGTGTCAAGAACAGCCATTGTTTTAAAAAGTATAAAATTTGAATATGCATGTGTGAAATTAGTTCCCATGACTGACAGCTTACCTCAGCACCACGTCATGACATCATTGACTAGCAAATGATTAGTAAAAAGACTAATGAAAGACTAATGTAAGACTAACTGATTTCAGTGTAGGACTATTTACGGACCAATTCTTTCTCATGCAATACTAATTATTTCCAGGATTATTCAAATAAGACATAATTTGATTGACTTATTAATGTTAGTCAGTTTAAGAACAAATGACTATTATTTCTTAGGGTGCGTTCAAGCGATTTTTTGAAGCTAGAATCACAAACATGAATCACAAATCAAAACGCTGTTACAAAACACGGTTACTGCGAGAGAGCGTTCAAGCGATTTTTCATCAATGCCGATTCTTGCTCATTTCAAGCCAATCCACAGCGCATCGTACTGCGCATTTTGACCCAGGAAGGTCCAGTTTAGCCACATCATTTATTCGTCTCTATATCTTTCTTATGCTATTCTTTGTTTTTCATTCTATCTTCTTCTCTTTCCATCTTTTCTTATGTTATTCTTTGTTTTTTCCTACCTTCTTTTCTGTGTTTCCTTATGACATTTATTTCAAACTTTTTTCTATCTTTCCTTGTTATTCTTTCTCTTCCCATCTTTTCCTATGTTTGTCTTTGTTTTTTCCTACCTTCCTTTCTATGTTTCCTTATTTTTTCTTTGTTATTCCTTCTATCTTCTTCTCTTTCCGTATTTTGTTATGTTAATCTCCGTTTTCTATTTTCTTTTCTATCTTTCCTTACGTTATTCTTTGTTTTTCCTTCTGTCTTCCTCTCTTTCCATCTTTCTGTATGTTATTTTTTGTTTTCTTCTATCTTCTCTTTCCGTCTTTTCTTATGTTATTCTTTGTTTTTCCTTCTATCTTCCCATTCCATCTTTCTTTATGTGATTCTTTGTTTTCTTCTTCTATCTTCTTTTTTCTGTCTTTTCTTATGTTATTCTTTGTTATTCCTTCTGTCTTCTTATCTTTCAATCTATCTTTTGTTGTTCTTTGTTTTCATCTATCTTCTTTTCTATCTTTCCTTATGTTATTCTTTGCTTTTCCTTCTATCTTCTTTTCTACACTTTGTTTCTTTCTTCTATCTTCTTCTCTTTCAGTCTTTGCTTATGTTATTCTTTGTTATTCATTCCATCTTATCTATCAGTCTTTTCTCATGTTATTTTTTGTTTTCTCCCATCTTTTTATCTATCTTTCCTTATGTTATTCTTTGTTTTTCCTTCTATCTTCTCTGTCCATCTTTCCTTACGTTATTCTTTGTTTTCTTCTATCTTCTTTTTCGTATTTTCCTGTTATTCCATGTTATTCCTTCTATCTCCTTATCTTTCAGTCTCTTCTCATATTATTCTCTGTTTTTCCTTCTATCTTCTCTGTCCATCTTTCCTTATGTTATTCTTTGTTTCCTTCTATCTTCTTCTTTTTCGTCTTTTCCTGTTATTCTGTATTATTCCTTCTATCTCCTTATCTTTCAGTCTCTTCTTCTATTATTCTTTGTTTTCTCCTTCTATCTTCTTTTCTAGCTTTCTGTAACTATGTTGTTTGTTTTATCTTTCTTCAAACCTTGGTGTGAAAGCAATAGTAGAATCATGATTGAGATCTCCGTTGCGTTCAATCGATTTTTAGCGACCGTGGTTCTGCAGAATCGTGATTCAAAACATACCTTTTTCAGCGCTTCATGTTTGCGTTTTGAAAGACGTTTATTTTTACGACCTGCAAAAAATCGATTGAACGCAACTGTGGTTTAAACTAAACGTCTTTGAAAACCGTGATTCTAGGGTGAAAAATGGTCACTTGAATGCAGCCTTAGTCAAATAAGACATAGTGAATGACTAATCTTTTTAGTCATTTGACCAACTTTCGTTTTCAGTGTAGATTCTCAGCCTTTTGCATGTTTTTGGCGCGTTTTTGTGGTTTTCAAGCCAATTCGCAACTATTAGGGCAACGATAGTTCAAAAACAAGCACATGGACCCCACTTTTTTAATGTTTTAATCTCTTCAGTATACTTTCCTCTACAATTCTAGAGAGAAAGACGAATATGACATGGGTTTTGAATGTTTGGGACCATAAAATTGAATTGGCCGTATTTTGGATTAGATTCTCAGCCTTTTAACATGTTTTTGGCGTGTTTTTGTGGTTTTCAAGCTGATTTGCAGCCATTAGAGCACCTTCAGCTTGAAAACGAGCACATGAACCCCCCTTTTTTAATGTGTTTACCCCTTTAGTAGGCATTCCTCTACAACTTTGCAAATTTTCATGAAAATGACATGGATTTTGAATAAAGTGCAGCTTAAACTGTCCTTTCTCTTTTTCGTGTAGATTCCAAGCCTCTAAGATAATGTTTTTTGTCTTTTTTGGCACTATTTTCGCCACATGAGGGCGCTGCTAGTTTAAAGAGGAGTACAGATGGCCCAGTTTAAACACCTTTGTCATACATTTCACTACAAATCTGGAAAGTTTGATGAAGTCTAATAGGGTTTTGACAGAGCAAAAGTGATTTATACTCGTTTGTTGAAATCGTGAGGTCTAATAGAGGCCTAAATCTCTTGATTGCGTCATTTTATCTGCCATCCAATTATGGCAACTTCAAAGTCCTGTAGAAAAAAAATAAGCACATGAACCTATACTATTTTTTGCATTTTTGGTCTACATAGGTACCAAAGTAACTTTATGCAAAATTTGGAGAAAATGACATGGATTTCATTTTAACTGTGGAACGTCCTTAACTGTGAACATTAGAGAAAGGATAGGTTGGTATTATACAGACAATTGCAGTTTTCCTTGTTTATCACACAAAACAAAATTTTGAAGGAAGGCATTATAGGGTGTTACTTGAAAATCATAAAAGTACTTGTGGAATTATGCACATAATAGTTAACTCCTGTAGGGCCTTATTTAACCTTTTCCAGCTTTGATTGAACAGAATACTTATGTAACTTTAGTTTTATTATTGATTTTAACTATAACATTCTTTCATGTCATTTCTATGCATTATATGCACTTGTAATATTTCTTTATTTCTTTGTGTAGTATGCGAAATGCCCTAGCATCAGATGCAAATGAGAGCAGCAGAAAACCCATCTTCACATTCAAAGGTAATTTCATGTTAGGTGTTGCATTTTATCTCTAATACCAGTACTGTGTTTAGGAGTGAGCATATCATAGGTAAATGAAGGCATAATTCATGAAAGCAATGATTAAGAAGCTATCAGAGATAAAGAATTCTTTTTGGATATGATAAATCTGATATTTTGAATGGTAAGATACATACATGTGTGCTTCAGAAATGCATACCGGTAGATCTATTATTTGAATATTGTATGCATATCAAATGTTCAAATTAGACACTCTGTTCAGTTATTGTTTAGAAAATATTGTGGAACAAAGAAATGTTTGATGTTGTGGAATATACAAAGTTTCATGAAATGATTATATGATAAAAGGATGAATCATTCCCCATATTTATACCCCCACCCACTGAAGATGGTACTAGAGGCATAATGTTTGCAGGTATTCTGTTTGTCTGTTCGTCTGTTCGTCCGTTCTGCTGTTTTATTAATGCAATATCTCAAGAGCCATTTGAGGCTCGGTCCTTGGATGTATCACCATAGGAAGACGATCTGATTAGATTTAGGTATATGTAGGTCAAAGGTCAAAGGTTGCTGAGGTCAAATTTCAGGTGTTGAGCCCACTGATCTGTATGGAAAGAATCTGGATATCTCATTGGCTGAGATTTGTGAAGCTGCCCGACCGTCACATTACCACTCCAAAGTACCACTCCACAAACGCATTCTCCATTTGTTTGTGTACAAATCTACCCCTAAAAAAATGAGCTAAATTCGATGTAAAATCCTGGAATTTTCAGCTCTTAACTGCATAAATCGTCAAATAGAAGGCTTTGGACCAAGATTTTGCCCATAATCATGATTAGATTTTAAGTCTAATTTGACAAAGTCACTGAGGTTTTGAGTGGTAAGATGGCTGTTTTCACCTGTGCGTCTGCTTCGAGTGTTTGTACGGTGAGTACGGTAATAGACAATGAGATATCCAGATTCTTTTCATACAGATCAGTGGTTGAGCCTAACTGATGTAATATTTCAAGAACCATTTGAAGTATGAACTTGAAACTTGGTGCCTGTATGCATCACCATATCAAATCCTCTCTCCTTCTCCACCCGCCTCAAGTCTTCTCACCTCTCGCCGACTCAAGCCTCCTCATCTCTTCGTTAACTCAATCCTCTCACCTCCTCTGGTTTACAGTCCTTCTCAGGACTTCACCCAGTTTCTAGAAAGATACTCTACCCTCCAACTCTCTATTTCACCTCCATCTCTATCCACTTTATCTATAGTCCTTTAGGACTTACCACATGGTGAACCGTAAACCCTTTCTATGAACATCAAAATAGTATGAAAAATTGATTAGATTGCAGGGTACATACTAGATAAAAGGTCAAGTGTTAGGTCAGTATGCATAAAATTAAAGATTTCTTAGTTTTTTCAACTATTTGTATGTATGATTATGAGGAGACAAAGTGATTAGACTGTTGGGTGTTAGGTCAGTGGTTAAAGAGGTCAGTTGTAATTAGGTTTTTTATTCTGGTATCACTCTGTTACAATAATTCAAAAGTAGTTTGAGCCATAGAGTTAACTGAATATTGGCAGTGGCAGAGGCATACAGGAGGCGCATTCGCATTCATCTTTTTTGTGTGTTTGTTTCTCCCTTTTTCAGCATTTGATGGTGCTATATTTGCTCTACTGTCAACAGAAAACTTTTTGATTTGGTAAGTATTTGCAGTGCTTACTTCAAGATAAATGAGTGAAACTTGTTTTGAAATTGCTTAAAGGCCTCACTGACTGTAAATAGCAAACCAAATGTTCTTTGAATTAAAATCATTAATGAAATGTTCCAATGGTAATTTTGAAGGAGAATATCATAGCTACATGTATGGTGTTATACACAGGATGTATTTTTGTTGAGCGTTTTTTCAGTATAGCTTGATGCAAAGCATGAACAATTACCTGAAGGTCTAAACTGCACTGTACATTGGCTTTGATCTGTGAGAAAATCTTTCAAATCTTCAAAATAAATCTTTTATCAAGAAGATTCTTATCATGAATGTCCATTTATGAAAGAAATCTTGATGTTCTTAAATCTGCTAGAAACAGTGGTGCATTTGTGACATTGTGGATGATTCACATTGCTGAAATTTTATTTAGCTAATCTTTCTTTCTCTCACATCTCTGTTCTTTCTCTTATTTCTCCTGTTTCTATTCCTCCCTTTCCCACCTTTTCTCACTCCCACTTTTTTCTCTTTCTGATTCCATTTTGCATCTTAGATCAGTCTGGATTTTTTTGCATCTTTAGTGCTTTAATTGCAATATACATATTATTGTGAATAAAACACTTCATTTCACATTTAATCTGTCCTTTCTGTCATTCTAACAGTGGAGGAAGTGGTGATATTAAAGCATGGAAATGGCGGGATATTCAACAGAAGGTCAGAATTTTGATATCACCTACATTCTGTCCTTGCATGTATTATGAAAATTCTTTCAGTGTTATATTCAGTATTTACGAATATATATTATTTATGCATATTTATGTATTTATGTATTTATTTATGATTTATTAATTGATTGATTTATTTATTTATTCATTCAAGTACAATTCTATTTACTTATTTTAGCTGGGTTACATAGTCGGCTATAAAGTGCTGTAAAAAGGATTTTGTAGATTTTAGGGTGTAGATTTGAAATGATTTGCACTATGTGAAGTAGTCTATCAGCTAGCAAACTTTTGGAATTAAATGATGTAAGAAACATTCTGTTATATGTTTTGCTACAAACTTTCCACAAGCACTTTGTATGACTTTTCTTTATCTCTTTAGTTCAGATATTATGATGTCGAAAGGAAAGATTTATATTTTGCAGTACTATATTTTTTAATCACTGTGTAGTGTTGATTGTAATATTGTAAATTTATATTGTACAATTTCTATAGGAATATACTCAACTGCACATAACAATATAGTGGAAATGGGGAGAGCAGTAGCAGAAATATCATTAAATCATAGCTAGGAGGGAACCGTAAAAGATTACTGGCTCTACGAAAATGTAAGTTATGATTTTTCTTATATACACTACAGGCACCAAGGGTAGCATGGTCACTCTCTGTACCTCACTCAGCAAACTTTGGAGCTGTGGAAACAAATGGCCTTGCTTATAGCCGCCAGGTGAGATTATATAAACATCTTCCAATAATACTATCGGTATAATAGAAATATGGTGTTATAAATGCAAAGTAGGCTCATCAGTAGGGATACTGCTCTTCCTGATAGCGTCACACTGCCTCCTGTCTTGTAAGAATTGACTTTACTGCTGTCACTCCCATTCCCACTATGTTAGGCCATAGATGGTTAAATGGTTAAATGGTTGGTTATTTTACCTGACTGCTAAGAAAGCATGTGTATGATTGTTAGTAAGCAACCAAGGGACCTATGGCTTTAAGTTCTCTCCGAAGGACTTGGTAATGAGGATTAATATCTTACCAAAGGGCATTAGTACATCGGCTTGGTTTTGAACCCGGGTACTCCCGGTTACGAGACCACTGCTCTACCACTGAGCCACAGTGCCTCCTAAATAGATTCAAGAACCTTCATGTTCTAGTGATGTTCGAGTTCATGTCCAAAAGTCAAAGGTCATTTTTAGCACAAATTTAAGTTTTCAGCTAGAAGACTCTTATATGACTTGTCACTTTCCGTATGTTATTCTATTAGTACAATCAAACTTGCAGCTCTTCAGCGTCATTCATGTTATTTCATCATGGGTGGGCGAAAAACAATATGGCTTGCCTTGTAATGTATTAAGATTGCTTTTTGATACAAAAGTCATTTCACTGAATAATTTTTGAAAAAGGTTATATGAAAGGAAGTTGCAAGAAATTTACTGATATAAAATTTGAAATGTAATTTGTATGATTTATTAATTAATTTGTTATTTTTTTTAACAGGACAACACTTTGTATTCAGGTGGAGGTGATAGTGAATTACATGTCTGGGATTTAGAGTCAGGTACATGCAAGGTAAATAATGTAAAGGTTTTAAGGCCTAACAAAAAAATTTTTTTGTTTCGGGAAACCCGCCCGTCCCTTTTTTTAGGTGCCGATAGAAAAAATTTTATGCCTTTTGAGAAAAAATATAATATTTCATACACAGCCCGTGTGTAAAAATTAGTCAGATCTGACCGGAAATAGCATTAAATATTTTTATTTTAGGTGTCTCCTTTACTAATGCAAACCTTTTTAAAAATGAATAGATTCCACCGAAAAAAAGAACTCACATCGCAAGACGATCACTTTCCAATCATGGCCACACGCGCGCCAGCACTTTGCACAGCTCAGCTGCGCACCGCAGCAAGCAGCAGGGCGAATGTTAACCGCCGCGCGCTGGTTCCCTGCGACTCGCGGTCGAACCGCCAGTCTGGAAAATGTTGACGTCGCTGCATAGAAACCGCGCGTATCCCGGGAAATCCCCTATTATCGATATTTGCGATCGCAATATTGTCTGACTGGGACTCAAACATGGCCACCAGTTTGGCTCTGCGATACGCAGGGAAGCTAGTTTTCATCCTTTATTTGCATTGTCTCATCATTTTTTTCATTAATTTACATCCATTTAAACATTTGTTCAGGATAATTCTTACTTTCTGTGGATATATTAGCGTTTGATTTTTTTTGTCTAGTGGAGTTTTGGTGAGTTGTGGTTGAGCATTGTGTTTCTTTGATGCGACGTTGATCTGTGCACTGTGCACTAGCGCAACAGTTTTTAGTTTGACTACGTCAGTGTGTGATTTTTCCCCTGTCGTTTCTCCTTTTAGTTTTGCTTCTACACCCTTCTATCGTCACTGTGAATAACTGTCATGTGATGTATCTTTATTTCTTTACGGAAAATTGTGTTCCTTTGTTGTTTATTTTCCATGGTTTAGCCTGAATTTCGCCTAAACCAATAATCTGTTTTATTTGTGCAGCGCCATGCTGTGACCTGTGTGTGTGTGTTGGATGCACTACTTACGTGTCGTGTATACCGTACGTTTGACTGTGAAGTGTGAGTGTAAACAACCGAGCAACTTTGGTCTCAATCTCTGCAATCCTATTTTTAGTAGCCAAATTATTGATACATCTGGGAAATACAATTCCTAAATGTGTGTATTCTCTTTCCTCGTTGTTGTGTTCCCATTGAGAATGAAAAATATAACATGAAATTGTGTTATGTCTCGTACATCATTTTTTCATCGACATCGTGAATCAGTGCCCTGAATGTCTGCACCTGCACCAAGCTGGTGGCCATGCATTCCAACACCTAGACTATATGGCTTTGCCATTTATGAGAAATATAAATAGCCACCCTTAATCCCCCCCCCCCCTAATCCTAGTAAAGACAATCACAAAAACAATTCTACTTCTCTTCCAAAATTTTCCCCCTGAATTTCTCTTCCTCTTTGATGATAGAGACAGTGTATCGCTATTGGGAAAAAATAGGGAGAGGAACACTTGTTACAAATCTGATTCATAATTCAGGCCTTGTTTATGGCACGCCATAAGGGAATCAAATTAAAATATATTTCACTTGAACAAATATATGTTTCTTTTTCACTAAACCATTTCACTCCAGCAAATTTATATTTCACTTCTTTAAAAAAAGCATTCCACTTTTCACAAAAATTCGTTTCACAGTTTCCACAAAAATATTATTTCACTATTCACAAAAATATATTCCACTTTCTTCCAAAATACATTCCACTTTTTCACAGAAATATATTTTACTCTTCACAAAAATATATTTCACTTTTTTCCAAAATTCGTTCCACTTTTCACAGGAATACATTTCACTTTTAAGAAAAAAAAAATCATTCCTCTTTCTCTCATACCAAAACCTTTTCACTTTCTGCCAAAAATATGTTCCTCTTTTATCTCGGCCTAAAGCGATCTTATCGACCTGGGTGAGCTTAACGGCCTTGGCGAGCTTATCTCTGGCTTAGCTAGCTAGCTCATATACGCGCGTTCTATCGACGGTGTACCTAAAATCCATTCCTCTTCTCTCACCGAAACCATTTCACTTTCTCTCAATAATTTATTTCACTCTGCCAAAAAAATACGTTCCTCTTTTTTCTCGGCCTAAAGGAGGCGCTATTGGCGAGTTTTGCTAGCTTGTTAGCTTGGCGCGGGCTATATCTTTTGTCATTTGCTTGTTTAGCATCGGTATTAATGTTTTGTTATTCTATTTGGTCTGATGGGGCTGAAGGGGGGGGGGCGGCTTTGAGGCTTCTGCACTTGAATTTGAAGTTCATTAATACATCCAATTTATGCAGGGATATATGCAGGGTGAACAAGGGATGCTACCTCTACAGGCGAACTTTGGTTTTGCTTGTTTTGCCTCTTGGGGCTTGGTGGGGGTTTGGAGTCTTCTGCACATGATTTTGAAGTATGCAAATTTGTCAAGGTTTATGCAGGGTGAATGATGGATGCTGCTTCTCCCGTTGGTCTGGCGAGGCTATATAGCTGAGGGAGGGGGGTAAGTTTCTGCACATGATTTTGAATATTCTGCATTAATGTAGCGCCTAAGCTTTCTCTCTGAAATGTGTCTAAGCGCTTTACAGAAATATCATTACCCCGGTCATAGGATTCATGCAAGCTTGCCCGCACACAATGTATGCACTTTCTGCACAGCATTAATTCCGGCCAGTCGCACTCACAATGCTAAACAAATCACAATGGCCGTCGCATCTTACTGGGTATACCACTTAATGGGTGAAAAGTGGCAAATGTACGTAAATTCATATCTTGCAGAAGGACACCCCGGACATTGTGGCTCAAGTAAGGATACTTATCCACTGGACCACAGCATCTCTTCTATGCATTTTTTTTTTGGGGGGGGGGGGCTTGAATTCTCATAAAGTAAAACTCTATGCAAGCCAATTGGAGGAAGAGGCAGGGAGGGGGTGTCACGGCATATTATTGTTACCAAAATGTGCAGGGTATTGTAATTCCTCGCAAAGCTTGCCGCCCGATTCATTAAATGCAATAATATCACTACCATAATTATGATTATATTCATGAATAGAATTGGTTTAACATCAGATGGAGACGCAAGATGCAAACCAATTATTTTGTTTTGTTAAAATGTGTAGGCCTATAATAGATGGCATATACAATAAGGCCAACAATGCGAGCGAGCGCTTCCATTTTGTCCTTTCTTACATCTTTCCTTTTTTTTCTCTGTCTTTTCTTTTCTTTCCCATTTTTCCTTTTTTTTCCTGCAAAATATTGGGGGGCCGGGCCCCCGGCCCCGGTTCCCCCGACCATGAGTGTTGCAACTCGAACTTGTCGATTGCTTCCAGTTCTACTCCAGTTCAAATGTCTATTTTATTGTGGCAGTGGCCCAGACGCGGTTCTGTGATATTTTCTAAATTGGGGTGGGGGAGTACACTGGCAGCTTCAGGGATCGCAATGAATTTAAATTCAAAATTTAAATTTAAAATTAAAATTAACTGATTCAAATCCAACCCTTCAGGAACATTCCCAATCTAAAAACATAACAGAACATAATAACAAAAAACGGACATAAAACATAAACACTGAACAAAAAAGAATAGCACGATTGTGAGAGAGAGAGAGAGAGAACACCCACGACCTGCACGAGCCGATTTAGAATAATAAATAAAACAAACTGTCTTCGGACTCTTTACACATACATGTATTTATAATGAAGATATGACATAGATCATACAGATTGTGATGCATAACAAAACATAATGAATATCTGAGAAATGCATGTACATAACAACCTGTACGAAAATAAAACGCAGAAATTAGGCTAGAATAACTACTGAAAGTTGTCTACTTATATTTCCCCTTACGACTTGCATTCCATGTTGCACACAACCACCCCCTTCTTCCAACTGTATACAAACCAACAAGACAACTTCGATCATGCAAAGAGAATTTGTTTATCATACCTCCTATTCAAACAAAAACATATGGCGAACGTTCATTTGCTCATGCTGCATCAGTTTTATGGAATAACCTCCCAAACTCTCTAAGAAACATCAACACGATAGAGAAGTTTAAATCTGCACTTAACATTCAAAACATATCTTAGCCTAACAAAGTAACCTTAGTGACCTATCTTTTAATCATGTCTTTCCCTTTTCTCTCTCTTAGAGCGCATAGGGACATACATACGCGCTATATAAAATCTGTACATTATTATTATCATTATAGCTTGCATAAAGTTTTACTTCATGAGAATCCAGCCAACAAAATTTGCATAGTAGAGGTGCTGTGACCCAGTGAATAAGTCTCCTGACTTTGAACAAGGTCGGGGGTTCGAATCCCTGCTGAGGCACTAGTATCCTTTGGTTGGTTGGTTTTATTTTCCATATGAAAAGCAATACAAAAATACATGCAGATCAATATATCAAATTATTATAAATTTTAATTAATTAAAATTAGTATTGATGGCAGGAAACTCTATTCAGAGCCATTATTCAAATGGCTCTGTTCTTCCTAGAGGTCCAGAGAAAGAAAGAAAAAGTAATGAACAAATAAACATGACATTACCACAAACTGAACTGAAAGTAACAAAAACAGAATAAAAGAAATCGTGTAAACGAAACCCAGTGACCTTACGCTAATGTGGCCCTATTCCTAACCTTCATACTACATGTATGTCCAACGTACCCACCCCCCCCCCTCCATTCCTGAGATGCACCAAAATTTGCCACTCTCCATGGTGATGATTTGTTTAGCATTGTGAGTGCGACTGGCTGGAATTAATGCTTCCTTGGGAGTGCAGAAAGTGCATACATTGTGTGCGGGCAAGCTTGCATGAATCCGATGACCGGGGTAATGATATTTCTGTAAAGCGCTTAGACACATTTCAGAGAGAAAGCTTAGGCGCTACATTAATGCAGAATATTCAAAATCATGTGCAGAAACTTACCCCCCCTCCCTCAGCTATATAGCCTCGCCAGACCAACGGGAGAAGCCGCATCCATCATTCACCCTGCATAAACCTTGATAAATTTGCATACTTCAAAATCATGTGCAGAAGACTCCAAACCCCCACCAAGCCCCAAGAGGCAAAACAAGCAAAACCAAAGTTCGCCTGTAGAGGTAGCATCCCTTGTTCACCCTGCATATATCCCTGCATAAATTGGATGTATTAATGAACTTCAAAATCAAGTGCAGAAGCCTCAAAGCCGCCCCCCCCCCCCCTTCAGCCCCATCCGGCAGACCAAATAGAATAACAAAACATTAATACCGATGCTAAACAAGCAAATGACAAATTTTAAAGATATAGCCCGCGCCAAGCTAACAAGCTAGCAAAACTCGCCAATAGCGCCTCCTTTAGGCCGAGAAAAAAGAGGAACGTATTTTTTTTGGCAGAGTGAAATAAATTATTGAGAGAAAGTGAAATGGTTTCGGTTAGAGAAGAGGAATGGATTTTAGGTACACCGTCGATAGAACGCGCGTATATGAGCTAGCTAGCTAAGCCAGAGATAAGCTCGCCAAGGCCGTTAAGCTCACCCAGGTCGATAAGATCGCTTTAGGCCGAGATAAAAGAGGAACATATTTTTGGCAGAAAGTGAAAAGGTTTTGGTATGAGAGAAAGAGGAATGATTTTTTTTCTTAAAAGTGAAATGTATTCCTGTGAAAAGTGGAACGAATTTTGGAAAAAAGTGAAATATATTTTTGTGAAGAGTAAAATATATTTCTGTGAAAAAGTGGAATGTATTTTGGAAGAAAGTGGAATATATTTTTGTGAATAGTGAAATAATATTTTTGTGGAAACTGTGAAACGAATTTTTGTGAAAAGTGGAATGCTTTTTTAAAAGAAGTGAAATATAAATTTGCTGGAGTGAAATGGTTTAGTGAAAAAGAAACATATATTTGTTCAAGTGAAATATATTTTAATTTGATTCCCTTATGGCGTGCCATACTTGTTTCCCATTCTCAACCTCTCTTCTTATCATCTCAATTTATTTTCTGGCTGGCCAAGACCGAATTTGTTTATAAACAGGAGATAACATTTCGATAAACACCACCAAAAATCTGTAAACACAATGCAGCTGGCCTGTGTACTGTGCACTGTGCACGTGGCCGGGCCTGGGAGCTTGATCTAGCTGGGGTCGCTAGTCTTTATTTCTAGTAATTATTCACTTACTATTTATTCTAATAAGCTTCTTTATTACAGTTTTGATGTATTTTCATTCATTTGAATGTCGAATCCAATTCAGACAACTGTGTCACTTGCTCAAATTTCTTATTACAATATTTGCCTAAATAACATGTCTCTAAAAACGCTTACATACATTTGAAAGGTTTAGAAGACAAGACTACACATTCACGCTTCGTTCAGATCACGATACACATTCACTGCACTGCACAATGTCTGTTATCGGGCGGGAAAGTGATAAGCGTATGGCATTGTCCTAAAATTTGCATACGCAGTGTGGGTTGTTCTATTTCTTTCAGGGGGGTGAAACTTTCGGATTTCATTGATTTTGCATTATGTATAAATCAAAACATGATTGCATGTACATACCTATTCATTTTTCATGTAAATAAATTCAAATAATACAACAATCCATTCTATAATTCTACATTTTTATGATCATACTTTTGACGTATTTGTCTGATCCCTTTGTGAGAAATAAACTCTGCCGTCTGGACTTTTTCGTGGATGGGAGATTCCATGATCATATGGGGGTGAAACATGCAATAGGTTCGGAAAATGAATGGACAATAATGATATATTGCACTATATGAAGAACAGAGTAGAGTGATAAGATGTTTGAATTATTTCATTCTATTGACAAGACACAGAAAATGAAGAGATACGTGATGGCATTTTTTTCCCCCAATGAATAAAATCCTTTTCTTGAGCGCGGACCCTTCAACTAAAATGCAGATGCCAAGGGCTAAAAATAGGATGAGACTAGCGTTGCCGGCGGGAAGGTGTGTACTTTTTGAGTGATCGATGGAAATCATAGTAAAGGCTTGTACGTCTATGGATGGGAACCCTATGGGGATGCAAGCATCTACTTCTACTTCTGCTATAGCTATGAGGGTGCTTTTCTAAGTCATGCTGGTGCTACCATTGAATTCTATGCAGGTCACATTGAAGGTGGAGTGAATTGGTGCATAAAACTGAAAGAGGAAATGTAAAATACAGGAAGGTTATATGGTACAAGTGATAGCAATGGTTTATGACTACTGAGTTGAACCCTTTACACCTTTTAGGCGTAAAATTAGGTTAGAATTTTAGTATATGCAAATAAAATTTTTTCATAAAATAAAATTTTTTTCCTTCCGTCCGTCCCAATTTTTTCAAACCATGTTACCCCACACAAACATATTATTTTGTTTGGCCTAATTCAGATCTGTTTATTGCCAGATTGCCAACATTGGCTTGAATGTCTGTATGTCTGTACAATCTATATTTTTCCATTTCCCTGTATCTACAGATTGTTTTTTTTATATTTATTTGTGTCTAGTGGTTAAATGACTGTGATGTAGTTTAATAAAGTAATTCCTTCATATAGACCCTTTGATTATCTGTGTAGAGCATTCTATACAGATTACGCTGATTACTCTTAATGTTGTTGCATTGCTTTTAACATCAATGTGAATGTGTTTGAATAAGCATGGAATGAAACTTTTTCCCTCTCCTGTAATCCATATTTGCCATTTTGAACTACATGTATTGTCTTTCTTTTTGATGTTTGTGCAGTATTCGTATACAGATCAAACAGATTAAATGATTGAATCATTTTCCCTCTCTTGTAATTGATCCATATTTTTAATTTGGAACTATTGTCTTTCTTTTTAAACCTTTGTGCAGTATTCATATACAGATCACAAAGATTACATCCATGCAGTAGCATTGTTCAACACATCAGCTCAGGTTGCATCAGGTTCAGAAGATGGCACAGTTAGAATATGGGGTGAGCAAAAACTTTCCTGTTATTACTTTTGTAATGATAATTATGAAAAAATAATAATAGTAATATTAATCATCATAATTATCATTATCACAATCATAAATATAATAATGATAATAATGATAATAATAGTAATAGTAATAATAATAAGAATGAAAACAATAATGATGAAAATGAAAGTAATAATAATAGTAATAACAATAATAACTATAATCATAGTGGAGAACAGGTCCATGGAAATGAAAATGTTGCACAGTATATGATGACAAAGATGTATTTTGAATGTTTAAATTAGATTCCTGTAAGATTAACTGTTCTTGGGAAAGGTTATTAAGGTATCACCAAAGTCTGGCATTGGTAGGCCTATGATTTTTTTTTTTATAAAATAAACAACACATGCACACTTTAGTATCAGTATGCATGTAGCACATAAATTATTTGATATACGATAAAACAGCAATGTAGATAAGCCTTGCTCAAGGGCATAAGTGCCGTGCCGGGGATTGAACCCGGGACTTACGCATCTCCAGTCAAACGCCTTACACCACTCGACTATGGCACAATGATGGCAGATCTACTGGGATCGACAGAAGTCCCAGTTTCAAGTTACATCTTGATCTGAAACGAGAAATGGAAGAGTGCGTTTCTTCATGCAGTGATGATATGATTTGAGCACTCATTTCTCTTTTCTTCTTCTCACATGTCTTGACATAATTCTTCAGAGATGCTTCTGATCTATGTTCAATAACTTCTTTGATAGCAGACAAAGCAAATTATGCTTTATCTAGAATTGTCACCACTGTTGTCCGCAGGCTATGGTTGTTGTTGTAATGAATTTACTGCAGACTCAGCAATTTTTTCATTTTATTTGCCAGGCTATTTAGTCCTAGCAGTGCTCTGTCGTACCAGGGTCCTTCAGCAGGTCTCATGGATTTTTGTGGTTGCTAAAAGTAGGTTAAACCTGGATTCAGCAGGGATAAATACTTCACCAATAAATAAACTGGACATTCTTCGGATCCAGGTACCTTGTGCATCTGACTACCGAACTTTCTATCTTCATTCTTCCATCTTGATTTTGTTAATGTGTCGCGATGCTCAAAATAACAAATTCCTTCTTTGTCTGTTTGGAGGACGTAATGGTCAGATTTCATGAGATGAAGATTTTCATGGCCTCTTTGCTCGAAATCAGTCATGACTTCAAGAAATGTACCTTGTTTTGTAGGCCTATTGGTGTGTTTATATCTAGTGTGGTTTTGTGCGAGACATACCCTTTGCCATCTTTTTTAGGCCTCCGCCCACCGAAGGTGCAGATGTACCACTACTCCAAGGTTTCTCCCTACTCTTCATGAATATTGAAGCCGGTTTTTCATGGAGTTACGATGCATAGGTGGTGACTCTGCTGGATACAGGACTTCCTTTTAAAGTTCTATCCAAGGGACAGAGTAATTTCCATTGTGCATCTGACAACCAAACTTTCCTTCTTCATTTTCCCGTCTTGATTTTGTTTGTGTGTTGTGATGCTCAAAATAATGAATTCCTTCTTTATCTGTTTGGAGGACGTAATGGTCAGATTTCATGAGATGAAGATTTTCATGGCCTCTTTGCTCGAAATCAGTCATGACATCAAGAAATGTACCTTGTTTTGTAGGCCTATTGGTGTGTTTATGTCCAGTGCCATATTGTGGTAGACATACCCTTTGCCATCTTTTTTAGGCCTCCGCCCACCGAAGGTGCAGATGTACCACTACTCCACTTTAACATACAATGGAGACTTCCATCATATGCCGTGGCTGGGTTTATGCCTTAGCTAGATTTGCACCTACAATCTTTGGAGCTGTTGGTAAACCTTTTCTTGACAGAGCCATCTTGTCTCTGTTCTGGCTTATCATATTTTCTTTTCGCAAAGTTTGCCCTCTATGAGACGATGGCTATCAAAACCATCTTATGATCAAAGCTAATTTTGAAATATTCCTTCATAATCATTTTCATCAGATACGAGAACATCAGGAGAGCCTGTAGCCATATTGGAACCAAGCAAACATGAGGTGAGTTGATCTTCATCCAATCCCATTCAATCTACAGCTATTCCATGCAACATCTCTCCTGTGTGGTTTCAGAGTGCTTCAAAATTTGCCTCATTTCATATCTTTGATCTATTGTCTGGTTTTGTTTTCTGGCTTTTATTTAAACTTGAATAATTGGACTTTGAATTGAAAAGTTACAACAGTGTTGTTGATAGGATTGCCTGTCCCTGTACAGGTTCTGCTTGGAGTCCTTGTTATTGTTTGACAAAAGTATATGAGTAACCTGATAAATAAATTCTCTTTTCCCATAGATGTAATACAGGGGGCCACCGGGTTCCAGTAGGCAACGTGTTAAAGGCATTGGTTAACATTGTTATGATTTTCAAAAATCTTGTTTTGTTACTTGAAAATGGGATAAACATAAGGGTTATAGTGTAAAAATACCAGTCTGAAAGTTTCAAAGTATAATATCCACAGGAAGTATTTTTAAATATCAAAAATGTGAACCAATGTTTTAAAAATATAGGAGGATCGGTTGCACAGAATAGACATAAGGAGTGCGCATGCGCGTACGACTCACCGTACTGTGTGTATTGGCGTATCACGCGGCGGGAGGCACATAACGGCATTTTCAAATTCACGCAAAGTGGTCCTCTTAGTGATTGTCTCACAAGACGAAGGATAATAAAATCGCCGTTTGCGTCTAACTTACACTTTTTCATTCCAAATTATGGTTGGTTTCAGGGTTTTTGAGTACAAATACAAGTACACATACACATGTTTCATCTTAGTTTGAGAATTTTTTAAATCAGCTACTCACAAAGTTAGCCAATGCCTTTAAAATGTGATGCATGATGGAATTTATATCAGTGAAATTCAAAAAGTTGTTTTAGAGGGGATTTGACCAATGATATCACCCTTAGCAAAATGTGGTTTTGATATTATATTTCTTAGATGTGAACTGGACTATATTATGTCCTATTTGCATTTGATTATCTCCCATTTGCAAAGATGTTAAAGTTAAGAGATTTTTCTGTCTCTGTCTGTCTGTCTCTCTGTCTCTGTTTGTCTGTCTGTCTGTCTGCCTCTCCTTCCCTCTTTCATTACATGCATTCTGTATTTGTATTTGTTTTAATTTCTTCAAATGAAGAGGACTTGAATATATTTTCCACAAATATTTTGCAGGAATGCATCAGGAACCCAAGAGATAAATGGATCAGTTGTGTAGCTGTAGATCCAACAGATGATTGGCTAGTGAGTTGATTACATTCAATTATGATACAGACTGATTAGTGCTTCAAATAAAAATGTCCCCAAATTAATGTGAAATGGTTGCATGGCAGTTGCAGAAGTCTGAGGGGAATAATAATGATAATAAATATACAGCTCTTTTATAGTGCATATCACATTATGATATAATGTCTCTATGCGTTTCCAAAGGACTTGGATATTATTACCCCAGCTTTAGCCCGCCATATAGTTAATAACTGAAAATGGAAGGTTAAACTTGTTACAATTACTAGAATGATACAGCATTATTGTATCAACAAGGATGATGATGGTTATTAATGGAAATGAGGATGTTGGAAAAGATGGAAATGGTGGTGGTGGTAGTAATAATTGTAGATGACTGGGGTCAGTGTGAAGGTGGTTATTAGAGAAGAAAGGTTAATGGTTGGTTGGTTATTTTACCTGACTGCTAAGAAAGCATATGTATCAGTAAGCCACCAGGGGACCGACAGCTTTAAGTCCCCTCCAAAGGACTTGGTAATGAGGATTAATACTTTACCAAAGGGCATTAGTGCATCAACTTGGTTTCGAACCCAGGTACTCCAGGTTACGAGACCACTACTCTACCACCGAGCCACAGCTCCTCCTCAGGTTCATAACAGTAATGAAGATTGAGATTATGCTGCTACTGATGATGGTAAGGATGAGGAGGAGGAGAAGGAGGAGGAGGAGGCAAATGGTAGTGGTAGTGGTAGTGATGGTGGTGTAGGCATTTTGATGGTGATAATTATGACATTGGTCATTTTGAAGGTCATGATAATAGTTGCAGTGTTTATGGTGACAGTAATGAAGTGGTTTTGCAATGGCCATAATCCTCATTGATGTTTTACTCCCATAGATCTGTGGTGGTGGGCCGTCATTAAGTCTCTGGCATCTAAGATCACTTTCCCCAACCACTGTCTTTGAGGCACCTAAATGTCAGCCACATGTTGTTCTCTACCATGATGATGCTGTAAGTCAAATACTGTTTTTAATAGACTTAAAGGAGAATGCAACCCAAGCATAAGTGTGCTCTTATTGAATAGAGATGACCAAGAAGAGTAAACAGTGAAAGTTTGAGCAAAATCAGACAATCAGTTCAAGAGTTATGAATTTTAAAAGTTTCAGTAAGTCCCTTTTATGAGGATCCTTGGGTTGGCAACTTTGCCAGCATCTGTGATGTCGTTGTGGACAACTCTCAATTCATTTTGTACATAATTTAAAAAAAAAATTGATTTATATGAAATTTCAGGAATCAACATAATTCTTCCCAATATGCTTGCAGAATTGATATAGCCATGTCATTCTCAAACAATAGATCAAAAGAATTATTTCTCTTGAAAATATAGAAAATGTTGAAATCTATGTACAAAATGAATGGAGAGTTGTGCATGATGACATCACAGATGCTGGCAAAGTTGCCAATTTAAGGATCCTATAAAAAGGATTAACTTAAACTTTCAAAGTTCATAACTCTTGAACAGATTGTCCGATTTTGCTCAAATTTTCACTGTTTACTCTTCTTGTTCTTCTTCATTCACTGGAAGCACACTGATGTCTAGGTTGCATTCTGCTTTAAATAAGATAAAACAAAATTATGTGACAATAATTTTGTGTTTATCCTTAGAGGGGTAATTATGCAAGCTTGTGCATTCACCATTATCTTTGTACCCCGCCAAATGATGAAGTTTGCAGGGAGTATATAGGAATCAGAGTACGGACGGGTGGTCGGTCCGTTGCATATCTTGTGGATCAAACTACTTCCTCAATTTTCCAGCAATGCTCATGAAATTTGGCACACACATTGGTTTTTGGATGAAGATGTGCAAGACATATATCTTGAATGTGCCGGAAACTGTTGCCATGGTAACGAGATATTTTGGCAATATATTGGAGAAATATTGTGGATCAAACTACTTCCTCATTTTTCGAGGAATGCTTGGGAAATTTAGCACACACTCATTGGGGTGGGGCTATTATACCTTCAGCGATTTTACCTCATTTGAAATTGGAACAATCAAATGTATATGGTAGTTCTTACAGCATTGCTGTCTTTTCACTATTTCATACCATGCTTCAGGAGCAAACATTTACCCAATTGGTACAAAACCTAATTCCCAAGGTTTTATGTCAGGGTCTGTGGCATTTATGAAGATTGTCCCCAAAGTAGCAATTATGTCTGATAATTGGGTTGATTGTCTAATCTTTTTTAAACTTTTATTTTCTTCCTCAAATATTGCAGCATAATGTTGAAGCACCATAAATGGTTATTATAAACAAGTGATCTTTCAACTGAATTACTTTCACCTATTTACATCTAGTTTAAAATGCTACAGGTGTTTTCACTTAACTCAGTATGACTTATTAAGAAAAAAACTTTTTGGATGTATGCGTGAGTTTGATGAAAAGGAAATCACATCCATTTACTTTGATGGATAATTCATTCTTTTACTGCAATTGTTAGAATTGTATTTGCCTATGATTATAATTGTTTAATGATTCATTTAATCCAACTACTTGTGCATTGACTTATTTTCAACCCCCGGATGTGTGGTCATGGAGACCTCTGTTCTACTACCGATCCATCATGCCCTCTTTATGTTTTGTTGGATTTAGGTGATCTCAGCAGGAACATCCTCTAACATCTACCATTGGCATGTGAATGGTGATTCCAAACTGATCACGCCATGTACAGCTATGGATGTTTACAGTGTAGTCATTAACACAGAGTCAGAGGCACACAAGGTATGATAAATGACTGTTCAATGGCCATGTAAGCCAAGCCCAACGTACAGTCTGATATAATTTGATCTAACATCAGTTCATCCAATCCATTTGGTTCTTTCTTCTATCTCTCTCTTGCCCATTTTTCTTCCTTTTTGTTTTCTCCCCTCCCACTATTTCCCTCTACCCCTGTGCCTCTTTCTCTGATGTTTTACTTTCTATCTCTCTCTCTCTCTCTCTCATGCCTCTTGTACTGTTCGCAATCTGTGCAATAATTTGTGCAATTAGTGCCTACTCAGTTTTGCTCCAATCAATGTTTGCCGTTTTTGTCTCGCCTGCGTAGCGGAGCGAGACATAGGTATCACTATTTCCGGTGTCGGCGTAGGCGTCGTCGTCGGCGTCGTCGGCGGCGTCGGCGTCGTCGTCAACAATTGTGTTGTACACCCAATAACTTTCTATAGCTTTAAGGTGGGATCACCAAATTCATACCAGAGGTCCATCTCTTGAAGGCGCAGGTCAAGTTCGAATATGAGTCGAATTTGAATAAGGTCAAAGGTCAAAGGTCAATGAACTTTCCATGACTGGCACTGTGCTATATTGTACACACAATAACTTTTTATACCTTCGAGGTAGGATTGCCAAATTCATACAAGAGGTCCATCTCTTGAAGGTGCAGGTCAAGTTCGAATGTGAGTTGAATTTGATTAAGGTCATAGGTCAAAGGTCAATGAACTTTCCATGACTGGCACTGTGCTATGTTGTACACACAATAACTTTCTATACCTTCGAGGTAGGATTGCCAAATTCATATGAGAGGTCCATCTCTTGAAGGTGCAGGTCAAGTTCGAATGTGAGTTGAATTTGATTAAGGTCAAAGGTCAAAGGTCAATGAACTTTTCATAACTGGCACTGTGCTATGTTGTACACCTAATAACTTTCTATAGCTTTGACGTGGAATCACCAAATTCATACCAGAGGTCCATCTCTTGAAGGCGCAGGTCAAGTTCGAATATGAGTCGAATTTGAATAAGGTCAAAGGTCAAAGGTCAATGAACTTTCCATGACTGGCACTGTGCTATATTGTACACACAATAACTTTTTATACCTTCGAGGTAGGATTGCCAAATTCATACAAGAGGTCCATCTCTTGAAGGTGCAGGTCAAGTTCGAATGTGAGTTGAATTTGATTAAGGTCAAAG
The DNA here is from genome assembly GCA_029962745.1 of Echinometra lucunter. Classification (NCBI taxonomy): domain Eukaryota; kingdom Metazoa; phylum Echinodermata; class Echinoidea; order Camarodonta; family Echinometridae; genus Echinometra; species Echinometra lucunter. Next base: position 14,390,466 of record CM057154.1, on the reverse strand, counting down.
GTCAAAGGTCAATGAACTTTCCATGACTGGCACTGTGCTGTGTTGTACACACAATAACTTTCTATAGCTTCGAGGTGGGATCACCAAATTTATACCAGAGGTACATCTCTTGAAGGCACAGGTCAAGTTTGAGTATGAGTTGAATTTGAATAAGGTCAGAGGTCAAAGGTCAATGAACTTTCCATGACTGGCACTGTGCTATGTTGTACACACAATAACTTTCTATACCTTCGAGGTAGGATTGCCAAATTCATATGAGAGGTCCATCTCTTGAAGGTGCAGGTCAAGTTCGAATGTGAGTTGAATTTGATTAAGGTCAAAGGTCAAAGGTCAATGAACTTTTCATAACTGGCACTGTGCTATGTTGTACACCTAATAACTTTCTATAGCTTTGACGTGGAATCACCAAATTCATACCATTTTTCAAACAATAAGTTTGCCATAACACCTTAATAATTAATTTAATTTTACAATTTTACTCACATTATTATCAGTTACATTCTTTTTCACTAACATTCATTTCCTTACTTGCATGGAAATAATTATAGCTTCATAGTATTAACAGCATTCTTAGTGTTATCTGATTTCCTAGGGATAAAGTAGGCCTATACCATTATTGCATATGTAAACTGTCAGAACCACAATTCACCCCCTAAACTGCTGACAGCCTCAGAAGTCATATAGCATAGTTTTGACATGCAGACTCTTCATGACTGCAATATGCAGGCGAGACAACGCTTGGCGTTTGCCTTGTTATACATTAACTGCACTCATTTCTTAGATAATTTTGTTTTTATTTCACTTAATTGATTTTATCTTCTTTGTTGCTGTTCTTTGTATGTTTTATCGGTATTGCATTTTATCATTTATATTATAAAAGCGTTTATATGTACAGACTTTCTGAAAAACAGACTTTGACTAATGCCAATGATTCATGTTGAAATGAAAATAAAATGAAAAAAAAAAGAAAAGAAAAATGAAATTAACAGTTTGTTCAATAGGTAATTATACCTCATTCACACCAGCAATAAGACACCACATTTACTCCAAATCGCCTAATTTTGGGCCATTCATATGAGAGGAAGGTTGGGGTAGGTCTTGTTTGAATGACTGAAGTATAGTCTAGCTTTTTTAGTGAACATTTTGATCCAGTGAACAGTTTGTGTTTATCCAACATCTGTTTTCTTCCACTTACCAGTCAGTATTTGCCCCATTTGTCTGAGTAGTTTTTCCAGTATAGCCATTTTGTCGAAAAGCTGTTTCAAGTTTTTTTCCTTCGCCAGCTGTGATTTAAAGGTAATCTTTTATTGAATTTCATGAAGCCCTACGAAAAGCTATTATCATTCTTTTTCTTCTCTTCTTCAGGTTCTGTGTTCATCAGGGGCAAGTTCTAAGATTGATGTCTACACAAACTTTGGCTACAAGGCATTCTCATTAGACTTCTGCTGATACAACCAATCTAAGATCATTCCGTGTCCTTTCATTTTTTTCCTAATTGTTAAGCTACCACAATCCTAAAAGCTCATTCAGATATTTATCAGGAAACCCCCTCAGCAAACCCCTGTGGCAACCCCCCTTCCCCGCAATTTTTTTTTGCTGTTCACATATGGTGCGGTAAACCTCGCCACTTATGAGTATGAGATGTGTATTAACAAGCAAACACTGAAATTTAAGAGAGTTTTGCACACAAGTTGTCCAAACTTGTGAATGTGATGTCATATTTTGTGCTAACTTTATAAGAATTCTCCAGGATGCAGAAGATATTAATTTTGCCTCAGTGCTTTGGGGGATTTTTTTGCCCCCTCGTATATCATTCACTTACACATAAAAAAAAAATATGGAGGTTTAGCAGAGATTTGCCGCTTCATGTGTGAACAAGCCTCATTTGTACCCAATCTGTCTTGTCCAATGAATGTTTAACATTGTGTCTTTGATGTAACCAGTGCAGGGGTGTCAATCTGTTTGATATTTTAAGGGGACACTAAAAAAAAAGGGTTCTCAGCTTAAAATTTTTAGGGGGAGATACACCAAAAATTTGCTGACAAGCCAAAAAAGGTCCTGGGTCTAAAATTTTGAGGGGACATACACACAAATTTGCAGACAAAAAAAAAAAGAAAAAGAAAAAGGGTCATCAGCTTAATTTTTTTTTTTTTTTTTTTTTTTTTTTGGGGGGGGGGGGGGACATGCCCTATTGTGTCCCCCACAAAAGTTTGGGGGATGTGTTCCCCCCTCCCCCCCCCCCTTAACACCCATGAACCATTGTCATAAATAGCTCTAACATCAAAGAAATGATGAAGAGAAGTTTAACTTGAAAGGAATCCAGTAGTACTCTTGCTGTCACTCTAGGGGTGTTGCAAGAAAGTTGCAATCAATTGCAAATAATTGCTAATTTTGAAACAACCATTCTGATTGGCTCAGGGTCTGCCCTTTTAAGAAGACATGCATGCAACAATGATTTTGATTGGCCAGTGACAATCAGTTGCAACTTGCAATCAATTGCAACTTTCTTGCAACACCCCATATGACTTTGCTCCAGTATCTTGTCATCTTGTTACATAGTGCCTTTCATGCTGCACCATAAGATAGGTCTTTCAATATTAATTGACTGAAGTGTGCATAATCTAGGAATCAATACACAGCAGGGAAGAGAATATCATGCTGACTATTCTTTACTTTTTGCTCTTCTAGAGCACTTAAGAAAATATGTATTTAAATCAAAAACATTTCATTCAACAGTGGTTTTGATTCAAGAAAATCATCAGGAATCAATTTAAAAAGTATGGATCTCATTTGAAGAATGTTTCAAAATACAATTTTCCTTCTTTCCTGCATGATTCTGTAGAGCTTTGCCAGGGCATGACAGTTGTTACATTGCTTATTGCAGACAGTATAGTGTTGCCATAGAAAAGTGTGGTAGAACTATCCACCAATGTTCTTTTTGTACATACATGTAGATCCATGTTTTATGAGGTGCTGAAACTTTGCACTTTTTAAAATAAAACAAGGAACTAGATATTCTGCTGTACTTTTCTGTTATGGTAGTGTCTATTTATGTTAAGAGAAAAACAGAAAGAAGAAAAAGAGACTAAATATGTTGATGATATATTTGCTGTTGTTTGAGCTCCATAGCTTAAACTTGTGATTTGGAGATGTAGATACCTGTCATGTATGTTTACAAAGTTGTTAATGCATAATACATGTAATGGAAATACGAGCAGTCTGCATTCTCCCTTTTCCTACGACATGTATTATTTATTGCCTAATCCTTATTACCTATTTCACCTTCATCTACTCTCCTTCTTGTTTTTTCGGTTTTTTTTTTTTGGGGGGGTGGGTTCTTCTTGGGCTTGTATTATTCTTTACAATTTCTTTTCCACTTCTTATTTCTTATTTGGATACTTGTCTTTATTCATTCCTTTTCTTTCCCCATTTTTATTTCTAAAATCATTTCATTAACTCCTCTCAATGTATGTGAATAATATGCATATAGGAAATAATATGCATATAGGAAAAAAAAAAGAAGAAAGAAATAAGCAAAACCTAGCCATGTTCAGGGCAGAATGAAGGGATGGGGAAAGCAAAGCAAGTTCGAGACTGCGAGACAGACAAAGAAAGGGGGAAAGAGAAGAGGGAAAGAGAATAAGGAGAGGGAGAGAAGGCGAAGGGGAAAGGAGGAAGGAAGGAAGGAAGGAAGAGAGACTGAGTGGAAGAGAGAGAGAAAAAGATGAATGCGGATAACGAGGGAATCTGAGGAGGAAAGAGGAAAATTGGCATGAGGAGAGAGAAAAGAGAGAGAGAGACAGAGAAAGGGGGTATCTCTTAGGTGAGTTAAATGCACATCTAAACCCCAAAGTGTAAGAGAAATTTCAAACGGAGAAGAACACAGAACGGAGAAAAATAACCTGGATCCTATTCAAATTTACCAAAAACATTTTTTTTTATCATGGATCGTATAAAAGAGAAGTATGCTAATAAAGGTGATGAGCATGTGGGGGGGGGGGGGGGGGGGGGGTTGACCGACATTTTTCTGTTATTAGCACTGTAATTTCTTATTTTGGTCGAAGAAATACCTTTCCTTTCGTTCATCTCTCACCATTTATCATTTTAATCTGTCTCTAAGACTTAACTTGGAACATGGAAAATTCTGCGCTACATATGATTTTTTTGAAATCTGAATTGGCCTATGTATTTTTTGATGTAAAATTCTCCATCACAAATAGTAAGACACGAAGTATAGGCTATATGCCACTAATCTCAGAAACTTGAATTAACATGAAAAGGGCCTTTATTAGGGGATGTTCTAAATGATCTGATAAATCATCGTTTTATCAGAAGAGTATCATTGCCGACGCTCATGGTAATATTGTGATCATCATGTCTATCATCGATCTTTCCCTTTTCTTTCCCCAATACCATCAAAATCACATCCACCACACCCTAACAATTGCCCTTGGTAGTCAATGCAATTATAGGACTAATGGCTCCCTTCCCCCCCCCCCCACCTCTTCCTATCTCCCTTTCTTACAAGCACCCACCTTCACACAATAACTGAACCACATGAGAATGAAATAAGTCTTTATCGTCAGGAAACTAGCTGGAACAAACTATGCCTCTCTACTTCACACTTATGACATTCATGCACATAATGCAAAATGATGAAACTCAACGCATTCTCAAAGACTGAAATTTCTTTTATCAAAATATCAACACATAAGTGCTTAGCGAAACTACGTAATTATATTTACAATCTTTCTTTGAAATCTTTAAGAAGAATAATAACTTGCATATTCTTATATAAGCCAATAAAAATATTACATTATCATACATATTACCAAGTTTGATAAAATGATATACGATACTTCTGAAGCATAAAAAAGTATAGATGGATAGTGAAGTAAAACATTTAGGACGTAGAAATATAGAATAGCATGAATTTAATTTCTAATGTAAAGATAAAATAAAGAGAGGGAAATTCTATATTGCCATATAAAAAGATACAAAAGTAAAGCCAGAAAAATGAAGTAACTTGAAATAAAGCTAATTTGTGGGATGCTGAATAAATTGCAATAAATTCTTCACATGAACTTACAGTTTTTTTCTGCTATACATTTACAACGTGATTGGTATAACTAAATGAAATTTGTTTACAGTTCAAAGGACTAATACACAAATTAAAGAGAAGCATTAAAGAATCAATTATTTAAACCAAGGCAGAATCATAGATTTATCAAACACAAATTTTTAAAATGCGGCATTACAGAACCCCTGAGTCAGAGCAATGTATAAAAGGACTTTTGATTAGATAATGTTCATATGACAATGTACTTTCCTGTTATTTAAGATGGAGATATAAACAGAAACACCAAAATAAGTTTCTAGTGATGTAATAACGTATTTTTACTGATGCGGGGATTGTCTCAGAAAAAAATATAACGGGTTTCGTATTGGTAATACCTTAAAAATTACATGATCATCATCAATCAAATTTCTTAGATATAGTATTGTAGCAGTATCCAATAAATTTTGTGCAAAACTTCTCGAGGATATAAATTAAAAGTACTAAGTTATGATTGTTTTTGTAAAACAACATTTTTTGAATGTTATAAATGTTACCTGTCTCCATGAACATTGTGACAAAAAAATAAATAAAATAAAAAAATTGCATTCAACGTTTTATCAAAACAATCGTAACTTTGCAGGGTTTTAGCTGTAATAGATCCCTGTGAATTTTGCTCAAAATTTAGGACAGACTGATTACTTACAAATTTCCAGTGGGAATGGTATCGTACTTTTTGAAATATTGATTATTAAACTCTCGTTGCATTTTCTTCTAAGACATCCCGTATCCAGCACAAGTATGGAATTCTCGTTATACAATTGTACCAAGAAAAGACTGAGATGAGTATGAGTAATCAAATCAAATCAATGAATCTTGTTTTTTTTTCCTGTAAAAAAAGATCCTGGCACGTTCGTTATTATTTACAGAGGGAGGCTCACACTTGTTCAGTCTAAGACACTGAATCATACCACTGCCTATTATCTATAACAACATATTTATTCAAAGCTTTCAATCTTATAAAAACCTCATTCCATAATGAAAAAATCATAGAGATATTTTCATAAATCATGTTTGGTTAAAATCACAAGGTGTAAAGATGAAGAGATCGTTTGGCCTATTTTGAAGCTCAGAAAGTTCTTTGATATTAGACCACAATGTCTAGAGAGATATATACGTTAAAAACGATCTAATGAGAATATGAAACCGATTCCACATAACTATTTCGAGATCTTTAAAGTGTATCAAAGGAATCATAATCATTATTCAGCCTCGGTGAGTTGTAAAAAAATAAGACATACTTTTGTTAGTTTTAACTTCTGATCAAAATGCACTGATCAGAAAATTTGACATCAACAGTTGACTACAGTTACTGTATAGTCAGGGGCGGCCCAAGGGCATTTTGATTGGAGGGGGGGGGGGGGGGGGGAAGATGACCCAGGTGAGTTTATTTACGTTTGAAATGAACAAATAGGGGTATTATGTATAGTTTCATGCCCACCCCTCTCTTTCCCCATATACTTCTATCTTCTTCCTCCTCTTTTTTTTCTCTTCTTTTTCTTCCTTTTTTTTAATCACTTGAAAAATGATAGGGGCGACCGCCCCCTGCCCCTCCTGCAGCGCCGCCCCTGACGGTAGTTTTATCTTTTCTTATCAGGTGGGAAAGGTGCCATAAAATTGCTACTGTTACAACTGGGCCCCGTTTTACGAAGAGTTGCGATTGATTCAAATCGATCGAACTTTGAGACCGATCTCAACTCCGCTCTTAAGAGATATGGGTTGAGATCAGTCTCAAAGTTAGGATCCATTTGAATCATTCACAACTCTTCGTAAGACGGGGCCCTGGTCTCTTGATATGCTTACTAAGTTTGCATCTTCTATAATAAATTCAAATAATCTCAGTCAACTCTAAGTGGAATCCATCCATCTCTGCTCAAAGTTTATAGAATTCAAGGATTTTCTCTGAATGTTACCGCCAGCTTGATGAGTACATGACATTTAAATACCATTCAATACCACCACCGCGCGCTGCCCGCTGACATCTCCATTTGAGGCTCTATCATTGGTCAATACACTTCACTGCAAGATATTGATGACAACGACATCGACGAAGATGATGACGATGATGAAGAGGATGGCTTCCTGTATAGCGCCGGTATCCTCCTCGACTGGGCGCTCATATAGCGCTTCGTGGCTCTAAAATGTCTCACATAATTCATCGTTTTATTATTGTGTTTCAATTCATTGTTTCAGTTCATTAACATAGTTTTAAAATTTCAGTTAGTAAAAAGATCAGTCAATGACTAGTGGTTTGAGATCAAGGTTTATAAGAAAAGGACAAACAACTGCAGTAATATTCCAGAGAAAATAAGATACAGACCAGGTTGGTGATTATTCGCTGAGCTGTAGATGTTGAAATTGATGATCACTGCGATAGGGAGAAAGTCGAGAGGTTATAAAAAATCACTTTGATGTCAAAATCTAGTATTATATTTGGCTAACACATATCCTTACTTCAAACATGAAATCGGATTTCAAAGGCATTAAAAGAATTCTTCTTTGACATTCCAAAAGTGAATCAACGTTTATTGCTGTAAGTTTAAGATCTCTGATTATCTTTACGAATCAACAGTCGAATTCCTAGCAATTTATTGTGCACTAAATTATTCCAAGGAAAGTCAATTATTTTGAGTTAGAAAACTTTTCATAAATTTTGAGAAAAATTTTTATGAATTTTCCACTTTCACTACTTTTCAAAATATATATTCCGACATGATATTTGACAAAACCACATTTTCAGTATAGTCGATCTAGATGCAGATTATATTGATGATGTAGCGTATATTTCCTGTCATAAGCACTGCAATATCGGGGCGTCAGCCTTAAAAATGGTGTATTAAGTGCGAATTAATCCACAGAATTACAGAGTTTTCTCAATGGCTTAATTAATCAGTTTTCCCTTCCCCAGGGGGCATCGACTATCTACACAATGTACACTTTGATTTCAAGGGAGGTCATGATCCGGAAGTACTCCCTCCCCAACTCCACCCTTGATAGGAATGAAAATGGTCCTAGAAGACTTACTTGTTTCACAGAATTCTCCTCGGAATCCTCGCGGACAGTAACAAGTGGTCTCGCCTCCTATCTTAGCACAGAACGCATTATTCTTACACGGATTAGGATCACAGTTCTGAATCCCTGTGTAAAAACAGATACCGAACATTTACGGAACTAGTTGATTTCAAGACTTCCAAAACGGAAATCAAAATATAAGGAGAATATTAATAGTGTACATATATTCTTTCTTAGATTACTATGTCATTTTTACTAAATCAAATAATAAGTAATGCATACGGTCTGTGCGGCCCTTTACCTAATTGGCAAGAGCCAACCATGAGCTTTCATGAGTTATCCTATCACGGTATTCTCTCAACGTTATGCGTTTTACGTTCTTAAAAAAATATATTGACGAATAAAATCGTCAAATCAAACCACATCAAATATAAAATCAAATCAAATAAATAAATCAAAATAACCAAAAAAAAAAAAAAAAAAAAAAATCAAATCAAATCAAATCAAATCAAATCAAATCAAATGGCTACAAGGCTCATTGCCAATATGGACTTACCAAGCTCACAAAATGATCCTGTCCAGTCATCAGTACATACACAGTATCTACTCTGCTGATATATGACACATGATCCACCGTTCTGACATTCAATAATAGGGCAGGTCTCTGTGAAATGAGACATAAATAAATAGATAAACAAACAAATAATATATAAATGAATAAACTAATGAATAAAAAGATGAATGAATGAAAGAAAGAATGAATCAATAAATCAACAAATGAATGGATAAAATGAATGAATAAATAGATGAACAGATATGAAGTATTAAATGGGAGATAAAAGATAAATTAACATGTTAGGAACCAAGTACCCAACCGAGCTGTATAACGAATTTTAAGAACTTTAAACGCGTATTCTATGACCTTTATTTTTTAAGACCAGGGAGTGAAATCGGATAATAATATTATCTGACATATATTGCAAAGACTAAACTCGTGACAATCTTTCATGGTTTATCGAAAGAAAGCTCTGCCAGCAAAATTATAAGCACGTAATACATTCCCGGTTTACCAATATAAAATATTATCAATCACATTGGATCCAGCAACAGGTTATGAATTTTAGTGATGAGTAACCTAACGAAAAAATATTCAGTCTTCGACTATGGGATAAGCTCATAATGGCACTAAGATCTCATCCATAATTCCCTCTTGTTTGGATTAATCCTGCAAAGCTGATGATAAATCTCAGTGGCAATAGAGGCGCTTGATCCTACTGGTGCTAATAATATCTGGGAGCGCTGAGTATAACACTCCAACATGTTTAACGACACCTTTATTGACAGCTCAGGGGCAGATTCCGGATGTTTTAAAACATGGGGGATCTATTTTCAAAATATTTGAGAACAAAATAGGTCAGGTGGCAAAAAGAAGGGCTTAATTTACCCTCTCCTAAATAATATGAAAAGGAAAAAAGGGGGTTCGGACCTCGTAACCACCTCCACCCCCCATCCCCGGATCAGCCCTTCGTTTAGCATGTTTAGATACTTGCAGAAGCAGCAAATTGACTTTTCCCATGTATTTTCTCAAACATCCCTTCTACTTCAAGTTAAAGTTCGGTGGCAGTATAATTCGATGAGTGATTTCATTTTTAGGGAAGTAAGTTTATCTTAGGATTGATAGTTCTAAGCCCCCTCCCCCTAGGCCCTCCGGCCAAACGGGGGGGGGGGGGGTGGAATAGAAGCAGAGGATAATTATGTTGAACATTAACGGATATCCGGGGTTATGTCTCTATAGAGTATTTTAGGCTACTCTTCCTAAAAATTTTTAAAGCGCTTGCTAAATTGCAAGCAGTCCATAGAGTAGAATGGTAAGATACTCGCAAGTTGGTCTCTGGAAGAACAAAAAATCCATAAAAACACAAACCACATGAAATATCTTTTTAAAAATGACACATATACTTATGCAAAATTGCGGTATTTCCCCAAATTTACGTATAAGCGCATGATGCAGTCTCAGCAAAGTCGAGAATTATTTCTGACTGAAACACAAGCAGTTTCATGTGGTTTTATCAATAATTTCATAACCTTACGATTGAGCCAAAAGGGGCTAGATAATACATTATTTTATTTAAAAAAATCAAATCTGACAAATCTTTACTCCCTACTGATAGGTTTATTCTTATAGCTCAACATTACAATAGAGGTTTTGCCTTTATGTTGCTGTAGTGACAGGTTTGATATCACAAAAATAAAGTTTCCATTTCATTCACATAACACAGAATTGTCGTGAACCACCACCGCATACTCGATTTGTCACCGAGTCCATACTGAGCAATTGTGCATGAGAATTGAGATAATTATTGTTTAACGATATAAAACACCACACTGCATGCTAATGAGATGAAACAAAAACTGAAAAAAATCGGGGTTTTTTTCGAGGCAATATTTGTAAGCGAAACCCTAACATATAGAGAGCGACTTGAATATTTTAGCGACCAAAATTATCTGAGCCAGACATACAATTCCAATATATCACCCCTCGTACATTCACTTACAATATGACCTGGAAAAGGTCTAACATGTCTAATAGATATGCATTTCTTAAAAACGTTTTTCATAATAGCAATTGTTAATGTGAAAACATGCAAACATGAATAACCCCAGCTCCGGATGCTTGTAATGTAAAATGATATGTAAAAAATACATGTTTTTGATTCCATTAATCAACTATTCCTGATTTGATTTGATCACGGAGTTGGAGCAATCTCTGTGTCTAACACCCTGATTTGATCAGCCTTTTTTTAGCCACACCGCCAAGCCAACTCTATACACTCTAAAAACAATTTAGTCAGATTTGACTAGATTACCGGATCAGCCGGGCATTTGCACTATTTCTAGTCAAAATGACCAGAAACCTACAGTCATTTTCACTAGAATCCGAGTCAGTTTTGACTAGAATACCGTTGGCTTTACATTGAATTGACTAGAATTCTGGTCATTTTGACTAGAAATAGTGCAAGTGCCCGGCTGATCCGGCTATCTAGTCAAATCTGACTATATACACGGACTCTGAAAAAAAGGGGGGAAAAACGACCGATATACTTGGCTATTCGGCTTGAATGTAATGTTCCGTTCGGCCTGTTGTCCTTTTGGTATCGATCTTGTTGGTGTAACTTGGGAATATGCCGGAGAACGACTTCCCTGAATGTAATGTTCCGTTCGGCCTGTTGTCCTTTTGATATCGATCGTGTTGGTGTGTCTGGGGAATATGTCAGAGAAAGAGTTCCCTGGATAAGCCCACACCACTACGGAGGTGTTCTCACAGTATATCCGCTCTATGAGTGGGTCCTAATTAACCCCTTCCTCTAACCCATCCACGGTGATAGCGGAACTGTGCTTATTAGGCATCGATTCCATGACACAGGTGTTATTATAACTGACAATCACTTATTGCTACCGTAGCATAGCTCCCAGGTTCATGTGGAAAGGGATATCTAGCACTAAAACACTAGTGAATATCATAATCTGTCTTTAATGTAGATCGATTTAGAGTAATTTGTGAATTTAACCCATAAAGAGAAGAAAAACCAGGATGATAGAAGGTTCAATGTGAAGGAACGAAAAAGGGGAAAGAGAAGGAAGATGTGTAGAAAGAGATTAAGGGGGGGGGGGGGGGAGTGAAGAGGGAAAGGGGCAAACGAGAAAAGACTGAAAAGGAAAGATAAAGATAAAGTGGGGGGGGGGGAGAAAGGGAGGTGGGGGATATAGAGTTGAATTCCAATGACAATCATTAACCGATCTCACACATCAGGACAGGAGAAAAGAGGGAAGTGATCCCCTTGCACCCCTTCTTGCATTCTCAAGACACACCAAGAAGATCGAGTGTTCTACTGTTTTTAATCCTAGTGATCCAAATTAACATCGACATGTCCCGACACCCAATCCTATTGAGGGTACTGGCCCTAATTTCACACTTCAGCTATTATCCACTTGATGTTCATTAACATTCTCAGCCGATTGAATTCTATTACTCAAGGCTTTTACACACATGACACAAGGAAAAAAGGTAGGCCTATACATATTTTCTTAGGCATTTCTGTATGAGGGGTCGTATCGCATCACGGATTACTCTTTAATATCTTAGGTGAATGCAGAAACTGACGGCGATTGTTGATGGTTTCACTTAAACATAATAGGAGTACTGCACAAATCAGAAATCGTGATGAAAACCATCGAGCTACTGTCAATTCAATCCCCTTTCAAATGTGACATAATTAGTCCAATTCAAAATATTACATGTGATAAAAGTATATCGTGTCATACTTTCACATTAAAACACTTCTTCACTATCCTCATCTTTTACACTGGTTACTCACCTAGTTCACAGTTTGTTCCTTCATATCCATCAGGGCATGTACATACATATCTGGAAGGTTCTGAACTGTAACACGTACCGCTGTTCTTACACGGCTGGCTCAGACAGGGGCTACGCTCATCTGCAGGAGATGTTGAAGAGCGAAACGATGCAATTTTTTTTCATCACTTAGGCACAGAAATGATTGTATCACAGATGTATTTGAAGGGATTTGAGAAAAACGAGTCATGGATATAAAAATGCTTTTAAAAAATCATACGCTTCTCGGAGTTCTAAATTGTTCCTTGAAATAGTTAGTTAAGAGATAATATATGTAATACTTTCTTGGAAACTGATCACTGCCGAGAGAGAATGTACCAAAAAGTATCCCAGTGCTCCAATATCGCAGTATCAAGTATACAGCAATACATTATAGAAAGAGTATGATTTTCTGATTTTCACAAAGTATACTTACCAACTTCACACAGTTCGCCATGGTAATATGGTCGACAGAGGCATGACAGATTTGATGGGGTTGGTCCTCCAAGGCAAGTCGCTCCATTCCTACATGCGTTGTTTGTGATACATGCACCAGCTACATAGAAAATAAAGAGTTAGATCGTCAAAAAAAAATGAACAGTGCATTTCGTGTGGATGTGAAATTCAAACTAGATTTTATTTCATTTTATTTTTGTTTAATTTTTGGGTCTTTTTTGGTCTACACAAGATGCTTCCTGAAATATTTCGAATATATATATTTTTTGGACTTCCATATAACGAGCGACAAATGTGAAACGTATCATTGACTAATGTAATCTAATGAGATCTAAGTGAGTTTTTAAAATTTGTTTTTCTTCAAACGAATTTGCTGTATTTCGCTTATGCATAATACTGAAAAGCGATGCTACAATGGGTATTTGAACACCTCCACGACTTCCTTCAATGACAATGTTGTAGATCCTGAGGCACTATTTCATGCACATTGGTATTACAGGACAGAGAGCTATGCATATTCAGTATATTCCCACTTTGCTCCTGACATATATCCATTTTTCTCAATATTACACGAAGGACTAATGCGCTTACTTCACAATGTGGGAATCATACACAACCCTATTTTCATCCTGTTGAACTTAAAATAATAATAAAAAAAATAATAATAATACATAGGATTTCTATAGCGTCTTTTCCATTTTGATTAAATGCTCAAGGCGCTTTAAAAAAATACAGATAAACAAAGAATGCCTAACGACATTACAACACAGAAAAGAAAAAGAAAATATGAAAATATGAAAGCACTGTATTCAAACCATCGACATAGCTTTCACATTTTTCGAGAGTACATTGTACTTCATACCAGCATAGAATACTGCTATATCATTATTACCTATTTCACAACGACTTCCGTAATAGTTATCTGGGCATGTACAGTTGTATGTGTAAGGGTTCAATTCCATACAGGTTGCTCCATTCTGACAAGCATTGTTACGACATACTGGGATTCCTGCAACGAAACACATGATAAAATGACAACTCGAAATATGTGATGCATTATTTGCAACATAATGACAGTTAAACTAAAAAGGTACATCAGCGAAATCTGAAATTCAACATCAAAATTCATTTAAACTAGTATGTTCTCCAATCCATGTGTTCCATGTACATCACTGTACATAAGAAGCTTTCATTTTACCTTAAGCTTTGTGTTGACTTCTATCATTTTATTCAGATGTACCATGGGCTTGGGGTATGTACCCGGGTGCTTTGATTCCGATTAACCTTTTATTTTCTCTTCTCTATTCTCTTCTTCATATTTTGTAACCAATTCAACCTTTCTATTTTCTTATATTCCATCGCTATCATATTTCACTTTTGAAACGAAATTAGAAGTAGTTTCTTGAAAATTTGAATATAATTATTAACGTGCGTTTAACAAGATTGCCAAGACCTTCAAGGAATCATACGAGGGACAGTTTGAGTGCACTGTTAACTTATATTACCTGTATGAATCATTTTTTCCTTTACAAAACATACCATTTTAATTTTCGCAAATTTCACACATTGGTGCACTATGCTACTGAAATTGCCTCACAATATCTTTTGAAGCCTTTTAGCTATTGTCTTCGTTGTTACATTCACTGAAAATCAACAGATTATAGGGAGATATCCGAATAACGTACGGTTTTCGCATAAATCTCCTTCGAATCCGTCGGCACAGTTACAGACGAAACTTGCTTTGTCTTGTCGACTAAAACATGATCCTCTGTTCTGGCAAGGGTTGCTCAAACATGGGTTTATTCCTGTACAGAGATAGCAAGGAGAGATATACAGATATGGAAAGAAAAAAGAAAAACCGCAATAGAGAATCAGAGAAACATATTGAACGTATCGCAAGAGATTTCCAAGACGCGTCGAGTGTCTTTGAAGCATTATAACATAACGCGGAACAATTTTAAAGCTAAGAAGATCCTTAAGTCGACATGGACTAAACAATCTTTTTACATTCATGGGAGAGAGAGAAGGAAAGAGAGAGAGAGAGAGAGAGAGAGAGAGAGAAACCCCACAGTTTTATTTTTGTGACACTCGTGACAATGTTTAAAGTGTCGTCGAGACTGAAAATAGATGTTTATGTTTAGTTATACGTAAGTCAGCTGTGCATAGTGCATAACACGAGATACTCCTGAACCTCCCTGAAGACAGAAGCAATACAAAACCATGTACAAAATCCACTTTGTATTTCACTAAGCCCATACACAATTTTGTTTTCAGGAGAATTTTAAAATTCCTATCAAAACACATCGGCATGCACAAAGTGTCAACTTTTGAAATTCACTTTATCACCAATGAAAGAATAAAAGGCATCACACGATTACACGGCCTGCAATCACCGACTCAGTGAATCCATTTTTAACCGCTTGAATATAGCCCATCAAGATAAAGAAATATTGAAATATAACTTTGCCCCTTCTAAGAAAATGTACGTATTACAGAATTTTCCCTCTACTGTTAGGGGAACGTTAAGTTTGATCTCCAAGTTTTCAGTCCCCTTCTAATGAAAATTCTCGAGAAATGATTGTTACATTTCTTTTTGAGGAAACGGAGACATGGTAGAAGGTTATGAATCTGACAGCAGTTATCTCTGTGGAATCGAACTATTCTTCATCTAAGCTTTACTAGACAAACATGACAACATGTTAATTGCAACATATTCAACAAGTTCCAAAAGTATGACTTATTGTACATCCATATCAAAAGAAATGCATGCAAGAGGCAATCATGATACACTGCTAAGACAATCAATCTGAATGAAATTATTAATGAAGATAATCATATGCGTGTTGTGATGATGATGATGATGATGATGTTAATACTAGTAGTATGTGGATGAAGGAGGAGGAGGAGGGGGGAGGGGGCTGACCCTTCTCTTTGCGACTCAACACACAAATGGTAGGTAACGACCGTACGACTTTGCCCCGATGAGTGTGACCCTCAATCAAGTTGTATACCTGTCACCGATTGTGTCAAGACAGGATATTTTGTCTCCGGCAGATCTACTGGTGAATTGTGTCAGTCATTCTTGAGACGACATGACACAATATTACCAGGGGGTATTTCATAAAGCTATTCGTCAAGTTACGAATGACTTTACGAAAGACTTGAATATGGCTTGTTCACCAACATTTTTATTGTGAAGCATATTTTAATTGAAGTTATGGGAAATGCAGTCACACTTTGTAAAAACATCACGAAAAACTTTGGGCATCTCATTTGGCACTTCATATTCAAGTCGTTCGTAAAGTCATTCGTAACTTTACGAACAGCTTTATGAAACACCCACAAACCATCGAACCCACCCACTCACACCAGAACCCCCTCACATTCTGTCTAAGATAATTAAACAATCAGCTGAGTACATGTATGACATAAGCATGCAACTGTACAGTGAAATAAAGACATGTAAACGCGTTAGAAAAATCAGATTTAATATGAAAAAAAAAATCTATCAGGAGAATTCGAGTACGATGATTAGAAAACGACCTTTAAAACGTGGTATGCATGAGAAAATGTTGATGAAATGCACTGGAACAATGAAACGAGAAAATGAGGTACTGGACGTGCAAAATACCAGACGAAGATGCAAAACGCTATTAATGGCTGACAAATACTGCGAGTCAATAAACATGCAATACTTTTCAATAATTATTGTTCATTGCTTACATATTAGAGTGTTTATATACTGTATATGTATGTGGCAAGGTTTGGAAGAGTACCTCTCTCCGGATATTTTGATACATTTGGGGCGGTGGCCATCTTCTTCTTACTGAATAAACATTAATAATGAGAAAACCACCAAGAAGTAATCAAAGGAAACTGGGATACAGCCTTCCGTGTATGTTAAGGCTGTGCTGGAAAATAAGGTTGATGATAAATGATGATTAAGCAAAACCTTTGGTGAAGGTGGTTTTGACCTCGTCTATTTTTCGTCCTCCGTTTATTCACCATGAAAAGACGATACACAAAACTGGTATCAAAATAATCGGAAAGAGTTATTTTCCAATTGATGTCACATATTACTTTTAAAATCTAAAGTGTAAACAACGAACTATTGAAAATTATTGCATTTTATTGATTCACCTTGTAGAAGGCAAAGAGAATACATGAGAAAGCCATGAACCGGGTTAGCTTGAGTTGAGGATAACAACGATGATTAAGCAAAAAACTTTGGCGTCTCAGCACTCACGGGATTCGCAGTTGATTCCGGTAAAATCGCCTTCACAAATACACCTGTAGTCAAAAGTGTTTTGAGGCTGTAGACACACACCACCGTTCATGCAAGGGTCACTGATACAAGGAATCATATCTAGGTGTGGGCGGTAAATGGTAGAAGTTTAGGTGGGAAACAAGCAGGAAACAAGCAAGTGAAAGGGAAATTTTAAATAAATCATAAATAAGAATCATTGGTCATTTAAGTAAACCACAGTGGCTTTAAAAAAAAGAATGAAAATGTCACTCCTCTGGAATATGCATCACAATTTAGTATCAAAACCCCTACTTTATAAAGAAACCAGTCATCGCAAGCTACAGGCTATAGCTCTCCTGTGTCATATTTTCTTTTCACATGAATATATTACTCATTTTCTTTTTCTTTCCTTATGAGAGCCACTGCATGGACAATCAAAGGTAATTTATTTGGTGTCCCATACGGTAACAAGTTGTGAATATAAATTGGCATCAAATGATCCATTTCAATGCAAATTTGGTACGCTATAAGCTCTAATAGATTTTTGTTTTCTTACTTACTATGTGTATCATAATCTTATATGTTGTCGGTAACCTATTTGATGGAAAAAATACATGGGACTTGCCTCTATTCATTTCGTGTGAAACTGTATGATTTTCAGTCAGTGAATTGTAAAAGATCTCTGCTGTTCATAATATTCAATTTAATAAACTGACCTGGGTCTAGTACCAGAAAATTTAGCTAGTGATACGACCGATTAACCAATCAATCAATCAATCAATCAATCAATCAATCAAATTCGTACGATAGATACCTTATGATCAATTGCAAAATTTTACAGTCATTGCCAAGTTATTCTTGTGCTACCGCCTTATACCGGGGCCATGTACTGAAGTTATGAACTTACTGATTTCACATTCGCTGCCAGTGAATCCTGTACGACAGGTACAATGATGTAACAATCCTCCCAAAGCAGTGAGACATGTACCACCATTCAGACATGGCTGACTGTTACATGCATCAGCTGTAAAGATAAGGAATATGTGTAAATGAGCGAGCTTGACAGAATGGAAAGAAAGAGAGAGGGAAAGAGAGAGAGAGAGGAGAGATGAGAAAGACAGAGAGAGAGAAAGAAGAAGAAAATGAAAGAGAAAGAAGAGAGAAGAGAAGAGAGAGAGCGTGAGAGAGGAATAGTCGAGATGGAAAGACAGAATGAGAGAGAGAGAACAGAAGAAAGAGAGGTATAATAATCCAAATGAAAAGAGAGATGGGAACTAAAAAGAAAATAGGAGACAGAGAGATAGATAGACAGACAGACAGAGAGGGGGGGGAGTGGAGGTGCTTAGAAAAGTATGAATACATATAGAGAACCATAACGCAACATAACCCAAGTAAAGACAGATCATACAAGAATGAATGAATGAATGAATAAAGTAAAAGATAGTCATCAGAGATTAAACATGTTAAAGAACAACAGTCGATATTTTGTAAAATGCCAAATATGGCGTAATATTGACATTCATGTGTTGGCATTCACTTATCTAAAAATTCACGGCAGCACAATTCGTTCAACTAAATCATTCGTAAAGAAAACACGCCTGTAAAAGTAAGCATGTGTATAGAGGCCTTACAAGCTCTGAAGTGTTGAGTGAAATACGTTAGATTTTCTTTTTATGAGTTCATGTGATGCGCGCTAATCAGTACTTGAAGTTAAGGGGATTGTGAATATTAAAAAATTAAATAAAATGATGAAGATTTACTTAGTAAGGAGGATCTTTTAGACATAACTCACGTTCTTCACATGTTTCTCCCATCCAACCGAAGGTACACTGACAAACGAAATCAGCGCCATCTGCTATACATGAACCACCATTTTTACATGGTCCTCGAACACACGAATTATCTGAAAAAGAAAACGAAATGCCGGAAAAACATTAATGGAATATTGAATGGCAAGATTGAGACGGAAGGAATGGGGGGGGGGGGGGGGGGGGCAGTGACGATGGTGACCCACATTTGCTCCAGTGATAATTGCTCCGCTGCTGTGGTCCAGTGGACAGGTCTACGGACCGTTAACCACTAGGTCCGAGGTTCGAATCCCTGCCACGACACCAACATCCTTTGGCAAGACATTAATCTACATTTGTCACACTCGACCCAGGTGTAGTAAGTGGATACCTGGTAGGATTTATTCCTTGAATGCACGAAGCGCTGCGGTTGTTCGAGCTAAAGCCGGGGTAATAATATCCAAAGTCTTTTGGAAGCGCATAGAGACACGTTATACCATAATGTGATATGCGCTGTACAAGAACGCCATATTATTATTATTATTATTTCTATCTTCGAAGATGTGCAATTATGGGATTAGGTTTTTGCTTGGGTTTATGCAGGTTGGATTTTGAGTTATGATCAAAATTGAGTATGCAGAAGTGTTCGGTCAAAGGTTGATATTGATATTTAATGCTATACATGTAGAGTATGTTTCACCCTTATTCCCGGCCACCGGGTCAGACGGGGGGGGGGGGGGGGGGGGGAGGAATAAGCGAAAGAAAAACCCACTCCCAAACCATATAGCCCATGTACTCCTCATATCCCATCTGGATCCGTCAAGACACCGCAACAGTTCCTGAAATAGAAATTATGCTGCTCTCCAAGAAGTCTACGGAAGGTCATGTTAATTCGCACATCACCTGACGTATGTTCGTTGTGTACGGTGAAACTGAAGAAAACAGTCAAAGATTACTAATAATAATCCACGCTGTGATCGTGCGCTGGTTGATTATTTTAAGTAATTTTGGAGGAAATTGAACATTTTGACACGAATCTTCCCAGTTTCAGCTGTTGAACGGATAACGTTGCTGCATACATCACGAGGAGTGTGTCAATCACACCAGTTCCGACCCCCCCCCCTAAGCATCACAATTACTTTCTACATTTCATCAGTGAGATAATATTGATTTTATAAAGTCATTTTCATTACCGTTATCATTGACAAAGTGGTTTGTCTTCATCTTGCATCAAATCACATATTGATGATAATAATAATAATTTCATATTCATATAGGGCTCAAATCTGTATGCCACAAAATGAGAATGACAATGTAGATTCGGTAAAATATAATGTAAGCAAGTAACAAGCATCAAACAATCAAAATCAAATCAAATAGCACAGAACAGAAATACGATGAAAGAAGTTGCATTAACTAATAATCAGACCCTAATAGTTGGTTAAGAAAAAAAGGTTCAATTTTGCACCCTAAATGCAACACTGGCAGCACCTTTTTGGGTGCAATCTTGCACCCTACATGAAAAAGGTGCAAACATGCACCCTTTTGTAGTTGTTTGTACCCGGAAACGCCCGTCTGTTGCACCTTTAAGGTTGCAGAAATGTTTGCATTCAAAAGGGTGCAAACTTGCACCTTCCCTCAAGGGTACAGCTCTGCACCCTTAAGGGTGCGAAATGTAGCTCACTGCACCCTTAAAGGTGCAAAATGCTTCATAGGGTGCAAAGTTGTACCCGTAAAGGAGCTCCCAGTGTTGCATTTGAAGGGTGCAAAATTGAACCTTTTTTTTGTTAGTGTGTAGAAAGGTTTTCAGTTTCTTTTGAAAGTTCAACGTTTCCTATTATACTTACCAATGATCTCACAAAGTTGTCCAGAGTAGCCTGGAGCACACGAGCATTGGTATGTATCTACTCGATTGATGCATCCTGCACCATTCTGACAGGGGTTTGGAAAACAATGTGTGTCTGTTGAAGGCAATATGACAAAAGGTGCAAAGAGATATTATATGATGATAATGAGGATAATGATAATAATAATAATAATAATAATAATAATAATGATGATAATAATACTGATAATAATAATAATAATGATGATAATAATACTGATAATAATAATAATAATAATAATAATAATAATAATAATAATAATAATGATGATAATAATACTGATAATAATAATAATAATAATAATAATAATAATAATGATGATAATAATAAAAATAATAATAATAATAATAATTCATGAGAGTAATACAAACAAACAACAATTATTGATAACATTGACAATACTAATAATAATGAATGAATAAATAAATACCAATTTAACGAGAAAAACAAACCCACTGGGTCGCTATGTTCCCACGTTTAACAATATACACATGTGATCTAATCTTACTTCACTAAGAAAATTCCCTTCCTCCCCCCTTCTCATTCCATACAAGGGCGGTGTCACCCCAACTTAAAAATCCTAGAAAAACACTCAACTTGTCAAATGAAATCGCCGCCACCATTCATTCGTCAGTACTTCATCAACATCTAACATGCATTATGACGAAATGTACCGATCATCCGATATAAAAACTTGTACAACCTAAAGGGCATCGAGGAGAAGTACCAAACAGTAAACAGATTTTTTCCCTCAAAATTTTCAATACTCTGTTTTGTTTGTTCATTCATTTCTTCCCCGGGAAGGGTTAGGTGTGCTTCTCTAATGTGTCACATTTTTGCAAGAAACCCCTAAGCATGCGGTATGGTTTTGTGCCGGAAATTCCCTAAATATGCCCCCACTTTTTTAAACATAGGTAACTTTATAGTTCAGAATGATATTCTCTCCCATATTGTCGCTGAAGTAGAAACTAGAGATGCGAAATCCCTAATAATGGGTACCACTTTCCGCCAAAATGACCCTTAAAAGTGACTATGGATATGGAGGCTTCAGCGGCACACCCCTGTCCGAACCAAATCTGAGTGCCCCCCCCCCCCCCCCCGATTACTTCAGTGCATAATGCTATGAGCATCACTGTCAGTACTGTACTGGTAGAGGTTTGAGTGTGATCAGTCCGTCACGGACGAACATTTTTTTAAAAATCCCGACTTTGAAGGCCTGTAAAAATCAAGTGACAAGGTACAGTATCATGGATTACCGGGTTGATTATAAAGGGTGTCACAAAGTATTCTGAGAAGTACATGAGTTTGGTTGTCATGGTTTCCTATTCAAATGCAAATCAAAGAAAGGTTCAGTGTTACGGACGGACAAGATAGAAAATAGGTGTGTGACCTTCTAGTTATGCTAGTACTCTCTTGCAATTTCTATGCAAATAAACTGACCTTGTCAAATATTTTCAAGTACAAATGATAGTCATATAAATTGGCTTCCCTGTCATCCATTTAGAATTTAAAATCGAACCCTTGATTTTGTAAGAGATGTCAAGAACACTCTTAAAAATTCCGGGTCAGATTGACTCGGAAAAGAGTCCGTTGGGGCCACAATCCGTTCCGGGTCAAAAAATGACCCGGAATAGGGTCATGAAGACTTATCATTTCTAAGGAACTATATACAAACGATTTGAGATAAAAAATATAGTTGGGTAAAGTCTCTCAACGTAGTATACCATGAGTGTCACGGACGGACAAAACGTTGCCCTGAACTGATCACACTCGTTTTTTCGTTTTTCTTTTTCCTTTTTTTCATCTGCTTTGCTAAACAATATGACAATCATGTTTCTCTTAAGTACAACAAAATTTCTGACACTGTGTCTCAGCAATTCGTAGGCGTAAACGTATTATTCTAGAGCTTTTACAGAACTGAAGGGCCTTTTCGACTTTAGTTTATCTTGCCAGAACAATACTGTTTCTAAAATAAATACGTGTAGATCCTACACGCACTCTCTTCCCTTTTCTAAACCTAAAAATATTACAACAACCCCCTGGCGATTATGTTCCTAATTGTTTTCATTTGATACTGTATTAAGACACCCTTTTTTAGAAGACCTCGACCTAGGGGCAAATAAACCTAGATTCTAATACTGCTGAGTAATTACATGTCCATTTTCTTAACAGAACATAATGAACAGGGTACCCTTGATTCCATGAAAAATTATATGAATCTACTTTGTATTTCCATTCATTCAGATTGTAAAGGAAAATTTTGTATTAATGTTTTTTAATGGAGTTGAATGAATTGAGCTTAAATAAATAAACAAATTTGCTCTGACTCGTAAAAATTATAAGTGGCCCTCTGCCATGCCTTCTATTCACGCTATCACCTCTCCGCGGTCAGCAGTTTTGCCTTATTATGTGAGGTCAAATAGTAGTTCTGCAGTCGCTAATTACTGATGGATAACCCGCTGGTGCTAATCACATGTCTAATTAGCGTGTGTTATCGGGTGCAATAGTCATGGTCTTTTTATCATCACATGAGAGACGTTCGAGCAACATGCTAACAATACATTTGCCTTTGATGTAGTCAATTTACGAATGAATTTTAAGAATGCTTGATATATCATTTTAACATCATCCACACATTCAGGATTTTTTCTTGAATTTTGCTACACTCTTAAAACAAATCAGTTAAAATGACTAGATGAAAGGGTGGGTTGGGTGCAACTACATGTAAAATACTTGTCTTTTTTTTTTTTTTTTTAACTATATTCTAGACATTTATGATTACTTTATAGTTGTATTTTGACTAGAACTCAGTCATTTTCTGACTATTTTTTTTCAATATTTTTCCCTCCACGGGGATTTTATTGCTTCTCCAAAACAAGTATAAACAAATCTGGTAGTGATTCACAAGAAAGCAATAAATATATGACTATATCTGACTAAAATATAGTAACATTTTGTCTAGATATATTAGTTGCTCCCAGCTGACCCATAATATAGTCATTTCAACTAATTTGTTTTTATAATGTAATATTAAGCTTTCATCACTAATCCTTTCAGGGTATTTCTTTCCTTTATAACTCATTTTGAGGTTTTCATTGCATTGGTACTTAAAGAAGAATTAAATACGGAATAAAAGGAAACCGTGTTGTATTCATTAGGTTAAACTTTTGATCCCATATCAAATGGTGATGGTACGATAATATGACAGCGGCGGACTGTACCGGATTGGAGGAGGAAGAAGAAGAAGAAGAAGAAGAAGAAGAAGAAGAAGAAGAAGAAGAAGAAGAAGAAGAAGAAGAAGAAGAAGAAGAAGAAGAAGAAGAAGGGTTATATCATCCCTTTCTAGCTTTTGATTTCACGTCTGCACACTGCTCTTGATATTTATTTTTTTCTTTAGTAGTGACATACTATACTTACCTAAGCTACATGTGCTACCACTGAAGCCAGCCGGGCAAAGACACGAGTACTGAGTAGGAGATAGAGTAACACACGTAGCATCACTCAAACAAGGATTGGCTGCACACGGATCTGCATTTCAAATAGTGGAGAGGAGAAATTCGAAATGACACTTCACACATTAGTGGAGATTTGACGAGAGATTAACACCCAATCAAATTAAACGCGTGTGACCAAGTTATGATGAAAGTCAGGTTGTTACGGAACATATAAAATGCACATCCGAATGACCATCAGAACTTGGATCGTATAGGTTGAGCATGGTGAAAAGCAGGTTTGTGGAGAGAGTTATACTACATGACTATAGACACTTTTTGAAATAATGAATAATATACTGAAATGGATAGATACTTCGATTATTCAACGTGAATAAAAAGAATATTTTGTTCAACACTATAATATTCATTATCATTCTACAGTGAAGGAAACATCAAATTAGAAATTGTTAGTAACCTTATGCCCAATAGGAATTCTTTCTTTCTTTCTTTCTTTCTTTCTCTCTCTCTTAAGTGCTCTCTCTCTCTCTCTCTCCCCTTAAACACATGCCTTCTATACGATGTGTCCCAAAATATTGATATATTATATTTGATAGAATTTTAATTCTTAATTTGGGGATTTCCTTTTGTTTACTTGATAAAATAAGCAAGCAGTGGGAATAACTACCAAGTACATTTGGGATAAAATTGATTAATGTCATTCCTTGCTACATAACGTATCGATAAATTGTCCTTCTGCCTGAGAAAAAAAAGTGTTGTTCTATTTCTGTGAGGCTTACTCATTATACGCCCTGCTGTCTGTGGGTATCTTTTAGTATCATGCAAGGTTGAAAGTCCTCCCTTATCATTTTAATATACTTTCATCATTTCGATAACACAATGTTCAGTTTTCTCATACACAGATATATATTTATGATACTAGAAATATTATACACTGTATTTTAGTAATATGCAAAATTAAATTCTAACAAATTAAAAAAGAATATTACCTTGTGAGAGCACCAGTGATATCATCTGAAATGTACAGACGATTGACCAAACCAGACCAGATACATTCCCGTAAATTCCCGCCATAATATCCTTCGATTCAGAAAATCTCTGGCTAAAAAGCACATTTAGTCAATCCCAATAGCTCCTAGATATGCCTTTCATTGCACGCTTCTGTCATTAGTTCGAGTTGTAGCGCCGCTTGTCTCCCAGCTTATGGGATGAGCATTTTAAAGTGGCAACATCGATTCAAGAGATCATTGTAGATTTTCAGTGCTCTAAAATCCAAGGCGCAGGAGACAAAAATATGTCGGAGTTTGATCTTCCTAACTGCAGTTGTCTTTCGGCGAGGATTAACTTGTATCGTGGTGTTTCTCTTGAGTCTGGGCCAGGTGCTTACGGCATGTTTTCCCGGATATATGTCAATGCATTTGAGAGCATCAAGACCTGCTACTCCGATCCCTCCCCTGCACTCACGAAGAATACGATTTCAACACTAACGCCTCCCCCGTAGGATGGGACGATTGAGAGGATGAAAAGGGCGTATCTGAAACGGAGAGTGAAGGTCTTGTCAAACCATGCATTTAAAGAACAAAAGAAGGTAACCATTCTTTCCCTGGACTTCGATCCTCTGTAAATTGCTTTCAGATTGTTCAGTCGACAGTCCAAAGAAAGACCACTCTTTTATTCAAGGATCTAGTTACGTAACACGTTCTACGTCGAGTTCCCGATTACTCAGTACCAATATGCGGACATAATGGTGCGTGTCAAAAGTCTCTTTTTCTTTCTGAATGAAACTGATCTTCGGCTGATCTTACTGTTCTATCAAAATTAAAATAAAGAAAACTACCCGATATCAAACTCAAAATGTCTTCCGACTGAATGTACAAGTTGATTCAAGCAAAAAACTTTATAAAGCCAGCTGGAAGCACATGAAGCTAAACAAAGTGCAATGAGGCCAACAGCTTGAGTTGGCCATGGTCGACACATTTTTGTTGGGCGAGAGTACCCCACCCTATCGTATGTCTACCCCGGGAAGTTCCCTGTATCCAGGCGAAGATATATATAGCCTGACCTATTTCTGGCACATGTGAAAAATCATTCTCAGCAGTGGGTATGATTCAGCGACATAGCCTAGCACATACTTCTATGAGGCAGTTGATGATGAATATATACTTCTAATTCTACTTCTAATTCTACTTCTACTTCTATTTCTGTTTCTGCTTCACTTCTGCCTTTTCTTTATACTTCTAATCCTACTTCTAACTCTACGTCTACTCCACTGTTACTGTTACTTCTTCTTCTATTTCTACTTCTACTTCTATATATCTCTATTTATACTTCTAAGCCTACTTCGAATTCTACGTCTACTTCACTGTTACTGCTACTTCTACTTCTACTTCTACTTCTGCTTTTAACCCCACTTCCAACTCTACGTCTACTTCACTTTTACTGCTACTTCTACTTCTACTTCTACATTTATGCATCTCTATTTATACTTCTAATCCTACTTCTTATTCTACGTTTACTTCACTTTTACTGCTACTTCTACTTAATTCTACTTCTTCCATTTCTACTTCTTACTTTTACTTCTACTTCTACTGCTATACTGCCACTGCTACTTCTTATTCTACTTCTGCTTCCATTTCTACTTCTACTTTCTATTGTTACTTCTACTTCTACTTCTATTTCTACTTCCTCCGTTACTACTTCTATTGATTAATATTACTACTGCTTCTATTACTTCTAATAGGCCTACAACTTCTATACTACTACTGCTACTTCT